>CM053580.1:289998202-290168466 GCA_028627135.1 Pseudochirops cupreus | reverse complement strand
TCAACATATCATTTATACAAAATATGTTAATATAATTAAATAATATATTAAAAGATTTTACATAAATTACATATTAAATTACTTTTTTGCTTTAAAAAAAAGCCACAGCAAACTAATCAGGAGTGAGTCCACAAACTAGATTTCTTGGGCCAGATCACTTTTCTCTGCAGCTTATTCAGCATATAAATTAAAGAGACTTCCTTTTCCACCTCTTCCCCCGCATGTTCCTGGGTCCCCTCTAGACCAAATCACCCAAAAAACTCTTCCATCCAGTGGAGGAGATGATCAGGAGGTCCTAAGTGTGCAAACCAAATGCCTTACATGTGCCAGGCCTTAGTCATCATGGTCACCAAGCGCTAGAATCACTCAGTGGGGACTGGGACTATGTCCCAGTCTTGAAGAGCTCATTAAACTAGGATTGCCTAGATGCATTACATAGTGTCTTGTTTTGAGGTGCTATATGATACACAGAGACTTAGCCCCGGGCCTGGCATATAGCAAGCACTCAATAGATGCTTGTTGACTGACTAAAAGGATATGTTTGCTTCTTAGAATTTTGGTTGGTATTAATCCAAGTGCCACTCTTCTTCGGGGAATGTAAATTATGTTTTATTCTTAAGTTTCATTATACCAGACATTCTTATGGTCTTCTCTGATTCCTAAAAGCTTCTGTGCATTATCTGTCTTAGTGAAAGAGTCCTGGGCATGAACCAGGCCAGTTTGTGGCAGAGGAATCTCAGCATTGGGAATCTACATGAGAATAGTGTCTGTTTCTTCCACACTCCCCATAAAAGAATAAGTCAAGATGTCTATAATTCATGAAGTATATTTGGGAAGCAAAGAGTTTCTTGCTCTAGCTTCTTCATTATATTGCTTAGCTTGCTAAAGCTAACAGGGTTATGCCACACTATGCACTGGGCAGGCAGGTTAGGTTTCACATTGACATAGTAAACACAATTCAGATTCATGATGCGTGTTCAAAGACAGACCAGATGGACCATGGCATCTAATAAAAACCTTCCAATCCTCTGAACATCCATGATTAAGAGATACGAGTTCAGTTGATGAATCTGGTAAAAAAATCGTATGGGTCAGATCTTGTTCTGTAATAAAGTGGGCTTATAGAGGGAGTGGCTGGTATTTATCATTCTCCGATTATCTCTTCAATTTCAGAAATTTGACGTATAGGTGTCATTGGTCCTTTTGGCATGTTAGAGTACTCTATAACCGTCATCTTGGAATGACCGGAAACAAAACACAGATGAAGCACAGGCCCCTAGGGGGGCATGAGGAACAAGAAGGTAAGCTCAAGTTGACCACAACTTCCTGAGGCTGGTTTTTCAATAGGATTTATGGGATATGCCCCTTAAAAGGCCTTGGCAATATGAATCCTAGAGGTGATTTTTCTTGTTGTGAAATCATTACTGTAGCTTATCATCCAATAGGGCCACTTCAGATTTGTTTGTACATTGGCTTCCTTTTAGAGAGAAAATAGAATCCATTGTAGTTAATGTGGCAAGAGGAACCAAGGCTTTTGGAGGTCTGGGATTGAAGACCTTCTTATTTCTATGAGCAAATTCAGGAATTAAAAGATAAAACAGCAACAAGAAATTGTGTAACAAGAATCTACTGGAGGGGTCAGAAAGACCTGGGCTTAAGTTCCATTTCTGACCATTGCTCAGAATGCAGAAAACATCTAAGTTTAAAAATTCATCATATTCTGTTATAGTCTCCAATAGTCTATGAATTTTAAAACCAATCTAACTGTAGCTCATCAATTCTAAACTCAGTTAACTGGCAAGCTCATCTTTCATGGACATGGATATACATTAGGAAATAAGCTGAATAGGTTTCTATGACAACTTTTTCTCTCTTCTTCATCTCCTCTCCCCTCACTCCCACCATCTCTGCAAATACTTGTCTATGTATACGTATGCATTTTTGCATGTACCTACAACTATATACACATGAAACTCATCAATATTTAAATTCCTATACTTTACTCATAGAATATTTCTTCATAACACATTTATATAATACAAAATTCTAATAAGATTATTTATTATCTGGCTTCTAAACTCATAGTTGGATCAAAACTATCAATAAAAGAGCAAAGGGGATGCTAGGAGAGTATACTTATAGAAGCAAGGAAAGAAATAGAAAACAGAAAAACTATTTTGAAAAACACAAAAACTTTTTTAAAGTAAGAGTGTAAGATCATATGGCCCTACATACTTAAGGGATCACTCTTTCAAGGTAAAGCACAATAACTGACGCTTATAATTATGACCCTAAATCATCAAGAAGTTGTTAAATTGCCTACAATCTTTGATATTTAAGAGGGTCTAGAATAGCTGATATTTGACAGCTTAAAATAGTTTCCATTCGAACTAATTAAAGTTACTTAAATGATGATCCGAAAAGACTTATTTGATTCAAAGGATCCAAAGTGTTACTATACTCAATTTCCAATTACTTTAATGTGTTCTTCTAACATGAATTGATATAAAATGAAGTAGAGCCAAGAAAACATAAACCATGACTCCAGCCACACAAATGGAAAAAACAGTTACCACAAAACAGTGGAAAATTAATGTTGGAAAATTGTAAAGTGCAAGCTTAGTCCCAAAGAAGAAATATAGAGAAGACGTCTTCCCACCACTCCTTTGCAGAGTTGGTAATGGTGGGGGCATCCGCCGGAGTGGATTATTGCATAAATTGACAGGTTTTTAAAAATGTATTTTTATCGGCATTCCTGATTTTTTTCTCTTTTTTTACTAAAAAAAAAAAAGCTTTGTTATATGGGATGGCTCTCCTGGAGGGGGCAGGGAGAGCAGAGAAAGGGCAATATAAGTGAAATAAGGAACAAAAGATACGAATAAAATATTTTTTTCAATTAGTTCTCTCACATTTAGATACTTTTGAGAACAAAATTCTTGAAAAGGTATACTTTAAAATCTTCAGCTTAAAGATTTCACAGATCTTAAAATGCAGATGTTATACAGTTTCAATTTGCCATCAAAATGTGTTCTTTAAAGACTTGGTGAGAATTAAATAACATTAAATAAATACTCAGCAAGTAGATGATCCAGGGAAAGAATGAGCAATCCCTTTACCCCTCTAATTCTGGAAACCTAACTGGTTCCAAAAACAAAACAAAAAAAAAGGAGCCAGAGGCAGTTTAGGATGCAAAGAAAGAACAAGAATGGAAAAATTGGCTAAATGCAATAGAAGGCTGTGTGTGTGTGTGTGTGTGTGTGTGTGTGTGTGTGTGTGTGTGTGTGTGTGTAAAGAATTTATCAAAATCGCTCTTAAGTGAATGGAAACGATATTTTTGCTAGAATTAAGTAATCAAACAGAAAAGTTAAACTAATAGTCACGACTAAGTTTTTCACCACTAGCAGGCACCTTAGTCATCTATTGTTTTCATACAATGGCACCTTTATGGTCAAAGACAACTCATAATGCACAAAGATTTTTATGCCGCCCTCTCTATGAACAAGAGAAATCACTAGCTGCTGTGATTACTACCCCTGGTCCTATTAACACCACCAGCAAACAAATGGGTCAACATAGTCATTCCCAGGCCCAAATTAGTAACAGTGATATACTGCACACCATAGAAAGCAGCCATGAATTATTCATTTAAATTCCTCTCTTTAGAAATAAGCATGCTCCATAATGAAACATAACACGATTGCTATTGTACCGGGATGAACATCTACCCTGCTGGGTAATCAAGCATCTGCTGGCAGGTCATTTAGAATTCACCTGTTTACAAATCATTCTCACCAACCAGCACTATTCAAAACTGGAGGCATTATACTGGTCGGGAAAGAATGGATGGAATTTAGAACTTCAAGAAAAGATCAACGAAAATTTTAGTTCCATTTAGTTCTTAAATGTGGTATGTTTAAAAATAATTATGTGGGCAACCAGCAATACTCTTGTTTTCTGTGTCTCTGTGCTGTTTTCCCCTTCTCTACAAAAAAAGTGTGTGTGTGTGTGTGTGTGTGTGTGTGTGTGTGTGTGTGTGTGTGTGAGTGTGTATGTATGTGTGTGTTGGGGGAAGAAGCAGGGTGACCAGGGGATGTAGGAACATCCTTTTAACTGAAAGAGACACAAGATGGGGTAAAGACTA
Source organism: Pseudochirops cupreus (assembly GCA_028627135.1). Classification (NCBI taxonomy): domain Eukaryota; kingdom Metazoa; phylum Chordata; class Mammalia; order Diprotodontia; family Pseudocheiridae; genus Pseudochirops; species Pseudochirops cupreus. Next base: position 290,164,325 of record CM053580.1, on the reverse strand, counting down.
TTTTGAGAAAGAACTTACAACTTGCTTCCTCCTTCACATTTAATGCTACCTACTAGGTGATCAAGTTTTCCATCTGATTTGTAGCAGTCTAAAGTAAAATATGAAAATTAAGTCAGTCTATTCACTAGCAATAATATCAGCCACCGTCATAGTCGTTAAGCACATAGTAGGACATCAATAAACACTGATGGAATTTTGGTGTACTATTTTAAAAATATTTTAGATCCTAACAACCATTGTATCACGCAGGAAATACTGGTATACCTATTGGATGCCTTTCTGAGCATTTTAAAGCAATATCTAAAAAAAGCCTTGGATCTCAGCTCTATTAATAATGAAGCTAGAATTACAAATATAAGCCACCACTTTCCTTCCCCACGCAGCTCACCCTCTTGCTCCACTTTTTTGTTGCCTCCATCCTCTGCCCTGCCTTCAAACAAATCTGCCTACATTTGTTTTGCTTGGCATCAGCCATCAGATTCCAACACAAGTCACCTGGCTCCTGAAGCAATATGGCAAAACTTACAAAACAGGAAGTGTTTTTAAAAGGAAAAACACTCTTCACTGAGGTGCATGGGAGCCATGATCACTGAAAAGTATAAAAAAACCAAAATGAACCATTTTTTGAAAATACAGTCTCTGAACTGTGAATGTGCCCCACACTAAATTACTCATTGCACAATGGCTCTCAGATCGAAAAATATGTACTGAAGAATTCTGTCAGCTCCCAGAGACAGAGATCTTAATTCTAACAGTTCCATCCTCTCGTCATCCTTGGTTTTAAGAAAATGCCCATCGGTGCTAAAACTGCCATATGGGGACATTCTCACAAGGCCTACGTAGCTTGGGGGGTGAGAGGGAAGTATAGTATCCCCTTCTTACATTTTCTGTCTTTCATTCTCTTTACTCCTCCGTCCTGTAACACTTTTAAAAAGTCAGCAGCTGGGAGAAAAGCTTTTCATGTGCCTGCTACTGTTTTTCTAAATGACTGATTTAAAAATTCTCTCTCCCCATCACTATTCATATGCTCTCACTGAATAGAGAGTCCCCTCTGTTTCAAGCCCTCAGCCTGGTGAGGGAGCACATGACTTAACTGGAGGGCACAAACAATTACATCAGAAGCTGGGCAAAACAGATGTGAAAACCCTGGTCTGGGATAATGCTTCAGAAGGGCCTGTCCCACTTTGTATGAATCTTGCTGTATAAATGAGCTATTTTAAAAGGCGAGAATCTGTTTTGTGGCCCACACATTATTCATCAATGGACAAATAAACCTTGCAAAATGTGATCTGAAAAGAGCAGATTTTCCAGAGCAAAATTACAAAAATAAAAACAGCCATGTCTATGACATACACATCAGTGTTTGCATGTTATGAAATAATGCCCCATTTAAGAGAATGAAAACCTGAAGTCTCCACGGTACTATGACGTAGAAATGACAGTGTTAGTCTGGATTACGTGCATAACCTTGGACAAGTACCTTAACTCCTCTGTGCCTTGACCTCTCCATCTACAAAATAACAGGCTGCAGCGGCTAATCAATCCCTCAGGCTGCTTCCAGATTTGTTGATAGAATAAAAAATCTAGAGCTAGAAGAGACCTCAAAATTCACCTAGTCCCACCTCCTTACTTTACAGATCAGAAAACTGAGGCCCAGGTAAAGTTTCTCGATGGATAAACATGGGAGGAACAGCATAGGCAAATCATCCAGCCCCACTTAGTAGACAGCATAGAACATAAGACCAATCACCATCTTCCCTAAGTGCTATCCAGTAGCTTGATAGTAAAGAAATCTGCACACTGTGCTGGCAGAGAAAATAATAGCAATGATAATAATAGTAACAATAACAACAATATGTATAAGGTTTGCAAAATCTTGACATGAAATATCTCATTTAATACTCCCAACCGCTCAGCGAGCTAGATGCTTTAAGTTTCTCAGTTTAAAGATGAAGAAACTTGGGGCAGCTCGGCAGCTCAGTGCATAGAGCACCAGCCCTGGAGTCAGGAGGACCTGATTTCAAATGTGACCCCAGACACTTAACACTTACTATGTGACCTTGAGCAAGTCACTTAACCCCAATAGCCTTGCCTTCTCCCTTCCAAAAAGACAAAAAAAAATAAAAAATAAAAAAACTCTAAAGATGAGGAAACTGAAGCTAGGAGATGTTAAGTTACTTTCTCAGGGGCACACGAGCTGGGTAGTCAGCGCCTGAGGCAATGTCTGGACTCAGGTCCTTCAGTGAGAACTCCAAATTGAGGGCCAACGCTATCTAGGTGAATTCACTTTTTTAAATCTATGAATCTTGCCTTCAGATAAACAAATTCCACAAGGAAAGAAGTAAGAGCAGAGAGAAAAGATCCTGTCTGGAGTATTCTTTTGAATTTATTTATAAAGCTTCAATTCAAATTGATACCCATTTATGAAGCATCTACTGTATGCCAGTTACCACGTCTATAAGCAAAAAGATTACTGTAATATTCTAAATACTCTGTCACGGGGAGACTGAGGCCTATTTACACAAAATCCTCTAAAAAACTGTAACCTGCTTTTTAAAATTTAGATGAGGCTTGAAAATTAGCATCCCTCTTACCTGGATTTCTTGCCCCACAAACCACAACCAGACATAGAGAATCACCTTTTATTCTAATGTACAAGTCTTCACACAATCTGTCTCTCCAGACTCAGGCTATCGAGGTTTTATTCTTTTATATTTATATTGTGTTTTGGGGATAAGGGCAATAGCATTTTACAGACTGGTATAGGGTTAGATACCTAAGTTTCCTTCAGCTCTTCTGTCATTCTATGAGGTTTTTTCCCCCCTAAGTTGTTTCTTGTATTTTTTTTTCCTATAAGAGAAAAACAGATACAGAAACTCAGAGAACGACACAGGAGAAAAAAGACAGACACGGCAATAAAGTATTATGGAAAGAGCGCTGAATGTGATGTCATGAGGCCTTGGTTTGAACTCTGGCTCCCATACTTAGCAGTTATGTGACCTTGGGCAAGTCACTTAACTTCTCTTAGGCTCAGTTTTCTTAACAGTAAGAAAGGAATTGCCTACCTTTCAGGATCATTTTGAGAAAAATAATTTGTAAAACTTAATGCAATATAAAAATGTGAGCTCATACCATAGTGTGTATACACACACACACACACACACACACACACACACACACACACACCCCAACCACTAAAGTTCAGCTGTTAGCTAATGTTAACAGAGTTCTGGCTAATGTTAATTCTTGTAAAAAAATAAAAGAGTTCAAAGAAACATCACCTAAAATGTGATGTGTTAACAAATTGTTTATCTTCGGTTGTGTTGATTTGGTAAAATTTTTTGAGGCAGTCTGGGAGGAGATGAAGATTAGCCTAGACCCATAACATCATTAGCTTAGAGAACTTCCAGTGGAAAAACCAATGTATGTGGGCAACTGCTTTGAAACTTACAGTCTAAGAGGGTAGCTTGTGGCTACAAGGTTAAGAAAGTTACCCAGGGTCCCACAGGCAGTTTTTGTCAAAGGAAGGACTCAAATCCAACTTCTAGTCTTTCTCTCTCCATATTATACCATGCTGCCTCTCTGACTGAGTAGAAATTATTTTCAAATGTGGCATTTGCTTGTTTTTTTTCCAATACTGGACACAAATAGAGTTGTGGAATTTGAACTTAGCGGTAACACTCCTAATCAAACAGCATTTTAGATCACTGGGGAAAGGAAAAACCTCTAGCTATGTTATGTTGTTGCTTCTGAAAGAAACTGGCTAAAAAAGTTAGAGAGCAACAAAGAGAGAAAAGGTTGTAAATAGGATGAGGAGCAAAAAGTGGAGGAGAAGAAGAGACTGAAACAGAAGGATAAGGAAAACAAAGGAAGGGTGATTTCCTCGCAGACAAGGGAGGAGCAACAGATCCAGTAGGAAGGAGTACTAATTAATGAGTGAGATCCAAGGGCATGAGGACCTAGCTTCACTGAAAATTCAGCACCACAATACAAGTCAGAGAGGAAGGACCTACAACTTGGGTTATCACTGAGACCATTCCTCAGCTTTGTGTAAAGCAAATCCTGCAGACCCCAAAACACACACACACACACACACACACACACACACACTCTCCTTTAATTCTAGTGCCTTCCCTCTATTGATCTCCATCTTACTGTGTTTTTCTCTTGTTTATACATAATTTTTCGCATGTTGTCTCGGTATTTAGACTGGGAGCTCCGTGAAAATGGGAATGTCTTTTTACCTTTCATTCTGTCGTCAGTACTTAGCACAGTGTCTGGCAAGGCTAGTTGACCGATAACAATAACAACAACAACAACAAAAGACATTGGCTAGGTGACTTTGTATAAAGTTGCTTCTCCACGAGCTCTCTGCAACATTTCTGGGTTTCTCAGAACCTTTTGGGAGCTTGTTAAGAATTGTGAGGATATCGACCATCCTAGCTTGCCCCTTTCAGAAGAGATTTCCTCACATTTGTGTCTTCATTGCTTTAGAACCACAGAACCTCTGACTTGGAAGAGAACTTATTCTAGAACATTATCACTGACCTTCTTCTGATGTTACACGTAGCATGTATCTATTGTTTCTGACATGGATCCTGAAAGGATATGTGGCATGGGTGATAAGTACAAGAATTTCATAGAATTGTGATTTCCCAAGTTATCTAGTACAACCCTTAAACCTCATCAAATCAATTAAAAAGTATTTATTGATCACCTATTCAGTGCTAGATAGGCACTAATAAAGGGATAAAAGAACAATGAAAAATCCCATTTACAACATACTTCAGAAAGGGTTGGTCACCTAGTATTTGTTTAAAGACCTCCAGGGATAGGTTTTTGTGAGCTTTTCAGATAGTCCATCATGGACTAATTGCAAGAAAGGTTCCTTAACTTTTTTTGGGTCCTTTTTGGAAGGGAGAAGGCAGGGCAATTGGGGTTAAGTGATGTACCCAGATCACACAGCTAGTAAGTGTTAAATATCTGAGGCCAGATTTGAACTTAGATCCTTCTGACTCTAGGGCTGGTGCTCTATTCACTGCGCCACCTAGATGCCCCTGGTTTTCTTAACATTGAACCAAAAATTTTCCTCTGTACAACTTCCATGACTTTTTCTCCTTAGTTTTGTTACCTGGGTACAAGTATACATCTAATCCTGCTTCCCTCATGAATCTGATCAGTTTAATGTTACTGTGACCCCATGAACCATGGCTTTTCCCTTCCTGAAGGACCAAGATATGCTTAAATATTGGTCATATTACATCATTTTCTACTCATAAGTATCTAGCTGTTGAAAATGCCTAAAAAAACTAAAAGATACAAATCACTTTTGTAAACACCTTTCCCTCTGTTTCTCCACTCCATAATCAAGCCCTCTTGCTTGATTTTTGATTTAAAGATCTTGCTTTAGATCTTTATAAATCAGTAACAAAACTATGGTAATACTCCAATCACCCTCATCACTCTAGCATCATAACGTAGAAGCATGTGCCCTGAGAACTTCTACCCTAATGAACATCTCTTCCTTTTCCCTACCATGAACATCTGTTTCCACCCCTATAACTTCAAACAGGTACCTCACCCCAAACTGAAAACTCTATAAAGCCATCTATATATGGTAAATTTTGATCAATGGAAGAGTATATTCTAAATCTTTATACATCCAGTGAACCAAAATTATACTAAGAAAAGAATTAACACATAAGTCATGTCCTGCTGTGTACTACAAGAGGAAAGGCCATCTTTCTTTCTTTCTTTTTTTCCTTTCTTTCTTTTTCTTTTCCTTCCCTCCTTCCTTCCTTCCTTCCTTTCCTTTCCATTCCCTTCCCTTCCCTTTCCTTTTAGCTCACAACATTCAATTCCACAGTCTTTTGAGTTCCAATTTTTCCCCCCTTCCTTCTCCTCCCCCCTCCTCACCTATGGCGGCATGCAATGTGATAGATTCTACAAATACATTCACATTAAATAATAGTCAAGTTGTAAAGAAGGATTATAACCAATGAAATGAATAACAAGAAATGACAAAATAAAAACAAAAGAGAAAGCGAGAAGTTTAGAAAAAGCCACATTTCTAATACATATGTAATGCCTAAATTTGCTGCTTTTGTAGAACTCACTTTTATTTCTTCATCCAAACATTTGAACTCTAAGTCTAAAGCAAAATGGGAGATAGAAAGATGATCACAACATGATTCTAGCCCCCAATATTAAGACAGAATTTGTGTGTGTGTACATAGCTGTGTTTACGCAGACACACCTACATACACACACACAAACACAAATGACTAACAAGATAATATCTGCCTAAGAGAAGTTAGAAATGAAATACCAAGAGAATTCAAGGAATAAAGAAACCACTAGATTAAGATCTAGAAATGGATGAGACCTTAGAGGTCATGTAGTCTAACCCCCTCATTTTAGCGATGGAATCGAGGGGTACGCAATTCTAACAGTCCAGATAAGAGTTAATGAGGGTTTGGATACCGCCACTGTGAAAACAACAACATATTTTCTTCTCTCACTTCTAGAATATTTAAAAATACAAATAAGATGGCTGATTGTTGCTACTGCAAAAGGCAGAAAGAGCTGCTTATCTCTATTACTTCATCTTATTTTAGACAAAGAGGACAACAGAAGACTGTTTAAGTTTTAGTCAATGATTATAAATCCACTCAAAAATTTTAAAAAACAGAATACTATTCAATAAAGTATGACTCATACAGATGAATATTCGACAGAAAGGAGGGCAGAAAGCAGCGCACCTGTATAATTAAAATAAATCTATACATAAAAGTTCACTTCACCAATTCAGAGAATTGAGAATTTTAAAAACAGAGATTTCATCTGACACCTAAATGGACTGTTCTTGCTTTTATCATCCTTGTCAATGGAGGTTCTGTATGAAGACAAACACACTAATACACTGTTGGGGAAACTTTGAATCAACACAATCATTTTGGAAAACAATGAGGAATTATGCAAGTCACTAAACACTGACCCAACAATCACACTAGGATTTTAATTACATGTAATTATATAATTTGACCAAGAAGGTCAAAGACATAAGGGTTGTAATCATTCCATGATATTCTTCAAAGCATTTTTCAATTGCTTTGAAATGAGGTGGGTGTCAATCAGCTGGGAAATGAATGAACAAACATCTATAGATGAAAGTAAGGGAATATTATTTTGAGCCTGAAAATTTTCCCGTAGCTAGATGTAGCTTTTACATAGAACATTAATAGGTTTACAGAGCACTTTACACGTGTTATCCTATTTGATGACAACACTGTTGGGTAGGTGCTATTATTGCCCACTGGTCCAGAAACTGACCCTGAGAGAGTGATTTGCCCAGGATCACACAGCTAAGTATCCGAGGCAAGTAAACGTCAGCTCTTGGTGACCCTAAATACAGCACTCTGTCTAGCTGCCAACAGATATGAAGGATTCAGATAAACAAGGAAAGGTTTTCAAGAACTGATGCAGAGCAAAGTAAGCAGAACCAGAACTGTATAATCAATGACTACAATAAGGTAGTGAAAGCATCACTACACAGTAGATGAAGGCAGATCAGGAGTAATGTCTCTTGTGCATCACAAACTCACCATGTCCAGAATAAAACTTACTACAGTTGTTCCTATCACATCATCACTTTACACATAGTGGTTTCAATGTAAGAAATTAAATGGGAATTTGGGGAAGAGTTTTGTGAAAGCTGCAGCTGATACAGAAAAAGTTTAGAAATTCAGAAATGCATAAAATATAAGTACAGTATTATAAATATAATATATTAAAAAGTTTAGACTTTTTCTCTAGTATGAAGATAGAGCCAAAACATTTTATGCCAATTTCCCAGATCACAAGGGCACCGTACTCCTAACACCCGAGATGTGGAAGGGATGACTGGATCTTTCCCTTCAAATTCACTGCTCTTCCAAATGTCCTTATAATGTCAGAGGCATTACCATTCTTCAAGTCAGTGGGTGTTACTGTGAACTCCTCACTCCCCCCACTCAGTCACTAACTCTTGTTCTTCCACATATATCTCATATCTCCCCTCATACAGTCACCATCCTAGTTCATGTCTTCATAATTTCTAACCTAGACTACTGTAGTAACATTCCAATTAGTCTCTCTGTCAAATTTTACTTCCTATTTATCATTCCAACCACAGTGCAGGCAAGCCTCAAAAGTACAAGTTCATTATAAAAACTTCAATGCCCTGTCCTCAGCTAAGACATGGGAATGCCTTGACTATATATGTGCATACACACAGAATATCAAGACAAAAAATGAAGTAGGGACTTCTACTACTGGACATGATTAAAATAAGGCAGTGAAAACACTGAGTCTAACAAACTCAATGTAATGCTATCAATAGTAAAGTGGAAAATACAATTATTCATCATGGATCTACTATATGCAGCACACTGTGTGTGCTAAATGTACTATAAAAGCAATATCCAACATTATTTCAAAAGTACTTTTATATATTTAGATGGACTTTTACTCATTGGACAAATACCACATGTAGGAATAAAGTCTTGTTTGTAGAGCTGCAATAAAGATTCAAAGTCCTGGGTTCATGTCAGCCTTCTAGTCATAACCTAGCAAAGTTCTAAATTAGGAAAGAAATGAATTCAGGTCAATCAAGAAAAGTCACCAGCAAAGGATCATCTTTCCTTTAAAGGATTAAATAGCCAATTCATTAGAAAAATACAAAAAAGAAACTTTCCCCAAACACAAGCTTTTATTAGAGGGTAGAAAAGTATCCTAAGGAAAGTAGGTATGAGAGAGAGAAAAAGAGAGAGGGAGAGACAGAGACAGAGACAGAGAGACTCTCTCTGTGTGTGTACCTGCATATGTAGGAAAGAAAGATAATGAAGAATTTTCTTTTCACATTACTGTATTTTTATAGACCAATTTGGGGAAATCACCCTTAAAGATAGATGTGACTACCTTAGAAAAGGCTACAAAAGAGGACAAAAAAAAGTTGAGCTGAAATATAAATGAAAATTAGTCACAAAAACTACAGTTGGTCAGTCCAAGGAAAAAGGATAAGAAAAACGGCAGATAGAGTTTTGACTAAAGAATAAGGTTATTGCATGGGTAATGGACACTTGCTCAACTTGACCAAAAGAAAAAAATCAAAAGTGGGAGATTTATTAAATCACTACAAAGATTAAGTTAGATCTAGAAACATTTGAAAGTGAAATTTAGTTGTGAAATTCTAGGGCCTCATCATTACACATCGTTTCTTAAAAAATTGTTCAGTAAATGTTTACAGATGAAAATCAGAAACAAACTTTTGAATAAAGATGTTAGATTTTGTCTCTTTTGGGGGTGGAGCCAAGATGGCAGAGTGAAAGCAGGGATTTACCTGAGCTCTTCCACAGACTTCTTCAAATACCTCTAAAAAGTGAATCTGATATAAAAAAAGGTCAATCTAAAGAAATATTAGAGCAGCAGAATCTGCAAAGAGTACAGCAGATTTCCAGCCCAAGACAACTTCAAGGGTTGACAGGAAGGATCTGTTACACTGAGCTGGGAGTAGAGCACAGTCTAACGTGCAGGCTACACCAGCACAGACCTGATCATAGTGAGGCCAGAGAGGACCCCTGCAGACTGAATTGGCGGCAGCAGTGGAGAATCCCAGGCCTCTCGGTACAGGAGGGGGTCTGCTGCAGCTGAGTGTGAGAGAGGAAAGGTCCTGTGTGGGGGCCTGTGGTGGCAGCAGCTACTCCTGGGGCTATCAGGCCACAGACTGAATGTTTGAAAGTCACCTATTTAAACTTCTGGGAGCCAAGATGGCAGAGTAAACAGTAAGTCACTCTCACCCTCCCTTGACCTTGAAAAACCCAGAGAATATTGCCCCAAGAAAAATCCTGAAATAGTGGAGCAAACAGAAAATTAGGGTATGACAGTCTTTTAACTCTAGCTTGGGAGGCTAGGGATTAACAGGAAAACTTCCTCTTGTTGTGACTGAAGGGGACCAGTGCAGGATGGGAGGTGTCTCAGCAGGCCAGTAACAAGCACCACCTTAGCAGAACAGCAGAAGATCCTAAGTCCCAGGGTGGAGGAGCAGGCAAGAGCCAACACCAGGCACAAACTGCCCTCAGCTCAGTAAAATACCAGGTCACTACAACATACAACTGCAAGCACCTGAGCCCCCAGCATAGAAAACCTGTAACCAGGCCCCTAGCCCCCAGCACAAGAAGTGTGGGACAGTGTTCTCTGAGGCCCAGAAGCAGAGATCAAATTTAAAAGCCAAAAAAAGGGCAAACAACATGAGCAAGAAGAATAAAAAAACCCAATGACCATAGTAAAAACACAGATTCAGGAGAGGACAACATGCCTCCAAGGCGACTATGAACTGGTCTCAAGCCCAAAAAGCCTTCTTGGAAGACCTCAAGAAGGATTTTAGAAATCAAGTAAGAGAGGTAGAAGAAACATGTAAAAATACACTTGACAAAATGGGGGGGGGAAAGTACACTGAAGAAAATAATGCCTTAAGAAGTACAACTGGGGGGCAGCTAGGTGGTGCAGTGAATAGAGCACCGGCCCTGGATTCAGGAGGACCTGAGATTAAATCCGACTTCAGACACTTAACACTTACTAGCCATGAGACTATGAGCAAGTCACTTAACCCCAATTGCCCTGCCTTCCTCTTTCCAAAAAAAAAAAGGAAAAAAAAGTACAATTAGTTATATGGAAAAGAAGGTACAAAAGTTAACTGAAGAAAATAATTGGCCATCTGGAAACTAATGACTCTATGAGACATCAATAATCAGTCAAACAAAACTGAAAGAATGAAAAAAATAGAAGAAAACATAAAATACCTCATTGGACAAACAACTGACCTGGAAAATAGATTCAGGAGAGAGAATTGAAGAATTATAGATCTACCTGAGAATCATGATAAAAAAAAAAAAACACCTTGGATAACATCTTTCAAGAAATCATCAAGGAAAGCTGCTGTAAGGTCCTAGAGCAGGCGGGTAAAATAGTTATAAAAAGAATCTACCAATCACCTCCTGAAAGAAATCTGAAACTGAAAATACCAAGGAATATTGTACTCAAGTTCCAGAATTATCAGATTAAGGAGAAAATACTGCAAGCAGTCAGAAAGAAACAATTGAAATATTGTGGAACTACAATCAGGATCATGCAGAACCTTGCAGCTTCTACATTAAAAGATCAGAGGGCCTGGAATATGATACTCCATAGGGCAAAGCAGCTTGGATTACATATAACCAAGGATCAACTACTCAGTGAAATTGAGCATGGTCCTTCAGGGGAGGAGATGGACATTCAATGAAATGGGGGACTTCCAGACTTTCTTGATGAAAAAGTCAGAACTCAATAGAAAATTTGATCTTCAAATACAAGACTCAAGAGAGGCATAAAAAGGTAAGTGGGGAATAAAAAGAAAGGGAAAAAACCATGTTATTCAATAAGGGCAAACTGTGTACATCCCTATATGAGAGAATGATACTTGTAAATCTTGAGAATTGTTTATTTATTACACCATTTAAAAGAGATATACACAGAAAGAGGGTATGAGTATAAATGAACTGATATGATGATAAAAAAACCTAATTAAGGCATGCAAAGGGATTGTAATGGGACAAGAGGAAAGGAAGAGGCAAAAAAGGGTAAATTATATCACATGAAAGGGCACAAAAACATATTATAGTAGAGGGAAAGAAGGGAAAGAGATGAGCATTATTTGAACTTTACTCTCATCGGATTTGCCCTATAGACAGTAGGAGGGGAAAGGGGAAAGAAAAGGGAGGAGGCAGCTATAAGGCAAGGAAGAAGTAGTAAGGGAATAGGAAAAGAAAAGGGAGTGGGGCTGATAGAAGGGAGGGAAGATTGAAAGAGGTGGTGGTCAAAAGCAAAATTCTTTTTATGAGGGGAAGAAAGAAGGGAGAAATAGCATAAACAGGGGGAGGAAGATGGGATGGAGAAGAAGACACAAATAGTAATTATAAGTGTGAATGTGAATGGGATGAACTCTCTCATAAAACAGAAATGGATAGGAGAATGGATTAAAAATCATAATCCTACAATATGTTGTTTACAAGAAACACATTTGAAACAGGGGGATACACACAAGGTAAAGGGAAAAGAGTGGAGTAAAATATATTATGCTTCAGCTGAAGTAAAAAAAAAAAAAGTAAAAAAAATCAGATCTAATCAAAAGAGATAAGGAAACTTTATCCTGCTAAAAGGTACCATAGACAATGAAGTAATATCATTATTAAACATATATGCACCAAGTGGTATAGCACTCACATTCTTAGAGGAGAAGTTAAGGGAGTTACAAGAAGAAATAAGACAGCAAAACTACACTAGTGGGGCACCTCAACCTCCCACTCTCTGAACTTGATAAATCTAACCTCAAAATAAACAATAAAGAAGTTAATGAGGTGAATAGAATCTTAGAAAAGTTAGGTATGGTAGACTTCTGGAGAAAAATGAACAGGGATAGAAAGGAATATCCCTTTTTCTCAGCAGTACTTGGCACATACACAAAAACTGACCATGTACTAGAGCATAAAAACCTCATAATCCAATGCAGAAAGGCAGAAATATTAAATGCATCCTTTTCAGATCATGATGCAATAAAAATTATATGTAATAGAGGGCCATGGAAAGATAGACTAAAAAGTAATTGGAAACTAAATAATCTAATCCTAAAGAATGAGTGGGCCAAACAACACACCACAGAAACAACCAGTAACTTCATTCAAGAGAATGACAATAACGAAACAACATATTAAAAATTATGGGATGCAGCAAAAGTGGTGCTTAGGGGAAATTTTATATCTCTGAATGCTTACATGAATAAAACAGAGACAGAGGAAATCAATGTATTGGGTATGCAACTAAAAAAGTTAGAAAAAGAACAAATTAAAAATCTCCAATTAGATACCAAATTAGAATATCTGAAAACCACAGGAGAGATTAATAAAATCGAAATTAAGAAAACTGTTGAACTAATAAATAAAACTAAGAGCTGGTTTTGTGAGGAACTCCCCCCCCCAATAAAATAGATAAACCTTTGGTTAATTTGATTAAAAAAAAAAAGAAGACCAAATTACCAGTATCAAAAATGGAAAGGGTGAACTCACCTCCAATGAAGAGGAAATTAAAACAATAATTAGGAATTATTTTGCCCAATTGTATGGTCATAAATTCGACAATCTTAGTGAAATGAATATTTACAAAAATACAAATTGCTCAGATTAACAGAAAAGGAAGTAAAATACTTAAATAATCCCATCTCAGAAAAAGAAATTGAATGAGCCATCAATGAACTCCCCAGGAAAAAATCTCCAGGGCCAGATGGATTTACAAGTGAATTCTATAAAACATTTAAAGAACAATTAATTCCAATACTATATAAATTATTTCGGAAAACTGGTGACAGAGTCCTACCAGATTCTTTTTATGATACAAATGTGGTACTGATACTTAAACCGCAAAGAGCCAAAACAGAGAAAGAAAGCTATAGACCAATTTCCTTAATGAATATAGATGCAAAAAATTTTAACTAAAATATCAGCAAGCATTATATGTAATGAGGATAAGCTAGATGCATTTCCAATATGATCAGGGTGAAATAAGGATGTCCATTATCACCACTGTTATTCAAAATGGTACTAGAAACACATTAACTTTAGCAATAAAAGAAGAAAAAGAAATTGAAGGAATTAGAATAGGCAAAGACAAAATTGTTATCACTCTTTGCAGATGATATGATGATAAACTTAGAGAATCCTAGAGAATCAAGTAAAAAACTACTTGAAATAATAAACAACTTTAACAAAGTTGTAAGATATAAAATAAGCTCTCATAAATCACCAGCATTGCTATGTATTACTAACAAAGCCCAACAGCAAGAGATAGAAAGAGGAATTCCATTGAAAGTTACTGTAGACATTATAAAATATTTGGGAGTCTACCTGCCAACACAAACCCAGGAACTAAATGAATGTAATTATAAAACACTTTTCAAGCAAATAAAGTCAAATCTGATGGAAACACATCAGTTGCTCATGAGTAGGCTGAGCTAATATAATAAAAATGACAATTCTACCTAAATTAATTTACTTATTCAGTGCCATGCCAATCAAACTACCAACAAATTATTTTATAGAGCTAGAAAAAAATATCAAAATTCATGAGGAAGAACAAAAGGTCCAAAATATCAAGAGAATTAATGAAAAGAAATGCTAGGGAAGGTAGCCTAGACATACCAGATCTTAAACAATATTATGAAGCAGCAATCATCAAAACCACTTGGTACTGGCTAAGAAATGGGAGGAGTAGATCAGTGGAATAGGTTGGGTACACAAGACATGGTAGTCAATTATTGTAGCACTCTACTGTTTGATAAACCCAAAGACTGCAGTTTGTGGGATAAGAACTCACTACTTTACAAAAACTTTATTGGGAATAGACCAACATCTGATAACATATACCAAAATAAAGTCCAACTGGGTACATGATTTAGATATAAAGACTGATACTATAAACAAGTTAGGAGAGCAAGGAACAATTTATCTGTCAGATTTATGGAGAATGGAAGAATTTATGACCAAATAAGAGATAGAGAACATTAGGAAATGCAAAATGGATAATTTTGATTACATTAAATTGAAATTTTTTTTGTACAAACAAAGCCAATGCAACCAAGAAGGAAGAAAGCAGAAAACTGAGAAAGAATTTTTACAACTAGTGTCTCTGAAAAAGAACTCACAGAGAACTGAGTCAAAGTTGTAAGAATACAAGTCATTCCCCAATTGATAAATGGTCAAAGGATATCAACAGGCACTTTTCAGAAGAAGAAATTAAAACTATCTATAGTTATATGAAAAAATGCACTAAATCACTACTGACTGGAGTGATGCAAATCAAGACAACTCTAAGGTACCATATCACACCTATCAGATTGGCTACCATGACAAAACAGGAAAATGGTAAGTGTTGGAGAAGGTGTGGGAAAGTTGGAATACTAATTCATTGTTGGTGGAACTGTGAGTTGATGCAACCATTTTTGCAGAGCAATTTGGAACTAGGTCCAAAGGGCTATAAAAATGTGCATACCCTTTGTTCCAGTAATACCGTTTCTAGGGCTGTATCCCAAAGAGATCACAAAATGGGAAAAGGACCCACATGTACAAAAATATTTATAGCAGCTCTCTTTGTGGTGGCCAAGAACTGGAAATTGAGGGGATGTCCACCAACTGGGGAATGACTGCACAAGTTGTGGTATATGAATATAATGGAATACTATTATACTATAAGAAATGATGAACAGGCAGACTTCAGAAAAACCTGGAAAGACTTACATGAACTGATGCTGAGTGAAATGAGCAGAACCAGGAGAATATTGTACACAGTTACAGCCATAGTGCAATGACTGATTTTGACTCAGCCCCTCTCAGCAATGCAAGGACCTAAAACATTTCCAAGGGACTCATGATGGAAAATGCCATCTACATCCAGAAAAAGAACGATGGAGTCTGAATGTAGAGCAAAGCAAACTATTTTCTTTTTCTTTGTTTTGCTTTGTTTTTTCTTTTTCATGGTTTCTTTCATTCATTCTAATTCTTTTATACAAAATGACTAATGTGAAAATGTTTAATAGGAATGTATATGTAAAGCCTATATCAGATAGCAGGCCATTTTAGGGAGGGAGGGGAGAGAGAAGGGCAGGGGAGAAAATTTAAAACTTATGGAAGTAAATGTTGAAAATGAAAAATAAATAAATTAAATTTTAAAAAAGATCCTACATTTTATAGAACAGGATACTTTCAAGTAATGAAAGTACACTTTCAATGAAGTTTGGCAAAAGGAGTTATTATTTCAGAAACCATCTGTCCCAATTTTTGGTTCAGAAAATATTGTCATTGTAACTGTATTTAATGCAAAATAAATAGGGAGGAGTTTTAAATGTAATGGAAACACCTTGAGGACAGTGACTTATTTTTTCACATTTTTGTATTTTTATTGCCAGTATGTAATCCAAGCTGGGTACTTATGAACTGCTTTAATTGAAATGAAACAGCAGCCTTCTCAGTCAGTTAAAGGAATGGCTGAGTGTTGGTTCAGATCCTGGAGCCAAAGAGCTGAGCTTGGTAAGAACCTGGTAAGTCTCTTCTGGGATCCGCTTCTAGGACTTTGTGAATTTAGGGTCTCTTCCAACAAGAAGCAATTATAAGTAAAACTAGATGCAACTACAGGGAAAAGAGAGGCTCTTAATTTGGGGGGGAAGGAGGTGGCAGCTATGGCACTGTTTATTACCAATTTCTGGTAAAGGAAAATGACATTGCAAATGTTTTACATTTTAGTTTTGAGGATAAGAATACAATATACATTACATGAAGGGCCATGACATCAGAACACCTGAGAAATTCAGTTGAGAGATGATTATCATCTGATAGCTTTTTAAAACTGAATACTCTACACCTTTCTCTCTGAAAATTCAAATTTTTTTTTTAACATCTGCATGTAAGTCAAGATCACTGCACTGTGATTTCACGAATAGAGGAAGGGACCAGTAAAGATAACTGACATTTCTTCCTGTCTTGATATATTTCACAGACCATCTTTCTCTCTTTGTCATTTATTTATATTCCTTCTACCTGAGACCACTAAACTTCCCTTTCCCTCCTTAGGAGGGAGGAAAGTAGTTAGGACTTTCTCATATATTAATTCAGGCATAGAAATAGCTGTTATAAAAGTTTCTGATCTTCCCACATCTAAGAATCCTTAATGCTGTGTTCAGTAGCATAAGCCAAAGCAGGAAGAACAAAAACAATTTAAAATTTCATAAAGAGGAATTTAATATAGCACATATAGTTATTTGCCTGATCTATTGTGTTGCTGCCATTTCCTTCTCCAACTCATTTTACAGATGAGGAAAACAGAGTTAAGTGACTTACCCAAGGTCACATAGCTATTGATTGTCTGAGGCCAGATTTGAACTCAGGAAGGAGTGTTCCTGAATCCAGGTCCAGCTCTCTATCCATTGTACCACCTAGCTGTCCCAGCTCTTCTTTATAAACACTACAAAAATGATGATTTACAGGATATACCATAACCTATCCCATCCCTGTTACTGTAGCCACAGTATATTATTATTCTACTTTCTTTCTCTGGAAAAGGAAGACTAAAGCACCAAGCATATTTATTACAAAATTGAAACAAGCTATTGAGTACTAACTGGAAACTTATTAATATTGAGATTTTTATTAAAAATATCTAAAAATTCATCTTATGCCAAAGCTCAATATACAACCATACTGTACTTAACTGCATAGAATTGTACTACAGAAAACACATTTACATTTAAATATGCAATATACTCACACATTTCACCTTGGGTACCAAGGGACACCCTTCCCCATAATAAAAATTACAAATGTTATCAGCAAGTATGCCTCATCAAAAATGGTCCAAAGCATTTACCCTTGGGTTTAGGTTTAATCAGTTGCTTTCAAGTTCCATAATGGAAAGCGTTCCCCAAAACAGTCAACATAACCTGGCAATATTCACAACTCAATGGCCTGCATGAAATTTCCTGTTTCAAATATAAAATTATCTTCCTGTTGTAGAAGTCATTTTGATGACGGCAAATGAATAAATGAATTACAATTTTTTTAAAGATCTAGTAAGCTAGGTAAAAAAATCCAGGCAGCTGGAAGATTAGACACTATCAAAATAAAGAAATGGAATAGTATCAGAACAACAAATTCACTCTAACAAAAAAGAATTCTTTTTTTAAAAATAGATCAATGTCCATATTACTACCAGTTCAACTGCCACAGTATTTGGACAAAGTCATTGATGTCTCTTTAAGTACTATCAAAACATTTTCAATTGTATAACCATAATAATAATTATTAATAAACAATTACAATAGTTTATCTAAACTCTATAGAAATTATTTACACAAAAACTCTTACATAAGGAAGAGAGTATTCATAATATTATTTCTTCCTACGTAACAAACTGTTTGCAGAGATGCAGTACACTTATCAAAAAATAATGAATCCTTCTCACTTATCTTAGAAGAAAATTTCCACCGAAAACGTTTCACCCACTAATTTTCAACAATCAGACCTTTTCTTATCTTTAAAGGCAAAGACAAGAGATAGTAAAGCAGAGAGAATTGTTTTACTTCAAAACTGAAGCAAAGCAAAAACAAAGATATTGAATTGCTATCTTAATTCATTATAGATCAACAAACTCATATGCCAATAATTCTTGGCAACTAGTACTTGATTTCATTTAGTAATATTACTACTGATAAAATATCATTAATAACAGATGAAAGGAACAATAACGTAAGAGACAATAGTATGTAGTGGACAGTGGGAAAGCCTTGGAGTCAGGAAGACCAGGATTCATGTTCTGTTTCTGGTACATACTAGCTATATAAAAAAGCAAATCAGAATCTCAGTACACCAAGAAACTGAGACTATAAACTGGAGATATACAGCTCATCTTCACCAGTAGAGAAAGTATCTATACCATGAATACCCTGCATAGATGAAATGTGTTCTAAGCATCCCTCCCAAGTTAAGCTCATGACCTTTAATCTCTTCACTATGCTACTAACTGAAGCTTTGACTGACACTATCTCTCTTAGCCCCCTCTTCCCCTCAAATTGGAGGGCTGGAGAGTGGAGTACCAAAACTCCTCCCAATGTCTTACTTCATAGAAAGCAGAAACTGATCTTTTTGGCTCATTGCACTTTACATCTGATGCTCTGTCTGGTTTCAGCTCCACAGAACAGGATGCCTCCATGTGGGGAATTCCCTAGTATCTTCTGCCCCATTCATCCATTCTCCTATCTCCTGTGTTATCTCCCCTCATCAGATTAAAAGCCCTTTGAGGGTAGTGACTGTCTTTATTAACTCTATACACAGCACTTAGCAGACTACCTAGAACATCATAGAAGTTTAATAAATTCTGATTGGATTAGAAACCAAAAATTAGAAAACAATTATTCTTGTTTTTATTATTAATAACAATTATGATAATACTACCAGGAGTGATGATAACGATAGCAACTTTATGGATCACAAAATATTTTACATAAAATACCTCATCTGGTCCTTACTACTAGGTATAATTTTTTCCATTTTTATAGAGGATGGAACAGAGGCTCAGAAATTGGAAAAATGTTAGTACTATCAAGAAAAGTAGAACATTTAGTGGAGGGGGTATAATTGGCAGAAGATGTGGAGTGGCAAAGCAGGCATCTGTCCTAATGGTAGCAAGCACTTCCCACCTTTGTTCCTCATCTGACTTTGCTTCTGACTTTCTGAACTTTGCTATCATGCCTAAACTGTCATTTTACCCTGAAATTCCTCGAAGTACCCGGGGCCTCCTCATTAGTGGGCTGCTTTCCTTCATGCTCAAAGAGGAGCAAAATGACATCACTATGTAGGGGTCAAGGTATAGTATAGTATGACTAGGGCTGATCAGACAAATGCAAACTCAGAAGGTTTTACCACACTTTTGGCACAAATAGTCCACATGAACATTTTGGAGTGGAGATGTTTAAATTTGTAGATCTCACGTTTCCTTTGCTCTTTTGTTCCAGACTCCTCCTGATGCAAGTCACCCACCCCTGCATCCTTCTCACCTTAGAATAAATATAACCTCCATTTTTCTGGACCCTTTTTCTACCACAGCTGAGTTTGTCCCCGGGCCCCCATTTTGGAGAGGCACTTAGGCTAACCAACTTTCATTCTCTTCCTGGCTCTATTTTTGACTTTCTGAAGTGTGGGGTACCTTCTCCTTCCCCACCCTCTTTCCTAGCTTGCTTTTGAATGTTATCCTTCCTAGCTCGCTTTTGAATGTTATCCTTCCTATAAGCTTCTTGAAGAAAGGGTCTTTCAAATTACATGAACTGATGCTGAGGGAAGACAGCAAAACCAGGAGAACATATTATGTAGTAACAGCAACACTGCACAATGACTAACTTTGATAGACTTAATTCTTCTCAGCAATGCAAGGATCTAAGACAACTCCAAAAGACTCCCAATGGAAAATACAATCCACATACAGAAAAAGAACGATGAAATCTGAATGCAAATCAAAGCATATTATTTGCTCTCTTTTTTTGTTTTGTTTTTTTTCTTTCTCATGGTTCCTCCCCTTGGTTCTAATTCTTCTTTACAACATCACTAACGTAAAAATATATTTAGTATGAATGTATATGTAGAGCCTATATCAGATTTCAGGCCATCTTGGGGAGGGGGAAGAGGAAGGTGAGGGAGAAAATTTACAACTCAAAATCTTAAGGAAGTGAATGTTGAAAACTAAAAATAAATAGATTTTTAAAAAAGAAAAGAAGAAAATGTCTTTATTTTCACTTATATTTGGATCCCCAGAACATAGAACAGTGCCTGACAGAAAATAAGCACTTAATGAATACCTGATATCTTGCCTTGTTTTAGAGTCAATGAACAGCAAGCAAAGCTTTCTGATCCGGGGAGAGACTGAGTATTACAAATATCTCCTTGGAAGTGGTGTGGCAGATACATTAGAGAGGGGAGAAACTTAAAGCATAAAAACAATTAGGAAACTATCGTTAACAGTTAAGCAAGAATGCTATAGGAAATTGTATATATGATGAATACAGAGAACCATCAAAAGATCTACATGAACTGATGCAGAGTGAAGTAAGCAGAGACCTGGAAACAATATATACAGTAATTACAACAACACAGATGGAGGGGGCGGCTAAGTGGTACAGTGAATAGAGCACCAGCCCTGGAGTCAGGAGGACCTGAGTTCAAATCCCACCTCAGATACTTAACACACCAAAAAACCCTAGCCGTGTGACCTTGGGCAAGTCACTTAACCCCAACTGCCCTCCAAAAAAAAAATGCAGATGGAAAGGACACACCAAAAGATCAAAAGTGAATATAATTATAAAGATTGAGGAGGATTTGAATGAAAATAAATGAGAGGATATCTCCACCCACTCATTTGAGGAGGTGGGAGATCAATTTACTGACTGGACATGTAGGGCCAGTGATAGAGAGAATGACTGAGGCTATGAACCTGAGTGTCATGAACTGAAATAAGTATAAGAATGAGAGAAGGGTCATGGGGGGAAATAATGAGTGTGGCAGCTTTGAACATATCATACTTGTGACTTATATAGGGTTAAAGTAGAATTGAATTACAATGACATAAAAGCGCTTTTCCACCTAGAAGTTGGGCAATGAAAAGAAAAGGACAAAAGTTTAAGAGCTGGAAGAACAGAGCATGCTTTCACACATGAAAGCAGTCAACAGAGCTACGTGATTTGATTTATAATAAAAATTAGAATACAAATCCACAAGAGAAGTACAAAATATTATGTGGGACACCAAGAAGGGAAATTTACTTCTAGTTGGGGAAAAGTGGGGAAGATTTAGGCTAGGATTCATAGGGAGTGCTATAGATGTTGGAAGCTGAAAGACAGGCATAAATTCCAACAGATAATGCTGTTTTGAAAGGGTACTGAATGTGAGAAGTGGGAATACAGTATTAGCAAAAAAAACATGTGATGAGAAATTTAGAAAGGTAATAAAAACCAAGGAAAAGTGAGTGGCTCAGTTTGACGCTTACAGATTAGGCAAGAAACATTAGAGAAGACTGGAAAGGCTCTTCTCCTTAGTTTGGACTTGACTGAATGGTCCATTTTTATAGTCCTTTCAAATTGTACATACTGAGCTCTTTGAGGGTTAAGAACTAACATCATATTTGACACTCTTCTATCCAACTCTGCAAATGCTTAGTATTATACGATAAACACAGAAGGCCCTTAAGTATTTGCTACTGCTCCTGATATGTAAATATTGGGTAGATTCTTACATATAGGGTTTTTTAAGGGACAGGAAGAAGAATGAGTGGTCATATGTATATGAAATTATGTATCCCTGACAAAGTACTACCAAGGTAAAATATAACAAACTTTGAAAACACTAAGCTCAATCATGTGAAATGTAAACAAACTTTCCTTTCCCCTTGGATAAGTCAAACTAATATGCAGATCCCCAAAGATGTTCTTAACAAGAGTTAAGTGAAAGAAGCCAACGGCTATTGATAAAACCGTCATCTCCTTCTCAGGTTACAGGGCTAAGGAGACAGTATAATCATCAGGAACAACTGAGTGGAGAGTAACCGTTGAAAAAAACAAGTGTAGCATAAGATGATTATGTCGTAACTCCTTACACAAATACATATTTTAACTTCGTGTCCCCAGAAATATAACTACAAACAATCAGTCAAAGCTTGACTTAACCAGGTTATTTTATTAAGCAAATGTTAATTCTTCACTAAAACTAGCGATATTGCGTATGTGGGGGGGGAGGGAGGGATTTGGGCTATATTTGTGCCAAGATTTTTGGAGCAGCACATAAGTACACATGTATCTTCATACGTATCTATATGTAGATAGGTATGTGTATAAGTATAGATGCCCATATCTACACACAAGCACTAACACACATATACCGTATACATGCCTACACATATACGTGCATGTGTATCATTCCCAAATTAAGAAAAAAAAGTTTCCAGACCCTCTTCATGGAATAAATTTGGCCCTGCACTAGTCTCATTTTTAGTTAATATTTCATGAAACCTCATAATGAAATGCATTCTTGGATTGAAAAAACTTCTCAGTAGAACAGAAGATATTTGAAAGATCACAAGCGTTTGATGGCAGTAGGTCTGCAGACGCCCATATGAATGCTTCCCCTCAAGATAAATAAGGCTGTGGCAGCTGCTGCCTGCACTCTAAGGCTGGGCTCACATCAAACACATGTAATGCAGTAGAAAGAAGAGAAGAGAACCTGCTTCTAAAGTAAAGAGAAATTTAAAAATAAAAGGGTTGGAATTCTTTGGGTTGTTCCTCCCAAAAACCAATTCTTATGCACATGATAAGCTATGTTTCTGTCAAAGAAAATGTCCATGGACCTTAATAGTGGCTCATTGAATTAACTGTCCAAGATATCCAGAGAATGCTTTTTTTTTTACTCTCCATTCTCCTGCATGTTTCTGATTACAAAATTTTGAAGAGATAAATCTTATACTAAAATAAATTTAGTCAGAAACACTTAAATTAGAAACCTATTTATATAATTTTAAAAAACACTTAAATGCTTCTGTGCCCACCAGTCAAACTATAAAACCAGCTAATATTTTGGTGGTACAAACTGGACGCCAGAAATACGGTAATAATCAAAACTGTCCTTTTAGGAAACAAGTTGTCAAAATAAGGTTATAGATATTTTAAAAAAATTCTTATGATAGGAATGACCCTACTGAAGCAGTGCACTGAAGATGACCGTTGAAGTCAATAAAGGCTTTGAACTCACATTGACACATTCATATCTGGGGGGAAATACTTCTAAAATGTCAGAAGCCTCCTAATCCTTTTCTGTATGATTATTCTACCACTTTATGACAGATAATATTAGGCTAAAGCAATGATGAAGCACACAGCTATTTACCCGAAAGAGTTTAAAGATATTTAAAAAAAAAAAAAAAGAAGTGAGTAGGACGGATTGAGAGAGAAAAGAGCAAAGATGGGGAGTTGAATAAAGTCATCCAGGAGAGAGCATTTGCTGCACCCTTGAAAAAGTGGCACTGTGAGGTTAGTAGCAGAGCTGGGATATCAACCAGCTTAACAATGATTTATGTAGCTAATGTAATAAATCATCACAATTCACATACAAAATAGAAAGGAAGCAGCACAAAACATGTATGCATGCATGCATGTATATATTATATACACATAGATATATATGTGTGTGTGCATATATATATATATTTACTATCAGAAACATAAGTTTTTTAATAAGTTAAGGATGCTACATGCTCCTGAAAGACAAAATAATAATAATAATATGAAATACAGGGAATGAACTCTTTTAGAAAGCACTTAAGTCTAGTGATTATAAACAAAAGAAATCAATCTGATTAAAGTTTCCATATCACTTGCTCAGCTAGATAGAAAGTATGAGAGCTGCAGAGTCATCATATGGCCTGGGTGAAGTAAGCAGCTGTCTTTCTGTGCTACATTTCACTGAAAGGGAGAGCCTAGGAGAACAGGAACACACACAAGCAGCAAGGGCCAGAGTCTATGTGAGTGAGTCTGTTTTCACAGCTGGAGATAGGGCACTTACTATTCTATATACAGCATCACTGAGCCTGGAGTCTCAAGTGGGCAGTGTTAAATTGCACTGTAATGCAACTTGAGAATTAATGATTCCCCATAAAAGTTTTACCCATGCTTGGTCCATAAAGTTATTTCACTTCAAAAAATAAGTAACATACCACATGTACTGCATTACTATTCATACAGAGTACACTTCTTAAGTAATCAAAGCAGACAAACAAGTATCTGAAGCAGATCAACTCCTAACACAACAGAAAAAAACTTTGGGACATGTACTGATGTAAACATTTTAATTAGTTAAGAGAAACGACATCATTATTTCCCTTTTTTCCTAACACTTTAAAGCATAGATTATTTTTGATAAAAAGGGCCAACACCAGATGAAGCTGCAAGTAGGTTCCTTATGGATTTTCCAACATTTGCACATGACCTTTGGCTAGATTTGATTTTTAGTTTTAGTCTATTTGGGGGGGGGGGGGGGGGGGGGGGTTGGAACTGCTTTTTAAGCATTGAAAAAGGGAAGCCATTGCATTTCACCAAAATGAGAACATGGACATATTTGCTTCAAACACAAAGTCAACTAAGGGCCTTTGAAGACTTATAAGGAACAAAACTTTCTAACTGTTAAGTATTTTCTTGCAAAAGATCAGCCACTCTTATAACATTATGATTCCAAACAAATACTGGACTCACAGACATATGTCAAGAGTGTAAGAGCGGTATGACAAGGTTAGAAATCGTGAGGAACCTGGTTTTTTGAACAGGAAAACTTGAAATGCTGTAGAAGAAAGCTTCTTTTAGTTGTAATGCTTAACAAAAAAAGCACTCCCAGTTTGGACCCATTATTTTTGTCTAATGTTGAAAAAGGAACATGACACATTCAATGGCTAACTTACCAGAGTGTTTGCTGCTGTAGAGGCAGGTGTGTCTGAACTACTCTCTTCAAGAGTCTGGTGAGGTTCTTCATGACCACGAGTGACAAGAATTCTAAAGTGTTGTTGTCGGGAGTTCTGATCTTGCCTGATCTTAAAAGTGCAGCCCTTATTCTGTGGGATCCTTTCTACTGAGTTACTCCTGTGCATTTCAGGACAATTCCTGCCATTGTTAGGAGGCTCTGAATTCACTCTGTCTTCCATTGGGCTGACTCGTTCAGGTCGAGGTTGGACTGGATAGGAGGTACTCCTCTCTAGCCGTATTCTTGGATACCTGACCAACCTGTCCCCCTTCGTTCCAGTAAATCCAAAATTGTAATCACCACCAGGGTTAGGAGTGCTTGCTTGGGGTTGCTGCAACTGGAAAACAAAACACCTTTTCCCAGAACTAGCAGATACATCTGGCACATGTTGCAAAGACCAGCGCCTGGGCTCAGCAGCAGAGGGGTTGTTCTGAACCTCTGATCCAAAGGGCAAGAGTCTAACCTGACGCATATCTGCGCTCGAAGCACGATGCTGAATTCTTACTCCAGTTATGCTTGAGCCTGAAGCATTTTCATTGCCTTCTACACCCTGGGCAACAGAGGGGACACCATCACCTTGGTTATCTGAAGGAACGGTACAAAACACTCTGTGACTGCAAGTATTATTAGATCCATTGACCTGCTGTCCTAAATCATCGAGCAACCTTGGTGGAGAGTTATTGGGGGATTCTCTTTCTGAAGTTTCTTGGGAGCTGCTTTGGGATGAAGAAGGTCTACTTACTGGTGCAGTAAAATTCTCTCTAAGGTCTGAAAATTTAGAGGGAAGGTCCTCATCAAGAGACTCTGGTGCCCCGCACTCATCAGTATGTCCGTTCACAGCTTTGCGCTGCAGGGAGATTTGCACAGATGAGCTCCTTGTTGGACGGGCATCAATGTTATTCAGCAGCTGAGGGATAAACATGGATGTGCTTCGTTTGAGGGATCCCACTTCTTGTAGGCTACCGCCACCATACTCTGCTCCATTTTGAGAGAATGGGTGAGGACTGTTTCTCCTTGGCAAAGTGTGGAATGCCATAAAAAAGTCGTCTTCTCTCTCTCGATCTAGAATCTCTGATTCAGGGGCTGTGTTGCTTCGACCAGAGCCAAAATGAAACCGCAGCCGATGGGCCATGGTTTAACAGGAGGGCAGGAAGGGAGAGGGAGAGAACAACAACAACAATTCAGGCACTGCCAGAAGTTAAAAATCAGAGACATAAACTCCAAGAAAAATTGTCCCATCTGCCAAACTGTTAGCACTGCACCAACGATAGCGACAGATAGCAGAAATAACCCAAGTGGCAAGCTGCATTCCAGGCATGATTGGATAAGAGGAATCGGAGCTTCTGCACACTGGGACAGAGGGTAGGATGGTTAGAGCCACATGACCTTGTTCTCCCTCTCCAATGCCAGCTTCTGGACTTGGGTGTTTTTTTTTTCCTCCCTCTCCCTCTCTCTCTCTTTTAAACAGTAAGAGCCTGAAACAGCACCTTCCCAGCTGCTCTTTTTCCATCAGAAAGGCATTGCCCCAGCGGGCGAGCTCTCACAGCTGACTAGGGCAGCAAACACTCTGAGCGCTACTATTAATCTAAATCACATCATATTCACAGGGAACTTCTGAACTAAGCACATGAGGACACACACTCTCACACACACACACACACACACACAGCACATTCTCCCAAATGAATACGAAGTGCCTTCTATTAAAAAACAACCCCACATTTTCCCACATCCCCACCACCTCCTCAGAAAGACCAACTTAGAAAGAAGAAATAGGTCTCAGCTTTTCACAAGCAGCAGATTTTGTTTGTTTGTTTGTTTTGCTGGGTTATCTATGACATCATCAGACTACCATGGCGGAATGCAAACTAATAAAAACATACTATAAATATAATTACACACTACCCAGAAGTAGCTCCCTTTAATGCTAAATAATTAGACTATGATCTACAAGTGAGAAAATATCTATGTGGGGGATGGGGTGGGAGACAATTTAAAATACTGCTGTAGTTAATACTATGAATCTTGCCACTGCACTGAAACTTTCTCCTTAACAGCAACCAAGAAAAAAAGAAGGTTACAAAGAAGAATTCTCACCCGAGGAGAGGAAAAAAGAGCAATAAAAAATGCAGCTTGAGAAAATATTGCCCCTCGTACGTGCCAGGTAGGAAAAGACTGAAGAAAATTAAAAAAAAGGTTGGTATATATGCACATTCATATTAATTTCATACAGACACCATATAGAGGCAATGTTGCCCTAAATTAGTACAATTTGGACGCCCATATGGGATATTCTTAGGGTTGTTAAGAGCCAAAATGCTTCACAAAGTAGAAGAGTTTTAAAACTCGTAGAAAGTCATCAGTTTTGTCAACTCTGAACAACACTTTTAAAAAGAATCTTTTATGATTGTCTTTCATATTAATTCTTTCTCACAGACCAGAAATAGCAATTATTTAACCATATAGGTTGACCTGGGGTAAGACAGGAATACGACCCAAATACAAAGGCCCAGACAAGTTTCTATTAAAATCCCAAAGTACAGTTTTGACGATAGATCTGGAATCATGGGTATAAGGTGAGGGGGTGGGGGGGATTTCAACACCATGTTTCGATGTC
Organism: Pseudochirops cupreus; assembly: GCA_028627135.1. Taxonomy (NCBI): domain Eukaryota; kingdom Metazoa; phylum Chordata; class Mammalia; order Diprotodontia; family Pseudocheiridae; genus Pseudochirops; species Pseudochirops cupreus. The sequence continues at coordinate 290,136,551 of CM053580.1, read as the reverse complement.
TAAATCTGTTTTCTAGCAGCATGTTTTCAAATGCCAAGATGACCAATTATGAAAGAAATGGAATCTGGCTTGTTCAACACTAAAACTGCCAAGCACCAGCACAATCCCATATTGTCTTTAACAGGCTTCTGTGCCAACAAGAAAGAACACAGCTACTCGTCACACAGTAACAGTGCTGCAGACAGCTTGGTGCAAACCCAGGTGTTAGTATTACTAAACATAATTTTCAGAAAAAGCATTCTTTCTATAGCAGTGCATTGGCAAACATGTCTCATGCATTTTAGACCCTTCTAACAAGGAATGCTGGAGCGGTAAGAGACAGACTACAAGAAAATCTTAAAGGTAGCCTAGTTAAATAAAGGAATAAGGGAAATCCTTTGATTTTCACAGTGAATTTTTCTGGACTAGAAACAGTATGTTAAACGCAAAATTAATTCCAACCAAAAAAAATTCTTTATTTCCTTTCTAGGTATTACATCTCCTTTAATTATCTAGTGAACTAGAATTTACTTGAGTTGGCTCTGTCTTATCTTAAGGCATTATTTAATACTGTCTCTTCCATCTAACTTTTCCTGCCTATGTGCAAATAAAGCATAGAAAACAGCACCCCCCTCCCAATCCCAAAATAAACCCCCATCCATTTCTACCTGTGGATAAGCATATGTGCATAACAGAATTTAGATCATTGACAATAAAAATGCTAGCATTATTTATATACTATACGGCTACATAATGTTTTTATGGTTTTCCTAGTTTATAATTTTTTGGAGGTAAAACTATACATTTGCCAACAGTGTACTCATATATATTTTAATTTAAAAGCTCCTGAGAGATATGAGGAAGTCTAACTTGTCTTAGACGGTTTCTTGAATAACATCAATGATGTAAGAACACAGAATGAACATTATGTGATTGCCATAATGCCAGTGAGGGTGCATACCAATTTAAAGCATGGTCAAGAAATACTACACAAGAACTAGAAGGCTTGAGCTTAAATACTGCCTCTGTCTTTGGCTAAAAAGCAGTGTGACCTGGGACAAATCCCTTCACCAACTCAGTGGCCACCAACTCCATTTCTTCATCTGTGAAACAGAGGAGGGGAATGGGTAGGTAGAGGGTTACTTGAATCTTTATCAATCTATAAAGGTATATTCTGGTTTGAAAAACATAAGAAAGTATTAAACAAATGGAATCTCCATTTTGGGGACAGTGAGTGCAGGAAGGGGGGCGGCGGAACACAATAGTAGTAGCGATAGTAAGAAAAGGAGGAAGAGTAATCAGCAGCAGTAATAGTGGTAGTAGTACTAGTAGTAGTAGTAGCAGCAGCAGTGGCACTTTATAGTGCTTTAAGGTTTACCAAATGTTTTATGAATATTATATCATTTTATCCTTATGACATCCCTGGGAAGTGGGTGCTGTTATTATCCAGAGTTTATGGATAAGGAAGTTGAAGCAGAGAGAGGTTAGGACATTAGGGGTGAAGAACCTGGGGCCTCGAGGCCACATGTGTCCCTCTACGTGCTCAAGTGCAGCCCTTTGACTGAATCCAAACTTCACAGAAGAAATCCCCTTAATAAAAGGATTTGTTCCGTAAAACTTGGAACCAGTCAAAAGGTCGAATCCAAGGAGCTAGAGGGACATGTGTGGCTTTGAGGCTGCAGGTTCCCCACCCCTGGTTAGTTAGTTTACCCAAGGTCACACAGCTGGTAAGAATCCATGGCTGGATTTGAACACTGGTAAACTGATTCTTCTGGTATGTGGTGGTGGGGACTGCCCTAGATGGTATACTTATAAAAATGGGATTTTTTTTTCCCTTTTAATAAAGGATCTATTTAGCTCTATAATGTATTTTTCCCCGTTTAAGTAAAATAAACAAAATCTCAAATTGTAAAGCTGGCTGTCTTTTTGCATTTTTTTTCTGTTATCTGTTGGCTATTTTAACTAAACATTCCAGATAGAAGTTCTATACTTCTATACTTTAAAGGAGACAACTAATCATTTTTGGGGAGTAGGTAAGTGGTGTAGTGGACAGAATACCAGGCTGGAGTTAGGAAAGACTCATCTTCCTGAGTTCAAATCTGGCCTCAGACACTTATTAGCTGTGTGACCCTGAGCAAGTCACTTAACCTGTTTATTTTAGTTTGTAAAATTAGCCGGAGAAGGAAATGGCAAACCATTCCAGTATCTCTGCCAAGAAAATCCCAAATGCAGTCACAAAGAGTTGGACAGGACTAAAAAACTACTGAACAACAACAAAAAAAAACACTTTTTAAAAAATGATGATGAATTTTTTTTTCTCTCATAGGACAATCCATTCCTTTTTTCAAGTTGTTAGCTATATCTTGAACTACTCTGTACAAAGAAAAGCCACGTGGACAAGTATACTTTGGAATTCCACAAAGTTACTTTATGTATAATGAGTAATTCTTAACCATTATCTCCATTCTGTATACCAAACATCAGCACATATAAAGAGTCTATATTAACATTAATTTGTTTTATTTTTTTACTTACTAGGAGGAAAAACACATTAATAGTTAAACTTCTCCTATATCATTACCACATAATTAGCACAAATATAAATGAGAAATTTTTAAAATGTCAAAAATCTGGGTATTATTATATAAATTGCTCAGACCCATGCCATACACTTATTAATATGAGTGCAGATGGCTAGACAAAAAGACATCAAAAGTTGCATACATTGAGGTTCAGAGTGATCTAGGTCCAAGTCTTTTCTCTGCACATACTATCTGTGTGATCCACAGATGAGCCACTTAATCTTTCAGTAAACCCAACAATTGTTTAAGATTATAAATTACAGATGAACTGACCATCTGAATTGGTAGATGAAATTTCTGTCAGGCAACTTCCTACACTATAAAATCAGAGGTCCAGAACCAAAAACAAAACAGATTCTAAATAGTTATACATATACACACACTATTCAAATTTGCTTTAGTATACCACACAAAAAGATGCCATTTTCACATTTAATGTTTGGGGAGAGGGATGGTGGAGAGTTGAAGGTTGAAACTTACCAATCTGTTTTCATCAAATACTTCAAACAGGAGTCTATGATTGGATGGATTTACCTACAAGAAACACAAACATCACATTCAGTGATTCAAAACTGAAGGAATTCAAAACAACAAAATATCTAAAAGATAAAAGAAAAGCAAACAGAAACAATGATAAACTGGGGGGGCATCTACATACTTGGGGGGGCATCTAACCATACTTGTCTAGTATCAGCAATGCCTACAATGGCAGGAATCTAAAACAAATTTTTAATTTTCTGGCTGTTACGGCCTTTTAGCTACAACACTGAAACAAATCAGAAGGAAAAAAATTACTATATATCTTTTTCTGAGAAATAATTTTAAGTGCTTCAAAATTTAATTTTTATCTAAGAAATTTCCTGAGACTATCTATAGTACTGTCTTTGCACAGAAACTTGAAGCCTAAGGAGTTTTCTCCTAGGCAGGTCAGAGATAGGTACTCTACAAAGACATGAGAGAAGTTCCCACAGCTATGTAACATCTAGGCCCAGGCCAGAGCTAATGGGGACAGGAGGGGAAAAAGCAATTATTAACTATTCATAATATGCCAGGCACTGTGCTAAGCACTTTACGGATAACTTATTTGATCCTTGTGACAACTCTTGTGAGGTGATTACTCTTGTTATTGTCATTTTACAGCTGAGGAAACTAAAGCAGATAGAGGTTAAGTGACTTGCCCAGGGTCACAAAGCTAGCAAATATCTGAAGTTGGAATGGCACTCAGGTCTTCCCAAGACCAGGCCCAGTGTTCAATGCACTAAATTGTTTAATGGCCTTTCTTTGCCTCTGACCTCAAGCTTCATCACTCTTTCTTCCTCATGTTCTTCACCATTCTCTCACGTCAACAAGCATTTATTAAATACCTATTATGTACTAAATGTACTTCAAATGGCACGTGGCATGGAATGTTTTCTTAAATGTTTGAAGTAATCCAGATTTTTAAAAAAGAGAACACATGAGACCAAAAGATTAAAAATGATAAAGAGTCAGGGGACATAGGTGTGTAAATATCAGCTCTAATATTGTCCATGGATCCTTGGAAAAAATCACTTGGTCCTCTTGGGTCTCCACTTCTTCATTTGGTAAAATCAGGGGCTTGGATTAAAATCCTTCAAAGATTCAGTTTATGTTTTTTAAACTCCTAATATGCTAGACACACAAAGGCATCCAGAATTACAGATACATAATAACATCATGGAATTCTCTATATTTTCTCGATGCCCTTTATCTATTTCTCAAATGTTCTAGGAGCAACTAGTGTATTATAAATTATAAGGACATACTTAAGGCCCTGACTCTGACACAAACTTGCTGAGTACATGTAGGCAAGTCATTTAACCACCCAAGATCTTGTTTTCCTAGACTGTAAAATAAAGAGATTGTTAAACATAGATACCGCAAACTTCTTATCTGGTTCTAAAATTGTGATACTGTGAGAAAGTAGGACAGAAATTGTCTTTTTTCTGTTCTACCTATGGAGAGGAAAATTTTGATTTCTTTTAAAACCATAATTTCAAGGCTGTAGTATGTCTTCTAATAAGTAAGAGATTTGAACGAATCCCTCAGATTTCTATTACCATTTTAAAATGAAATAAACATATACAAATCTGTGTAGCAACAAAAAAGAAAAAACAACCACATGCATCATTTCTGTTTGCAGATTAAATTAATGAAGTTGACGTTAAATGAGGATGGAATAAAAGTAACAAGACAATTTTATCAGAATGGAGTCAGAAAGTATTCAAGAGTTGGTTGAATTTTTGAGAACTTGAAATCTATGACGTTCAAGATAATAATACTGGAGAAGACATTAAAAATCTTGAGAAGGCATTTAGTGTAGGTGATTTCTTTCTTTGGTTTTGTTCTTTAGCCTAGCTTAGTGTCAAGGAAAAGCACTTTTAAAAGTTTAAGAAGAAAATATAGAATTAAATGTGGGCTCGCCAATGTTTGTTGAATAAAAAGAGTGTGTGTCCAAATGTTTGCTAAATGTGACCAATGCATTAAACTGAAAAGAGCCTTAAAATATTTGGAATTTAAAAGAATTCAATATTGTACCAGAGAAGTTTCATAACACAAGCGCATGGCTTTGGTTTTGTTCATTGATTTTTCAGTTTTTAACTATTAACAACTTTCTCTACTACAAAGCATAGAGGGAAACTAAATGACATTTAGTTCCCAATGTCAGGCTTCAGATCTGAATGTATTAGAGAAGCAGTCAAAAAGTTCTGCGAGTACAACATATAACAAACTAATAAGACCAGATGGAAATGGCAATAATGAACCATTCTGTTACTAAATAATTTTTAGAGATTTTATGCTATTCTGAGAATCGTAATGCCATTCAATTATTCCAGAGGTTGAATCAATATTTCCAAAAAATTGAAGGAATAACTAACAATAGAAACTGGGTAATTACATTAGAGGATTCTGTAAGTTAATTCACAACTCAGGCTTCTCCCCAGGGGGCTGCTATAAAAGATTAAGAACAACTGACATTTTGCCTAATTTGGTGATATTAATAAGACAAAAATAACTTTCTTCTAAAAAAAAAATCCAGAATTGAACTTCAAAGGTTTTCCTAGTTGAAAATTTTAATTTTGAACTTCAGAACGTTTTTTTGCCCGTCTCCAAATATCTTTATTATATCCCTACTAAAAATGAGTTTAAAAAAATATCCAAGTAATTTATCAAAATATTTGGTTCTACCCTATATACATTAATATTTAAATAAGTCAAAGAGGTAAATAATATGAGAGCTCTTCTCATACTTCATTGTTGTTGTTGTTGTTTTTAACCTTTTAAAAAGGTTCGAAGGAAACCAAAATGTCAGGAGGTAAATGTTAGGTATTAATTGCCATTTGGCAGTCATAATTATGATAGATGATCATACATAAACATATCCTCATGCACAAAGAGAGCCCCATTTATGGAACCCTCTGAGGAAAGTAAGCGTACTACTGCTGTGACCACTGCACTAACAAATTAAGACTGAATAAGCACTTCCATGTCTTTGTCGTTTTTAGATTTTTAGTGACGATATTTTATTGCATTTACATAATCCTTACACCAGAATGAAGCAGTACCATATTTTGTTTTTAGCCTCTTTGGCCTCTTGAATTTTCCTTATTAGCCTCTGGTTTAGAGAAATTGGAATACTATAGTCTTAAAAAAAAAAAAGCTCAACAGCCAAAATGTTCACCATCCAGCAAAACTGAAAATAAGCAGTAGTACGCCTTCTCTCCCCAAAATAAATAAAAAAAAATGTGTTTAGTTATTATTAGGAACAAATTGGTGTAAACAAGTTAAAAAAAACTTACTCTAAAGTAAAATTCTTCATTCCATTTTGGATTCAGTGTCTGTAAGAGAAATTATTTATTTTAAAATGTTTTATATTCTTTAGAACTATTATAGGTTTCTAATACAATTGAAGTCATAAGATTTACATGTATATCCTGGTGCTTATAAAGAAAATATGCTAGCTAAGAAATCCAGAAAATAGCTCCCAAACTCAAACAAAACAAAACAAAACAAACCAACAAAAAACCCCAACTATGTAGCCAATTGATTGTAATTCTTCCACAGAGAAAACCTTGTGTGGGAGTGCATTTATGAGGCAGAGGATCTAAAAATAGATTCTAGACTATTAATAGAAATCTATCACTAGAACAGAGATCATCAGGGATCTATATGGAGACATTGTGGGGAAGAGAAGAAAACCATGTCATTTATTAAAGCAGAAAGAATAATATGACACAAAGATGAGGATGGATTTAATTGTCTTTCCTCTATGAAGCAATAAAATGCTTGGGGGAAAGGGTAGGAAGACTGGGTTTGTTTTAAATTTAGCATTTGCTAATTAAAAATTAAGAACTGCTAAATTTGGAGGCAATCTTTCACAAAGGGGATCATTTGTATTAATGAATTCAGGAAAAAAAAATCACATAACATACAAACCAAAGGAAAAAAAATTTACATTTTAAGACTAGCGGTTTCTTTCCCTGAATTATACATACATTTATAATATAGCACACACATATATTAATTGTGAAACAACAGAAAACAAACAAAAACCATTTGCCTACTCCGCACAATGTACATACCCAAATATGTAACATTCCCCAAAATGAACCAAGACCATATTTCTAGTGAAGAAGTTTGCCTCTGACTTTTAGTCTCATATAGGAATGAGACTTTATACATATAGACACATGCATTAACATATGCATTTAAAAAAAAATAGATCCAAAAATATTTTTTACAACTCGTCATTCAGTTTCTGATGTATGCTAGCTAGACTCATACAGGATCATCCCTACCTTTATCAACCTATTTCTTTAAGGTAACGTTTTGTTGAAAAAGAAAAAGACAAGAGGTCTTCATTCTGCACTGTAACATATAGATACAAAAGACTGTTGTGCAAATAGCACACTGTGCTGGCATTAAAATGTCAAAACTGCCTTTTCTCCACAGACTGCATAACTAAAGATTAAAAAACCGCAAAGACAAAGTGGCATTATATTTTTTATTGAGAAATGTGCAAGGGGGTAAGAATGAGAAAGCTACACGGAGAAAGAAAACAAGAGACATAAAGGAGAGGCAGGAAGAGAATGGAAGGGCAAAGAAAGACACGGGGAGGGAGAGGAAGGAAAATAGGGAGGGAGGGAAGGAGGAAGGAAGAGAGACAAAAGGAAAGGAAGGGAGGGAGGGAAGGGGAGAGAGAAAAAAAAGGATTTGATGTGATGTCAGTCACCTAGGCCCAGGACTCCCATTTCCTGCATAAGGATGCGACCCTTGAGACATGCATTCCATCAATTCTCGAGGCAGAAAGGTAAATGAAAACTAGAGAACGATAAAAATGTATAGTAAAATACACAGCATGGAGGAATAACAGAGAGATGAAGAGAATGAAGATGAGAGTGATTCATCAACAGTGAGAACAGGACAGAAATACTAACCAGGATGTTGGCAGTCGACTACCCCAGGAGGCAAAGAAAGGGAAGCAGCCACCACTGCAGACGCAGGGGTGCAGGGGCAGGGAGAAGGAAAAATGGTTTTTTTAAATCCCCACAGCAGAAAACACTTCTCAATACTAGAAAGCTATTGTCGCTTTGGTTTGTTTTGTTCTGTCTCTCTTGAGAGAAAGTGGGCTAGGAGAGCCCTGCACTCATTCCTAGCCAGCTTCCTTCCTGCCACACTGATGGCTGAGCAAATGACAGCTAATAATGCAGGAAACAATGGCCGGCCACCAGCGTCTTCCACGGGAGGCTCCCAACTCATCAAAACACATTCTACTATTGTGAAAACAGATTTTTAATGCCAGGCACCATGAAACAGTAAAGGCTGCACAATAATCATTTTTCCTTTCACAAAATGACCTGTATGACGAGCTCAGAGACATTTCATGATGCCCGTGCAGCAGAAAGCCAGTATGACAGTAGCTAGGATAAAGATATTCAGCAGTCAGGCAAGCCCCAAATGACTTGATAGGGTCAAGTATATGCCACACAAAAGCAGAACCAAAAAATGCAAAGGGTGAATGAAAAAATCATCATCATATTCAAAATCATAAATAAAGTGAAAATCAGAATGTTATTTTCATCAAAAACATCGGTGCATTGTTAAAAGTTTCCTGTTCTTTAAATGGAAAACATGCGAATATCCAGGTAGAACCAGAGGTTCAACTTTATTTTTTCTCTAATTACTCTTCTATTTTATTTAGCATTCATAAAGCTAAACAAGCATTTAATTCTCTTTGATAATTGTTTCTTCTTGTACCTCTCAAATCCAGATGGTGTTCAGTTTACTTAAAAATGATTTTAAATTATGTATCTAAGCTTAAACTAGTTTCAATTTAAGCTATGGAATGTGGACAAACCCAAATAAAGGCACCTGCCCAATTTTGTTTAAAACAGTCATGTCCTAATTTAAGAACAAGGCTTTTATTACCTCTGTTAAAAATGAGAGGAAACGTTTTTTCTCCCTTAAAAAACAACTAACATGGAAATTTCCTCTAGTCTATATAGAATTTAGATGCAATGTGGCACAATGTATTTTGGGGCCAGTCTCAGGATTGGGAGGCTCAGGTGTTAACTCTGAGTCTCAAGGGCTATGTGACCATGAACAAGTCATTTATCTTTTTAGGTCCCAGGCAGCTCTCTAAGAACACAAATTATTGATCTGTGTCAGTGAAGAGAATATCTATACTTGGAATTCCCTACATGAAATTCCGGGTTCTTAAATTAAGGCTGCTGTACTGCCCCATTTTATCCCCCCTTACTCCCAAAGCCTTTTTAATCAACAGAGAAACTTTTATTAAATACTTTCATGCTAGACACAGAGTCCAAATACAAAAGAAAGACAATCCTTGGACCTCAAATCCTCAGCTATAAAATAAGAGAGTTGAACTAGGTGGCTTTTAAGCCAGTTAGTAAGTTTTAATTATACACTCAAAATGTGCCAGGCACTGTGTTAAGTACTGGCTTTTTAGGATCTTAAGCAAATACATGAGATATAAAAAAAGAGGAGAGGAGGAAGGCTAACAATTGGGTGAGTAGTTATAGGTAATAAAGGTTAAAACCTAGGCAATTACAGTATTTAATGGCTCAAGGTACAATCTTTAGAAAACACATTGATTTCAAAGAACCTAACTAGTTATGGTTTTTACATTGGTAACATAACTTCCAATTAACAATCGATTACATACCTTTTTAATGGTTTTTGTCTGCACCAAAGCAAGCTCTCTGTTCTCATCCGCTACATACAGCGAAAGTTTTACGTATGGATCACTGCAAGAAAAAATTCATATTTACTATGATTATACTTCTCCTATAATGGGTATACATTTGATAGTAATTTAACATACAAATTACAAAGTCAATGCTAACTGCTTAAGGTTCATATGAATTTTGTAAACCAGGCAATAGTAAAGAGTTTCTGACGCCTACTAAAATTTTACTTGAAAAAAAAAACCACTTGGTAACCATTAGGTTACCAAGGTCTACAGGACTTTCAAAGCAGATCATTCATTTCCAAGTGTGTTTATTCAACACTTATTTGTAAGGAGCTGTAGATACAAAGACGAAGAGAGAGAGAGAGAGAGAGAGAGAGAGAGAGAGAGAGAGAGAGAGAGAGACAGAGAGAGACAGACAGAGAGACAGAGAGACAGAGAGAAACAGCCTTTGACCCCAACAATCTACTTGGAACTAGAGCTGAAAGGGATATTGGAGACCATCAAACCCAACCCTCTCATTTTACACATAAGGAAACCAAGGCCCAGGGAGAGGACGTCATTTGCTTGACGAGCTCTCACAGCAAAGGTCAGCAAAGTGGAAAGCGAGCCTGGGTCCTATGGCTCTGCTCTCTCCACTATACCAGCAGGTAAACATGCTACTTGGGGGCGCAACATGAGAAAAGACATAATAGTGTAAGCACAAAGAGAGGAGTAAGGACAAAGTGAATCAGGAAAGCCTTCCTGTAAGAGGCAGCACTTGAGATGCACCTTGAAAAATCAGTCATTTAAGAAGCACAAGCTAGGCGTACATAATAATGAACCATATTCTCTATTCCAAGTAAACTGAATTTTAAGCTTCCAGACAACAGAGAGTGCACCTGCTTTTTTTGTCATTCCGTCGTTTCAGTCACGTCTAACTCATGTCTAACCCCTCCATTTGGGATTCTTTTGACAGAGATACTGGAGTGGTTTGCCATTTCCTTCTCCAGCTCATTTTACAGATGAAGAAACTGAGGCAAAAAAGGTTAAGCGACTTCTCCAAGGTCACAGTTAGTAAGTTTCTAAGCCTACATTTAAACTCAGGTCTTGAGCTTATTGTTAAAGTACAAATCTCATCTAACTCCATAATTTTTTTGTTTTGTTTTGTTTTGCTTTTTGGAGAGGGGAGGGAAGGGCAATTGGGGTTAAGTGACTTGCCCAAGGCCACAAGACTACTAAGTATTAAGTGTCTGAGGGCTGATCTGAACTCAGGTCCTCCTGACTCCAGGACCAGTGTTCTATTCACTGTGACACCTAGCTGCCCCTGACCTTATCATTTATAGGTCAGATGAAGAGAGGTGAAGAGACTTGGTCCCACAATCCCATAGGTTGCAAGAAACAGACCTCAACAGGTTTTTCTAACACCAAATCCAGGGTTCTTTCTAGGACAGAGTAGTCTTTATTTCTACTCCAAGAAAAAAGAAAACTCTCCTGAAATATGTTTCCTTAAAATGGCAAAACCACTTTTTACACCTTATTCCATCAACACATATTTTTCCCTGGCCTTCCAGTTGTTCCAATAACAAGACCCTCCATCTCTTGGTTCCAGGCATTTTCTCTGAGTGTGCCCCAGGCTCTCTGCTCTCTGCTCCTACTACAGACTACCCGAGCTTCCTTTAAGTCCCAACTAAAATCTCATTTTGTGCAGGAAGCCTTCCCTAACCCCGCTTAATTCCAGTCCTTTCTTCCTTTCAATTATTTATTATTTATCCTATACATAACTTGATAGGTAAATTTCTGTTGTTTTGTTTTTCTCCCCAACTAGAAAGTAAGCACTTTCAGGGCAGGGACTCTCTTTTGTTTCTTTTTGTATTCCTAGTGTTTAGTATAGTGCCAGGCACTTAGTAGGTGCTTAATAAAGGTTTATTGAATTGAATTTAAATGGTTTGTTTCTAAACACAGTTAATTACTAAGGAAGGGGTTAACAGGCTACACTGCAGTTATCTCTCATTTTGCAGATTACAGGCATTAGGGCAAAGTCTTCTAGAAAGTGAATTTCAGATCCTAGCTTCCTAACTGGATAAGGGAAGATAAGAACCTTTCCATTGAATTCAATCTTAGGACAGTTACATCTAATCTAAAGGACTCGTTTTGTAGGTAAGGAAACTATAGGCAATGAGTTGTGACATGTTCTAAGTCATACAACTAGTGAATTGCTTAGTCAAACCAATCCTGTCTCAATCCCAGTCTAGGATGTTTCCCAACCCATTCCAGATAACTCCAATAATAAATAACTTCAGAAATTATGGATTCCTATGGAAATAAATGTCATGCATAAGCAATAACTATCTCCCTTCTTCATTCAAAATGCACTTCTTCTACTTGCAGCTCTTTGCTGACTCTGATTTTTAGATACTGATCAAATCAACCATACTCATGAGAATTTAAGGTCCATAAGAATTCCCCCCCATTACCAAGGAATTTTTTTTAAGATATACTAGCACCACCTAGAAGTTCCCCTGATCCTTTTGTCTGGATAATTATAATAGATTATATATTTGAAGACAAAAAAATTAATTTTACATTAACATAATGTCACATCAACAAAAACATGATACACTCTAGTCAGAAAATTTCTTAGGAAATGTTTTCCTTAAAATTGAGTCAGAAATGGTCTTCAGGTAACTTCATCCTAACTAATTCAAGTCCAAGATCCAACAATACAAATCAAATCATTCTTCTACGTATCAAAACTTTAAATACTTGAAGTCAAATACATTCCATCTAAATCTTATCTTTTATAAGCTAATCATTAACAGTTAATTGGAATGTGACTTATCTTTTTACCCTTCTTTGAGCCTGACATATAGTAGGTACTTGGTAAATGCATATTGATTTATTTAATTCTTTCAACCAATCACAGAACATGCTTACTCTATCTTTTTGTTATCTTTACAGGAGATATGTAGGAGTGTGCTGGTCCAATCAGGTCCCTTAAAAGCATGCCATACTGTTTAATATGCATTATTAATATGTTCTCCATCACTTTCTCATGTCCAAACAATGATATAACAAATCAAGTTCTAATTTGTGTGGTGTTTGCTGACTTCTGAGGTGTAAATGACCACACTGAAAATCTGACAACCAGTTCACTGGTAGAAGCTGGTTCTAACACATTCCCTGGATAAAGGCTTGGGCATAACCCTGTTTCCTAGGATACAGACTTGGGCATAATCTCATTCATTTCTTGGTTCCTTTATTATTATTCAAACTTTCTGAATTGAATTCTGTCTTTACAGAGCCCACCTCTCAAATATGTGAACAAACGTATATGTATTCATTCATGTAATCACACGATTAAAAGAAATTAACACCATGCTGTAAATTCAGGAATAAACCTGGGCTCACAGTCTTTTCCACACTGAGTTCATGTGAAGTTTGTCATTTGATGAGTACATGCAGCAGCTTTCTAAATACCCTGTCTGCTCTACACAATTCTGCTTTTCAGCCTGAATCCTTTAGTCTAAAACATCCTCTTAAACCCCCATAACTACATGTCAGGCTTCCTTGTAGGTTACAGCTGTTTCCCAGACGAGCAAGGATGGGCCACAATACCTAAGGCTATGCTTCAGTGAATCCTTTTAGTGTTTATTTTGTCATTACTGAGCCAGATGAGCTTCTTTAAGTTCATCCTCTGCACATATGGAGGGAAGAGGACTAGTTTGGAATGTGGTTACAGGGTAAAGTCTTCATGGGAGTTGATGAGGCTGAATGAGTGAAGCCACATTCTAAATCTGAGTTTGATGTTCTGCCTCTCCAGGTAGGCTGGTGCAAAGGATGCAGTAGGAGTAGAATCTGGGAATGCAAGGTCACTTGGTGACCAGGTAAAGTTACATTTTACTTTAACTATTTCTATATTTTTGTGAACTCAATTTATCTTAACCTCTATAGCCATCTCTGCTTCTTGTTTGGTGATCAGGTAGGTACCTAGTGGCAAACTATTAATCATACTGTTTGCAAGATATTTTTAAAAGGGGAGGGTGCTAAGGGCAGGTAAACTGTAACACTTCTGTGTGGTTATTAGGTAGGATTCCGAGCTAGATAGGACCTCTAAGATCATCCAATTCAATCCTCTCATTCTTAAAGATGAAAAAACTGAGATCCAAAATGAAGAGGTCCAAAATGGGGAAGTAAAATTCCCAAGGACATACAAGGAAAAAAACAAGAGCCAGAATTCAAACACAGGCTCCTCGATTATAAATCCAGGGCTCCCCACACAGTACTCACTACTGCTTGTACTTCCTAATTACATTTTTACTTTAACTATTTCTATACTTTTTCTTTTATTTAACCTCTGTAGCTATCTCTGCTGGATGTTTGTCCATGAAGGAAAAATGTTAGTCTGCTGCCAGCCAGCAATGACTGTTTTGTGCCTCGTTCTCTGAATAATTTATACTCTGCCTATAGGGTTGGGTGGAGAGAGACAAACTGAAATACCTGTCAACAACCACTAGTCCAAAGAGGGTAATTACTACAATTAATCATTGTCTTGATGTTTGATGTCGAAATCTCCTGCCATCTCTCCTCCCTTTCGTTGCCAAATTTCTTAAAAACAAAACAAAAAAGAAAACAAAAAATAAAACAAAAAAAAAACCCCTCTCTATTCTTTTCCCCTCCATCTTAACACCTCTTACTCAACTTTTGCCCAGAACTGTAGCAATAACTTCCCAGTAGGTCTATCTGCAGTCTTCCCCCTTCCCAATCCATCTTTCATACAGGTGCTAGGTTAATATTCCCAAACTATAGATATAACTATGTCACCCCTCTAGCTCCTCTGTTTGGCTTTTAAAGCTCCATAGGTCTATCCCACCTTTCCAGACAAAATGGAATTGGACGTCCTGAAAGTGCCATTCTTACATCCATCTCCCTACCTTGACCTGAGAAAATAAATTAATGGCATCATCGTTCATCATCATTAAAAGGACCTCAAAGTCCGTTTTTGCCCTCTTAATTTTTTTTATTATTCCATTTTTGAAAATTCTTGTCATAATCAAGTGTCTTTCATAAAAAGCCACTTAACGTTTTTGGAATTGAACTGAATTCCAAAATGTTTTTCTACCTGACCAAATACTTTCTTGTATTTGGTTCTAGCCTAATTTGTATGCCTGGTATGAATTACACTTAGCCTATGAAACCTAATAATCTGAAATGATCCAAATGCTGACGTTCTAGAATTGATCAAAAAGGGAAAAATTTCAAGAGCAGTGATCTCAAGACTCAGTCTTTTGAATTTCAGTTCGTATTGATTCTGTAGAGACAGAAAATCTTATAAGTCAGATGGAACAGCTTAGTTAGTGGAGAGGAACCTAGAGTGGGATTAAGGTGACCTAGATAAAAATCTCAGCTCTGACAGGGACAACTCATTTAACTTCTCTAAGATTCAGTTTCTTTATCTGTAAAAATCATAGAATTGTAAGAAAAACACTTCATAAACATTAAGGTGCTACATAAATTAATTACTATTTTATTATAATTTTCAGAAGCCCAGCCGGACCAGATTGACCTATTTTTTCTATCTCTGTTCAATTTCAAAACCAAAATTAAAAATATTCCAATGGAAAAAGATCTAAGATCAAAGGAAGAGGAAGGCGATAAAGCATTTATATGATGCCTATTATGTGCCAGGCACTGTGCTAAGTACTTAAAAAAATATATACATTTATCAGCTCCTTATCCATTATATCCACTTCTCCCTACTGCTCCCCCCACAGCACCCCCACATAACTCTGGGCTAACCTGAAAATGGACACAGAACAAATGTATATTTTGCCTGTTTGCTCACTGGGTCCCTTTTAAAAAAATTGTTACTGATTACATAAAATGATGGGGGATTTTTTCATTCTCCTTATCTAACTGGAATGTAAATGGTTCAAAATTGGGAACTCTGGAGAGTCACAATAAATCTGATTAAATTGTTGATCAGTTGTTGAATTTATCATTTTGGCAATTGACCAATCTGATGGTGGATTTGTATAATTATTATTTTTTTATTTTTTTAGAGATGTTATCAATTTCTTAACTCATTTATCCAAGAGGGGAAAAAAAATCACAGAAATAAGCAAAAGTAAAATTGAAATGAGGTGAAAAGTATTCAGCTTATTTCCAAACTACTTCCTTTGGACCTTGAAAATGTGTCCCTTAATTACATTCATCTTTTTAAAATCCCAGACAAAAGTATGGATAAGGATCCTAGTGTTTAAGTCAACATCCTGTAACTTCTGTCTAATAAAAAAAAGAAAGTAATGTTTCAATGGTAGAGATTTCCACAGACATTTTAGCCTATTTTGTTAAATGGAAGGGGAAAAGAATTATTTTAAATTTAGGTGAGAGCAGTCATAAGTTCACATGACCCAAAATTCACATGATCCAGACATGTTTTGAATTACTAAACTATTCATATATGTACACATGTAACAAACCATATTTGCACAATATTTTAAATTTTAAAAAATGTTTTCCTAACAACAATACCAGGGATTTTATAATTAATACTACCCCCATTGTACAGATGAGGAAACTGGAGATCATGAATCTTCATGGCTTTGTCCAGGATAAAAAAGCTAAAAAGTGTTGAAACCAAGATATAAATACAGGCCTTTTAATACTCTAAGGTGAAGGCTCATTCCACTAAATAATTTTTAACCATAAATTCGCAAATTGGACATTTTAAACAAAATCCTAAAAGTCAAAGTCAATATACTTTTTAAAAGTTTTCTGTTTTTCTCCATTGTTTTATTTGATGTCTAAAGGTTCACCTCTGCCAGAGATTCCTTCTCTCCATTTAACTGTGAATAACTTTGTCTGCTTGTCCTTGAATTCTGAGAACATGTCCCATATCTAGGGACCAGCATTAGGATACAAATCAACATTTATTAAGTAACCAGTTACAGTATGCACTAGACCTTGTGCCAGGAAATTGGGACATGGAGAAAAAGTAAGCACTTCCATTCCTGTGAAGTTTGCATTCTACTAGGGAATACAGCATGTTTATGTGTAAGTAAATTTAAGGTCAGTAATCTCAAGAGGCAGACAGCAAAAATACAGAGATGGGGTAGGGAGTGGAGGGATATAGGGAGGAATAGTGAATTCCAGACACGGGAGACCACTTGTGCCTTATTTTCATCAGGCTGCACTATTTTGGAACTTCTCTTACTCTGCCCACCCTCCCCACCATGCCCCAGGAACCTCATTCTGGGGGAAAACCTCATCAACCTACAAGACCTAATCAGCACTAGCACTCACACTTCATCACTTCCTCTGTCTCTCTGATTTGAGGGTAGACCCATGAACTCCAAAACCTCCATTGTGGGAGGAGGCTCAGCACAGAAATCTCATTTTCCATAGCTACACTGCTTTAGGTCTTTATCATGTCCCCCTTTTCAGCTTGCTTTTGTGTTTTCTTCCCCTATTAGACTGTAAACTCCCTAAAGACAAGGAGTTTCTTTTTTCCTATTTGAAGCCTGAGAGCTTAGCACATTTCCCGGTAAATGGTAGGTGCTTAATAAGTGTTTAATTACTATTATTAAATATTGAGTAAAGGAACAGTTCCCTGGAAGATAAAATGTTGCATTTGGAGCCAGCCAATATGGAGGGTTTGTTTTCATTAGAACGGAAGAGTAACAAAAGAACAAATGGAAGTCTAGAAGGTGACACAAATGCAATTTTGTTACTACCCTGTTCAATGTAATGTATACATACATTTCTTTTTAAAATTTGACACATTTTCAGTTTCTTATGTGATCTTTTCTTCTTTATATAGGGAAATGTCATGTTTATTGGTGGTAGTTGGCAATTATAAAAGATATTTAAAGGAAATTTTAAAATAAAAAAAATCTAAGTAATTATGAAAAATGAAAAAACCCATTCTTATTACTATAAAGGCACATGAGCTATGCATTATTCTCTTTAAATAAACAGTACCTCTTGTCATGGTCTGAGTACCATGTGCATGTATGTATATGTATATATAAATATACTTTTAGAGTTGTAAATTCTTTTACAAATTACTTTTATCATATATATTTGTTATATTTATATATTCAATTGTCAATTATTATAATAATTTTTTACAAATTAATCAAAAGGCTTTATTAAGAACCTATGTGCCAAGAACTGTATTGATGTTAAGAACACACACAACAAAAGAAAAGGAACAGCTTCTGCCCTCAATTAGATTGTTCATATGAATGACTCTACCTACTATCCCAGCTACTTCCTGGACCAAAACATCCATTCTTGGTTACCACTCCCTTGTACGTTTCTCTTAGTAGTAGAATTTAAGTTTCTTGAGAGAAGGAATCATCTTGCTCTTTGTATTTTTATCTGCAGAGCTCTGTCCAGTGCCTGACACAGAGTAAACATGTAATAAATGTGCCGACCACTGTGCAAGGTTCAAAACTAAAAATTATAAACAGTCCCAATTCTCGAGGAACATACACTTTAACGTGGGGTTGCTTTGGGTATTCCTTAGGCTAACTAAGGAAGCTGGAAACAGAAGGCAGCAGTATCTCCATTGTACAAATGTGGAAACTGAGCCTCTAAGAAGCGTTCATTTGCCCTAGATTATACAACAAAGGGCAGAGCCAGTTTACAACTGCAGGTTTTCCAACTCCTAGAATGAAGATTCTTTCCACACCACCAGGACTCTCAGATGGAGTTCTGGAATCTAGCATTCCTAGGCAAAGGGTCTCAGGATGATCTCAGGCAAAAGGGATTTCTCTGGGTTTCTGTGTTTCCCAGGATTGAGAAACCAGAACAACTAGATTAGTCTGAAAGAAGATACTTTGAAAACTGTAAAATCCTATATGAATGTGTATATTGATATTCTTGTCTTGGATCTGTATCCCATTTCCCTTGTTTATAACCTCGACCCACAATTCTACCATAGACCAGGAACATTACATGTTGTGTACTTATTATATCTGATGAAAGTTGGTGTTGAAGGCTTAACACTGGCAGAAGACCACCTGGGACCTCTAGGCACCAAGATGAAATGACTAATCCTCAGCTTCTAGAGATATTCTAAGTACCACAGGGCTCTCTGCCATTTTACTCCAAGACTTGGTTTTATGGTCTCTTTACTCCTAGACTATGGTTCCCTTCACCCAGGAGGGGAAGGTCTTATACCAGTTTTAGTTCCCTTAACTTTGCAATAGTCCACATAACAGATTATGAGGGCCTGAACTAGAGTGTTGAGGGATAAGAGAGATGTTGTAGAGGTATGCCTGTCAAGATTGAGCAACTGATTGGATATGTGGGCTGAGAATATTTCACTGGCTTTCTGATTGGTCTCCAGTCTCAAGTCTCTCCCTTCTCCAATCCATTTCCTAAAGTGAATTTCCTAAAATGTTGGACTGGCTATGTCAATTTCTCATCAATTAACTCCATCAGCTCCTTATTACCTCTAGAATCAAGAGCAAATTCCTATTTGGTATTTAAAACCTATCACAACCTGGTTCCAATCTATGTTTACAGCCTTATGACACAGCTCACGCCCTTGATACAGCCTACCATTCAACCAAAATGGTGCTCTAGAAGTTTCTCATACATGACATTCTATTTCTGGTCTCCGTGCAAACCCATTACATTCCTTCTTCACCTTTGTTTCTTAGAATCTCTGGTTTCCTTCAAATCTAAGCTCCAGAGCCACCTTCTCTATGACATCTTTCCTGATCTCTCTCTCCCCAACTTAAGTGCTTATCTGACAAAAATTAACTTGTATCTATGTTTAATACACTTATATGTTCTCACCCCCAAATATAAGCTCTTTAAAGGCAGGGACTGGTTCATTTTTGTCTTTGCATTACCAGTGCCTAGCAAATAAAAGATGCTGAATAAATGTTTCTTAATTGATTAATTGAGGGAGAGTAAGGAGCTGAGGTTGACTCTGAGGTTATGAAGTTGGATGGCAGAAATAGGAAGGTTAAAAGAGGAGTGACTTTTGAGGAAAAGATCACAAATACCATTTTAGACATGTTGAATCTGAGAAAGCACGGGAAATATTTACAATATTCAAGAGGCAGTTCGAAATCCAATCTTAATTCAGAAGACTAGAGCTGAATTCAGCATAGAGCTGGGAGTCATCTGCATAGAGATGGTAATTTAACCCATGGGAGCTTATAAAAATCACCAAATAATAAAGTGTAAAGAGAAGAGGAAGGGCAGCTAGGTGACACAGTGGATAGTGCACTGGATTTGGAATTAGGAATACTCATCTTCATGAGTTCAAATTAAGCCTGTGTGACCCTGGGAAAGTCACTTAACCCTGTTTGCCTCAGTTCCTCATTATAAAAATGAGCCAGAGAAGGAAATGGCAAACCACTCCAGTATCTCTGCCAAGAAAACATCAAATAGAGTCACAAAGAGTGAGATACAACTGAAAAACAACAAAGAGAGAAGTGTATCGAGGATAACGCCTTGGGATATACTCACACAGTAAGAGGGCAGAACATGGATTATGATTTAGTAAAGGAGATTAGGAGGAAGCAATCAGGTGGGTAGTTCAGAGAAGCAAGAGCATAGTCTCAGGAAAAGCCTGAAAAAGGAGGGGATCTACTGAAAAACAGTGGATATCCCCAATAGCAAGCATAAGGAGAGTCCCTTCAAAGACAGACACAAGATAAATGAGTAATTGAGAAAAGACCACCAAATTTGCCAATTAAGAGCTTCACTCTGGAGACAGAAATTTCAGTTGAGTGTTGGAGCTAGAAGTTAATTTCAAGGGTTTAAGAAGAAGGGAAAGGAAGCAGAGGCAAGATTATAGACAACAATTTCTAGACTGGCTATGAAAGAGAGATGGGAGGTCAAGAGCTTGAGGGGATACGTTGGCTCAAGTTAGGGATCTTTCAGAATTGAGAGAGAAATAGGCATGTTTCTAGGGAGCAAGAAAGAATATTTCTTTACTGTTTTTTCCACACTTTCTTTTTGATTGGAATTGTGCTTCCTCATTTTTTGATGAGGTTAGTTGGTACTTTGCCAGGTCATGTCCCTCCCAACTCTCCTATCAAAAATAGCATTAATGGTCTTTATTTCTCATTCTGGAGTCACATTTAACATTTTTTTTTGCCACGTTTCCCAATGACCACTGGCAACAAATAATTATCAAAGGAGATATTTGGTATAATAAGCAGCAAATCAAAACTGTAAGATATCTGTGCTTAACACACATTCACATGTAAAATATCTTTCCCAGGTTTTGTAACAATGCAATACCTATGAGGACAAGTCCAAGAGACAAGAATAAATGAACCAAATGCTTTTTCTCCAGAAAAACTAGAGCTCTGGTAGATCTATTCAAATTGCAGAATGAAATAACTGCTTTTAAAATATTAAATAGTTAGGCATCAATAGGCTACCCCTGCAATGGATAACAATAAAAAAACAACAATAACTGACATTTATAAAATATTTTAAGACTTGCAAAGCACTTTACCTATATTAATTCATTTGCTTCTTACAACTACCCTGTTAGGTACTGTTATCTCCCTCCTTGCCCCTCCCCCATACTGTCCAAAATGAGGAAGCTAAGTCTCAGAGAAATAATAAGCCTTCTACACAGTCTTTAGCAAGCATAAGGTGTGAACTTTGAACCCAGGTCTCTAACAACTCCACGCCTGGCACTTTCCGCCATACTGTGCTGAAGCAAGCTTCATCAGTTACACTTCTGAACATTCCAGAAGGCACCAGAAAGTGCACAGGATTAAGGTCAGATGCCTGAGGGACGAATGAAAACAAAGAAAGAACAGCCCAGCTCTTTTTGAACAGATCCCCACAATAAATACCAGCCTGAGAAAAGTGAAATCATTCCTGAATGTTACACCTCATTTGAAATGACAACTATTTAGGCCCAAGGTCCAGAAAACTGCCAGAGTTAAACAGGACTTAGAATCAGGTGACCAATCATGACCAGCCATCTGCACTGAAAATGGTTTCACCTGTGAAATCCTGAAATTCTTCAAGTTAACTTTCAGACTGACCAAAAAGTATTCTAAGGATTATTAATCAAAAGTTCTTAAGTTCTAGGCTGGGAAACAAACATACAAAAGACCACTAGCTCTCCCATTTCTGGTTAATGAATAACTACTACCAAAAGAATTTTTTTTTTGGTAGACTGAATTTAAAAGGTGCATATTTGAGGTTCATAATGTGTCTCAAGAGGAAAAACAAACAGGATAGCAAAGGGGGAAAAAAAAACCCAACCCTCCCCATTCCATATAACACCTGTGTACAGCACACAAAAATCAACACTTCTAATGCGTTTAATTATCCAACCACACTTTAAACCAGTTATTTCAACTGATACTTACAATCCCACAGTTCCCAAAAGGTACGGTGGAACTATGATACTATTACCCCGACTTTTCAAATGAGGAAAAGAATGGCTCAGAAAAATTAAGTGATTTGCCAGGGTCACATAACTAGTGAATGTCTTAGTCTCAATTTCAGTGTTGTTTCCATTAGGACACACTGACTTTTTCCCCCCCCTGCTCCTAATTGCTTTTCTAGTATGGGAAATGAATTTTCAGTGGCCCATACATCTTAAAGGTTTTCCACTGACCATCTATTTTTTTTAAATGAGATCATAGAGAATTTGATGAAGGAATAAGAAGTTTTCCCCCTTCACTCTATACACATTCTTGAGTCCTCTTATTTTCTTGGGATAATTGGATGAGTTTACAACTCCTTCCTTCCACAGTTGTAACAATTTAAGAATCTTCGTGATTCCTGACTCAGTGGAAAAAATACTTGTACCTGCATCTAGGCCAGAAGTTAAATCTGTATATGCAGATTTTGATACAGAATCATCTTCCTTTAACTGCAGTGGTCTTTAAGGGACCGTCTGGGTTGCTGTACCTAACCATGAAACTCAGAACTGAAGACTGTTGGACGCACTTTATCATTTTGCTGAGTGTTTTAACAATAGCCACAAAAACCAGGGTTTCATTTATTTTCGCCCTAAGTTCTATTTCCTAATTTTTGCTGATGATTAATCAGTAGTGAATTTTGCAAATACTGATATATATGACATCTAGAGGCAGCCAGATGGGGTAGTGGATAGATCACTGGACTTGGAGTTAAGAACACTGGAGTTCAAATCCAGCCTCAGACACTCACTAGCTGCATGACCCTGGGCAAGTCATTTAATCTTTGTTTATTTCTGTTTCCTCAAGTGAGGGTTGAATGAGATAATATTTGTAAAGTGCTCTGCAACCTTTAAAGTGATATAAATATATATCATAATGATGATGATGATGATGGCTAGTATATAGGTACACTAGCCATCATCATCATATCATCCAAATCATCCCCTCCCTCAGCCCCATACTGTATACCTTCAACAATTCAAAATCCATTTTTAACATGTCTTTTCCTCATCAAGGCACTGACTAGCTTGGGTCCTGACCACTCTTCTTATAACTATAATTAATTATTTAGGCTTTAATATCCCCTCTCCCTCCTGCCATCTAAATCTACTGATCCTTCTGGCCCAAGGTGGATGTTAGCCCCACAGTGCAATAATAGTTTGAATTGTTTGAAATCATCTTTCCTTCCTCTGTACTCCCACAAAAAGTACTGTTCATAGCAGTTACCTAGAACTAATCATATACTAAACTTTGTACTATTAGTTATCTTTTCATGGTTGTATTTTTTATCTCTCCAACCAGACCATAAACTCATAAAACTCAGGGTTATCATTGTTTGTGTATCCCCTGTGGCCACTACAGGAATGCTCATGGGTGGTACACAAGGGTCCCTTGATTACCTGGCTCTTTATTGCCCCCCCCAATGACAAAATTCATACCTTAGTAGGATTAAATTCATGAAATACTTTCTTGTCTGGCATCCTAGCATGGTATAGTGGCCATGAAGTCTGAGGACCTGAGTTTGAATCCTGGTTTTCCTATTTATTGTCTTTATCATCTTGGTACCTCAGATTCATAAATAAAATGGCATCCAAGGTCCCTACACAGCTCTAGACAAAATTATCTCATGATTCCACTGATAATGAGAGTCGAATTTCCCACCAGTTTTCACTCTCAAACTTATTAAAGATTTGAATCAGTAATGAATATATATTGAAAGAAATCTATAACACAAAATACATAACTCATATAAATATATACAGTAAATATAAATATATTAAGTAAATGAAGATAAATGTAAAATCATATGTGTAATGAATATAATGTATGTGTATATATATATATGTGTGTGTGTGTGTGTGTGTGTGTGTGTGTATATACATATACACACACACACATATATATATTGAAAGAAAGAAAGTCTCAAAATGGAATCTCAATAAATTTTCAGAAATGAAAAACTGAATTAGGAGCTTCCTTCCATAAGTGGTAAGGTCCTGATGGGTAGAACTGTCTTATTTTTATCTTTTTATTTCTGGTATCTTGCAAAGTGGATGACACATAGTAGTTTTTAAAAATGTCTTTTGATTGATTCTACAGGATAACAGCACCATACAATATCCATCTTAGGCAGATATTTTTGGTTCCTCTGCTTCACATCCTTGGCTTAAATTTTATTCTTGGTTATGTAATTAATTAGTTTTAGATTTTCCCTAACTTGAAGAAATTTATTTGCAAAATGAATACATGGACCACCGGGAAGAGCAAATATCCGTCACCAAAAAGAGAAGAAAAAACACACAAAAGGCAATAAATTTAGGAATATTTTCACTGAGATTGTTTTCAGGCTGCCTCTTTTGTCCTGGGCACAAGAAATCAGAAGAAGTATTCCCAATAGCTAAAGAGAGCACTTTCACACCACCCAAATGCATATTTGGCAATAGCCAAATAGCAACAGCCTTCAAAAGCATCATCAGAAACAAGGGGAAAAAATCATTTTGTCGAACTCTCAAATACTTAGATTACTGCAAGCACTCAGAATATGTTTACGTGTTTCCCTTCTCCTACTGGAAAAACATATAGTTGCATTGAATAGGAGTTTGATGCTTTAGCAAAAATTAAGATATCTGCTTGTATTATGATTCTAATCTAAATAAGCATGAAACTTGAGCTGTAAATCTCTTTTTCATATAATCTAGCATGTGCCAAACTTAGCACCACACAATGCGGAGGACACGCTCCATGGGAAATGTCATGTCTCCTAGCAAAATGGTAGTTACTAAATCGTTATACAAGTTTATATTTCAAGCTTTAAAGAGGTTCTAAAAGAGAAGAAGTCAGATAAGAGATGCAAAATCAAAGGTGCGACAAACAATCAAAAGGAACAAACCTCTTGCTTTAAGTGTCCAGAATAGATGTGCTAGATCAGTGTAAAACATTGGTTATGAAGGAAGCATTCCCAGGGGAAGCAGTACGTTGGCTAACAAGGATGCCTCCATATCCAAGAGAGACAAAAAGAGGCACATAAACACTACAGGTGACAGTGAGGAGAAAAATCAATATGCGTCACGTTGTGCTTGCTGAGTCAATTTGGAGCCAAGCAGATAAAAAGAATACAGCCTCCCTTGAGCAACCACCAAAGAGAAGAAGTTATGAGGAACTGATGCTGACATGCGTTTTTACTGGGGGAGGGGAGGAAGGATGATGTCTATCTTCATTATTTAGTTTTGAATTTCCTTTCTCCTTCTACATTTGGGCTTTGGGCAGCTGTGTGGCACAGTGGATAACAAGCTTGATATTTTCCTCAGTTCAAATCTGGCCACAGACACATCCTAGCTGTGTGACCCTGAGCAAGGCACTTAGTCCTAGTTGCCTCAATTTCCTCATCTGTAAAATAAGCTGGAAAAGGAGATGGCAAACCACTACAGTATCTCTGCCAAGAGAACCCCAAATGGAGTCACAAAAAGTCAGACGTGACTGAACAACAAACAAACCTGCCTGCTCAACAACACCAATATTTCGTTGGTATTAAGCTTCTTCGTGAAATTGGACTAGGGAAGGAAAAGGATACAAAACTGAATCTCAATTTGCCCTTCTTAAAAAGGTCTGCTTGGGGAAGGAGATGGAAACAAACTCTTGGCTAAACCAAGGTTTTTGGATTATGGACAGTTGTTCATTTTATCCACACTCTGCCTGTCCCTGTTACGGAAGATTATGGAGTTGTATCAAGGATGTTCTGAAGCAGAGATCCAGAGGATATGACACAGCAGGGAGCAGCTGGGAAACAAGGGACTGACACAGACTGGCCTGACATACAGTGATCAGTGGCTACTTTTGGACGGAGGCTTTAGAAGAAACATGGCAAAGGGCGCCAGATTTTCTGAAGAAAGCTACAGCCAGGAAAATTTAAATACAAAAACAAAGAATATCAATAAAACTGTTTTTTTTAAGTTGCAACTGAAAATCAAGAGCAACATCCATACTTGAAGAGCAAAAGAGTATAAGCAGGTTTGCCTCATCACACTTGGATCTTTTTGGTCACACTTGGACAGACAGAAATGTTATCATCTTCAATCTACAAACAACAGTCATTACAGTAAAGGACACAGAGCAGCCAATGACTTTTTTTTTTAAGTGTGAGGGATAATGTTTTGACCTCAAAAAGTGGAGGTAACAAAAAGAGAGGTCACACTCTACTAAACTTAAAATAAACACAAAACTTTGGAGCTGAAGAAATCTTAGAAATTATCTGCTCCAACGTGGAATTAGGTTTAACATGATTGTACACGTATAACCTATATCAGATTGCTTGCTGTCTTGGGGAGGGAAGAACGGAAGGGAGAAAGGGATAAAATTTTGGAACTCAAAATCTTACAAATGAATGTTGAAAACTATCTTTACTTGTAATTGGAAAAAATTAAATTCTATTAAATGGAAAAAAATAAATAATAAAAATAGCTATGTCAATTTTTTTTACAATTTTAAATAACTTGAAAATAAATAATATGAAAATTCAAAAAAATATACTTTATTGTCCTCAGGTTGCACCATGATTATGGAGATTAACAGACGCCTTTTAAATCACTGCCAATTGTTCCTATTTTGAGAGGCAGCGTCAAAAATTATTTGGAATATACTACCATTGTCTGAAAGCTTGAAGTGACTAGCACATATGAAATACCTGACCTATAAAGCCACTTGTGTCATCATAGGCAGGAAGTTTCTCATACATCCCCTTACAAGTGATTAGAAGGTGGCATACTTCATGCTTAAATCTCCACCTGAACTCATCCCCTGAACTCAACTTAAAAACAAGACTGAGAGCATCTGTCAAATCAGCTTGAGTCCTGCCTACGTGTTGTAATACTAGCATTACTTCAAACAAATCTGTAAAATGGGGACAACCTACCTCATAGAGTTATTATGAAGAAAGCACTTTGTAAACTTTAGAACTGTTAACCAAAGTCTAAGTGTTAGAAATTATATAAAATTCCACCTGAGGAAAGTGTGGCTTAGATTCCATGTAAGGCAGGGGAAAGACAGCAGGTTACTTATGAAGGAGTACTATGTATATAAGTGTGATTAGCTGTATCCATAATAAAAAGAAAAAAAAAGGTGATTGTTTTAAAAAAAAATCATCTCCTAGTCTCACTAGAAATCACCATGACAGCTGGCCCCGGGGAGGCCTTTTAAAGAGGAGGAAGCATTGACCTCTTTGGCAGTATGTTGCCTATCAAAGATAGCACTGTTTGGATTAATTTCCACTTGTGGTAAGTTTTAGAGACTTATGACCATAATGACAATATAGTGTATAAATATTTGTAACATTAGTGCAGAGTGAAATAAATAGTCTCATGCAATCCACTGTGACTAACCCCAGTAATGGTATCTTCATACAAGTTCCATTGGAGCAGCATGACTAGCCTGTAAAGCATTTGCTGTGGATAAAAAATTACATGAGAAATAGAGGCATTAAAAATAAACTAAATAGGTCTTTTGGCTGAAAAGCAGGTTACAAACAACGATGGGCTATTCCCTCTAGGATAGGTTTAAAGCAATTGGGTTTTCCCCCATTTGTACAATCTTTTGGCATCACAATGAATTATCAAAACCTACTTCTCCTGAATGTCACTATAACTGTCATTCGTATTCATTAACTTTAATCCAAGAAAGAGACAAAGATGTGGGTAACACATTAAAAACCTGACTCTGGTACTTATTTACTTGAATGTCAGAATGACACCATCTTTATCTTCTTTTTTTTTGCCTTTTTTTGGAGGGCAATTGGGGTTAAGTGACTTGCCCAAGGTCACACGGCTAGTGTTAAGTGTCTGAGGCTGCACTGGAACTCAGGCCCTCCTGACTCTAGGGCTGGTGCTCTATTCACTGTGCCACCTAGGCGCCCCAGATCTTTATCTTCTTAAATGTCAAGATGATGCCATCTGATAGACCTTAGATGTCTTCCCCATTTGCTGCATGCCAGTGACCAACAATGAGAACAAAGTGATCAGAACATAGGTCTAGCTGCTACAGGCCATTTCTCATGGGTCACCTAGGGACTAAAGTTTTACAAGCAATGCGGATCATGCCAATCAAATATGAAAATAATTAAAAGTTGCCACATTAAAAAAAAGTTTATTCCACAGCATTTACATAAGGCAAATATCTTTGCACGAACAAACAATTGCTTGACATAAGTTCAACAATCACAGAGAATGAAAGCTAAGGAAAATTTTCAGTTTTCAGTATCAGATTTTGTTTCAGAGTGAACCCTTTTTCTAGGCTTAGTTCTGATTCCAGCACGCTGTTTTTTGTCATATTTTGCTGTAAAGTTCTTTTTAACTAGAGGCTTACTATTATTTGTAAGTTATAATAGTAGAGGTCAAGAAATGACTGAACAAGAGAAACAAGATCGTTTCTAAGCTCCTACTATGATACTTGACACTTTCCCGGGTATTTTGTCTAATTTATAGTGACACAGGAAGACATGCTGGCTGCTCCAGGATTTTCTGTGTCTCAGCCTCTTCTTTTGTAAAATGAGTAGGTTGGACTAAATGAGCTCCTGGGCCCACTGTAATAAGTTAGGAAGACAGGTACTAAAGCAAAAAGAGAAAAGGGAACGTAGCATAAAGATGAGGCTGCCCCATATGGTGAATATATACATTATGAGGACAGAAATCCTAAAGGCTATCTTAACTACCCACCATGGGTTCTGGCTTGGAAGCAATTCATGGCCCCAAACCTGGTCCCTTTGTTCAGAGTTAGAACATCACATGACTATGGAAACAACCCTATGAGAAAGATAAGGGCGAGCACCTGGCATCTATTAAATGCACTTCAACCTCAACAGCCAGGCCAAAAAACATCAGCTGTAGAAACTGAAAATTTCCATGTCAACCATCTGAAGTATCAAAGCAAGCATGGCACTGTGCAAAGTGCTAGCCTTGGGAGCCGGAGGCTCTGGCTCTGAACTCTCAGAGTTTAGTGTCTCTGTGACCTTGGGCCCATTTTCTCACTTGTAAAATGGGGGTGGGGAGAGAACTAGATGATTTTGAAGATCTCTCCCCATTATAAATTTATCATATTGTCAAAACAGTATTTTTAGTTTGTTTTGAACCACACTGACTTTCCCCTAAGTTGCAAAGTCACACATGTTTCTCTAAAAACAAAGTCCAAAACTGATCACAGTCCTTTAGATACAGGTTTGAATGAATCTTAAGTAACAGAAATAGTGTGGTATAATGGAAAGAACTCAGACTGGGAGTCTGAAAACCTGGGGCTCTGGTTGTGTCCCTAACATCCTATGTGATCACTGACAAGTCACCTAGCCTCTCTGGGCCTCAGTTTCCTCAAATGTAATATTAAATAGGTGGACAGTTTAACTCAATATTGCACAATGGAAAGTGCCCTGACTCAAGAGTCCTAAGTCCCTAGTTCAAATCCCACCTTTGCCACTTACTCTCTGTATGACTTTGGCCCAGCCACTCTGGGCCTCAGCTTCTTTACCTGAAAATTATCTAAGGTCTCTTTTAGATGTAAATCTGTGATCTAGCTATGATCCTCCATATAGGGAAGATCTACTGAACAATGTACTCTGACACTTCTCTTCTTGCGGATGCCATTACAACCCTTTCTTTGGTTTCTCTAATGTTATTCCTCATTTCTAATCATGTTACTGGCTGAAATCCTTTTTGTCAGGCATAAATATATACCTCTTGATCATATTTACATGTATGTGACTGAATTCCCCCAAAAGTGGATCAATCCCTGCTTTAGATATTGTCAGATTTTAAAAAAGGTTACTAAGGACATCATGGGAGGTTCTACAATGGCTCTTCACTTTTTGAAAAATTCCTTTTTTAAAAAAAATTTCTTCAAACAGTGGAGCACTGGCTAGAAAGAAAATGGCTTAATATCAATTTCCTTGTTATTTTTTGCAGATGTTAGAACTGAAACAAAGAAAACCAACAGCAATGGAGCAAAAACCCTAAACCAATGATAATCTGGTCTTATGGGGATTTGAACAAGAGGCAATTAATAGAGGATTAAGGCTAAGTAAAACCACAGCTGAACATGTAACTGCCAGCATGTTGAAGGCAGAGAACCAGAGAGGCTATTAGGTTGGAAAATCCTCACAGGAGTGGGGGGCTAGGGGAGGGGGGAGAGACACACATTAGTTACATCAATGAATGGATATGAGGGAAGTCACACAGAGATTGCCATGCTTAAAGCTCTCTATGCAAAACAGAATTAAGAAGGATAAACTGTGACTCTCAACAAGAGCTTATTCTGAGAAATGGGTGAGCTATACTCAACCTTTCTTGTCATCACCCCAGTTCTATCACCTCACTTTTTCAGAGCTCATTAATCCAGAAAACTCAGAATCACTGAATCCCAAAGCCAGAATGGTTCTTGAGGGTCATCTAATCTAACCATATTGGGGGAACAATCTCTACCAAATAATCAACAAGTCATCATTCAATCTCTGCTTGAAGATTTCCTTGTGAAGGGAAACCCCTTACCTTCCAAAACAGCCTATTCCACCCCAGCATGGCCCTAACTGTTAGGAAGTTTGTGCTTACATCAAGCCTCAATCTTCCTCTAGAGCAGCGGTTCTGAACCTTCTTAATGCCTCAACCCTTTAATACTTGTATGTGGGCGTATTTGCATGTGGGCAGACCCGCCTGGAGACCACCGATAGAGGAGCGGTGTATCTTACTAAGACCATTGGAAATGTGTTTTCCGATGGTCTTAGGCGACCCCTGTGAAAGGGTAGTTCGACCCCCAAGGGGTTGTGACCCACAGGTTGAGAACCGCTGCTCTAGGGTCAAGTAGAACAAATCTTCCTAGTCACTCTTTCATTGAGGCAACTAGTGGTATAATGGATAGAGAGAGCTGGGCCAGGAATAAGGAAGACCTGAGTTCAAATCTAGTCTTAGACACTTATTAACGCTGTGACCCAGGGTAAATTGATTAATCTCTGTTTTCTTTAATTGTCATAACTGTGAAATTGGGATAATAATGGTATCTACTTTGCAGGATAGTTGTGAGGATCAAATGAGATAATATTCATAAAAAGTGCTTATTGAAGTGCCTGACACATAACAGTCACTGTATAGATGCTTATTCCCTTACCCTTTCCCATTTGAAGGTTCTAGAAATAGGGACAGCTGTCATCTTCTCATTAGGCTCTTCAACCAATCCTTGACCTGAACCTTCACCACGTGAACTGCCCTACTCCAGACACTCACCAATTTATCCACGTGTTTCCTAAATTGTGATGGCCAGAACTGAACACCAGCCTCTAGATCAGTGATTCTCAACCTTCCTAATGCCGTGACCCTTTAATACTCGTATGTGGGTGTATCCGCATGTGGGCAGACCCGCCTGGAGACAGATAGAGGAGAGGTGTCTCGGTTCCTAAGACCATCGGAAATATGTGTTTTCCGATGGTTTTAGGTGACCCCTGTGACCCCTGTGAAAGATTGTTCAACCCCCAAAGGGGTCACGACCCATAGGTTGAGAACCGCTGCTCTAGATGAAGTCTGATCCAGGCAGCTTATAGACTATCACATCTTCAGTCACAGACACTTTGTCTCCCCCCAAACAGCATTAGTTTTCTTGGCTATCATAGAACATAGCTAACATACTGAACAAGTGGTGCATGGAACCCTTCAGATTGTATCAGACTGATTGCTACTCATGACTATCTCATCTTGTGTTTGTAAAGCAGAATTTTTGAAACAAAGGCAAGACAACAAAGACAACAAAGGCATTTACCTCTCTTAAATTATATAGGATTCAGTTCACTATTCTAGACTGTCAGCTCCTTTTTATATTCTTTCATCAATACATTGGCTCTCCCTTTCAGTTTTGTTTTACATACCAATCTGTTAAACATGTCAACTATAACTTTATCTAAATCATCAGCGAAAATATTCAACAGTCCCAGGCCAATCCTAGATCCCTAGGATATCAAACTACAGACCTCCTTCCAAGTTGACATCAAACCTTGGATAACTATTCTTCCCATTCAACTAATCCTTAATCTTCCCATTTGTATTATTAAAATTCGACTCAACTCAATCTATGCCAATACTTTGATCTAAGTCAAGTAAACTATCTAAAAACAAATCAAATGTTTAAACAGCCAAGACTTATTTTTGATGATCAAATTGAACCTTTGTGATCATTATTTTCTTTTCTAGATGTTGAATAATCATACAGTCTAAAATTTTGCCAGGAACTAAACTAAGGGCTAAAGGCCTATTGTTTTCAGATGCCATCCTTTTCCCTTCCTTGAAAACCAGGAAAAAATTCATCTTCTTCAATTCTAGGGTAACTCTGCTGTTCATTAAGAAATCTTCCAATCCTTTCAATACTTAACAATACTGTTAATAATATTAACAAATGGTACTATAAGTGATTTGGAAATCAGAACTAAAAAGAAAAAGATCTCAAGTAAAATTCACTCATAAAACTCTTTACTTACATAAAAATCCTCCAGGCCCTCATTTAAAGCCAACTAATGGGATTTGCCATCTGATTTCTCTAACAAATTAGAAACAGGAAATAGGATTGGGAGAGAGATAAGTCTGGGATAGGATAGCAACAGACACAGCAGTAAAAAGTGATGGTAGATTACCTAGCCAAGAAAGAAAAATGATAGAGTAAGCAGTCTTTAAAATGCTAAATTCTTAGCAGTGCTAGGCACTAGGTATAAGAACAAACAAATCTGATCTTAAGGGATTCCCTTAGAGAACCACTATTTTAGAGCCATCTATCACTTCCATTTTAATAAAATAGAGGATGATAACTGATGTTCATAATAACAACCATGAACCATCAAGAAAAGGCTAACTAAGACATAATCTACTTTAGAAGGGTTTCCATAAACAAAAAATGTGTTTTAAAAAGTGGTTTGGTTGTATATAAGGTTATAGCTCAGTTATATGAGAAATTTAAGTAAACTCAATTGTCTAATATTAGGTAAATAGGCCTCAGATTCCATATGTGCAAAATAAAGTGACTGGATTAAGTGTTCTATACTTATAACTTCTCTATATATAATCCTATTTTCCAAAAGGGGCATTTTACCTTCCCTTTTTCATCAATTTGTCCCACAGAAAATGTCTAGATATAGTCTATGCTAAAATATTATGGCCTAAGTAACTTTAAAGGAAAACCAAACAATTTTTTTTGCTACATTATTACTGTGTCCATCTATCCTTTCTAATAAAAGGAGTTTTTTCTTAGAAAAATGGAGGGTGAAGAAATAAGGACCTTGGGGGAAGTATAAATGTATCAGGTTTGAATAGCAGGCTTTAAAAATAACCATTCTTCTGTGTTTTGATGGCTTCTGATAAAAGAGTCACGTCAGTCAACTTCTACCAGGAAGATAGAAACGAAGAATAGCCATGTAAAGAGGGGCACAAACTCTAGCCTTGCAGTTTAAAGTGAAAAATGAAAGGAAAAAAACCCCAAGACACAAAACTATGTTATTAACCACCTAGCGGGTGGACCATTAGAAATAAATAAAACATTTCACATCTCAGGGAGTTAGTATGTTATAATGGAACTAGACCAGGAACTTAGGAGTTTAAGCGCTGGCTCTGCTGCTAAAAAAAGCTTTGTGAATTTAGGCAAATCAACTAATCTCGATGGGCCTCAGATTTCCTCATCTACAAAATGAGGAGTGTGGATTAGAGCAGCGGTTCTCAACCTGTGGGTTATGTTCAATTTGTAACAATGAAAACACATCCTGTACATCAGATAGATTCATAACAGTAGCAAAATTACAGTTATGAAGTAGCAGTGAAAATAATTTTATGGTTGGGGGTCACCACAACACGAGGAACTGTATTAAAGGGTCAAGGTATTAGGAAGATTGAGAACCACTGGATTAGAGGATTTATTGTTCTCCACCATCCCCAACCCCTCAGTAGCATCCTATGGTTCTAATGACTAAATTAACCTCCCACATTTGTTTCAATTCACCTTTAATATATGGGCAGCACAATCATTCAACTGATGTGGTCGTGGAACTCTTTTCTACCTCAGTTAGAATGTCAGAACATCCTCTAGAACAGTGGTTCTCAACCTTCCTAATGCCGCAACCCTTTAATACAATTCCTCATGTTGTGGTGACCCCCAACCATAAAATTATTTTCATTGCTACTTCATAATTGTGATTTTGCTACTGTTATGAATCTGACATGCAGGACGTATTTTCATTGTTACACGTTTAACATAACCCACAGGTCGAGAACCGCTGCTCTAGAAATTACTCAGTGTCATAGTAGATAGCATAGTAAACTTAGAGTCAGAAAGATCTGGATTTGCAACATTTGTACGATCATCAACTTTGATGGACTTTTTTCTTCTCAGCAATACAATGATCTAAGAAAATTCAAAAAGACTCATGATGGAAAATGCTATCAACCTCCAGAGAAAGAACTACAGAGTCCGAACGTAAATCGAAGCACACTCTTTTCTTCTTTTTTGTGCTTTTTCCCTTTTGTTCTGATTCTTCTTTCACAACATGACAATCGTGGAAATATGTTTAATATGATTGTACACATATAGCCTCTATCAGACTGCTTCCTCTCTTGGGAAAAAATTTGAAACTCAAAATCTTATAAAAGTGAATGTTCAAAACTATCTTTACGTGCAATTGGAAAAAACAAAACACTATTAACAGAAAGACCTGAATTTGAATCCTGCCCCAGACACTCACTAGTTGTGTCAACCTGGGCAGATCATTTAACTTCTCTCTTTTTCTGTTTATTCTCTGTAAAATGTCAATAATAAGAGCATCCAACTCACAGGATTATTGTTAGAATCAAAGGAGATAATAAAATATGTAAAAATCCCATCTTAGTAGAAGGCTTCCCCAACAACTCTTAAGTCCAGTGCTGTCTCTCTGTTAATTATTTCCTGTATTTACGTGTATAATTATTATTTATCCTGTATTCCTTCCCGCATTTACCCTGTATACAGCTTGCTTTGTCTATGTTTGTTTGCATGTCTTCTCCCCCACAGACTGTAAGCTACATGAGGGCAAGGCTAGCCTTTTTTCATATCTGCAGCACATAGCATAGTGCCTGTCAAATAGGCAGTGAATAAATGCTGGTTAGTTGATTAAAGCATTCTGAAATCCTAAAACACTATCTAAATATTAGTTATTAAATTGCTTTTTAAATTACATTTTAATTTTTTTCTAGGAGTCGTGCATTCTGTACTTAGTACTGAATGGCAAAGGAGGGAAATGCTTGATTTCAATTACTGTAAAATAATTCCAAAAGTGTACAAACTACATTAAGAAAACTAATGACAGGCCTTCAGCACCACGGGTAGGACCCCGGGGGGATTTATTAAAAGCCATAGCTAAGAACAGCACAGGAAGAGAAAGCTTAGCTTGGTCTCAATTTGCATTGATAAAAGATGTTCTCAAACTGATAACCACTAAATTTTTCAATGAAGCACTTAAAATATTTTAAAACACTGATAATTCATCCCTGGGAGTTCTTCTGATACAGAGAGCATAGTCCCTCTCCACCTTACTATATAGTTTAATAAGTAATGGCTGTTGCACAGCCTCCTTACAATGAGCCCTTCCAAACTGAGGTAAGTTGATCTTTGTATTTCATCAGGTCAGAATCTGAGGCCTTTCTAGCTTAACAGGACCTCCCTAAAACTGATACAACCTTCAAGGACCTAGGATTATCTCTGTAACACGATGGCATAGAATAGAATGTAGCAATATTTTTCTTTATTCAGGAGAAAAGCTCTGGGACCAAACATTTAAATATAGAGTTCCCCCCTCCCCCCCAAAAAGAAAAAATCAACCAGTACCATCACACAGCCCTTCTACGCAGTTAATACAACAAATAGCCAGAACCAAAGCACAAAGGCTAAAAATCAGGGTTTAGATTTTTTTTAAGTTTACATCCATTAAGAAATAAAAAGAGAATTAATACTGACTCTATTTTCAGTGTTAAAGAAAGGAACAGCAAAAGTAACTGTACAGAGATATATGCCTATATATGTAAATGTGTACATGTTTTTATGAATTCCTATAAATATAATTTTGTATCCCCATGGTTACTAAGCATTTATATACTTACATTAGAAAGCGGATATGAGAAAACAGTTATTTTCTTAATATTGTTATGTCCTGACTGTTCAAATGCATTTAAAAATGTTATATGACACTGGTCTCCTTTAAGAATTCTAAGGGCTGAAACAGGCTGATAAAAGCCAACTGTAGCATTTTAATGAGTAATCTTTGTATTTTATGCTGAAGAGGATTTAAACCAAAGCTGAGCAGATCATTTAGGGAAAGGGGGAGTTAGTGACTTGGTTGCTAGGGAAACCCTCTTCTGACAGGGCGGAAAAAGGCTGCAATGGACTTTTACACAGACCAAGAGTTAAGTCTTGCAGCATGGCATTTTCATCCATCTTTTCAGTCTTCTGAGAGGGATGAGGAACGAAACAATGAGCAGTACAGGGGCTGGTAGTTTAAAGTCTCCCAGGAGACTGGCAAGACAGTTCTCTGTTTGGAGAGAAAGACTAGCTAGTGAAAAACAGCAGAACAGCAGCTAGCAAAATAAATGGCCCAGGCTATGAACCATTCCCAGTTAAAAGAGAAGCAGGAGAAAAACCTGCCGCAGGCTAACTGCTAGGTTAAAAGGAGGCACAGCTTGAGCACCTGGGACTTTGGGATTCATTAAGAATAATATAAATAAGTAAGGAAAAAGTTACATTAGACTGAGCAATAACAGTAACAGTGGATGCCCCACCCCCAGGCTCTTTGTACTAGTCCATATGGTGCTTTATATTGTATTCTTATTTTCCAACATGCAATTAGATACCATCAACAACTGGAGGTCCTAAAGGGTTACTAACCAGATGATTTCCTTTACTGAACTATAATTTTTTTTCAAGAAAAACGTGCTTTTCTACTGCCATTATGACAACATATATACCACATGTGTGAAAGTCAATATATAGGGTGAATCTAAGCACCATTCTGGAAAAAAAAATTTTCCTGAAATGCCAATAAAAACACTGTCAAATTATTAATGTAGAAAATAAACACTACATATGCAGACATAATAATATAGATATAATAATAAATGCACTTTAAGCAAAGTAGATGGAAAACAACAATTCTCCCTATTGAACTCTCATGCACACACACATTATATGCATGCACACATTAAACAAGGTATTGATAAACAGAATAGAGATTAAAGTCAAGATAAGAAAACATATGAGCCTCAGAAATGTATATATAATGCTAGTCTTCAAAATACATCCATTTTGCATTGTTCAATTTTGCAAAACAAATATTACCCTAAAAGGAGTTGGACTAAGGAATGGACCCATAAGGAGTAGGTACTCCGAAGAATCTACTATGGAAACTGGATTTGTAAGATACACTTTGGTTTATAAAATTTTTAAATCCATTAAAATAACCACAAAACGCTATGATGCAGTGATGGCTGTATTT
Organism: Pseudochirops cupreus; assembly: GCA_028627135.1. Lineage (NCBI taxonomy): Eukaryota > Metazoa > Chordata > Mammalia > Diprotodontia > Pseudocheiridae > Pseudochirops > Pseudochirops cupreus. Next base: position 290,098,844 of record CM053580.1, on the reverse strand, counting down.
TCTCATCCATATGAGGATTCTCCCCAGCTATGCAGAACATTACCCATTCATCCCTTTTCATTCTATGTGACCCTTCTCAGCTCTGGTCCCTCGTAGGTCCCACCACAACCGGGCTACTCAACATGCTTCCTCTAACTCTTTGGATTTGGATGGATCCAGGTAAGGTAGTTAGTGCACATGATCTCTACTACTGGAGATGCTGAGGCTGCTGGATTGTCTGTTTTTGAGAGTTCTGAAGTACAGTAGGCTAAAGCCAACCAGATACCTGAACTAAGTCAGCATGAACATTATGATCCCCTGAGAGCAGAGGACCTCAGCATACTGTTTTCTCCAACATATTCCCTTCCCACACCCCCGCTCTCTCACTCATCTTTAATCTCTCTTTGTCAACTGGCTCCTTCCCTCCAGCTTACAAACCTACCCATACCTCCCTGATCCTCAAAATACTTTCACTTGATCCTTCCATCTCTATTAACTTTTATCCTAAATCTCTTTTGATCTTCATGATAAAAGTCCTTGAAAAGACCATTTACAATAGAAAGCCCCACTTCTCTCCTCTCATTCTTTTTTTTTTTTAATGCCCTAAAATTTGGCTTCCAACCTCATCATTCTACAAAGTACTCTCCAAAGTTACTATTTATCTCCTGACTACCAAATCCAACGGACTTTGCTCAATTCTCATTCTTTTTTTTTAACCTTTGTTCAGTCTTTGACCTGTCAATCACACTCTTCTTGTCACCCTGTAATGTGATCAGTCCTCTTCAAAAACAGAGGACGAACCACAACTTTCTAGGGTTTGGGGACACAATTCTCTCCTCATTCTGCTCTTAACCTATCTGACCATTCTTTCGCAGTCTCCTTTGCTGGATTCTCATCCAGGTCATATCCACTAACTATAGCTGTCCCATATGGCTCTGTCCTAGGCCTTCTATACTATTTCTCTGTTCCCGCTATACTATTTCACATAGAGACCTTATCAGTTCCCACAGATTTAATTACTGTTTCTATGCTGATGATTGTCAAATCTACCTAGCCTGTCTTAACTTCTCTGCTAACCTCTAATCTTCCATCTCCAAGTATAGTTCGGATAACTCAAACTGGATGCCCAGTAGATACCTTAAATTCAATATATCCAAAAGAGAACTGATTACCTTTCCCCTTACATCATTCCCCCTTTCAAACTTTCTTATTACTATGAACATGAGATCCTCCTGGTTTGGCTCTACAACTTAGAAATCATCCTTAACTCCCCCACTGTCTTTCACTCCCTCCCATAATCAATTTATTGTCAAAGACCATAGATTTCACCTTGACAGCATCTCTCTCACACGCATGCCCCTGTCTCCCCTTCAGAGCCTGATGTCATCTTGGTGCAGGCCCTTATCAACTCATTTCTGGACTATGGCAATAGCCTGCTGGTTGGGCTGCCTCCCACAGTTCTCTTATCACCACAGTCCATCCTCCATTCAGCTAGCAAAGTGTTTTTCATAAAACACAAGTCCAACCGTATAAAGCCCTCTACTCAATACACTCCAGTGACTCCCTATCACCTACAGTATCAAATATAAAATTCTCCATTTGACATTCAAAGCCCTAGACCCTCCACCACCTTTCCAGTCTTCTTAGATACCCCTCCACCTTGTATTCTGCAATCCAATGACACTAGTCTCCTTGCTGTTCCATGAAAGAGATACCCTATCTCTTGGCCCTGAGCATTTTCTCTGACTGTTCCCTATGCCTGGAAAGTTCTCCCTCATCATCTGCCTCCTGACTTCCCTGACTTATTTCAAATCTCAACTAAAATTCCACCTTTAACAAGAAGGCTTTTCCAGGCCCTCTTAATTCTAGTGCCTTCTCTATGTTAGTTATTACCTATTTATCCTGTTTATAGCCCATCTACACATATATGTTTGCTTGTTGTCTCTGCCTGCCCCCACCATCCCCATCAGATGGTGAGCTCTTTGAGGGCAGAGATTGGTTTTGGTTTAGTTTTTCTGCTTTCCTTCATATTCTCAGAGCTTAGTATAGTGCATAGAACACGGAAGGTGACTTCTGTCTATCTGATTGTCTACCTGCCTGAGGAGAGGCAAACTACCCCAGGTCAGAAAAATGGAAAAGGTTAAAGAGTCAGCATCAATTAGTATTGAGATTGGACGTGGGTGGCCAATGTACTTCCACCCTGGATGAGATCAGGAAACCTAGTTTTGAAATTAAATTAAATGATACACTTTTATTTCAGAGTGAGATATGCAATCATTGAAAGGACTTTGAAATTTCCCAAAGGCAATCTAGTCTGCTCCCTTGCTCCTGTTCAGTGTTTAACCAAGTTATATAAAATGATGAATAAACTCTAGGGTTACTTATCCAAATTTACATTTTCACAATATGGATAAGATAATTTCTATATCCATTGGGTTTTTCCTGCATGGATGGTTAGGGTGAACACATGAGTGATTATGGATCTCATTCAGGTGGCTCTGGAATGTTGGAGGTCTTGATGTAACCAGCAAAATACTATCTCAGAATGACTTTAAATGACTACCATGTACTAAATATTTTGTTTAGGCATAGGGGGCAGAAAGAAAAAAGTACCCTTAACAAAAATGATTAAATCCCTAGTTCTTATTCAATTTTTAATGAAATCTTAAGAAAGTTTACTAGAATTTCTGTAGAACAAATTTTCCAAGAGTTACTTTTATGAAGTCTAAAAAGTTTATTTTTAAAGTTCTGTATCTTGAACTTGAATCTTCAGGGAATATCACCACATCTGGCACTAACATTGACACCAGCAATCCTGCCCCCTAACTGCCAGAGATCTATACTCTTAACACATTCTCGTACCCTTTAATCAGTATTTCCCTTTCAAGTAAGTGCTTTTAAGTACCTTTTAAACATAATTATTTCTGAACTGTAGGCGTTTCATGTTATATTTCGGTGCCCTTAACATTTGCTCTTCTGTAATGGGGGAAATTAAATCCCTTAAAATTAGATGGAATTTACAAATAGAGCTATGAAAAATGCGTCAAAACCATTGGCAACTATTCATACTCTTGATGGCTATCAAGGATCAGCTACTAAAGAGTGACTGTATGTACTTGAATTTAAAGGAGAGGATCAAATGGAAAAAATTCAGTGGTAGCAAAAGGCAGGCCTCTGTTTTCTTTAACGTAGCAATGATTCACATAAATTCCAATTTATATGGTGCTTTACAAACCTTTTTCATCAACTCTTGTAAGACAGATAATGAAAGCTTTGCTAGCTACATATCAGAGAAGAGAAATTATTTCAGGCTCATAGATAGTAAGTGATATGGCTGGGATGCAGACTAACCTATCTTGAGCTTCCAGACCTAATGCTCTTTCCATCAAATCATACAACCTCTGTGATTACTAGTCTGCCTCAATGAGAATAAGCTTCCTCTTGCCTGTACAAGCTTCTGTTCTGCAGTAACTTTTCTAGAGAACTTCCCCATATCTAAAAGTTTCTCTGGAATATTCCAGGCTAGAAGCTTCCTGTGTCCTAGTTAATTGGTGTTCCCTGGTCTGTGATTTGGGGCATGAGAGACCAATAACCAGGATCTCTATGTAAAAAAAACCTACTTGGCTACTATCCTGAACTGACCATGCCAGTCAAACCATCATACTCTGAGCAGCTGACATGAAGTATGGGCCTAGCTAAACCACTGTAGACTTATCCTTGTTGCCATGGCCTCTTGGGCCTGAAATGCCCCAAGGGATTGCTCTGGTCATGCATCTTTTCTAACCTTTCCCAATCTTTCTTTGAAAGTGTTGGTTCTATCCCATTTTGACAAATGTAAGTAGGATAAGCTTGGAGGTATCAGTCCTAGCTCCATTATACAGCATTAAAGGGCAGTTCTAATTTAGAAGTGTCAATCTTAGTCCTAATGTTAATAGAGCATCATTGGGATGCCCTAGTTTTTTTTTTCCCTATATGATATCCACCCCTAGCTTCTTGTGTTGTCTCTAGCTAAGCCTTGTGACCTTCATCACACTAAATAAAATTGCTTTCAGCTTTACCTAGGCTCCTCTATTTCTTCTGTGAAGCCTTTTTAGTCCCAATAATGAATACTATGTCTACCCATAAATGAAAAAGGTTCTCTATAACACAATAAAACCTCATAACAGAGAGCTCTATCCTGTGAAAAAATACATGTTAAAACAGTATGACTTTAAAACACTATAGAATTAAAAGAACACAATATTAATTTACTGACCCCTACATAAGACCATACTCCTGACTTTTGTGGATAACACAGAATTCCAAGGTAGTACACCACTGACCACCTGAATATGAAACAACTCCCAGGTTTTGTGAGACACCATGGTGTGTACTGGAAAGATGAACGGTCTTAGAGTTTGGAGATTTCAGTTTGAATCCCAGCTCTGCCACTACCCAGCTGCTTTACAACAGAACTAGGTATCCTTATGTGTGAAATAGGAGTGACAATATTTAAAGCAACTATCCCCTAAGGCTGATGTGAGAGAAGCTCTTTGTAAACTGTAAAATGCTGTATAAACTGAGTAGTTATTACTATTATTATCGCCATGTGAATACTCAAACCACCTAATAACACATGATATGAAGTGCTATCTTAGTTTCTGGTCTTCCCTCTGTTTTTTTTTTTTTGCCTTTTTTTGGGAGGGCAATTGGGGTTAAGTGACTTGCCCAAAGTCACACGGCTAGTAAGTGCTAAGTGTCTGCGGCTGGATTTGAACTCAGGTCCTCCTGACTCCAGGGCCGGTGCTCTATTTACTGTACCACCTAGCCACCCCATCCAGTCTTCCTTCTAATTGACATTTGGTTTTCTACAAATTTAAATAACTTTTTAAATGTTCTGAATTGAAACATCAAAGTAATATAGAAATCTCTATTGTTTATAGCTTGCTTTTTTAAAATGCCAGTTGAATAATATATATTCTTAAGTTGGTTCTGTCTGCCGAATATATATTCTACATCTTAAATTGCCAGAGTGTTGAAATACAACTTCCACAACCTGAACAAGTGGTCAAGACGTCTCAACCAATCTACAGACAATATTATACATAAATGTCTTGTGTTTCATAAACCCTAAATTCCCTCTGTCTGTGGGATGAATAGAAGCTGCTGCTTTAACTTCCATAACTTGAAAACATACAGTATTACAGTTCAGAACCTGCTCATGGGCTCCTCTAAGCATTAAAGTTAATTAAGTGAAAAGGCAGCACTAGAGGAATTCATCATCACTTCCACATCAGGTAATTCTGTAACAGTATTAAAGAAATAGTGAAAATTGCAGTGTTAAACTAAAAGTAAAGAAAGAAAGAAAGAAAGAAAGAAAGAAAGAAAGAAGTTAAAATTTTAAAAAATTGTGTTGGAAAAGATGGCACACCTCTGAAAAAATCTGAAGATGATTAATGGTTCTGATAAAACATACTTAGAAATTCATTAAATGTCTCCATCTTAGGTAAAGCAAGAATAGTCAAGGATAACAACCCACATTTACAAAGAACTTTAAAGTTTGCAAGTCAAGTTCCTCCCAGCAACCTTGTGAGGTGGTGAAAATATCACTACCTCTGTTTTACTGATGAGAAAACTAGCCTTCAAAAATATGAAATAACTAACTCCTTTAAGGTCGAAGAGCTAACAACAGTCAGAGGTGAAATTAAAACTCAGATTTTCTCATTCCAACTTCCTTATTCCTTCCCTTGGAATGATAGCCTATCATGGGGGCTATCAGGACTGCAGCATGCCTCAGTTCCTGATTTTTTGTTCACTACAAGACAAGCCAAAAAGTCTCACTACATAAGAACCTAGGATGTTAGAGGTCTGAGGTGGAACTTTTCAAGATGGCCCCCACAGCTTTTTAAGTTGGTCTGTTCCGATTCTAGGTTGCTCATGAATTCAATTACCTGTAGAAATCTTGAGAATTAAGTTACAAATCTTATTGTTTTTCAGCTTAAATAGTATACCATCCTCATCCCTCGAATTGGTGCTGTTTGGATATATTGCACATGACAAGAAAGTGATAAATAGGCTTTCATTAACTATGCATTATTAGTGCAGGATCAATTTGATAATCATACAAGGTAATCGACCTATAGAAACCCATGGCAGAGACAAATGTGGGTATGACAATTCAGTTCAATGCAATAGTTCGTGGATGATGTTTGCAAACTCCAAATTCCTGTGTAGAAGGGGAGGGCAGGGTATGGATTTCAAATTCTCTAGGCAACGGAATTCCAGAACATAGTCTTCTACAAAAAGATTTCACAGGCAGCACCTGTCTGTGGATAACCTAATTGGGTCCATGGATTTGACAATTTCACATTGTAGAGCAGTGGCCTCTGAGGTGGGGACCATGGCTTGATCTCCAAGGGGAATGGGATTAACCAACTGGATAACAGGAAGATGGATTGAACCTTTCCCCTCTCCCCAATTATCCAATGGTGGGGCTTTCCTACAACACAACCATACCTACCATTACCCCCAACATCCATACCTTGCCACCTCTGAGTTTTACAAAGTACCAAACTTCTTTCTGAAGCAGGCCCTCAGCCCCTCAGGAGAGTACTGACCCAGTCATTACATGAACTCTCTCAGCAGTAGGTGCCAACTGGGTCTTCCCATCATCCTGTGGCTTCTTCAGGTACCCCAGGTTAAATTGACTAGTAAGAGTCCTACTCCCACCTCATTTTAGGTCAGATGGTTTTACACAGATTAAGCAGGAAGGAACCAACTGTGATTTGTATCTCAGATTTAATTAGGTTATCTTGTCACTAAAAATTGACCTCTGAACTTCCCTATTTCTGTTGAGGGTAATGCCACTCTCCCTGTCATTCAAGGAGGTGTCATTTTTGACCCTTCATTCTCATTCACCCCATATATCCAATCAGCTCCCAAATCTTGTTATTTTCCCCTCCACAAAACCTCTTCAACCTGTCCCTTTCTCTCCAGTCACGCTCTTTCAGCCCTTCATCACTTCTTGCCTGGACTACTATAATAAAAGCTGCCTAATTATTTCCCCTTCCACGAATCGCTCCCATCCTCCTCTCAGCTAGCAAAGTGATTTTCTCAAAGAGGAGACATGACCCTGTCACTCCTACTCAGTAAACACATATTGACTCTGGGACCAAATATTTTTTTCAACTTTATCTCTTCCTTTAAAATTTCTAATTTTCACAGTTTCATAATGTACATGTTGAATATTGCACAAGAGTAAACATGACTTATAAATAAGTAAATGTATATATATTGGGGACTGCTCAAAAATGTGTTTTTTCCTGACAGGTGTGTGTGATCAAAAAAGTTTCAAGATCAATGTTCTAACTGTACACAGTATCAGCAACATCACGTGATGATCAACTATGTATGACTCAGCTTTTCTCAGCAACACAATGATCCAAAAGAAGTACAAAAGGCTTATGCAGGAAAATGCTCTCCATATCCAGATGAATTAATGGACTCCGAATGCAGATCAAAGCATATTTTTCTTTATTCTTTCTCATTTTTTTTACTTTAGATCTGTTTCTTCTTCCACAACTATAATGAATATGGAAAAATGTTTTACATGATGGCATACGTATAAACTATATCAAACTGCCTACTGTTTTAAGAGAAGGGAAGGGAGGGAGAAAAATGTGGAACTCAAAATCTTGTAAAATTGAATGCTAAAAATTTTCTTGATTTGTAATTGTGGGAAAAAAGAAAATACTATTTTTTTTAAAAAGGTCAATATTCTTCTTTTAGAGAGAAGGAAATTTCCTGATGTGGCATGCTCCTTGGAGAAAGAAGACAATTACCCACAATTTATAAGTAACATCCCACTGGAGGAGCAAAGCCAAAGAGTTATTTGGAAAATTGGAAGTGCGATGGGAGAGGGATCAATTATTCAGCAGCTCTGAAGGGTGTTTGCCTTCTAGAGGTGGGTAACCAAAGCACTGGGAGGCATTAAAGCCAGGGAGGGATTTTATGAGACTCTGTTTAGAAGAATGAGTGAGCCACCAGAATATTAAAGTGCTGCTGCCCCTCAAAGGAAACCCCCGACTGAGGTCCATGTTGAACCAGTGACCTACTGTAATTGTTGATGTGTTTCAGTATCCATTTATGAGTTCCTGTGAATCCTCTACACCAGTGGTTCTCAACCTTCCTAATGCTTCGACCCTTTAATACTCGTATGTGGGCATATCTGCATGTGAGCGGACCCGCCTGGAGACTGATAAAGGAGCGCTATCTCGGTTCCTAAGACCATCGGAAAACACATATTTCCGATGGTCTTAGGCGGCCCCTCTGAAAGGGTCGTTCGACCCCCAAAGAGGATGTGACCCACAGGTTGAGAACCACTGCTCTACATCTTCATTTTCTAAATTTTCTAAAAGCTGCCCTGCCACATCTACCAAAGCTTGAATACCTATTATCAGCTGCGTTTAGAGATTTTGCTGGAGGTAGGGGCAACAATTCAAAAAGAAAAGACAAACTTTACAGGTCAGCCTACAGAATCAGATCCGGTTTGTAGGAGGCCTGAATACTGATGGGGCCTTGGGCCAGGTGTCCTATTTGACAGCCTATGACTAAATCATACCGAAGTAGTTTAATAACTCAAACTACTCAAAAAGCACTAAAAATTCAGCAAATTAAAGTTCACGATAAACAACACACTCCTTTAATATACAGTCACAATAATGACTTTCATAATTAACAAAATGAATAATTAGCTTCCAAATCTAGGTAACAAGAATAACTAGTACTTAAAACAGGAAAGGCCCTGAGAAATCTCCGAACTGACACAGGGACATACTTTCCCCTGACATGGGGTTTTGTTTTTAACCACTGAAACTCCTAGAAAATTACTGAAGCCCACAGCTTCTGAGCAGAAGCTAGAAATTGCAATTCCTGCGGTGGTATTTTTCCAGCTTAAGACATAGTGACAGCCATGTGGCATCTACAGAGTTCCTGGGAGGAGAAAAAAAGCACATGGGACAAGCTGATATTTGTGCACCAACTCAAGCTTTCAGAGTCATCATTCAAACTCAATCTCTCCTGATTTCAAGTGCAGAAAAACAAAACCTAACAAGGCATCCATTTTTCAGCAAGGCCAATTTTTTCTATCACTACTATAGTAACATCAGCCACACTTCTCATATTATCAAATGATCTATGTACCCAGTTGGTGACCAGGGGTTAATTCCTGTATTCCACTGATATCCTCAGGACAAAGTCAGGAAAGCTCCTGGACCAATAAAATGGACAAACCTCTGATAGGATGTGAGGTCAAGGATGGGTTGCATTTTGCACTCTGAGAGGGAATACCCCGAAGAATAAGATAAAAGATTCACTTGAGTGAGTACATTTTGCTGCAAATTTTATACTTTGCCTTAAGTGCCATTTTAATATCTGCTTTTAAATAGCAAATATACAAATCTCAGAGACTGTTACAAATTAACTACTATCAAAAGCCTGAGATTACCTGGATTATCTATTTCTCTTTACTCTCTGCTTTTTACAATTTTTATTTATTTTTATTTTTGCTTTTTGGAGGGGGGAGGGCAGGGCAATTGGGGTTAAGTGACTTGCCCAAGGTCACACAGCTAGTGTTAAAGTGTCTGCAGCTACATTTGAACTCAGGTCCTCCTGACTCCAGGGCTGGTGCTCTATTCACTGCACCACTTAGCTGCCCCTTTACAATTTTTTATAAGAAAATTATTATCTGTTGTCCTGTGCTTGGAGATTAGAGTATGCTGAACAAATGACCTAAAATAACAACCAATCTCCTCTTTTCATTTTCCCTGCCTGCCCTCTCCCTGAAAAAAAAGATTTAGTTTCAGGATAACAAGCTACTGTAGTCCCAGAAAGGTAAGAAACCATGTAACCTAAAAGCTGAATTACATTAATTTCTACCTAGTTCCTTGTGAAAGCATTGCTTTGACCTGCTTTTTCCACTCCCAGCAACTCTTCATGTTCTTCAGCTTTTTCCTGACTCTTAAAAAGCCGTTCCTTATTTGCGAATATTGAACTATTTTCAAGGTCATTTCTTTTAAGAGCATATGAGGTGCCGTAAACTCTGGTGTTTTAATGCTGTTGCCAAAATACACATATATAGACATATTCACAAATGTGGTGGTGGGGTGAGAACTATATAAATTAACAACAGCAATAATAATTCTGCCTCCTTTCTCTAAAGCATCAGTATACATATCAAAGAAGGTCGTCAAATAAGAGAGGGTAATACCTTGATTGAGCAAGCACTAGAGGGTTCATTAAACCTCATACTACAATCATGGAAGTTCCCTGGCACAGGTCAGAAAGTCATTATAGCCTCTCATCCATGGGTAGGCACAGTATCATTACACATCCTCTCTCTAGCTGCATTATGGTTTTTCCTAGGATATTGCAAAAATTGGGATATGAGCTTAGATCATGAGAAAATTTTTGCATCCTGTCATACTCCAAAATGAATTTATACAATTGCCCTAGGACAATAAATCTCCCTAGATCTACAGTTAAATAAGGATGACAGAGTGCTGACCTCATTCATCATTCCACTGATTGTCTCTTCTCATACACGTACTTTACATAACCCTCTAGTTCCTTCAGAAGCTGAGAACTCTGTGTACCTGATCACAACTGCAGGAAAGCAGAAAAACCTCCTTAGATTTGGATGTATAGGATCACACTAGAGAGTAGAGATTTCAAAAGGAGTATTTCATTTTTAATTTAAATAGGGAACAGAACTACCTTAGTTTTTTCCACTACATTTGTCTGACATAATTAAAGCTGCCAAATCATTAGCAGTCAAAAACACTGCCACTCCTCCAAAATGCTGCAGGAACTGTTCCCATCTATGGAAGAAAGGAAACACAAATGAAATGAAGAGAGGTGAGGGAGGGGGAACAATCCAACAATCAAATCTGAAAAAGACTCAAGGTAGGAGTGAGAGAAGACAAAAAAAAGGCATTCACACGGATCTGGGGATCAAAGATAAAGCCTCACAGAGCACTAAGCACACAACTAGATAAGAGAAAGAGAAGTCATACATGGTAGCCAGCAAGTCTACAACAGCCCTTATACAGATTAAAACAAAAATTCTCAGTCCCACGAAATGTACATGTACCATACCCACACTAAAAGTAGGATCATTTCTCTTCCCACATGATTAGGGCGGAACAACAAACATCTGTTTAAGCAGAAACCAATTTACCAACGAATTTCCATTTTTTAAAAAAACTATTTTTATAAAAGTAGATTTTTTACTAAAGGTTTTCAAACTTACCACATGGCTGGTTACCTTTGAGTCTGAGGAGCTGGCTACTATGACAAACTTCAAATAAATTTATTGGCATAATCTTGTTATTAAAACCAAAGTTTGAAAATTATCTTATTGGCATCTTTTTTTTTTCCTTAACAAACCACATTCCCACGAGAGTGAATTACCTGTACTCCTGAACTCTATGACCAAATGCCCTATGCTGATGTGACAGGACAGTGAGTCATTCACCTTCCTTAGTCTTTATGTCTGCAGTAATAGGTTGGCTAATAATCAAATAGAGCAGACAGGTTGCTCAGTGGATAGTCTCAAGCCTGGAGTCAGGAAGACTGGAGTTCAAATCCCACCTCAGACATTTACTGGCTTGGTGACCGTGGCCAAGTTATTTAACCCTGATTGCCTGAGTTTCCTCATCTCTATAATGAGCTGGAGCAGGAAATGGCGAACCACTCTAGTACCTTTGCCAAGAAAACACCAAATATGATCATAGAATGTCCATAGGACTGAGACAATTGAATGACAACAACAATCAAATCTACAACTTTGCTTACTTAAGTAATCAAATATTAAGGGGATAAACTTCTATGTTTCTCATTAAATCCAATTGGCTCTCATTGCATTTAATCTACCTAAGATTTTTATTTCTGAGAATCGAGCATTCTATGTCCTAGTGAAGTCCTAATACTGTGTATCATAGGCTCCATGTACTTTTTTTCAAAGAAACTTCAATTGATCAATCCTTCAACTAGGATGGGGGGTGGGAGGCAGAATTTATATATGTAGGAAAGACGTAAATGAGAAGCTATATTTTGGACTATTGTCCTAGTAATCACCCTGAGGAAGATTAAGAGTACAAGTGTTCACCTGCTTGATAGAGAATAGCTCGTGATCACTGAGAAACATCCCAGGACTGTTCTGTGTGCTATCTCCGGTGACAGCAGCTGCACAGGACTGAGCTGTGTGAATGTTCAGCATCTGGAACCCGTAGCTTTATGAAAGTTGTTATTCAAGCTGAACTGAATAAAGAAAGCTTCTTCTAGCCCCAACTGGCACCTTGCTGATGTCAGGGGGCTCTGGTGTGGCACAAATGTAGCCATGGAATGCAACAAGCACAAATATTTATTATGGACAATGTGATGTCAAGTAATCCGGTATGGAATTTTGAGCCACCAGGAAGATATTTTAAATGTGTTTCTGTAAGCACAAGACACCAATTGAACCTGTGGGAATTTCTGGAAGTGGAGTGAGTCACCTGTACCCCTATCTGGGAATGCACAATCACTTGTGCCAGCCATTAAGGAATGCATGTGCAGCGAGCTTTGCATTTTCTACGTCCTGGACATACATACACAAAAAAAGACCACCACCTCTATCTGCCAATCCAAGAACTGAAAGCAGAGGCCAATTAAATAACTGCAACTGGTCACACAAATCCAAAAAAATTTTTTTTAAAAAGGTTCATGTTTAGAGACAAAGCCATTATGAATTTGCCTGCTAATGGACTTGGAATCAGGTCAAGCAGCACAGTCAGGTAAACAAACCTCTGCAAAGGTCTCTTTATATCCTAAGCATTCATTTCTGCCTGTTTTCTTTTGCAAAAGGTGGATAAAAATACCCACTTTTGGTAAAAACCTTTAAACTACTTAACTGAACAAAATAGTATATGTAATTGTAACCATGCAGTAGTTTAAAAAAAAAAGCATTAAGAAAAAGGAATGACTTTTAAAAATTTCTTATTTTTAAAATAAAAATTAAATAAATGTGCTTTAACAAATCCCCTAGCATCTATAGGGTTTATTACACAAGTGCTTCAGTAGAAAGCACTACACTATATATTTGATACTTAAATATAAGTGCCACTGTAAGTGAAAATGGAAAACATTCAAAATCTTTTCTTGTTAAGCAAATAGCTTCCCCCCCCTTTCCTCTTGTTTACCCCCCAAGTTATTCAACTTTTCACGTGATTCTGAAAGATGAAAGTTCACTACACCTTCCTTGCTCAAAGAAAACTTTCTTGCAAAAGCATCTCAGCAGTTATTTCTTTTCCTTTTCACTGCCAGCAAACCTTATCAATGTGGGGATACCATCTAGGTAGGGCATTAAGTTCTAGAGTTACAGCTTCACTTTGTTTTGTTCTTAAATCATGAAGGAATTTAAGTTAAACATGCATGTTCCTATTTAATATAATGTTAAGTCAACTGCTTTAATACATTACAGCTTAAACCTAGCTCTAGATGTTAGTATATTTTAATCACGAGTTGCTGGCACATTTTTGCCTTTCTAAAATAAGTTCACATAACGAATGCACTATTGAAAGTAGGTTTCATCGATACTAAACAGACACTTAGCTGTTATTCAAATTTACTTCAAGAATAATAAGTAGTAGAGGTGAGAAAATTAGAGGAGAAATTTGCAGAAGAAAAAAAAAAGACTGTTAGACCAAACAAATTCCTAGGAGAAAAGTACCTCAGATAACATGCATTACTTTATATTACATAAGTCATCTCATGAGGGTGAGGAGTGTTGGAAGGGTAGACTCGATGGCTTTCAAAAATCCAGGTTTAACTCTCAAAAGAAAGAAAAATATTTCCTCAGTAATTAAATGTGAAGGAACTAATTTTTCTTCTAACTTTTCTGGTCTACAGGTAAAGAAGAGTAATTTATAAAAAGGTAAAAACAGAAGAGGAAGCAAAGTGCCTAATTCGACTTTAAATGAAGGGGAACACAGAGTGAATTTAAGAGCCTTCAATTTCCCCGATTTTCAAGGTGTAAAATATAGGAAAGATGTCTTTGTGCCGTTCTGACATCCAGAGAATTTGTTCCTTTATATTTCTTCCTTCTTTCCTTTCTTTTTTAAATGGTGAAAAGAATCCATACAGAAGTAAGGCAAGAATTGTGTACAGAAAGAACTCAAATCAGAAATTTTTAAAAGCATACAATGTTCACTTCTTGGTCACACTTTCTACTAGCAGAGCCAAATTTATCAACTACAGATAACATAATTAAGGAAAAATAAACAGACTATCTTATGGTTGTATATATATATACATATAGCTATATAGATGGATAGATCAGACTTGGGTCAGATGGGACTGTTTCAGTCCATCGTTATTTAAACAGCTCTAAAACAAATCAAAACTTCTTACCACCAGCTCGCAAAGAGTTGTTACACATTCCCAGGGCAAATTAATACAGTAGCGTCTTTGTTCTTACCTGTAATTTTCCTCAGGGTTCGACAGGTATCAGCAACCTCTCCTGCCCAGGACAATCTCGATTTAAGCCCAGCTGTACTTCAAAAAAGCACTCCAAAAATCGGCCTTTCCCAACCACCTGATCACTTTCTTTGTCTCATCCCTTTCGTGTTCTGAGTCTGTCTTAAGGCACACCTCCACAGATACTCCAGGAAATATGGCAAGTTTTAACACAACTGAGAAGGAATTCCAAGAGCTGCTACTTATACAGGTGACTCACATAAAAGACAGCTAGAGAGAAATAGTTGTTGCTGGAAAAGGAGTTGAGTCAAGCTCCACCCCTACAATAAAGATTAAGTATCTCCACCCTTCTTGGCAATTAATTTTTTAAAATCACGTGGTGACGAATAAACCGCACTGAACAAGGTACCTATAGGTATCTTTGGCAAGAGACTGTGGCCATCTCTTTGCTCAGTAATGGACTATAATGGATGTAAACATAATGGACCGGGAAGAGCTCCATAGTTCCAACACTATATGGATTTGGTTGGTTGATGGAGAAGGGAGGAGTGTCTTTTTTATTTTTTACATTTTATTTCATTTTGGTTGATGTCATTTCTTTTTAAATCACATTCATTTAGGAACACAGCCCAATAGGCCGTATCTTTTCACAAAGGTTAAGGTGGGGGGGGGGGGGGCGCAGAAGTGGGAGGGAAAACAGTTCAGCAAAACTAACCCAGCATTCACCTTCATCTGTCAGTCCATATGCTGTTCCATGAGCGTTGCACCTGACCACTGAAGTAAAGGGGTCGGGGTATTTCCCAAACTTTTCTTGTCGAGCTTGGTCAATTTAAGTAGTGAGTATTTAATTTCACGTTTTTCTTTTTCATTCTTTTCATTTCTATCGTATGTTAAGTCTTCCTGACTCCAGGCCCAGCACTTTATCTCCTGTTTCCTCTTTGGGTCAAAGGCATAGACTTCCTAACCACTCTGTTAGCATAATTCCAAACTGCTTTGTAGGATAGTTAGACTGAGTACCAACTTATGAGTGCATCTGTCTCTTTCCTCTATAAAAGTCACATCAAGCAGAAAGATATCAGAGAGAAAGCTATTGATGAATACTTTAAAAGACAGTGATATTCTGAAATCAAAGCTGAATAAAAACACATTTAAAGCAATTAATACCTATATAATTCTAGTCAATATACTTTAGGAACTGTAAAATGTACCATAATAGATTTGGAAAGTATCCTCACAAAAACCCATTCAATATTAATGAAATACAAGGCCAATCAATGTAAGAAAGCTATAGAAAGACCAAGATTTCCTTATGACATGAAAAATAGGTCAAAAACTAGAAGAAATCTGAATTGGATCAAGTCAGACTTGACCATTATCATAAGCCTGACTATGTACCTAACATACATCCATAAAAACTTTTTAAAAATGTTTTTAATAGATGTAGCCAAAAATCAGTTTCCAAGCTACATGGTACAAAAAGCTTTTGAAATATAGAGATCTATATTTTGAAATCTAGAAATCTATCAGAGAAGATTAAAATTAAAATTATGTGGTATGGTGCCCCCTATTGTAGCAGGTGAGTAGCAGGTAATATTGTGGATAGGTAATCATCACTTCTATTCTGAATTATAAAGTAAGTTGCTTTCAAATAAAAGATTGCCAATCTACCTCTTAACCTTCCTTAATGTAGATGCATTTCCTGAAACCTCCAACATACAGTGATGAGAAGAACAAAAAGACTTCTAGGTCTCCACCACTTCCTAAATGGTTAACCTCATTAACCACCTGTCTCAGGATTTCTACAACAATAGCTACAAAGTAATTCCAAAACCAAAGGATTTCAATTGGATTTAACACTGAAAGAACCTATCTGATGCAACATACTTAGTCACTTAAAGATTTACAAAATGAAATTTATTTTCCTTAAACATTTTAGTTTTATACAAAGTACAACTTACTGGAAGAAAAATGCTGACATGAAAGAACAATGAAAATGCGGGCAAGATGACTTTAGTCAACAATGTGTGTCCACTCCAGAGAGCAAGTTGACAATAAGCTATGATTATTATAGGGCTTGGTTAGGTTAAAGAGAACAGTGGTAAAGAAAATAATTACAAGGATAACAGCTTACATTTGTACAGCTTTTCAGATTTACAAAGTGTTTTCCTTTCAACAGGCCTATGAGACATACAACCTAAAAATTATCCCCCACCTCCATTTTAGAGACAATTGAACTGAGGTTACCAAGCCTGCAGCTAAGTGTAGAAAGAAAATAAAACAGAACCTGAGTTTAAGGGGGGGGCCAAAGGGGGATGGAGAAGAGGATAAAGCATATTCATAAATAAAGATAATGCAACTGAGGAGGAAGAGTGAACCAATAACTGGGAAAAGCAAAGAAGACTTCACAGAAGAGGGGTATCTGCACTGACTCCTGAAGAAGATAAAGATTCTGAAGAATGAAGATAAAAAAAGGAGTGCTGGGGAGTGACAGGATGGGTTCTGCAAATGCCTAGAGGAGATAGAGATCAAAGATAATATTTGAGTTTGGTAGGAAATACAGTCAGAGAAAGCGACAAGTAGGAAATAAGATTGGAAAAGATGTTGTTTCAAGAGGGAGCCTGACCAGTTATGTATTAGGAAAGTCATTTGGGCAATTATATAGAAGACAGAGGGAGAGACAGAGATGGACACAGACAGAGATGAACAGAGAGACAGAGAGAGGCAGACAGAGAGAAAGAGTAAGAGAGGGAGAAAGGAGTGAAGGAGAGAGAAAGGAGAGGAGGAGGAAGAATGGCTGAGGAGGGGAGGGAGACAGAGGAAGAGAGACAGAGACAGAGGTAGAGAGAGATTAGATGCAGGGAGATCAATTTATATTAATGATAGTCTATGTTTCACGGTGGTGAATATCTAAACTAAGGTGATGGCTATGGGAATGGAATAAACAAGATCTGACAACTTTTTAGGAATGAGGAAAAAAGGAAAGAGTCGAGGACAAGATAAAGAGGGTGATGAGGATGATGATGATGAAGATGGTGATGATGAAGATGAAGATGGTGATGGTGATAATGATAATGAAGAAAATGAAGATGGTGATGATGATGAAGATGAAGATGGTGATGGTGATGATAGATGAAATAATAGTAGATCATGTTATAGATTTGGAATCAGCAAGAACTCTGTTCAAATCCTACCTCTGACACTAACTAGCACTGACAGTGAAAAGTCATCTTGACTCTCTAAGCTTCAGTTCCTTCATCTCTATAATGACAGGATTGGTCTTGATTACCTCTAAGGTCCCTTCCAACTTTAAATCTAAAACACTAAGATCCTATAAGGTTCGTAAAGCAGAATGCACAAATTACATCTTTTGATCCTTACAATCACCCTATCAGAGAGGTGCTATTATTATTCCCAATGATAATAACAAGAATAATATAATTAGTGTGAGATAGATGATATGAATGATATAATTGGAAAGATTATAGTTTCCTTGACAGAAATAGGAAAATTTGCAGGAAGGGGAAAGAAAATTAATTCCATTTTGAACATGGAGGACTAAGGGATGTCCAGGAAGGACAGTTTGAAGCAAATTGACAATGTGAGACTTGAACTCAGGAGTAAAACTAGGGAAATAAAGATAGATAAATACATATCTGTAGATAGACAGATAGAGATAATATAGATGTATATCGATAGATAGATAGATAGATAGATAGATAGATAGATAGATAGATAGAGTGATCACTGAACCCATGAGACCTGGTGAGATCTCCCAAAGAGAGTGCCTAAACAGAAAAGATGACCCAGGACAGCACGCTGAGCAAAATCCATACTAAACACACAAATTGTCTTTGTACTACATCACATAGGTCTGTCAACTCAAAGAGGCAAAAATACTGTGGTAAAGCCAGACAGGATTCCTTATATTTCATGCTACTTCCCTATGCTTGGCATGTCCCCTGTGATCTAATGCTCCAATTATATTCCTGTAGCACCTGAAAAAAAAGGCGTATGGGGGCGGGTCCCTTTTATTGTTCTCTTTTTTGTTTTCAGTGTTTCATTGTTTTCAGTACATAAACATGTTCTCAGCCCCACCAAGAAAAATCTTCTGGAGTGCTATGTATTTTCTAGGCACTGCACAAATATCTGTTCTATACTTCTCTGAACAACTCAGAGAGAACACCAAGAAGGTAAATAATCATTCATGGCAAGTTGTGAGTTGGGTTATCAGACTCCTAGAGATAAGGAGAGGAAAAAAAAGTTTTACTCTCCCATCTTCTGTCATACTGTTACTTTATGAATACTTAATGTTGACCAGGTTTTGTCTAGGAACAAAAAAGTACAATTTCATGTTAACTTATTTTTAATTCTATGATAATCATTTCCTTTCATCACAAGCACATTTGTTTTTAAATTCATATTTAATTCATAATTTAATTAAATCAATTTTTTGAAGAAATTTAGGAATTTTAAATATCCTGAATCACAAATGAGCCTTGAGGATAGTAAAGGGGTATAGTATTACCAAACTGATTGAACAGTCCTGAGGGCCATATGGAGACGATTTGTCTTAAAGGAAAGGCTAAGGAGGTGGGGAAAAAGTGAGTGTTAAAGCCATCCAATCAAGATATCTCCTCAGGGGGGGAAAAAGAAAAGGAAAGATGAAAATTTGTGAGCACTTATTTGATTTTTTAAAAATCCTTGAAATAGAAGTTTTAAGTTAAAGTGCACAGCAAAGGGTTCCAGATGGAAGATTGTGTTTTTAAAATCTAAAGTAAAATACTGAAAAAAAGAATTTCATTCTGAAAACACTCCTATAATAATGAGGAATAACAATCATAGCTCATATCTAGATGGTGCGTTAAGGTTGACAAAACATCTTCTGCACTACAACCCAGACAGTCACACAAGAACAAACATAATTAACCCCATTCTACAGATAAAAAAACTGAGTCTTAGAGTAGAAATTAAGCCGTGTGCTTGGGATCACATAGTTATTAAGTGCTGCAGCCAGAATTCTAAGGTGGGATTTCCCCAAGTCCGTGGCCAGGGCTCTTTTCCTTGTCTGCATCGTGGTTAATCCCTGGTGTTATTTATTTGATCAGAAGGAAAAACAGAATTAAAATGCTGGGAATGAACAATTAGGAAAGTTTCCTGTTGTGTTTAACATCAGTTACAGTAAAAGAGAAACTAGGACAGTTGGAGGAGGAGGAATAAATTGAAGAAAACAGTGATGACATGACATGAAGAAGTTCTTTATATAAGAGCAGAGGCAAGGCCTGGGGATTAGAACACAAAGTTCTGAATTTCCTTGTGGGTCTAACACTGACTTCTTCTAACTTTAGGAAGCTCTAGATTTATATGCATTATAGAAAATATTGGCTGGTTCCATTCTTCCTTCTCAGCAGTAACATATGAATGAAGCAGCGGTCTTACAAAAGGTATTCAAGAGGAAACCACAATTTTACTTGGGAAGGCGAAGTGCTTCAGGGTGGAGTCTTCTAATATAAAGTCAGCCTTCTACTTATAAAGGGACTGGAGTGTAGAAGTTCGCTTGAAAGTTGGTTTTTAGGACTATTTAAACAGTAAAACAGTTGAATTATAGTCATAAAAGCCTAAGTTTGGCATCCTGGGAGTATAGAAATATATGTATGCATGCATGCATGCATGTATGTGTGTGTTTGTGTATATATGTGTGTATGTACAATATATGCATATACATGCATATACACATATGCATGTGTTTGCATACACACATATACACACACATATGTATTGTGTATATGATTCTATATACATATAGAATCAGGTGAAGAGGAAGGAGAATAAAGATAAGTAAAAGAAAAAGGGATGAGGAAGAAGAGAAGAAAATGATTTTTCTTCACTTTCTCTCAGCTATAGGCAAAAGCTAAGGAAAATCTTGAAATATATATGGTTTGTCTTACCATTTCCCTTTCCAGATCTTTCAGCTATTGGTACCTCTCTCTAGGCTCCAAATTTCTTCCAGCTGTCCCAAAATCCTCAATGCTGAATTTTCCCTAGGACTCCACTTGGAACAAGTGGGCCCAGTCCCCAAAATGAGAGACATAACTATTTTTTCACATTAATCAATATTCCTGTCACCTCAGGACAGCCCATTTCCATTAGATGTTTAGAGATGATGCAGAGGAAAAATCACTATACTGAGGTTATGAAGAGAGAACTGAATTCCAACCCTGACCCTAATTTGCCAGGTATATTGAGGTATGACACAAATTTATCCTTTATGTAAAATAAAAGGCGAAATTTAAATGATCTCTAAGTTCCTTCTAGCTGTGGAATTCTACCATTACTCTAATAGGATTGAGCTAATTCACACTAACATGTGAATGACAAACATCTCAAAGATGTCTACGTTATTAATCTATATCTTTAAGTGATGGAATTTGGTACCGAAACCACAAAAAGTAGGAAAAACTGGACAACTTAGACAAAGATATTTTTGGATGTTACCACATACCATGGGCCCACCTTGTCTAGAAATTTTTCCCAGAGGTCAAACTCCCCCTAAAATGATTCCATTTTTCACAGCTACTTCTTTTTGCCTACTATTGAACCCACAGATTTTTTAAAGATCTGCTTTTTTTTTTCCACAGTGGCTCCCAAAAGCAGCAGCAGAAATGGAAAAAACAGAGCAGGGACAGCTGTTGTAAGTATGAGTCACTTATAAGCCAGGAATGGTCTGTAGAGAAAAAACTTCAATTAATCAGAGACCAGCTAACAGTAATCTTTAAAAAATTAACTTTTCATTTTGTACTTCGCTTTGTGGGAAAAGCAGTAGATCCTAGGGGGAAAAAAATTCCATCCAAATAAAGATCAAACAAACCATAAAATTATTTCCATAGTGCACCTTGGAACCAGGGCTCAGAATCATGGAGTCTCAGAGCTAGAAGAAACCTCAGAAGTCAACTAGTCCACACTCACAAGGAATGCCATAATTTCAGACCAAGTCCCATTGTTGTTGTTGTCTCGTCATTCAGTCGTATCACCTCTTTGTGAACCCATGGGCCAGTGTCCATGGGGTTTTCTTGGCAAAGATGCCAGAGTGGTTTGAGATCTGATATTCAGAATCTGAAGCATAACAGGATTCTGAAAAAAGATCCGACTTTATTCCCAATATATACTTACTAATCCTGAAAGGTAAAGTGATGGTTTGGTTTGGTTTTGTTTAAATAAAGACCAAGATATTACAGATAGCAAAGTTTAATGAATAAAGAGCCAGCCTCTGGAGATAGGAAAACCTGCTTCTGACAAATACAGGCTATAAGAATGAGCACAAGTCACTTAACCTTTCAGTGTATTCAGACAACTCTCCAAAGACTAAGTTACAGGGCACTTGAACTAAGAGAAGGCATTTCATGGTTGGAAGTTCCTTCCCTATACCAATGAAATTATAAGTCTGGCCAAAAAAAAAAAAAAAAGGAAAAAGATGCTCAAGATCAGGTTGAAACAAAAACAAAAAATTCCAATTAATTAGTACTACTATAACTGGGGCAGACGACATATACAAAAATAATTTTCTTCTGGAAAGCAAGGAAATCCAAATTGAGTAGGGATTATGCTCTTAAATTAGGATGAGGAGTTGTTAACCTGGAAGAAGGTTTTTCCGTAGTCTTAAGACTTTTCTGCAGTCTTAAAAGCTGGTGGAATATAGCCCTTCCACTATTTTCCTAGAGCAAGTGTAAGTTATATGGTAGGGACTTTCAAAGGTCCTCAAGGACCTCATATTAAAAGTACAACAACCCCTCCCTTAACTGATGCTCTATTAACTCAGAATCTATGATACCTTGCCTGGGGTTTGGCCTCAAAGACTACTTTTATATATCCATGAAAGCAACAGGAGACAGGGAATGAAAGACTCTCAGTCTGGTGATTAGCAACACAAAGTTTTAAATTTCCTCGCGAGTCTAACATTTTTTCTGTCCCATGCACAGATATTACAGGCTCATCTGTAAGATAGATAAGATGCATTCACTACTTAGAACCTATGTACAAACAAGTAATATGGAATCATTATAAATTATTTTTATAAATGAGCTAAAACGGGTTCCATAAGCCTTTAGTTGCCAACTTTAGGTTCAGAGGATCATTTGGTATTGTGTGAATTACTTCGAGCAAGCAATAATTTTGATGCAGTTTTTTTTTAACAGCCATGGCAGTGTATGCTTCTAGCAACACTAAGCTTAAAGTCTGCCCTTAATCGGATGAAACTGATTCAGCTGGTTTCTCTAAATTCAGTTACTTCTTTCTCATTTGAGTGAGGTATTTCATACCATATATGTGTTTCATTGCTCTGTTTTGTTATATTTTTTATTTAGTGTTTCTTTAAAATGACTATTACTTCAAGGAAATATTTTAAAAAATGTAATTCCCAAGGAATACACTTCAGTTCCTGTTAGAGATATAGTAATAGCTGTTGGCTTGGGAAAATCAAGAATTTTCAAAGGTCATTCAAACCCACAATGAAACAGGATCACACCAAAATACAAAGCAAAGGGAAACTGGAAACAATACAAACTGACATAATAATATTCACATAATAAGCAAAGACTTTCAGTGGGAACTGGCAGCTGGAAGGGCTATTACTGATTTTTATATAATGCAATATATTATTCTTAAAACCGGAAGAAGAGCAAGAGACGAAATAAAAGGGAATAAAGACAGCTGCTAACCATCACTATGGGGGAAAAAATGCCGTTGTGAGCAAGGCAATTCACCTCCGGAATCCTGAAGGTCTTGTTTTTAAAGTTAACTTTTTACTGAGAAAATGAATCTTTTCATTAAAAGCTAATTGTCTTAGGCCCAGGTGAACCTTAAGACCTGGGCATCTTCATCAGACCATAAAACATCTATCCTAAAAAATACTTAATTTCTTGTTTTTGTTTTTTACTTTTAGTGGCCTTGGAAGTCTTTTTCCCACTGAGGGAGTTATGGAATCTCATAGATATATTGTGATAGTGAGAAGTAGATCAAGCTCAAGAGTATGAACATTCCCTAGGTTAGACATGGGGAGACTGCTACTCCTGCCAAATTTTGGACCATTCAGAAATGTTCAGTGAACTAGAAAGGGCCTAGAAGCCCTGGGTTAGCATGCCCCAAAGATGTTATTGACTTGTTTTCTCATTATTAGAAGACTTCAAGCCCTGGTGTGATCTTGTGATGACAGGGCCTTCAAAGCCTATCCCAAATGCCGACTCCTTAGCAAAGTCCTTCCTGAACCCTCCACATCACCTGAAGCGTGTGATAACTTGTTCCTTTGAACCCCCAAAGTGTTGTATCTTATCTCTCTTAATGTATATCTGTTGACATTTGACTGGGCAAGTATCTATCTTACGACATTTCTCATTTTTTCCCTTATATTAAAGCTCTTTGTGTTATAATATAATGCAACATATTTCAGGGGATAAAGATCCAGCCCGGGAGTCATGAAGACTTGGGTTCAAGTTCTATCTCTGGCACATGTGAGCTGCACAAGGAAGAACAAATCACTTGAGACAGTTAGGTGATACAGTGAATAAGTCTAGAGTCAGGAAGCCCTGAATTTAAATCCCACTGTAGACATTTACTATTTGGGTACCCCTGGGCAAATCACAACCTCTATCTCCTCAGTTTCCTCAACTATTAAATGGGAATAATAGTGGCACCTACCTCACAGAGCTGTTGTGAGAATCAACTGAGATAATATTTGTCAATCATTCAGCACAATACCTGACATACAGTAGGCATTTAAATAAATGGTAATTTCCTTTCCTTCCCAGCTCTTTTTACTTATTATCATTGAGTCATTTCAGTCTATCCAACTCTTCATGACAGCATTTGTTTTTTTTTTAACAAAGATTCTGAAGTTGTTTGCCATTTCCTTTTCCAGTTCATTTTACAGATGAGGAAACTGAGGCAAACAGAGTTAAGAGACTTGCCCAGGTTCACACAAGCTAGTGAGTGTCTGAGGCTGAATTTGAACCCAGGGAAGATGGGTCTTCCTCATTTCAAGCCCAGTGCTCTATCTACTGGCCACCTAGCTGCCCCTCTGGCAAATCTTTAAGATCTTAAGTAATAGATGAATTATATTTCTGCTTCCTGGGAGAGATTTTCTATACCCAGGAAGTCTCGGGTCCTCTTCCTATACTGTATGTACATATGTATGTATGCCTATGTGTATGTATACATGCATGCATATGGCAGTAGGGGGTGCATGTGTTTATCCACGCACTATATGCTGGGTAATTCTTATCTCTTACAGAGATAATAAACTCCTAGAGGAAAAAGACTGTTAACTTGGTATCCTTTGCTTCACCTGATCACAGTAGAAACTCAATATGCATTTGTTAAACTGAAATCTAAATACTCTCAATGAAGTCTCTCCCTCTAATCCACACATATAATACTTTCTCCTGCATCAGGGGTTTTTAACCTGCAGTCTGTGAACTTTTTAACATATATTTGATAACTACATTTTAATATAATTGGTTTTTATTACAATCCTATATATTTTACTTTATGCATTTAAAAACAGCATTCTGTTTCTTACAGTGTTACATAAGCAAGAATACAAGGTAATATGAGGAGGGAAAGAGCCTTGACAAGGGAGCAGGAAGGGCTTTGTTGAAAAAGTGGAACCTGAGCTATGGCAACACTAACGACAAGAAGGGTGTGTGTTCTGGACATGGGGACGGGCTTGTGGGAGCGTTCAGACCCAAGATGGGAAGTCATGTTCAGTCAAGTTCAATCTGCCTGAAACTCAGTAGCCATTCCTCAACAAATGCCCCCCCCCCAAAAAAAACCAAACAAAACAAACAAAAAACCCACATTAAAAACATGGGATAAACCTTCAAATAAAATCTTATCATTAGGACTATTTACATTTTGATCAGGAAAAAAAAATCATCTCCCTCAGGCCTCGTATTTTATTTTGAAATCCTTGAATACGCCTCTGTTGTGTTACATGTTATGCAACAATTCCACACTAAGTTGTGAGGTTCACGAGTACAGGAACCTTATTTCAATTCCAAATCTCCCCCAGCTCCGAGCAGAGCCACCGTAGGTCTTAATGTTTGTTGAATGACTAATTTTATTACGTGGCCTTTTCACATTTCTTCTTTTGCTTATTTAAAATTATGCCGTCTTTGAGTTTTGTTTTCTGTCATAGTAAATGTGAAGGTCATTCTATCTGTTGACCTTACACTGCACTCAATTCAATGGGTGAAAGAGTATCAAACAACCAATTAACAAGCAAACATTATTAAGTGCCTACTATGCAGCAGGCGCTGTGTGAGGTACCCAGGAGATATCCATCCATCCATCCGTCTGTCCATCCATCCATCCATCCATCCATCCATCCATCCATCCATCCATGTATATATCCATAAATATAGATATATAGGTATGTATATGTGAGAGAGATGGGTAGATATATTGTATGTATGTATGTATATATACATACATACATGCATACACACACATAAGAAAAACAGCTCCTGCCCTCAAGGTGCTAGCCATCCTTGAGGGAAGCAATGTAACTTACATATATGGTACAGTCAAGTATTGTGGTTCTTAGTGTATACTGCCAAACTGCTCTCAGAAAAAAGGTGGCAATAATATATGGTCTGATTAATAATGTAAGGATTGGGTTTGTTTTCCTGCCTCTATGACACTGAATTTTATCGTTTTTAGCCATGGTGCCTATTTGGATGAGTGCGATGATATATACAATGTGATTTTTAAGTTTGCATTTCTCTGATTACTAGAGAATTTGAACAGCTTTTGCAGTGTTTAGGCACAATTCACATTTCCTCTTAAGTTATAGATTAACGTATTTCACTTATTTCTACACTGGAGGGATATCACTCTTTTAAAATGTCTGTTGTATTTTATTGATATGTCTTACTTTTAAATCATATCCAGGTTTAATATGCCTCTCCCCACTCCTTTACTAAGCAAACTTGTGATAAATAGTTTAAAAGAGAGAAAAAATCAGTAGGGGAAAATTAACCAACAATTTAAAAATAATATTATTTTTTTCTTCTCTCCCAACTCTCCCACTATTGGGGAAAAAAAATAGAAAAGAAAAAAAGTTACAAAACCCTACATCACATGAACAGACAAGAAAAACAAATTCTCAAATTGTTCATGCCTTAAAATATGCTTCTTATTCTGCACATTAGCTTATCTATCGTCTTACGGATACAACCCAAAGCAGGGCTGGTTAGTTAGTTTACTTGTTTGTTTTAGCTCATGCAAATCTTCCAGCAAAAGCATTTATGGTTTAAAATTTCATAGTGGGAAGGGGTATACAGTGGGATGGCTGTTTTGAGGTGTTGGGTAGGCGAAAGAGGGGAAGAAAATTTTTAACTCAAAATCTCATGGAAATGAATGATGTAAACAAGAAAATAAATTAATTTATTAAAAAAATAAAATAAAATAAAATTTCATAGAGACTTCAACTTTATAATATATTGTTAACCTCATTAAGGCTTATGCTCCCCCTACCCCCTGGGTCTTATTTAAAATGCTCACAGATGTAAATGTAGAATTAGAATAAATGCTAATGACCAGTGTGCCAGATTTGGGAGAGGGAAGTCCTAGATTCAAATTCCACTTTCAATACTTCCTTTGTGACTTTTGTCCTTTAAGCCTTAACTGTGAAATAGGGATAATAACAGAACCTATGTCTCATGGGGACTGCAAGCCAGTGCAATGGATAGACAGTGCTGGGCCTGGAGTAAAGGAAGACTCACGTTCCTAAGTTCAAATTTGGCTTCAGATATTTACTGGCTGTGTGACCCTGGGCAAGTCACTTAACCCCATTTGCCATGGTTTCCTCATTTGTAAAATGAACTGTAGAAGAAATCAGCAAACTACTCCAGTATCTCTGCTAAGAAAACCCCAAAAGGGGTCAAGAAGAGTCAGACACTATTGAGATGACTAAACAACAAGGCCTCATGGGATTGTTGTGAGGTTTAATATGATGAAGTAAAATGGTTTTAAAACCCTAAAGCACGATTGTTATTATTATGGTATGATGACGTCTTACTTATACAGGTATTGTTATAGGTAAGAAGTAGTGAAGTACAGAGTAAAGAACACTGTTCATATCCCATCTTTGACACTCTGTGACCTTGGAAAGGTTGCTTAACTTCCCTGACCCTCAGTTTTCTCATCTGTGAAATGGGGGAGTTGTACTAGATGGGCTCTGAGACCCCAGGTTTAGATGTCTGATCCTAAGAAATGAGAGGTTTGGACAAGTAAGGATTCCAGGGGACATAAAATTAGCCACTTAAACACAAAATACTTATTTGCCACCATTTTAAATATTAAATATATTATATATAATATATACATAATAATAAATATATTATATATAGAATATATATTTAATGTTTTTAATATTAAACTTTCTTTAAAAGTCATTACAAAAACCTCAACTTTAGTTGACATATTACTGAAATTAATTCAAATATTTTGATGACTCAAGATTATCAAGATTAGCAGTTACGTGCCACCTGGAATACAGTTTTTATCCTCAGAAGTTGCTGGGGCATATGGGGCCTTTTGTCATTAAATTGAACAGATGACAAAATGCCGCCTACTTCCATAGTTTCTTTCTTCTCTTCTCATATGCATCTATTTCCTTTTTTTTCCCATTAGTGCATCAGAAACCAGTTTCTCCATTGCTGATGCTACATCACTTTTACCTCCACTTCTTCAATTCTGCTTCCTTTCTCCTTTTCCTGTTGCTACTCCCAGGATTCTCTGGGCAGTGAGACTAGCCTTTTATTGTCATCACCAGCCATCTTTTCTTTTGAGCAATCATACTTTCAGTGATTTTTCCATCTTTAAGGATTCTTGGAGGTTTTTTGTAACTGCTTTCATTCAGTTTTGTAGCTAGTCCACATGTTAAGAGTGTTAGCTAGATAGCTGAGCATAAGGTAAGGATCTCATTATTTCAATTAATTTATACACTTCAAAGAATCAACAGGCTCCCACTACCAAGACAAACTGAAAATTTTTCATGCCTCAGTAAACAACCTTATGAGTTGATAATCTGGTGACTGACTTTATGGTAATGAGTTTATTGGAATTTAGTAATCTGGTCTTCAGATGACAGACACACAGTCTGTTGTCCACCATACTTCATGCCTTTCCAGCTTGGTAGGGACCTGCCTGGAGCTGAACTAGGGTGACCTTTCCACCACAATGAGGCATTATTTCCATTAATACCTCATTATTTCCATTAAGAGTAAAGCAAACAAATTACATTTTCCTTTTCTTAGCCATTTGTGATCTCATCATTTCTCGGCAATTCTTCAAATATTATGGTCCTGTAACTACCAGAGTCTAGAGCCTAATTCTTATTTTTTGTACTTCTAGAACAAGCTAAAAGAGTCTAATCACTTACATCTTTCTCCTATTATTTCCCTCTCCCAATCCTACAAGTCACTGAATCTCTATCAGCTGCTTATTGTTTCTCCTCCCAACCACTCCTTGTGATTATAAAACAAAATGGCATGTTTCTATTAAAAACAGTTCTTCTAAAAATAACATACATAAGTTTGAGGAGCATGGGGGGGGGGGGGAAAGGAGAGAAGGAATCAGGTGATTCCACTTGCCTTTTGTTCAATTTCCTATTCCCTTTGGGAATGAATAGGAGCAAAGCCAAGTAATGTTGCTTCATGGTTTTTTCCTGCTGAAGGTCCAATGAAATAGTTGCCATAGGTCTTGTTCAGAACTGTTGAGCTAAACATTCACCACCACCCCCTGCCTCCATAATTTGCTGAAACTGTTGACCTTAACACCACATTAGTAACTTAGGTAGCCTTATGTGGATTAATGACCTAGATAGCAGAGAGCATTAAATACATCACAAAGAGATACCCAGAATAAGTTCTACATTTTATGAACGGGTTAATATCTATCAGGGTACACATTAAAAAATACCATGACAAGTCTCCTAATAAATAAGGATAGCTAGGCCCTGCAATTCCAAAAGGCTATATTTAAATTATAAATCATTTCATTGGTAATAGCAGTGATGCTCCAACAGCAAGCAGCTGACTTTCAGCTAAGAGGGATCATTTAAATTAGGCTAATAAGATTCACTAGTGCAAAGTTTGCAATATGGGAGGAAGGGCATCTTTTTTTGTTAAAAATAAACTGTGATGATATATTACAGTACATAAATATTATTATTCAAGCAATGCAGGCTTTCAGGGTCTGTATTGCTACTTCTATTCTCAGGAAGTCTGACAGCATTATGTCTCATGGTTAGTTGCAGCATAACGGTTGTAAGGTGGCTTTGGATTTGGAAGCCGTGGGTTTAAATCCTGCTTCTGACACAACCTAGCAGGTTCTGTCTCCTCCCCCACAAAATTCTAAGGCAATGAATGCATTAGAGACTTTCCCAGTGGAGAAAGTTTCCACAAGCAGATTGAGTCCCCCATACTCAGACAATCATGTATCTCCTCACCCCAACCCTGCAAATTAGCTAACATACAGAAAATTTGATTAAAATATATTAAAGGCATAAAGATAATGGTACCCATACCATTATGATAATATGTATTGATTTAGGTGCTAACATATTTTAGGAAAAAAGATCACATCCTCAAATCCAAATTAAAAAATATTATTTTAGTATATAGCAGTTTGTTAAACACATCAACAGAAAATGTCATGTAAGGGCATTTCTATAATGTGCTTCTGTGAATTCTTGATCTTAAAATGTACCAAAACTAACACCACAATGCAACATAAAGCATTCCTATATGTAGGGAAGCACAGAATCTGGGCAGGGGTGCCAACACAACCACTTTTTATGCCATATGTGTGGTAATATGGCAATTTTTGAAAAAAAGTAATTTTTAACCATAGAACTGTACATCATTAAAATTGAAATAGATTATAGGGATTGACTCCTGATCCAAACTATTCATTTTACAAATGAGGAAACTGAGGCCCAGAGAGACGAAGTAACATTCAAAGTCACATCTCCACATTTACATGGCTACTGAGAGCACAGGACTACAATTAGATACATCATGTCTTTTCAATTGACTTCGACACACTTATTAAAGCACCTACTATATGTAAGGTTTCAATAGGTGGTGGGAAAACACAAATGAAAATGTCCTTGCTTTCAAGGAGCAAAATCTCCATATTGTAGCTGAGCCTAAGCAAAGGAGCCTTTCATTCCTATGGACAGCTTTTCTAAGACTAAAGTATAGGATAATACCAATTAGTTACAAGGAGAGTAGCTAGTGCTCTTCTCTGAGACAGGAGACCGCCCCATCTTTTCCAACAGAGTTTCGTATAAGATGAGGTCATTGCTTATATATCTATAAATTCTACAAAATGCTCACTACTTCCTTGGAAAATAACTTGAGCTCAAGGTGAGCATTATGAAGACAAAATTATAAAACAGTCACATAGAAGAATCACAAAATTTCAGAGCTGAAAGGGACCTCAGTGACCTTCTAGTAGTCTAACCTATACCAGAGAGAGAAACTCCTCTATAAATATACCAGGCTCCAACTTGTCTTTCCAGTTTTATACCATTCATGCTCTTCATTATCCAGCCAAATCAGTCTGCCTGTTCTTCCATGCACAACAATACTATCTCCCCTCTTACGAACCTTTTCACTATGCCTAGAAAGCATTCACCTCTGACAGGTAGGACAACTTTCTTCTATAAGACGCTTCCCTTTATCCAACCGGATACATTTCATACATACATTACACTACACATACACACATGATCTCCCCCAAGAAAGAGATATAGCTTAATTTTTGCCTTTACATCCCATGACGTGGAAAAGGTCCAGGAGACATAGTTTCTGGTTAATTAATAATTTTATTAAGCATGTTAGCAATAATTAATAAAAGGGGTCAATGGCACTCTTGAATGCCAAAGACCCCTCATGGAACTCACTCAATGTTTATATGACCTTGAAAGAGTGGGTGATCCTGAGGGTGGCAGTCAATTCCTACTGGTTAACAAATAATGAGAGAATGCATATTATGATGACAGGCTTGCCTATTCTAATGAGGGACTGAGGGAATGTGACTTTACTTCCAAATCACCCCAAGAAGGAGCTCCCTTCCTGCCCCCAACCTGAGTAGAACACAATGAGCTTCCTCACTTGGGTGAGGCCTGAATAAGATTGAAGAAAAAATTAATCCAATCTCATTATCAGCAACGTCCATCAGATGCTAGCTTGGCCTAGTAGAGAATGAGTATCTAAAAAGGGAAAAAAACCTTGATCTCCCCAATAATTGGTTATTTTTTAATCACTTCTTTCAGAGCCTGTGTACCTAGCACACAGGGCTTTAATAACTGCTTTCTAGACTAGTACTGATTGATAACCCAGGAAGTGGTCATCAGCAGGATTAATATAGCCTTTGCTTGACTTTAGTAATAGAGAATTCATAATCTACTGAATTATCCAGGTCAATTTTTGATAACTCTAATTATTACGAAATTTTTCCCATTTCAAGTCTAAATTTGCCTTTTGGTAACTTACACCCACAGCTATTAGCTCTGCCCACTGGAACCAAATGTGAAAAATTCAATCTCTCTCCTTCACAGGATAGCCCTTCAAATATTTGAAGGCAGCCGTCTCACTCTGGGACAGTTAAGTGGTGCCATGGGTAGAGCCCCTGGCCTGGAGTCAGGAAGACTCATCTTTGTGAGTTCAAATGTAGCTTCAGACACTTCCTACCTGTGTGAACCTGGGCAAGTCACGTAACCCCGTTTGCTTCAGTTCCTCATCTATAAAATGAACTGGAGAAGAAAACAACAAACCTCTCCAGTATTTCTGCCAGGAAAATCCCAAAAGGGATGGCAAAGTCAGGACATGACTGCAAAACAACTAAATTCCTTCAACCTATTCCACATATAGCATGAATTCTAATTCTGATCCCTTTGACATCCTCATTTCCTTCCCATGGACCCTAGTTGCCACCCTGCCCCCTCATGTATCAGCATTTCCCCTAAAATGTAGTAACCCAAACAGAACGCAGTGTACATATGTTGTCTGAACAGAATACATATGTTGTCCTAATCTTGGGAAAGTGGAGCCTTTCTTAAATCAGTTCAAAATTGCATTATTTCTTTCAGTCGCCATGTGATGCTGATGGCGCTTAGGGGGCTTGCAATTCCCTAAAACCTCCAGATCTTCAGTCAAACTGCTGTTTGGTCATACTTCTAATCTTTTACTTGAAATGAATATTTAATAGACTCAGTCATTACAGATGCTTTATTGCAGTTTCAAAATAAAATGGCAAGAAGCATTTCAATAAACTCAAAATCTGATGCACATTTAGCTTGATAGTGACATCCCTAGAACAACAATATCCAGATTTCTGATTTGACTCATTTTTTACAAAGCAAGTGTGGGGCTTAGGAAGTCTTCTCTTCATAGATGGTGCAAACTAATGCACAATTTCAGAATGCAAATCTTTCAGATATGATCAAGCAATACAAAAGTACTCATTCACTTATAATTTGCCTATTTATTAAAGCAGGTTTTTTAAAGTAGTGAATGAGAAAAAGATAATTTTTGCCTTGCTTGAGGTAGATGCATTGTTAAATTAGTTAAAACCTAATGTCTACACAGCTAGAAAAGTCTAATGACTTTTCACTACTCAGTGAATATTTACTAGGCACCTATTATGTGGGAGGATGATGTACTTTGAGGACTGTACTAGGCACTGAGGAAAACACAACAGAATTGTCAGGCATGGTCTGCCCTGGTTAGCATGAATTAATAAACTTTTAAAGAACAACCAAAATGGTATATGTACTCTCCTTCATTCCCCTTTGGGCTCCACTATTTGCTCTTCTCTCTTTTTTTCTCCATGATGCCCCTACGTTGGTACCTTTTCTTCCCCCACCCCTTTTCAGGTCCCTTTTATACATTGTCTTTCCTCATCAGAATGTAATCTCCAGTCTTTCATTTTGGTCTCTTTTTGTATTCCCAAAGAGCAAGCATGAAGTAAGCTCTTAATAAAGATAAAGGGCCAGGAAATACTGCCTAGGAATGTGATGTTGGGTCCTTAGAGTTTCTTCTGAAACTTCTTACACTCTATGACCAACAGTAAAACTACAGATTCTCCAAAAGGTAGACAAACAGAATGAGTTTAAGACAAAACACTGTGAAAAAGACCAATTCAAGTTTCATTCCACCTTGCTAATTACCCAACAAAGGGAGAGTCCACCTCAGAGGGCACACTGGCTAATTCACTCCAGTATCACTTTGATATGCACAAGTAAAACTATGAGCCCAATCTGAGGATGATTAAAGCCCAAGAAAGAAATTGAAAATAGCCAATGGGAAACATAAGGTTAAAAAAAAAAAGGCAGAATTAATTGGTACGGCACAGATGAAGCGGATTCTCCAAAAAACAGTTAACATCTCAGGTTTCTTGTAATATTTTCTATTTTTGCCCAATGGACCTACAACAACTAAGTCATTCTATGGGGTTGCAAAGCACTTACAGAAGCTATTGTTGACTTTACCCAGATTAAAGGGGGCAAAGGATGAAGGAAACAATGAAAGAGAATTGTAGTGGAAAAATCCTGGCACAGCCCATGGGAAAACTAGATTATAGCCCTGTGCTTTATTCACTAGCTGTGTGATTATCAGACAAGTTATTTTGCCTCCCTTCACATCGGTCTGTAAAAAAGAAGGGTTGAGGGAGGCTAGGTGGTTCAGTGAATAGAGCACCAGCCCTGGAGTCCGGATGACTGAGTTCAAATCCAGCCTCAGACATTTAATACTTACTAGCCATGTGACCTTGGGCAAGTCACTTAAACCCAATTGCCTGGCCTTCTCCCCTCCAAAAAAAAGCAAAAATTTTTTTTTAATTTAAAAAAATAAAAAAGAAGGGTTGAACTAGAAAAACTCTAAAGGGCCTTCCAGCTGAGGCATCCTGTGACTATGCTCTATAACTCTTTTGTCTTTGATTTCTAAGTAGAAAACATGGGTGGTGGAAAGTCAGCTGGATTCGGATTCAAGGCACCTAGGTTCTTGATATAAATTTCCTCATTTTTCAAATTAATTTTTAATAAATTAATTTCAATAAAATAATTAATAAAATAAGAACATTTGGTCTCTATGAAACATGCCAATTCTAATTAAAATCATACCCTTTGATCCAGATATACAATACCTCTAGAAAATCAAAGAAAAGTGACCCATATGTACAAAGTATTTGTACAGGCCCTTTTTTGTAATGGCAAAGAACTGGAAACTAAGATTGGGGGGGAGGGGGAGAAGATTCATTAGCTGGAAAATGGCTGAACAAATGATAGTAAATGAATACTATTATGTTTCCAAAAGAAATTATGAAAGCACTGGTTTCAGAAAAACCTGGGAAGATTTGTATGAACTGAGCAAAACAAAGAGAAATATTTATACAATAACAGTAATACTGTACAGAAAAACAACTTTGAAGGACTTGGAGAACTCTGTTCAAAGCAATGACTAACCGCATAATGCTAGCCGGTAAACACTGAAGAATGCTACCTACTTGCTGACAGAAGAGTAATGCACTTATAATGCAGAAAAGGATACACGTTTTTGAACACTGATAAATGAGGAATTTCTTTTGTTTGACTATGTATGTTTTTTTAACAAGGATTTTTCTTTTCTTTTTTACTTGAGAAGGGGGAGATGGAAGAAATAAATCTGTTATTTTTTAAAATAAAAGATTGGTTTTATTTTAAAGAAAAAAAGCCGGGGGGGGGGCACCAAGTAGGGAAGGAGATCCTAGATAATCTCAGGACCCTGAGATTTGCCTAGGTCCCGCTGGTGCAGGGCAGCCTGAACTACAGCTCCCTCTGGCTGTGTAACCTCATCTGACTCACCTGCTTAATTCCCCAAAAAGACAGGGCCAGCACAAGGCATCAGTTAGCTAACCAGTTTTCACTGGTTGGTGGATGGTAGGCAGAAATGAAATCATAGAGAAGAAACACAGAGTTCAAGCTGGGCTGCAATGATTAGCACCTGGCCTGGTTAAGTGCATTGGGATCATTTACATTAAAGATCATTAACCAAGATGGGTGGCCCCTTGGGAAGAGATCAGAGTTCACCAGCAGAAAAATGCATTCAGATAGAACAGCAGCTTATTGTTGCCAAAAAGCGTTTGGGTCACTTCAGGAGAAGGGCATTGCCCTGGTATCAGAAGCATGGGTACTTCTTGGACGGTAGATTTTTTCCTTTTATTCTCTTTTTTATGACTCTTTAACTTGTCAATAGTTGGATTTTTCTTCTTTGTTGAAAATAATTCCTCTCATTTCTCTTTTGTTAGAGATACAATCGTGCTCTATGCATTAAAGTCTATTTTTTCTATAGGAAATTTAATTCATAAACACAAAGTTACCTGGCACAGCTTATTGGTATAAGTATTTGTGTCTTTTGGGGAAGCTAGGTGGTACAGTAGATAGAGTGCCCGGCCTGGAGTAAGGAGGACCTGAGTTCAAATTTGACCTCTGACACTAGCTGTGTGACTCCTAGGCAAGTCACTTAACCCTGTTTGCCTCAGTTTCCTCAGCTGTAAAATGAGCTGGAGAAGGAAATGGCAAACCACTCCAGTATCTTTGCCAAGAAAACCCCAAATGGGGTCACAGTCAGACATGACTCAAATGACTGAAAAACAACATTCCTTTCTTTATTTTTTTAAAGTATTTTAAAGTACTTTTATTTATTCTTTTGATTCTTGTTCACTATGGGCAACATTTCAGGTAACTTTTCCAGAGCCCCACAAAGCCTCTGACTCAATCGGTCCAAGCCTTATCTCCACTTTTGCTAACTCTTCCCACCACCTACTTAGTCATAAGTACTTTCCCAAATTCAGGCAGAAGAGCAAAACAACATGTTGCCAACCTAGTCTGACTGTCACAGTTTTCAAGATTTCTGACAAATCCATCTCGAGTCATGCTTCAAGCTGCTACATGTACATCCTGACCTTTCTTCCAATATCCTCCTCTTCCATTCAGCAGCAAGGGAGAAGTAGAAATAATGTTAACTGAATAATGAAGTGGTTTTGTAACCTTCAGGGTAAACCCAGACAAAAACCCTCACTGTTTATAGCATTTTTTAAGGGGGGAAAAACCCTTGGAGACAGTTCCACTTGAGTGTTAATTTAGTCTTTCTGAAAGCCCTGTTAACCACAGAGCAATTCCAGTGTAAAACAAACAAACAAGAAAATCACTACCTCTGTTCAAATGACACTAAGAAGTGAGCAGGTGTCCAGGAGACATGATTCCACAAGCTAGTGCCCCTTCACCATGGAGAGAGAGGATAGAGATACAGATTCCATGGGGTAAGTGAATAACTTATTACCATGACTGCTTCTCAGTGGGGTCACCTTAGAATTTTCAACCTACAGTCGTTATATCACATTAAAGTTACCCCAAAAAAGACCAAAGTTATGTTCCAAAAGGAGTAAAAGTTGACCAGTTTGGGTTGAGAATTGGGCAGGAAAACTATAAAACTATGTACATGAATCAACGCTTGCTCTGGCCCAAGAGACCTCTTCATGACATAAGTCATCTCCAGATTTAAAAGCTCTTTACTAACTACCAGACCATATCTCAGCTACATCCCAGGAATCTCACCTGTCCATGCCCACAGATGAAACCTTTACATTAAGTTACATGTAAGCTATATGAAACAAATTTCAGCCACCTCTGTCTGAGAGCAACAAAGCATATA
The DNA here is from genome assembly GCA_028627135.1 of Pseudochirops cupreus. Classification (NCBI taxonomy): domain Eukaryota; kingdom Metazoa; phylum Chordata; class Mammalia; order Diprotodontia; family Pseudocheiridae; genus Pseudochirops; species Pseudochirops cupreus. Next base: position 290,061,621 of record CM053580.1, on the reverse strand, counting down.
GGGGGAAGGATTTCTATTTTCTAAAGGATTAAGCTGCAATGAAGAAAACAAGAATGGAAAAAGGCTTAATTTTTCCAACCGCTAAAGTTTCAGTCCCACTTAAATAAATTAAAACTTAGCTTATAAACAGGTAAAACTAAGGGAATAAAAAAAGAAAAGATCTCTTCTCAGTTCACTGGGTGCCAATTAGATACCATAAGACTTCAGAACATGGAACGATAGCTCTTTTTACAGCGCCCATTTTAAATAGTTCAGGAACACAAAAGATAAATGTCACTATATATATCCATAAAGGGGTGGGGGGGCCAACAATGGCACCAAAAGATTTATGCATAATACTTCATAATGTCATTCTGAAGAGAAATCATTTACAAGTGACATGACAGTTTGTGCACACACAGAATTCCTTCCCTTTTCCTACAGTTAAAAATAACCCCCTAAATCATAGTGAATTTAGATCTAAGCTGAATAAATCAATATTAAAAGAATCACATCTTAATGTTTAAAATATGCACGGATTGCATAACCAAGAACTGAACATTTAGAGGGCCACTTACCAGATGGCAGGAAGAAGATTCTTTCTTAAAAGAATTAAAAAGCTTATGGAGCTGGCTCTAGAGACGCACGAGATGACTTAGTTGCCCACAATGGCAAGGCTAAAGGTAAAATTGTAATGCCTGCCTGTTTCCTCAGACAGGTAGGCAGAGCGCTCCTCAGCAATGAGCCCTGGTTGCACAAGCTCTCTTCTCTGTGGCATTGCCTGGAACACGAGGACAGCAGTGTGGCATGTAGGCAGCCTCCCTTGGTATGTGAGCAGCACATATCCCAGGTAAGTGAACTGTGCACCACCCCCAGCCACCCCCTAGCTGTGTGCCAGGTGGTGCTGTGCTAAGCTTGTCTAGGCTAAAGGCTGCTGCTTACAGAGCTGGAATCTGGAACAGAGTGAAAATTCAAATGTGGGGAAGAGGAAGCAGCATTTGCAGCAGCTCCAGGGCCAACTACCATATGAGGAATTTTGCAGATTCTAGAGGTAAAAAAGGCAACAGAAAACACAGCTTTGCTACCACTGCCCCAGCAGCAAACAGAATCATAAAAGTTAAATGACAGACTACAAACACTTCAGTCTTTTCAGGTAAGAAGTCTGCAGGCATGGCTTGACATTACCTCAGTGACCCTAGTTCTCTGTGTAGGAACTGCCAGTTGACTGAATGACTGTGAAACAATCCCCTGGGGGAGAGTTTTCCCTTTAAAAAAAAAAAGGCAAAGTACCTAAGCAGCACAGCCAATAAGAATAAGAATAAAGCTTCCAGCACATTGGATGGATAGATCCTTTGTAAGAGAAACTAACTGAGGGGGAAGGAGTGACCTACAAAGGGGGAAGGAGTATGGTAAACAACAGAGCTATCAAAGTATCAAACAGGATTCCCATCTGATAGATTGAAAAGCTAACTTCTCCTAGAGAGATAATAAGAAACATGTGCATGCCTTTGTTTCCATTCATAATTACTGATATCATCTCTTATCCCTACTCACCCATCCCATAACAGATCTTACTAGTGATAGGATCTCCCTATTCCTCCCCTCTAACCATAACCACCTACAGCACATGTGTCTTCTTTCCCTTCTGGGAAGTGACCAAGTATGACAGACACGCCTTCAGAATCAGAGAACTTGAGTTCTGCTACTTAATACTAATGTGGTGTCACACAAATGACTTCTCCCAGGATCTTATTCACCTTATCTGTAAAATGAGGGCGGCTGAATTAAATCCAGGATTCTTAATCTGGGTTCATGAACTTTTTAATATTTTGATAATTGCAATTGTACTTTATTTTGTGCATTTGAAACAAACCTCTCTCTGAGAAGGGTTCCATATATCTCAGACTGCCAAAGAGGTCTATGACACAAAACAGGTTAAGAATTCCTGGACTAAATGACGTGGAGTCTCCCTTCCAGCTCTAAAACATATGAGTATGACTAATTGTTTAGCGTAAATCACATTCCTTCCACTCCATTTTTTAACACCTTTCTTAGTCATCCAGGAAAGTCCATTTAAAAATAACTGCACATTGGTCAAAGACAAAAATTACATACCACCAGCTCCAGCGATCACAGAAAATATAAGTTGGGAAATAGGGAAGGCAGTCAATCAGTCAAAAAGTATTTTTTTGGGAAATGTCTTTTTTTTTTTTAATTTTGCTGAGAGTAAACAGAGAAACTACTTTTTAATAAGAACAGCTGACATCTAAAGGGAGAAAGTATAGTCCAAATAATGTGAGAATCTTGAGGCGGTACAATTGCTCCTAGAAGACTTCTGTCCAAAAAGCATGAGGTCCAGCCATTTTATAATCAGATCTTTTAACTCTTGAGAGAATATCTGAAGTTTAGGACAGAGTGGCTGATACAATGGATATTTAATAAATGCTTGTTAAACTGAACTCAATTTTAAAAGCATGGAAAGATAATACACTCCAAATTAAAGCTAGATTTTCCTCTCTCTAATTCTTGCTCTTAAGTGCCACCTCATTTCCTAGAAACTTTCTCATATAATCTAATTTGATTAATATTTGAACATAGTTACATTTTTAAAAGCCTGTGACTGTGTAATACCTTTATCATCTTTATTCCTATGATGAGACCCTTAATGAATGTATAATTCCTCACAGTAATAGGAGCAGTTAATCATTTCTTAGAATTCAACAGATCTATAATCTCATCAATGTGAAAATCATTTCCAATGGTACAGATTGATGGTAAACATAATCTTTGTCAATAATCTTTGTTGTTGTTCAGAGTGTCTGACTCTTCATGACCCTGTTTGGGGTTTTCTTGGCAAAGACACTGGTTACCAATTCCGTCTCCAGTTCATTTTATAGATGAGGAAACTGAGGTCAACGGGGTGAATGACTTGCCCAGGGTTATACAGCTAGTAAGTGTCTGAGGTCACATTTAAACTCAGGTCTTCCTCTTCAGGTTTGGCATTCTATCTACTGTACCACCTAGCTGCCCAATAATTTTTAGCACCTGCTAAATGCCAGGAATTGTGTTAAGTGCTAAGCATAAAAACAAAAAACAAAAAACAAAAACCCTCCAGTTAAAAAATTGTTATCAAGATCCTCTCATAAATGCTCCAAGGGAGGATCTACCCAATGTGTTTATGGCCTTCCTTGCATCTCTTAGGTCTTCCTGGGTACCAGCACAATATTTGGGGCTGTTCAGCTCCTATCATCCCTTACTTTTATTACAAGCCTATCCCAATGCTTTTTCTGGCTCTGTATCTCTTGAATGATATAATTTATGCCACTTTCATACTCATCATCTATGATAAAGACAGTGTATTTGAACTCAATCTCAGCATTCAGTTTTGTTTATGAGAAAATTAAAGAAATTCATGCTAAAGGCAAAACAATTTTGAAAACATGGCTGGATCAATTTTCAAGATATCTCAAAGAAAGAAAACGTACCAAAGAAGTGGAAAATCCACATACATATTATTAGCAAAAATAAAACTAAAAGAGAGAGGGCAACTGAAAGAATATCTCCAACTACTGACCCTTGTTCCTATGTTCTCATGTCCAGGAGATCGTTATGGAGAATGATCTACATGTCAATCAAAGGTATTCTTGATGAAAATAGAAGGGAAGCCATAGGTTCTTTCAGGCAGCTAGATGGCACAGTGGGTAGAGTGTCTGACCTGGAGTTTAAATCTGGCTTCAGACACTTACTTGATGTGGGATCCTGGGCAGGTCACTTAACTCTCTTTGCATCAGTTTCCTCATCTGTAAAATGAGCCAGAAAAGGAAATGGCAAACCACTCTAGTATCTTTGCAAAAAAAAAAAAATCAAAAAATGGTCACGAAAATATGGACACAACCGAATGAAAAAGACCCATAGGTTCTTGCAATATTATTCTAGAGAGCACCATTCTTCCCAATGACACATTTGACTGAAAGGTCTAGGGAATACAAAATTCTATTGTGTGCTTAATGTTCATTGATTACAAAAAAACATCTGACACCCAACTTCGTAACAGGGCATGACACAAAGTGAACACTTAATAAAACTTATTGTTTGACCAAAGAGAGAAAAAGGAAGCTTTAAAAGCTCTCTTCCAATAAGGTGTCACCCAAGCATGTTGAGATTATATAAAGTTCTTTGATAGAAGCCACCACAGAGACAGCTTCACTTAACAGTTCTCTGTTATGATCAAATGAAGCATGAAGCAAGAGAGGATGGACAGGTCAAACAGAGGAATTTGCCATCATCTCCTTTATACAAAATTGTCACAATACTAGATATAATGAACATTTTGAGCAGTATTTTATGAAATCTATGGGCAGTATGTGATGCTATTTTATAGCATGGTAAATATTATGTATTTATCTGTAAGGCTTTTTATGAATGAGTACTTAAGAAAATCTACTAGGCCTTCCATGTTACTACCACTAAGCACAATAGGACCAAAAATTTGTGTTTGAGGCAAGGGCCAAAAAATCAACTGGTGGCAACGTGTCATTTATATTTGTTCAAATGCTACCTTATGTATTTTATTATAATAAAGTAAATCTCAGGATATTTTCATAATCTAATACAAATTATTAAAATAATATACACATTGGCATTCTAACGAACCATCAAGATTCCATAAACAATAGGGTTCTGCATGACAAGAATCTGTAAAGCACCCCTTACCCTACCACCACCATCAGAATTCTAACAAAAATAAAATCATTTGAACTACTATTAAGTAATCAGCTTCTCCGTTTAAATAAATACTTACAGATATCTATAAACAGAAACAGAACTATAAAGCAAACACCATAGGAGAAAATGCTTCCAAACCACTGAAAATATTATATACGTATGTGTGTGTGTATGGGGAGAGAAAAAGAGACAGAGAGAGAGAGAGAAAGAAAGAGAGAGAGAGAGAGAGAGAGAGAGAGAGAGATCTAGCTACATACATACACACTAACAAGTTTAAGTGACATAATTACCATTAAAAATGTAAATAGCTCCCAGATGAGTTAAAAGCAAGAGCTAAAAAGAATGCAAAGGCAACTAGTGCTTAGAAAGTGAATCAAAAGAAGAGGATGTTAACAGTGTACAAGGCAGAGACAGGGCTGGAAGGCAGACAATCGATGCATATTTCTTACAAGAACATTCTTTTTCTTTTCTTATTTTCCACTGGAGGTGGCCAGAGGGAGAGAAAATAAATGGTTGCTAGTAGAACAAATTTAAAATAAAAATCATAAACTTTTTTTAAAGCAGTTGGAGGTTAGCTCCCTTCTCAGACATCTCTGGATAAAAAGGGGCTTCCACATAAATGGATTTCCCCTATGACTAAATCTTATCCTTTTAATTACCCAGATTTTCAAACTGTTAACTATTTTGGATGGAGACTTTGATAAGTTTTTGATGTGACCTCATCCATGTGGGTGTTCCCTCTTTGGGGACTGATCATAAGTCATCCTCATCCTGTGTGAATTTCTTCTCTTTCAGGTGGAAAGTTTTCTAAAATGAATGCCACTGCTTCCCTGCTTTCTAAGAATTTACTGAAAGTAATTTAACCTTTTCATGCTAACCCTAGGCAAGGACTTGACAGATCAAAATTAAATTAGTGTCATGCTTCACTGGGGCACTTTGCATTCTAAATATTAAACTTTACCCATTAGAATTCCTCTTGAATACGTAAAACACATGATTGGCTGAGCTGCTCTGGGGCAGTGCCTGGCAGTCGGACTGGGCGGGCATGTTGCCCTATTGCCATCCCCTCCTCTCACCTTCAACTCAACCTAAACTGGCAGGGCAGCTCTTGAATTTAACCCTGATCCATTCATTTCCTTGTGTGCTACTGACTCAAGTCTGCTCTGATCCATCCTTCACATAGCTAACAAATTTTCCTAAAGCAAAAATCCAACCATGTCATTCTCTCCTACTCCATTAGCTGCCTTACCTGCTAATACCTCTAAGATCAAATATAAACGCCACTGTTCAGCATTTAAAGCTCTTCACAATCTGGCCCCAACCACTCTTCTTTTCAGTCTCATTACACATTGTTCACCTTTATGTACACTGAGGTTCAACCAAACTGGCCTTTGTCCTATTTGTCATACATAGCACTCCATCTCCCACCTACTTGGGAAGGACACAGCCTTTGTACAGGCTGTTTCCCATGCCTAGAGTGCATTCCCTTCTCACTTCTAGATCACAGAATCCATAGTTTCCTTCAAAATTCACCTCAATGCTCCATTCCACATGAGGCCTTTCCTGATTTTCTCAGGTGTGTGATTCCCCTCCCTCCAAATTGCCTTGTATCATTTTTATGTATATCAGAGGCTCTTTGAGGTCAGGAGCCATTTTAACTTTTGGCTTACTATGGCCAATACCTAACTGAGCATCTTGGCAGCTTGTTAACTGACTGAGATCCATATAAACTACATTCCTTTCTTTGTAAATGGAAACAAACAAAAACAAAATACCAAAACAACTGCTTCCTCACACCCGGGGGGTTTCTGACCTAGCGTTATAAATTCTGCTAGTGGATGAGACCCTCTTCCTTCTGACCTCCAACTCTGTATGGTTTTTCAAGAAAGGTAGCAGGGCAAACACCTCCCTCCAGTCTTTGAAAAAGAGGAGAATTAATCTGGGGCAGAGTAGACATAGGGAAGGAGGAAGATGGAGGGAAAACTATCCGTTAATATATTTTTGTTCTAACAGTAATAACCTCATCCATTATTTAGGTGAGCAAAACTGCTTGATCATACACCAAAGATTGTTTTTTGAGTTCTCTCACCTGCTTTTAATTTTGTCTGTTCCCTCTCTTGTTTTCAGCTATCTATAGAAGGTCTTCACTGCGCTCCTAAGCTCTTTCTAATTTGTAGATCCAAATCTACTATGTTAGGAAATGAAATAAATAAATGATGCTTTCTAGTCAGGTTGGTCCCTTTGCCACAGAGGCAGGTGATGGGACAAGTAAATGAAAACAATTAAGAATGGATTAATGAGTACAGTCCTCATAATATCAAAGACATTCTACCAACCTCTATATGTACATTACCTAGCTTTGCTATAAATGAGTATACATACATACATATACGTACATAGAGTTATCCCTTCCACACAGCAACTTTCCCCATCATGGTTTCAGTACATCCCAGGTCTGCTCACAGAATTAAATGGGAAATTTTGGAGAGTTTTACGGAAGGCACAGACAACACAGAAAAAGTTTAGAAACTTAGAGATGCTAAAATATATGTGCAGTATTGTATAATATCAACATATTTTATCTTTTACTGCCGTAATAATTCAGGCTTCTTCTCTGGCAGGAATGGAGGGCCAGAGCATTTTACAAGACTTTTCCAGATCGATGGAGTACTGTGCCCCTAGCACTCATGAGGTGGAAGGGATATGAGAGAGAGGGAGAGGGAGAGGGAGATGGAAAGTGTGTGTGTGTGTGTGTGTGTGTGTGTGTGTGTGTTTTAAGTTTTTAAGTGTTGGGGTCTGTTTATCCTTATCATTCAACTGTTTATCCTTATCATTCAAAAAACATCTCCAGATCCCTTTGTCCTCCTGAGGCTAAAACAATGCTACTCCTAACTGCAGTGATTGCTCACATCTAGCCTGTAGTTCTGGGCTGGGCTATTTTCTCTGGAAATACATGTGCCATTTTGCCTCTTTGAAGAAAAGATAGTCAAGAAATTGTATGTTAGGGCACCTAGGAGGCACAGTGAATAGAGCACCGGCCCTGGAGTCAGGAGGACCTGAGTTCAAATCCAACCTCAGACATTTAACACTTATTAGCCGTGTGACCTTGGGCAAGTCACTTAACCCCAACTGCCTCCCCCCCCCAAAAGCATAACACAAAAAGAAATTGTATGTGGCTGGTGGGGTTTATTAGTGCATATAACCCATTATTAGGAGGCAGCTAGGTAATGGATCAAGCACCAGACCTAAAGTCAGGAACAGGAGTTCAAATCTGCCCTCAGACACTATCTATGTGACCCTGGACAAGTCATTCAACTGCTATCTGCCTCAATTTCCTCACTGTAAAATGGGGATCATAATAGCACCTACCTCCCCAAATTGTTGTGACGATCAAATGAGATAATAATTATGAAGCGCTTGCCAAGCGCCATAGAAACATCAGCTATTACAGTTATTAGTAGCATCACCATCACTGCATCGTGTGCCCCCGCTGCTTTACATGCTATCGCTAAACCCTGTATTTAGCCTGGAAGTGTGCTGGGCTGTCTCTATTCATGGAGAACAAGAACTGAATCAACCAAACGGGTTTGTCTTAATTATATCTAGAGGAAAACGAAAACGCTTCTGCGTGCCAGGACTTTCACGAGAAGGTTTATGGTGTCTATTGTGACGGCTCATAGTCTCATTTTTTTTTAAATTTCCTAATTGTTGACTCTATTCTAAACAACACAGGAAAATGGGTAAGGGAAGACCAAATAAATGAATGAACAAACCAGCGTGCTTTACCATATAAAGACAGAGTTTGGGACATACTAATTGATCAGATCAAAAGTTTGATTAGAAAGAAAATGGAAGGTGAAGGATAAAAGAAAGTATATGCTTGCCTCCTCACTTATTTGAAGATCAATATTCTGCCTCCACTGCTTAGAATGGAGCTAACTCTCTGAAAATAGGCAAAAGCGGTCCTCTGTGCATCCAAACATGTATATCAGGTTCCACGGACTTTACTCATAGAAGGGCTCCATTTCAAGCCTGTATGCTTTTAGTTTAGATAGAGTTATGACAAATTTCTTAAGATAAGTCAACTGTTTTATCCCAAGGAACAGAAAGAAACATAGCCCCATGCTACTTTTCTTTTTAATCTCTTCTCCTTGCTTATTTTTTGGTGAAGTTACAACAGAATAATTAAACAATAACAGAAATTTCCCCCAATGTGAGGTTTTCAAGCAAAATTTAGATAGTCATTTGTTGGGTAATATGTAGAGGGGCTGCTGAATCTCAAAACTGGGAGACATCTGGGAGATCATCCATTCCAATCAATAATATATTCAACAAGTGGTTATCCAGTCTTTGGGTGAAAAAATTTCCAAAGACAGAAAAACTCACAACCTCCTGAGGCATCTCCTTTCTCATAAATCTAATGGATAGTAAGTTTTTTTCTGGGAACCAAGTCCCAATATTCCCCTCTGCCAGGCACCCAACATAGTGCCAGGCACCCAACATAGTGGCAGGCACCCAACATAGTGCCAGGCAATCAGAGACACTTAATAAATATCTGTTAAGCAACTGACTTCAGTTTCCACCCCACTGTTCCTAGATCTTGTCTTCTAGGGCCAAGAACAAGGCGAATCCCTGTTCTGCGCAGGAACTCACTGACAGTTCTCATTGCCCCCTCAAAGCCTTAGAGCCATCTATTTAGAGCCAAGAAGCCATCTAAGGCAGATTCATTTTACAAATGAAGTAACTAAAGCTCATAGATGTGAAATGATGTACACAAAGTCACAAAAGTAGGTAATGGTAGAGCCTGGGTTTGAATCTAAATTCACTAATTTCTTTTCTTTCTTTTTTTTGGGGGGGGGCGTTGGGGTGGGGGCATACAGCAAACACTGTTAAGTGACTTGACCAGGGTCACACCCCTAGTAAGTATCTGAGATCGTATTTGAGCTCAAGTTCGCCTGACTCCTAACTGCCCAGAAGTTTGTTAATTTCAAGTTCAATGCTCTTTCTAGAGTATTATTTAGAAAAGCAGAAATACCATATGCATTAAAAGAAAGCCCTGTTTTCCTTTCCAAATCCCAGAATGCTTCAAGATCAATTATTATTAATACTCTCATATATTACAAATATATGTGTCCACCCAGCTACTAGGTATTCTCAAGCACAGCCCTGATTGTACTCATCTCACACTGACTCACTGAAGAACCTACTTCTTTATTAAAGCTAGCTTTCTGACAATCAAGAAACAACCAAATGACCTGCCGGACTAGGAAAACTCATTCACCTACAGCAGTATCTTATTCCCAAAGTCCTAAATAATACTTACTAGCTAACAAACATGGTCCCAAATCAAAATACTGAAGGAAATCTCTATATAAAAACCATCTCTGTAATAACGGTGTTTGTAATGATAGGAAGAGGGATAAAGAATTTAAAATAATAGAAAAAGTGCTTCAAAGCAATTTGCCGGCCTCCCATGCCCACACTAAAACACTTGTATAGTCCAGTCTCATTCAGGGGCCTACCATGGACCAAAGAAATCGTCATTAAACCTAGCAGGTGAACTGGATGGAGGCTTTCTTATAAAAAAAGAACCACAAAGAAAGAAAAATAGGAGAGAGAAACTCCAAACCATGGAGGAGAACGGAAAATCTGCTTTCAGATGGTGAAAACAAGTTAAACATAAGAACTGAGCAAGACTGACACTATCTAAAATTCCCTGCCCCTTTCACCAATATGTTATGGGGGGTGAGTGGGTGGGTGTGCATTCTCAGCAAAAGTTTTGTACCAAAATAACTGAAGAGGCAAATTTTATATTGCTTTCTGTCTTTTTTTTTATCAGTCATGTAAGAGATAACTTGAGGAATATGCATATTCCTTCAAAGGAATACATACAACTCATACATCACATTCACAGCCACACAACCAGAGTGAGTATTCCAGTGCAGAGATGGCTCTAACAATTCTCCTTCCCCTGATACTTGCCTCAGAAATTTCTCCAAACATACACACACCATTAAACGCTGATACATGTTATTATAATGTGGCAGCATTCAGTCAAATCAGCTTTTAAAATATTTGGCAATGCAACAGGTAGACAGAGGGGAAGAGTGACCACTAGAAACTCAGAAATCAACTTTAAAAATCTGGAATCTACATTCTAAATTCAATTTCTAATCTGGGCTACAAAAAAAATATGATAGATATACATCTGAATAACTTTATCATAACACACTAATAATACATCACCCCCCAAAATTCCATTTCTTGCAAGAGGCAGCAGAACAAAATCATTAATCTGAAAGATATCTGTCTGTATGTTACTACATAGAGGCACATAATCACGTTTAACTCTGGGGGGCACTGGGCTCTGACAAATAGAAGGCAGAGGGTCGCCTAACCTCTCAGGGTCCCCAGATCAATCTCTAAGATTATAAATTAGAGATGAGTTGCCCATTGGCACCAGTGGAAACAGTTTCCATGCTAGGAGTACTCCACAAAAATGAAGTAACAAATCCAGGCCAAAAATATGTGTGTGTCTGCCGGTGGTGGTGGTGGTGATGTGTGCGTGTGTGTGTGTTTATACCTAATGTTACACCAACCAGGTTGTCTGGATAGACAACCACCAAGGTGAGAGGGCTCTCTTGTCCTTGGTTCCCATGAATACATGATGAAAGGATGGAACTAAATTATATCTAAGTTTCCTTTAATTTTAAAATTTCATTATATAATACCAAGTGCCACTGACCCATTAGAGGCCATTTCTGATTCTTCCCATCACTAGCCCCTCAATTCCAAAGTTATTTTGTATTTACTTATCTGCATACATGTTTCCCCCATACTTGGCGCATAGTAGTCACTGAATGACAAATATTTATTGGACTGAACTGTCTACCAGGAATGGGGAACCTGGGGCCTCAAGGCCACATGTGGCCCTTTAGGTCCTCAAGTGTGGCCCTTTGACTGAATCCAAACTTCACAGAACAAATTCCCTTAATGAAAGGATTTGTTCTGTAAAACTTGGACTCAAGTCAAAAGGCAACAGCCAAGGGCCCAGAAGGCCACATGTGGCCTCAAGGTTACAGGTTCCCCACACCTGGTCTATACAGGTAGTTGTTCTAAGCTCATCTTTCCCCCAAAGCCTTTTTCAACTTCTCCAGGCCACAGGGAAACCTCTCTTTTCTAAAATCCTTACAGCACTGATAGTATATAACTAGATGTCCTACAGGGTGATGCAGGGGGCATTGCAATCATTGGCGGTTTCCACCCGAGCAAAGACAAGATTTTTATATGTTAATAGAATCCGAAAGAAAATTGTTGGCAATAACTTCAGAACAAAGTTTCAAAATCCAAACTAAGCAAAAAGGACCTGTGGGCCCTCACATAATTGTCACAACATCCCTACACAGAAGCATCGCTAGCACACATTTAAATTACTAATCTTCGCAAGACTGTTTTATCTGAATCCAGCCCTCCAACAATTAGAAGCAACAAAGCAGAGATGGGATTTGGACATGAGGAGCGTGTAGGAGGTAGAAACAGTTACCACAAAGTCACAACACCCAGACAAGGAGGAAGACCACAGTCAAAACCAATAGGATGAACAGAACCAATTGTCTACTACAGAATATTCAAGAGGAAGGCAGGGGGTATCTAAAGCATTTTAGAAACATTGCCATCTAAAATGACTATAATTTTTTTTTAAATAAAGTTTTTTGCATATGAATGGGGAAAACCTCAGTGAACCAGGAAATTTACTTATATGGATTCTCTGATAATTCCAGATAAATGAGTCACGACTGTATTCTTTTCTATTTCCAACATGCCACAGTATACAAGTCTAGGAAATATTTAACGATTACTTCTGGGCCGACTGATTGGCTGAGAGCATTCTTAGTGTAGGGAGAGAGTACTGATACTACAGAGGGAGGACTCAGGTTACAGCCATTCTGCAATCAATCCAGGAAGTCTTCATGGAGGGAGGGGGGAATCAGGGAACTGTTTGAATGAGGAGAAAAGGAGATAATTCAGTGATTTGACAGGAATACAGATTATTTTAGAAGCTTGAAAGGGGAAAAGGAATTAAAGATACTTTAGAGGAAAGGAAATAGTGTCACTTCTGATGGTAAAACTATATTTATCATTTTCACCATTACCATTTTTCCCTATCTACATACATATAAATCTATTTTAAAATCTCTGAAAATATTCAATATAGAAGAAAGACACCAAGAGAGGAAAATCTGGCTCCTTAGTTTTTAGATACTTTATTTCAATGTTAATACCAAGTCGAATAAATATAAATATATACATTTGATAAGCTGGTTTACACAATGGTATTTTGAGTCACAAAATGAACAACTAATAGGTGAGTAAAATGATTATTAAAATTTGCAATAATTACAGGTCTGATTTTTCTAGTGTGAAAAGACTATTTTTGAACGGATTGTTTTTGGTGAAGGTTTTTTTGGAGGGGTGTGGTGTGTCAGGGAGGGTGGTATCAGAAAGAAAAATATGTTCTATCACAGCTGATTGCCAGGGAAATTCTAAGTCTTCCAGAGCACTTCAGTTTAGAGGGAGACAGCATCCCAGAATTGCTGATCTTTCAGGAGAAAAGATTCTGTCAGTCTTCAAAAAGAATGCTTAATAATAGAGAAATAAAAGAGACTAGGGGCTTTGTGAAGAGGTATAAAAATAGGGACCTGAAGCAGAAAGGCTTCCTGGGTGAAAAGCTTCTGAATTTCCCAGGTGGTGTCAGCTGTTCCTTTATCTGGCTGGCATAAAGAATTTTTGATCTGTATTGGAATTTCAAACTCAGGAGGGAGACCTGGACAGGTGAAAGATATACCTTTTGTTCATTAGGCTCAGAGCATGACAAAAGAATCTTTGAGAAAAGGTCAGCTCTCTGCCTCTAACTTAGAAGAGTACTTCCAAATAAAGATTCAGGATTCTGTATTTCTCAATAGAGACTAAAAGTAAAAAACATTACAGCATGCAACCACTTCAATTCAGAAGATGCCAGATGCTTAAAGGAGTAGAGTCAGAAGACCTGAGTTCAAATGCTATCTCCCATAATTACTCCTATTAAATGATCTGTCATATAATGTCAATTCAGGGGAGCTGGGGGTGGGATGGAGCAGAGTGGTGTTCAGTTTCCTCATCCCTAAAATAAACAGGTTGTACTAGATGACCCATGAAGCCCCTTCCTGCTCTAAACCAAATTTTCAAAGAACACTCTAGGGACAGCTAGGTAGAACAGTGGAAAAAGAACCCGAGTTCAAATTTGACCTCAGACACTAGACACTTACTAGCTGTGTGACCCCGGGCAAGTCACTAAGTCACTTAACCTGAACTGCGTCACAGAAAAAAAAAAGGGGAGAGAGAGAGAGAGAAAAAAGAAAAACCACCCCACTCTATACATAGGTTCAACTTTATACATGATAGAACTACCACCTGCGTATGTAGGGGCAACAGGCAGTGTAAATAACATTTAAATTTCATTCAATTCAACAAGTATTTAAGCATTTACTATATGCCAAGTGCAGTATTGGGTTGTAGAAATACAGAGACAAAAATGAAACAGTCCCTGTCTTCAAGGAGCATTAGTTTTGTGGGGAAGGGGGAAAGAGAAAAGGAACAATACTTATGTATGAAGTGAAATGCAAAATATATTCAAAATAATTTGGGGGTCAAAGGGAGGAGGGCAACATTAGCAACTGGCAACAGGCAAATGTAAGAAGTAGCATTTCAGCTGAATTGTTTTTGTTTTTTTAATAAAAAGAAAACTCCAGGCAGTATATATGAGTCAGCCTCACTGTCAAAATCAGCTGATTTCAAATTCTACTTCTCACACACATTAACTGTGTGACCCTAGAGCAAAAATTTTTTTAAGGCTTAAAATCCATTTTTCATAATAATAATGTTCTCATTTCTCAAAATCCGGACTGTGAGAGGGTCCAAGAAGGCTGTGCAGCTCAGCTCCAGGAAAACAAGTAAGGCTAAGAACTACAGGAATCAATAGAGCACCAACACACAGTGCCCGTGCCCCTGTCCCTGCCCCTGTCCCCAAGCTCGTACTTGGACTACCAAGAAAGAATGTGAACACTAACCCTATGGCACCTCCAAGAAGGAACCACCTTGATTCTGGGCTGCCATCCCTTCCACCATCCAAGAAACACAGAAGTTCAAAAAACCAAAAAAACCAAATGGATAATGGGAACCTGAAAGCAAATAGCAGCAGGGTTGGGAAGAGGAAAAGGGTTTTCTAGTATTGTTGCCTGAACTTCATGGACATATCTGGATCCTAACAAGAAAGGAAATAAGACTTGAGGACTGTGTCTAAGTGGCTGCCAGACTAGTGAGGGGAGAAAGGTGGATGGTGAAGGGCAGAGGTGGGAACCTGTGGCCTCAAGGGCAAATGTGGCTCTCTTAGTCCTCAAATTTGGTCTTTTGACTGAATTCAAACTGAAGTTTCATCTGGTCAAGGGAAACAGGAATATAGGTGGGGCTGCTTGTGGTGTGGCCTCCCCAAATTTTAGGAGGGCACCACACAGAACTGGTTCCCTAAGTGCCCCTCCCTAACTCCTCTCTGCCCTCAGCAAAATTACTACCTAGAGTAGTGTTAAGTGTGGAGGCCTAACAAGACAGTGGTTCTCAACCTTCCCAATGCCGGGACCCTTTAATACAGTTCCTCATGTTGTGGTGACCCCCAACCATAAAATTATTTTCGTTGCTACTTCATAACTGTAATTTTGCTACTGTGATGAATCGTAATGTAAATACCCAATATGCA
The DNA here is from genome assembly GCA_028627135.1 of Pseudochirops cupreus. Taxonomy (NCBI): domain Eukaryota; kingdom Metazoa; phylum Chordata; class Mammalia; order Diprotodontia; family Pseudocheiridae; genus Pseudochirops; species Pseudochirops cupreus. The sequence continues at coordinate 290,046,128 of CM053580.1, read as the reverse complement.
GGATATATTTAAACTGAACATAACCCACAGGCTGAGAACCGCTGAAGTAGGAGGAATAGAGCCCTCAGTACCCTTTCTTGGGTTGAATCTTTGCTAGTTCAAGGTCAGGGAAAAGAGAAGGGAAAGGGAATAAATGTTTGTTAAGTGCCTACTTTGTATCAGACACTGTGCTAAGCACTTTACAAACATTATCTTATTTCATCCTGACAACGACACTGGGAGGTAGGTACTATTATTGTCTCCATGTTAAAATTGAGGAAACTGAGGCAAGCAGAAATTGAGTGACTTGCCCAAGGTCACAGTTAGTGTCTGAGATTGGATTTGAATTCAGGTCTCCCTGACTTCAGACTCCACCAAGCTGCCATAAAGGGTCCTTCTCTGCAAGGTCTGGAGAAACTCAACACTATATGTAACTCTAGCCAAAACTGCCTCCAGGAGTTCCCTGGTTAAATTTGGGCAGTTTCCACCCTTCACCCCAAGTGCTTCCATTGCACCACCATGGCCAAAGTGGCCATTGAGTAATGGAGTCACTCCTGTGGTTCCATCTGGCATCATTGGACCAGTCCCTGGATCCCCTGGGGCATGAGCTAGACATTCACACACTCCAGGAACTTCAGTAGAAAAGATGCACAATGCCTCCTAAACCCTCGTGGCCTATGTGACTTCCTGCTCTTCCAAAGGAGGAGCTTTGCTCGGAAGCCAACCTGCTGCCTGTGCCATTTCTTCCTGTTGCTCTGTCATCTATTTCTTACAAGTCTGTGCTACTTCTCTGCTTGAGCTCAATTTGCTTGGTTTCCGCATGTCTTCATTATGTTATGTAGCTTCTCTACCCCTTGAGACTCCTTTGAGATCTCATCTGCTTGAGCTGGTGTTCCAGGGGAGCAGTCTCCATCTCCAGCTTCTCCCCGGTTTCCTTGATGTTTCAGTCTACTTGGTCTGGCCACTGCTTCTCACCTCAATCAGGGACTTCCAGTGCATGGCATACTTAATACTGAAAAGAGTGAGGCTGTGCAAATAGAGGTGGGTGTTCTTGTTTCTTGGGAAACTTAGTTCTTGAAGACCAACTTCTCTGGGAGAACTTCTTCATCATCTGGTTGGTCATTAGGCCTAGGAAGTGTCACAGGTTTAGGGAATGCATCTGTCCAAAGCTTTCCAAGAAGCTGGCTTCCCTGAGAATTCCACAATGCTTTTCCCTAAAGACCCTCAATCATTCACAAACATGATGGTCTTCTCCCCGTCCAAATACAGAAAATATCTTCTCCAGCAGTTCACTGGACACAGACTGAGACAGGTTCTCAACCACCAGGGATGAGGTATGGCAAGTAAACACACACACATACACTCACATGTGCATGTGTGCATACACACACATAACTGCTTTCTACATTAGGGAACATCATCCATTTTCACTTCAGCAATCTCTGCTACAGTCTAGTACCCAAGTTCCCAAAGCTTTTGTTCTTAGGCATGAAGACCCATCCTCTTCTACCTTTCCATGTTTCTCAAAGTTTCCTATCTCCTCTTCAGTGATGTCAGGAGGAGATTGCCTACAACCTGGTAGTGACAGAAGATCAAAATCTCCTCTGGCTTCTGGAAATTCTTCAGAATTCTTTGGGCGTCTCCATCATGCCTTCCTCCCCCAGGAAATTCATCATTGGGAAATCTCAGGATTCTTCAAGGCTAAATGGGCCTCATCACTTTGAATCATATGATCAGACTGAATCCTATCTCATCAGTGCCCTTTGCCCCTCTGACTACACCCTCTGACTGGAGGGCAAGTCCATTTGGACCTCTGTAGACTTCCTCATGACTCATGTCTCAGGGGGTGTCTTCCCTCCCTCTTCTCTCTCCCCAAGCTTCCTTTCCTGTATTGTCTTCTCTCATTAGACTGTAAGTTCCAGGAGGGCACAGGACTGGGTTCTTGTTTTGTTTTTTTGTATTTGTATTTCCAGCACTTAGCACAGGGCCTGGCACACTGCAGTTGCTTAATAAATATTGACTGACCACTGCAAACATTTATTAAGCACCTCCTTTATTAAGGACAGGGGATACAAAAAGGCAAAAGACAGTCCCCAGTCCCTGTCCTCAAGGAATTCACAATCTAGTTAAGCCTTCATACTGGCTGTTGGCCTGTTGCCAATTTGCAGATATTGGGGTGGCAGCTCTTGTTGCTGTTGCTGGTGCCACTGGTGGAGTATCTTTTACAGGAAGCTATATTCAATCCCTCTTTTTTTTCTTTTTTAAAAATTTATTTTATTTTTAATTTATGGAATTGAACAAGCATTTCCTTAACATAGCATAATTTTTAAAATGTCTGCACATGAAACTACAAAACTATTATGTACAAGTTACTATTCTTTTTAAATATATACTAAAGTTAACATGTAAATTTCTTTTTATTTCTTTTTCACCCTCTTCTCTTTCCCCTTCCTTACCCAACCCCCCAGGGCTACCATTAGATGTGTGTGTGTGTGTGTGTGTGTGTGTGTGTGTGTGTGTGTGTGTGTGTGTAAAATCATTGTATACGTACTTCTATTTATCAGTCCTTTCTCTGGATGCAGATAGCTTCTTTCTTCATATGTCCTTCGGGTATTTATAACAGATAAAACTTATTTGCTCAAAGTCATTCTTAAAACAATATTGCTGTTACTGTATACAATGCTCTCTTGGTTCTGCTCATTTCTCTCTTCTGTTATTTCATGCAAGTCTTTCCATGTTTTTCTAAAATCATTAAGTTCCTCATTTCTTATATCACAATAGTATACCATTACATTCACATACCACAACTTGCAAGGTCATTCCCCAATTGATGGGCATCCCTACAATTTCCAGGTCTTTGTCACCACAAAAAGAACTGCTATAAACCTTTTAGAATGTGTAGGTTCTTTCCCCTCTTAATTCTACTGCCTCCCCTCTGTTAATTATTTCCTACTTATGCTGTATATAACTAGTTTTTTATATGTTTGTTTATATGCTGTCGCTCCCATTATACTGTAATGTAATTAGACTTTAAGGATTGGGATTGTCTCAGTATACCCAGGACTTAGCACTGGGCCTGTTACAGAGTTGGAGTCCAGTAAATTTTTATTGATTGATTTAATATGATTCAGTTTATCCAGGTCAAGCCTTTTCCCACACAGAAACAAAGCTGTCTCTCCACCAAGTACAGGTAGCCCCCGGGCAAGTCAAACCTCTCAATGCCCACAGGCCACTCTCCAGGACAAATAAAGTTCAGAGCAATTACCTATCTATGAGTCCAGACCAAAACAAAGCATTATTCACTCCACCATTCCTTTAAATCTGAATACATTTCAATAGAGGTCACTGTTGTGCGTAGAAGGGAGGAGGTGGGCACAGGTACAGACCTTAGAGATAATCAAGTCTAGCTTCCTCTTTTTACAAAGGAAGAAAAAAGAGTGGCTTGTTTAGTATTCCACAGCAAGCAAATGGCAGAGCTAGGACTGTAATTCAGGTCTCTAGCTCTAGTCCTTGGGCTGTCCTATTAATCTGATACCTAGACCTCCTAACCAATTTCCAAAATTCTCATTGACCACAGGCCATCTTCTACCTCAACAGCCTATAAAATCCAGTGAGATAACATTTGCAAAGGGCTTAATATATCTTGAAGTCCAATAAAATACCAGCTATTATTTTTATTAGTCATTTAAATATGTCAAAAACCAAATTTCCTTCACTTACTCTTTTAGCTTTACTACTGTTAATTGCAATAATCCCAATCATGTAACTCTGGAGTCATATTTGACTTCTCACTCTTCATTACTACCTAGAATCTGTCTATCACCAAATCTTAGCTCCATTTCTTAGACTCACTTTTCCCCTTCCTTATTCCCTACTAGTGTTCACAGGAGTTGACTTCATTCTTGTCCAGAAAGTTTGTGCAGTAAAGTCCCACACTTTATCAGCAAAAGCTGTATTAATTTAATGTTTCTGTCAATTTTGTCCCATTTTCTGTGCATTTCTATAAGTTCCTTATAGAGAAAAAACTGTTTTTGCTCTTGCCTTCTCTATTACAATACCACAGAGGTTATCAATATTACTGTAATGCTAGAATGCTATTTATTGGACTCCAAGGAGGGAGGGAGGCTGGGGGAGAAAGCAGTGGAAAGGAAAAGAAGAGAGAGAAAAAAAAAGAGGAAGAGAAGTAGGGAGGGAGGGAGGAAGGAAGGAAGGAAGGAAGGAAGGAAGGAAGGAAGGAAGGAAGGAAGGAAAGAAAGCAGGTTTTGGAACACATTTTCTCCAAGGTCCATTAAGAGGGCAACTGATTCAGTCTGCAATGACAGTTTATATGAAGCTAGTGAAATTTAGGTGGCCCACTGTGAGTTCTCATGAGAGATTATATGGTTCCCTAGAGCTCTTTACAGCTTACATCATCCCCCTGTTTCCATATCTCTGCTCAATAAAAAAAGATGCTCATTTCTCACAGTGGGAGTTTGTAGTTTAGAGGAAGTTCAGATGGGACCTCTTGCTGGGAAGCAATGTAAACAGATACCAGGAAGCTTAGTTTACAATTAGCACAGTTTTAAAAAATTATACAACACAGCTGAATGTGAGTGACTAGTATTTATTGGGTGCCCACAAATCCCCAAACAACCCCCACTTTCAGATTCTGAAAGATTAAAATGCTCTATTTTTCATGGGGGACCATGTCCTCAACTGAAGTAAGAATTAAGAAAAGAGGAAAGAATTCATAGTAGAATCCTTCTCAGAGAGTATAGCATTTCCTTTCTAACTGGCTCAAATGCCATTCAAATGCTTGTTCTAACAGTCTTAGGGGTGATAAAGTCCCATTCTGGCCCTGTAGGAAACCTACATTTCTATTAGCCAAAAAAAAAACAATGAAAATCCCTCCCCCTTTAATTCCACTGAGAAGAAAATCACGTTCAATCACAACAACAACAACTAAGATTATATTTGGTATTTAAAGGAAAAATTACCATCAAGCCAAAAGTAAGATGAAGTCTTAGATAGTGATGCTAGAGTATCCTGTCTTATCCCATCTGCCCTAAAATGACTGCTCCCATCTTCCCTTCTGTCCACCCACTATATTCTTCTAAACTTGTTATTTGTCTGGGTTGTTTTATTACATTTGTCACAACTGATAAGGAGTTAATAACAATACCAGGTATTTATGTAGTGTGTAAGATTTGCAAAACACTTCCTCAAAACAATCTTGTAAGGTGAGTGGTATGAATATTATTATCCCCATTTTATGGATGAAGAAACTGAGGCACCAAGGGTTTGACTTTCCTATGATCATACAGCTTGTTTCTGAAGCAGAATTTAAGTCCAAATTCCTGACTGCAAGTATAACATTCTTTTGCTACTCCTAAAAGTCCACGATGCAACAAAGATTGTCTTGTTCACTCGTTAAGGTTCTATTTGCAGTTCTGTTTATGAAAAATAGTCACATAAAGGTTTTCATGTGAAAATATTCTGTATAAAGTCAGATATAATTAATGGAGATACAAAAATACCATCAACCAGAGTAGCTAACCATCCATAGATCCTTAAGAAGAAAGGAAAGCTTAGTAGTAACAAAAGAAAAAAATATATAGGGTTGTTAATGGGGTCCTTCCAGTTCGAAATCTATGATCCCATGAATGTGAGTATAAATATTCATTAGCATGCAACAGCATGGTAACAGTGAAAAGATCAGTGGTCAAGTGACTGTGAGTCGCAATCTTAGGTCAAATCCCCAGCTGTATCATCAACAAACTATAGAGCTTTGGACAAGTCCCTTCAACTCTCTCTAATGCCAGTTTCCTCATCTATAAAATTATTTGCTTGGGCTAGATTATAGAGGTTCTTTTCAACATATACTGATATCATCCCTACTGTGAGAGAACATAGGAATGATCAATCATTGTACGGTTTAGTGGAAATAACCCAAAGTTGCTTCATTCTAGTCTAAGGACTAGAGGGACCTTGGAGGTAAGTGAGTCTAAACCTTTTATTTCATAGATGAGGAAATTGAGGTCTAGAGGGAATAAAAGGATGGGAAGAATTCTATATTTAATGTTAATTTTATGACACCCTACTGCCTCCCCCAATGACATTGTTATGTTTATACCTTTGGGCAATATACAATCTTTTCGCTTGTTTCCTATACTAGCATTTATATTTTAAGCAGCGTTCTATTAAATACCTATCAAATTATCTTACTCTATTCCATCAAGATCCTTCTCCAATCTCAATATTTCCATGGAAGTTTCCATGATTACATTACTAGTTTAATGCCCCTCTTCCCCCCCCCACCACCCCAAAGAAAATGTAAGAAGGAGAAGGTGATAAGCCACTGTACGATTTAGGTGAGGGTCCCAGTTTCAAACAATCAGAAATATTTTTACTAGAATAGCAAGGCACTCTGTTTTAAGCATGGACATCTCCTATGAAACACAAAGTATGTTGCTGGTTAAATTTCAAGAAAATAGACTGACAACTACATTACTGCAAACAGAAAGTTCTCGATGACGACTGAAATGTATGGTGCGTATAGCAATGTCTTGTGTTCAGGGACTTCTAAGTTATTTCTACATAAAGTATAGGAGTCTTTTTTGAACATAAGATAATATACAAAGTTGATGCCCGTTGGTTAGGAACTAGACAAACTATGGTATAAGAATGAAGTAGTACTTTATTATACTTAAAAATAATGACTAAAGAATTCCGAGATACATGGGAAGACTCATAAGAATTTGTGAAGAATGAGCCAGGTAAACAAAATATACCCTAACTATAAAAATATAAAAGAGATTATTTCTAAAATAAGAAAGCTAAGCTGAGATTGTGAACAATTTATTTATTTGAGAACAGATGATGACACCATATGTTTTGCAGTGAAAAGCGATAAATGATTTGAGATGCGGTCAACAGATCACTTGGTTTTGCCCAGCTATTTTTCTTTGCTAAGAAAGGCAGGGGAAAAGGGGAAAAAAAAAACAGTCTGGAAATGGCTGTGGTGTCGAAACCAAGGGCATCATTAAAGCTTCTTTTAAAAATATAATAATGTTCTCTGATTCAGTGTCTCAGGCTGACAGGCTTTTACCAGCATAATAGGAACTCATTAATGACTATTAAAGTACATTTTCCCCCCAGGCACTGTCTTCAAGGACTACTGACTTTAATATCATTTGCTTAAAAATAATATTTAATACCACTTACATAAAATCTCCTCTTTTGTGCCTCTCTTTAGAGACAAGGGGAAAGCAAGTGGTCCCAATTAGTTCATTGTCTACATTGGAAAACATGAAATAACGTACACTCAGCAAAAATGAAGTTCACTGAACTTAAATTCATTTCAGCTTTCTTCTTACTACTCTCTTGGTTTGCTGTTGTTCAGTCATTTCAATCACGTCTGACTCGTCCTGAACCTATTTGGGATTTTCTTGGTAAAGATTCTGGAGTGGTTTGATATTTTGTTCTCCAGTTCATTTTACAGATGAGGAATGAAGGCCAACAGAGTTAAGTGACTTGCCCAAGGTCACACAGCTATTAAGTATCAGAGGACAGATTTGAACTCACAAAGATGGGTCTCCATGACTCCAGACCTGGCACTCTATCCACTGTGCCACATAGCTGCACTATTCTCTTGGCTTACAGAGGCCCAAAATAAATAAATATTTAAAAAAAAACCAGCTCCTCCCAATAGCCCTATTTTTTTTCTTGGTTTCAAGAGACACAGTAACTTTCTTCTCTCCTTTTTTCCCTAACTCCCCCCCTCAGTTGTCAGTTCAAATTTATCTGTTCCAAATCTTTGTTAAGGCAACAGAATCCACCATGTTCTCCTTTCACTTCTTGAATGACCTCATAAAAAGGCAACTTTTGCTATAAAGAGCATGATGGGACTGAAAATGAAGGAACACCACTGACTCAAGAGATTTTACTAATATATATATATATAATTAAATTTGTAGGAATTCTTTACCTTCATTTGAGCATTTAGGACCAAAGAAAAACAGTGCAGGGGAAAGAGTGCTGGAGGTGACACTGAAACACTTACATTGACTCCAGGCAATTCACTTCACCTTTCTGGGCCTCAGTTCCTTCATCTGTGATATGAGCCTAAAGTAGATCACTATTAAGGCCCCTTGCAAATTTAAATTTAGGAGCCTAAAACAAGACTTTTTAGACTCCTAGACATTCAGAACCAGAAGACAGCTCTGTGCCAATCTACTTAAACCCATAGTTGGACAAAATCCTACTTTTTTGCACAGCAAAAGAAAAATCTTTCTTCACAGTCATTAAACAATATTGGACTGGCATTGGGATTCCCAAATACAACTGAGAAATGTTATGTCCATATTTGAAGAACATGTATGCAATGTACTACCACCCCCTCGCCCCCAAAGAAAAAGTTGGGCCTATCCCACTAAACTGAGCAAGCGTGTTTGAGTGGAAAGAGCATTTGATTTGAAATTAAAGGATCTGTGTTTAAATCTCAGTTCTGCTACTTACTTCCTATATGACCTATAGCTCTCTGGGTCTTATCTGTATAAACTGGGGATACTAGGCTATATGGTTCTAGGGTCCCATTCATATTTAAACCTACTGAAGAATTTTAAAGAATTTAAGTGGATGAAATAAATGGGCCTCTATATTGGGTGAGTCTCCAATTCCTGTTTATTCTTAAAAGAAATTCCTACTTGAGCAAGAAAAACAAAGATCAGCTCAACTAATTAGCTACCTCCCCTTTCTTCCTGCCTCAACTCTCTATATATTCACTTATTCTAGAAGGACCTGGGCATTTAATCTGGAAGTTAAGAAAGGGCCAACCATTCTGCCCAAAGACAGTACTACTATTTAGAATAAAAAACAAAAACAAACTGTCCATCTCTTCCTGAAATGGATTTACAAAAATAGATTGAATTTGGTAGACAGGAGAATTAGAATGAAGGACAGTTAGGCTGCACAGTAGATAGAGTGCCCGTGCCTGGAGTCAGGAAGACTCCTCTTCCTGAGTTCAAATCTGGCCTTGGACACTTACTAGCTGTGTGACCCTGGGCAAGTCACTTAACCCTGTTTGCTTCAGTTTCCTCATCTGAAAAATAAGCTGGAGAAGGAAATGGCAACAACAATGATCAAATCCTTAAACATCTGAATTTTGAAATCTTTAGCATCTCACCCATAAGGAATGCCTTCCAGAGAATAACTCTGTGAGGTAGATGGTACAAATATGATTGCATTTTACAGATGAGGAAACTAAGGCTCCAAGCTTTAAATAAGTTGCCCATGGTAGAACATCTAGCAATGTCCCCACTGCTGCCTAAGCTCTGCTGTTGTGTTGTTTTTCAATTGTGTCTGACTCTTCCTGACCCCATTTGGGGTTTTCTTGGAAAAGATAAAGGAAAAGCTTGCAATTTCCTTTTCCAGATCATTTTACAGATAAGGAAACTAAAGCAAACAGGGTTAAGTGACTTGCCCAGGGTCTCATAGCTAGTTAAGTATCTGGGTCAGATTTGAACTCATGAAGATGAGTCTTCCTGACTCCAGGCCTGGCATTCTATCCACTGCACCATGAAGCTGTCCTTCCTACCTGTGCTCACTTAGCCTTGAATACTATCCCTTCCCTCTCTATGATTATTTATATCCTACCCATCCTCAAAACCTTGCACGGGCTTTCAGCTATCTAGTAGACCAAATTATCACTGGAAATTTTCAAGGAATTCTTATCTATAATTTTTCCCTACTCTGCCCAGAGGTACTCAATTTCCTTCTACTTTAATCAATCATTACTTCTTCTTAAGACAAGAATCACCTGCTTAAACTGGTCAACCAATAACCTGTCCTTTTCCTTGTGGTACTAAATCCATCTCTTCTAGAAGGAAGCCTTCTCACCTAGGTCCCATTAAACCACTCCATTATACTCAATTCAAGAGAAACCCCATAGGAAAATATAACATTGATCTTTAAACTTAAAGATGCCCTGATTTAATCAATGAGTTAATCAAGATTTAATTTGGACTCTCAGGGAGAGGAAGGCAGGAAGATAGAATACTATAGGAGGAAAGATAACAGTCTATGGGGGATGAGTATGTAAATGGGATACTGTCAAAGCCTATAAAAATTTCCATCATGCTTTCCCTGTTACCTACCTGGCCCCATAACTTTACCTTCTGGGTTCTTTTTAAATTCCATTTCCAACTTCTACCTTTAAAATTTCCATAAATAAAATGCTAGGAATACAAAGGAAAGCCTCTCCATACACATGGATGGCTGGATACAGCTACCAATCACCCATATACTGACAATGGTATTTATATCAGCTGCCAGGCTTAATGGCAGAGCTGACCCCTGGTGCCTCAGTGAGCATGTGTGCCAAGCAGTTAAGAGGTACTCTTGTTTTGGAACAGCCTGAGAATCTCAGATACTAATATGAGCAGATGGAAGGTTTCCAGGAAAGGAATTAAAAGCATTTCTTCAGACACTTAAAGGTTAGATTTCCAGAAACACAAAGCTTGGATACTGAAGGAACTGAGGAACTGAGGAACTGAGGAACAAACTGCTACCTTTTTCTATCAAACTGAGCTACTGAAATAAAACTAGGGCACTAAGCTCCCTGGCCAAAGTCTCCAAACAACATGAATGCCACTCTACTTTGCTTGTCAATTTCAAATATTTACTCAAGGAAATGAATCCTATCTTCAGAGCCTTCCAAAGTAGCAATTTTTGCTTCCTATCATGGCCATGGTGGTTAGGAAGGCATGTCCTGAAATGGGTCAACAGGCATTTATTAAGTACTTACTATGTGGCTGGCACTGTGCTGGGCACTGTGGACATGAAGAAAAAGCAACAATAGAACATTCAAATAATGGTAGAGATATCATGTATATAAATAGATAATATACAGCTGGGAGGTAATCTTATAAGAGAAGGAGCTAACAACTGGAGGTAGGGAGATTGGGGAGGCACAAGGGAGCACTCATTGAAGCCATCAAAGGTGGCTTTTGAGCCGAGTCTTGAAGGAAGTAAAGGGTTCAAAGAGGTGAGGAGGCATTTGAGGCATGGGGGATGGTCAGTGCAAAGGCACAGTGGGGAGATGGAGTATACTGTGTGAGGGTCCCCAGCAGATAAAAAGTCAAAGAATATGAACAAACAGTTCAGAAAGGAAGAATTGCAAATTATTAAAAGCCATATAAAAGAATGCTCCAAATCACTAAGAGAAATTAATATCAAAACAGCAGTGTCAACTGGCAAAGATGACAAAAGACTGTAATCAGTGTTCAGGGGAGCAAGTGGGAAGACAGGCACTCTACTGCACTGCTGGTAGAGCTGTTAATCCGTTATTTGGGAAACCAAAGTAGAATCATGCAAATAAAGTGACTAAAACGTCCATATCTACCCTTTGACCTAGAGATTCTAATTACTACGCTTATACCTGAAGGAGTCCAATGAAAAGACATTCCCCTAAGCCCAAATATTTATAGCAGTGCCTTTTGTGATAGCAAAAGAATTGGAAACCAAAGAGATGCTCAAGTGAATGGCTAAATAAATTGTGGTGCATGGAACATAATGGAATATTACTTTAAGATAGGATAAATGTGATAAATACAGAGAAGCATGGATCCTCATGGAGCAAAAGTAGAGTCAAGAAAACTATATATATATATATATATATATATATATATATATATATATATATATATATATATACACACACATACACGATATACAATATGAATGGAAGGAACAACTGCACACACACACAAATTCTAAAGTCAGTGTTGCAAAATTACAAAGAACAAGCCAACTGCTCTTTGGATATCTTGAGCTGGATGCCCCACAGACATCTGAAACTCAGTATGTCAAAAACAGATCTCATTCTCTTTCCCTCAAACCCTTTTCCACACCTAATTTCCCTATTACAATCAAGAGTACCACCATCTTCCTAGGCACACAAGTGAACAACGGATGTCATTCTTGACTTTTCACTTTCACTAAACCAATTCTCACCACTCACACAGCCATTATCTTAATTTAGGCCCTCACCTCTTCTCACCTGGGCTATTGCAATAGTGTCCTAATTTGTTTCCCTGACTCCACTCTCTCTCCACTCGAATCCAGCCTCCATTCAGTCACCAATGTGATTTTTCTAAAGCACAGGTCTGACCCTGTCACCTCTCACCCCCTTTTCAATGAGTCCTACTGATTCCCTATTACCTCCAGAATGAAGTGAAAACTCTTCTTTGTAGCATTTACAATGTTTTCATAACCTGACCCCTTCTTATCTTTCCAATTTACTTATATTTAATTCTCCTTCATGAATAATGATGGTGATGATGATGATAACTAACATCTATATAGTGATTTAAGGTTCCCAAAGTGCTGTATAAATATTGCCTCAGTTTATCCATACAACAACCTTGGAGGGTAGGTGCTATTATATCCAATTTACAGATAAGAAAACTGAGGCAGACAGAAGTTAGACAGTGTCTGAGGTTGAATTAGAATTTAGGTCTTCCTGACCACAGGTGCAAGGTTCTATCCATTGTGCCATGTTTCAGTCATGTCTTATTCATTGTGACCCCATTTGGGGTTTTCTTCATAAAGTTACTGGAATGGTTTGCCATTTCTCTCTCCAGTTCATTTTACAGATGAACAACTAAGGTGAACAGGGCTAAATGATTTGTCCAGAGTCACACAACTAATAAGTGTCTGAAGCCAAATTTGAACTCATGACCATGAGTCTTCCTGATTCTAAGCCCATCTATGGGTTTGGCCCTATGGCACCACCTAGGTGTCCCATGTAATATTTGTACACTTCATGTTCCAACAGCACTGGCTTACTCGTACTACAACTTGATCAAGACTCTCCATATCCCAGCTTTGTGCCTTGCCCTAGGCGTCCTCCATGCCTAAAATGCTCTACACCAGTGGTTCTCAACTTTCCTAATGCCGCAACCCTTTGTGGCAAAAAACTGGAAATTAAGGGGATGCCCATCAATTGAGGAATGGCTAAACAAGTTGTGGTATATGAATGTAATGGAATACTATTGTGCTATAAGAAATGGGGATGAGATAGACTTCATATTTACCTGGAGAGGCATATATAAACTGATGCTACGTGAGAAGAGCAGAACCAGGAGAAATTTGTACACAATCACAGATACATCATATGTGTGATGACCAAACTTGATAAACTGGACTCTTCTCAGCAATGCACAGCTATAAGACAACTCTACAAGTCTCAGGATGGAAGGAGATGCCTACATTCAGAGAAAGATCTAGAAAGAACAGAGTTTAAATGGAGACTGAAGAAATCTACATGCTATCGCTCTTTTCCATGTTTGGTTTTGTTTCCTTTTTCCCATTGGTCACTCCATTGGTTACAACCCTTCTATACAACCAGACTAATGTCCAACATGAAAGTATTTGCAGATTCTATACTTGACTACATGCCACCATGGTGGGGGGGGGAGGAGAGGGAGGGGAGAAAATTTGAAACTCAAGGGACTGTGGAACTGAATCTTGTAAACTAAAAGTAAATAAACAAATCAACTGAAATTAAAAAAAAATGCCATGACCCTTTAATACTCGTATGTGGGCATATCTGTATGTGGGGGGACCTGCCTGGAGATGGATAGAGGAGGTTCCTAAGACCATCAGAAATATGTGTTTTCTGATGGTCTTAGGCCACCCCTGTGAAAGGGTCATTCAACTCGCAAAGGGGGCACGACCCACAGGTTGAGAACCGCTGCTCTACACTTTCACGTCCACTTTCTGGTTTCCTTAGTTTCCTTAGTCTCCTTCAAGATTCAGTTAAAATCTCATTGACTCCAAGAGGCCTTTCCCAATCTTCTTAGTTGCTAATGCCTTCCCCTCTCAGACTACTTTCCATCTATTACCCATCACAAGCTATTCTATCCTGGATACATCTTGTATGCATCTCGTTATTTGTCTGTTGTTTCCCGTATTAGAATATAAGTTCCTTATGGGCAAGGACCTCAAGGCTTAACAAAATACCTGGCATAAATACACGTTCTTGTCAATTAACTGATTTCTTCAAAAGAACCCCAAATTACTTCTTTCCCCACTATGTATTTGCTAGTGTTTTGGGAGATCACATATCTGCCTGTTACGGGCAGTATTGATGAGTAACTTCTCTAAGACCAAGAGCATTATGACCTCACTTCAGTTAGGAACATCACTTTACACTCAAATGGATCTATGATTTCATCAGTGTAAATATTCCCTCTGGGACAAATTAGCAACCTATCCAAGCTTACCAAGTCTGTACAAACTTTGCCTATATACTTGCTTCCATTGAGTTTGCCAATGAGAGCACATGCTGGGGACTTTCTTTGCTTTCACCTGACACCACAAGGATATCAGGATAGGGTTGTCCATAGATTATCTCTCTTGGTTGGTGGGTCTTTCCATTTGACCAGCCCATCACTCAATAGGTCCCAAGCCAAGTCCCACTTGGTCCCAGTTTGGGCCTTGAAGTCTCAGAGTGAGTGCAAATAGCAATTGTTTTTGTTTTGGCCAGAAATCCTTAGGTTCTTCACCTCTCAGATTGATTTTTTTTAAAACTAAGTAAAAGAGGCCATTCTTTCCCTCATTTTTTTTTTTACCTAGCCTTAATCACTGAACCGGCCCTGCCTCAGTCAAACTGAAACCTGGGAAAGACCTTAACTTAAAAAGGCCGTCCATCTCCCACTACATCGGGGGCCATCCCCAGTCATCCTGATCCTATCTTGCCACTGGACTCAGACAGCTCTGCAGGAGAGAATAAGGCCCCTCACTTAAATCCAGTCCACTTGCAAGTCATGGCTTCACATTCCTGATGTCATGATTCTCTTCACGAATGAAGGACAAACAACAACAGTATCCAGAAATAAAAGACCAGAGACCAGGGGTGGACCAGATCCTCTCACCAGGAGTGCTCATCAAAATAAAATAAAATCAGTTAATAGTGAAAAGGTTGTGGGAAAGAGAAAACAGAGGGAAAACTTGATTCTGCATAATTTCCTGATTCAAGCAACAAATCAATTAAGCATTTGTTACCCTACCTAAGGTGCTTCGGGCACTGTGCTAGACAGAGAACACCAAAGCAAAGAATAAACAGCCTCTTCCCATCAGGAGCCTAGACAGTAATGAGAGGAGAGAATATGTGCACATATACAGGAATGTACAAAATAGATACATAAGCTTATTTGGGGAAGATATAAACAACTGTGAAAGTAATGAGGAAAAGCTTCATGTAAATAGTGCTTGAGTGAGCTAAGCCTTTAAGGAAACTTGGGATTCCAAGAGGCAGAGGTGGGGAGAATATATTCTCAGCACTGGAAAGGCAGAGTTGGGAAATGGATGGCTGGAAGAGGAGTTGAGTAGGTGAGAGGCTGAGGATGATACCAAAGTCATGGACACGGGTGACTAGAAAGATGGTGGTGCTCTTGACTGAAACGGGGATATTTGGAAGATAGCCAGGTTTGGGGGGAAATAATAAGTTTTGTTTTAGACATATGATGGTTGAATTGCCTATAGGATGACATCATCATCATCCTCACTAGTATTTTTATAACATCTATTATGTGCCAGCCCCTGTGCTTTTAAACCCTTTACAAATGTGATCTCATTTGATTCTCACAATGATTCAGGGAGGTGGGTGTTAGTATTATCCCATTTTACCATAGAGGAAACTGAGACAAATAGAAGGGAAGTGACTTGTCCAAGATCACACAGCTGGTGAATATCTGAGGCTGGATTTGAACTCAGGTCTTCTTGACTCCAAGGCTTGGTAGTCTATCCACTGAACCCACCAGTTCAAAATGTCTAGTAAGCAACTGGTTAACTGAGAGACAAGTGGGTACAGTGGGAAAACGTCATAGCTTCAAAGTCAAGGGACACAGGTTCAAATCCTACATCTGTCACTTACTAGCTATGTGAATTTGGGTAAATTTCCTATCCTCCTCACCTGTAAAATGAGGCACTCAGACTAGATGATGTCCAAGGTCGCTTCCTTAGAACTCTATATCTACTAATCCTATGATGAAGGACTAGAATTTAGGAAAGAGGCTAGGACAGGATATATGGGTCTGGGAGTCATCTACACAGAGATTAAACTCATGGGAGCTGATGAAGTCAATAAAACAACATGTAACGAGAGAGAAAGGAAGAATGCCCAGGACATGCCCTGAACATATTTTAAGCTAAGATTTCTGGGTTTTGTAGCTTGAGTAATATGCAAGTTAAGCAGGTAGGTGGATAGAACATAGGATACTTACAAGTTGTGTGACCTTGGGGAAGTCACTTAACCTCTGTCTGAATGTTTTACCTCATCTGCTAAGTGGGATTAACAATAGCAGCCTTCCCATGGTTGCTTGAGACAAAAAACGAAATATTTGTTAAACTCTTTGCAAACCTTAAAGCACATAGCTATCAGTATTATTAATGTGCAGTATAGATGCTTATTAGATATGATCATTCTTTCACAAATAAAATGACTTGGAAGGGGTAAGAAAGAAACAAGTATAGATTTTAGGTTAGGTTACATGCTATTTAAGGTACATTCCTACTTGAATGGTCTATGTTTCTGTGATTCTAAGAAACACTTCTGCTTTCATATGCCATCACAATCTCTCTCTCCCTTGCTTAATCTGCACTTCAAAAGTAGGTGCTTAACGTATCAGTAACTTCATGAGTCAACAAAAAAAGAAGCCCTTCTTTCCTAATACTGTTTTAACATGGGGTGGGGTGGGAGGAATGAATGTTAATAATCAATTGATTATTAAATCAATTGTTATATTAATTGATTATTAAATCAATTGCTATATTGTAGCCAGGTACTATGCTAAGCCCAGGGGATACAAAAAGAGGCAGATGGTCCCTGGATTTAAGGAATTTACAATCTAAGGAAGGAGACCACACAAGCAAATATATACAAAGGAAGTTATGTTGCTGTTCAGTCATTTCAGTCATGCCCAGCTCTTTGTAACCTTATTTAGGTGTTTTTTATTTTGTTTGCTTTTTTTTGGAGGGCAAAGATACTGGAGTGGTTTGCCATTTCTTTCTTTAGCTCATTTAATAGATAAGAAAACTGAGGCAAACAGGGTCACACAGCTAGTAGGTGTCTGAGGTCAAATTTGAACTCAGATCTTCCTGACCACAGGAAAGGGACTATTTCATTTTTTCCCTGGTATCTTACATGACTAGCAGAATACTTGGCGTACAAAAGGGGTTTAATAAATGCTGATTGACTGATAGATAACATCATCACCTGAACAGGACAACAGTGTAGAGAATACTAGACTTAAGGCTCAAAAGAACCAGGCTCAAGAACTCAGGTTCTCTCATGAAATACTTGTACTACCTAAGTAATTCACTTAGCCACTCTGTGGCTCAGTTTTCCCATCTATAAAATGGGAATAAAAAAATAACTTTATACCTCCATAGGACAGTTGTGAGAATCAAATGGCAAGGCTCTAAAACATTTTGTGACTCTTAAAAAAACCATAGAAATTTAAGCTAATAACAACAACAATAATTATACTTACATAACTCTACAATTTGTACCAAAGAGATAGCAAACTTAGAAGGGGTGGGTCAGCATATATTAGTGCTTATTATCAACTTGAGAGATGATATTATCCATTTCCAGCAAGGGATTAATTACAGGATGGAATCTGAAACGGAGATAAAAACTTGTGATCTTCTCCAGTGCCTCCTTACTTATATAAAGATGCATTATGACTTATTTTCTTTGAAGTGTTATGGATTTCCAGAATATATGAAACCTCCATATTCACAGATAAGCATATCAACCACATTCCAAAACCAAAACATGATTACCAAATCATTTGTGCCCATCTTCCCCTTCATTTGCATAGGAAGAGTTAAGTGCAATTTCTACATTTTTAATTGTTATCATCCTGGAAGTCCTATAAGTATGCAAGGGTATACATATATACACAGGGATGTGCTGGTATATATTTTACAACTAGCTCTGAAAAAAATGTACACCCTTACAAGTTTAACCTGCATTACTAACATTTTCACCATCACTTTATAAAGCCTTCTGAACATAGTCCAGCTTGTCTATGATTTTCTATAATGGTGAAGTACTCCATAGGCAACCTGACCAGAGCAGAACATAGCAGAACCATTACCTATCTTGTTCCCAATGCCATTTTGTTTTTCATGTATCCTAGGATAGCATTAGCCTCCTTGGTGGCCACATCACATTGTTAACTCATTCTGCATTTATCTTCGTAACAAAACCTAAACCTTCTCCACCCTATATTTAAGTTGGTTTTGTGAAGCCAAGCATAGGTTTAAAATTTTCATAAACTTCATCTTCATAAATATGGCCCATCATTCTAGTAAATCAAGATCTTTTTTGATCACCAGTTTGTTGAAAATTAGTATAATTCTAATGAGGAATTTCATCTTCACCCTATACCAAATCAATATTTCATTATGCTTTGATGTTTTTGCTTTTGAAGAGGTTTCTGGGGTTGGTGGTAGTAGTAACTTGTAAAGAGTAGCAGGAGGTAGCTAGGTGGCTCAGTGGATAGAGTACTGCACCTGGGGTCAGGAAGAATTGAGTTCAAATCCTGGCTTTGTTTACTTACTAGCTATGTGACCTTATGCATGTCACATAACATCTGTTTGCCTTAATCCAGTGGAGAAGGAAACGGCAAACCACTTCAGTATCTTTGCCAGGAAAACCCCAAAGACAATATGGCGCATGAGGTCACTAAGAGTTAAACATGACTGAACAACAACAAATAAAGATTAGCATCTTCACCAATAAAAATGCGTTAGCACTCGTATGGAATGAGTTGTTCTTTCCTGTGGATAAATAAAACCACACAACAATGTAAACCAAAATCCCTACCAAAATAAATATCTGAATTTAAATAAAATTTAAATTACTAAATTTACTAAATTTAAATTTACTGAATTTAAATAAAATTTAAATTTACATTTACTACCTAGTTATCAGATTTGAGTACCAATAAATGAAAATGCACCTGATAATTTGACCACCAGAGGGAGCTCCAACTTCCTGATACATAGCACAATGAAAAAACCAGTTGTTTCACAGAGTCAAAAGGCACTTTATAGTTTTTTTACCTTTAAAGAACTTTATCCAGGTGGCAGTGATATGAAGAATAGGGTTTGTTTTTTTTTAACGGGTCACCGATGATTTGCATGGAGGGAAAAGATAAGATTGTTACCATCTGAAGACACAAGGTGGGAGGAGTGGGTCTGGTGCAGGAGAGTCAGGGGGCCTAAAGTAATTGATCTGCCCACCCCCCTCTCTTCTTACCTTCTTTTTTTTTTCCTTTTTAGAATGGGGAAGGCAGGGTGCTCTATTCACTGCACCATCTAGCCATCCCCTTACTTACTTCTAAGGATATGGTTCACAAAAGTTATGGCCACATACATAAAGACAAAGGAAAATAAGGTAACATCAGAACAAGTTAATAAACATTTGGGGAGATAAAACTCTTTGATTGACCATACGCTCTGGGCAGTTTTTAATATTATCACTGTTCTAAATTTACTGAAGTCCAATTCATTGCTCCAGGTTTCTTCTAACAAATGAACATAGCAAGCACACTTTCTCAGGATCGTATCTGAGGATCAAAAGATCCTAAGTCTGAAGCTGAAAAAGGCCTCAGAGACTATCCAATACAACTTCTTCTTTCACAAATGAGGGCACTGAGGTCAGTTAGACAAGAAACATTTAAGTACATACAGTGTGCTAATCGCTTAGAATAAAAAGAAAGGCAAAAAGTCTCTGCTCTCAAGAAATTCACACACAGTCAGAGGCAACAACATGCCAACAAGTTATGTACAAATAAGGTATAAACAGGATAAATTAGAAACGATCAACAGAGGGAAGGTGCTGGCATTCAGGGAGATAAGGAAAGCCCTCCTGCAGAAGGCTGAAATTTTAGCTGGGAATGGAAGGAAACCAGGAATCAGAAAAGAGGAGTGAGAACATTCCAGGAATGGGTGGGCCACAAGTAAAAATGCCTGGAGTCAGAAGATGGAGTATCTTATGCAGAGAATAGTAAGACCAGAGGCAATGGATCATGGAGGTCATAGGGGAGGGAGAAGCATTATAATATAACAAGGCTGGAAAGATCTAGTAAGATTAAATGATTTGTCAAAAGTCATACAAGGAGTAAGGTTCAGAAGTTAAATTTGAACCCAGGTCCCCTGACTCTAGGAGCCTGTATCCTTTCCTCTCCAGGGCTTCTTAAACTTTCTCCACTGGTGACCCCTTTTTGCTTTTATAAAGTTAGCATTGCTTGGCCTGAGGGCATGCACAGTATAAAGTGTCCATGCTTTGTGTTCAGAACCAAGGCTACTGTGAAGTTGTGCATGCAACACAGACAAGCCAGCCCTACCAGAAACACCTCAGATTCATTACACATTTGATTTTTAATTAATTTTTGGTCACTGCAAGTTCAGAAAACTTTCACTGTTGCCAAATTTTTACGGGGTCACAAGTTTAAGAAGTGCTGTGAGTCTATACTATACCACACCAGTATCCTCCTCTAAGCAAGAAATCTATCTTTTTTTTTCCAAATAACAAAACGGATTTTTAACATTTCATAAGCCATGAACTGATCTCTCCATTAAAGTCTTCTGATTATTCATCACCGCCTTGGAAATGATTCTGGATTCTCTAAGACTATGCCCGCAAGTCAAATCTCTGGCAGACGGTATCAAGCAGGAAAACCTTCAAGTACAGGCTCAGTGATGGGATACTATCCTCAGACCTACCTAGGTAATCACCAGAAGGTTTTCTGAGGGCAGATCCTGCTTGACCCCAGCTAGTGGTGAAAGTCTACTACAGAACAGATCAGCAAAATCTGCAAAGCCCACCTTCCAAGGAAATGCCCTGCCTGCACAGATGAAATCATCTGCCCTTTGAAGGATTTACATACTGAAATACAGACGGAGTAAGCCGCAGTAAAACTGAGGGGCAGCCAAAGCAGCAACACATGAATCAATATGTAAGCTCTACTCATTATTAGTTCAGACTAGGGAAAAAATGAGGATTCAATGCAACATTTTCTGTAGCTTTCTGCTATGAATATGAGTCCTACAGAATAAGAATATGAATTAGGATTTTAAATAATCACGACTTCTTTATAGAGGAAGTAAATTAACCTATGCCACCAAAAGAAAAAAAAACGCAAACAACCTTTGAGGCACCTTTATTACCCATTCTGATGTCCTCCATGTGCTGGAAGGAAAATGTTAGCATCATCATTTATGGGTTAGGTGTGTTTTATATCCCTAGTGCTGATGTTACACAATACGAGTGTGAATTCTTTCTGCAGCTTCAATGAGTATTTAAAACATATATTCCTTATTACAAAAACATTTCTGGCCATAGAGCAATAAATTTAAAGGAAAAGGAAGATTTATTAAAAGGAAAACAAATCACCGTGTTTTTAAGTGGAATACACTACAGTATCTGAAATTAGAAGTGTTTCCCCTATTGATACATACAAGCTTAAAATTATTGATAGAATTAATAATCTCTTCCACACAGTGCAGCAGGAATAATTATTTTCCTACGAGACAACAATGTTGTCAATTGTATTCAACTTGCTGCATTAGAAGCTAGCATTCTATGAATGACATTACAAGAGTGTCTTTTTAAACGTATAGCACTGAACAAATCAAAAAAGGATGGAACACCAAAGATGTCTCAGGACCCAAAGGGGTATGAGGGGTATGCCTAATGGTTACAACAGTTCCATGGAATCAGACCTTAATGGCTGACTGCTCAAGGTCAAACATAAATAGTAGTCCTGACTCTAAACTTCTCTTTTTTCATGGGTTATTCTCCAGATGTTATGCACCAAGGAATATAGGTTAATAAATGCATATGTTTTAAAAGCCCACTCCCCCTCAATCCTATACTCCCATATTGGCCCCCAGCTCTCAGAAAAGAGTATGGATAAGTTGTCTGCCACAGATCTTTAAATCTATGGAATTTCATTTACTAAAAGGTTAAAAAATGCAGTCTACCTATTGAAAAAATGCACAACAATAGCATTGTCAATAGGAAATTCTTTTTTTTTTTAAAGGAAAGCTTTTTTTTTAAGGGCTCCAGACTAATTCATTTGTTGACAATCTCACTTTTATAAAGAACTGAATTTCATCTTCCACAATAATAGCACCATTATTCTGATAGTCTTGGACCTAGTTTCTACCTTGCACAATATGATTCAAGTCATTTCATAGCTCTGCTACTAAAGACGTGTATATCTTGGGCTATGATTTCTAGGCTCCTGAAGGTCACAGTGTTACTTCTAATTGGTAAAGGTACCTAACACTTAAAACTGATGTTTCCTGTTCTTTTCTGTTCCTGCCTTTTCTCTCTGGATTCCCCAAATAAATTGTCACAAATCCAACTTTTTTTTTAATAAGAGAGACTTTAAAAAACACACTTCACCATTATAGCTCTCATAGAAAACCATCGATGAGAGACAAAAGGGGAAAATTCAGGGAGGGAGAGAAAATAAAATAGGTTGGGGGTAGGGAAAGGGAGAACACCACCACAACAACATGATGCTGAAATACATCTCCTTAGTGGTAGGCTACAAGATACAGAATGCTGTACAGCTTGCTTTTGCTCATTGCTTTTTATCCTGAGGAGGGGAAATTCTGTGGGGATAATGGAAGAAAATTTACCCAGAGGTGAACATATAAAAACAAAAGGTGTGAGCAGTTTTTTAAAAAATTGTTTATTTACTTTTAGTTTACAAAATTCAGTTCCACAATGTTCCAAATTTTCTCCTTCTCCCCCTCCCCCCCATGGGGGCATGCAATCCAATATGGGTTCTACAAATACTTTCACATTAAACATTAGTCATTAGTCAAATTGTAAAAGAAGAGTTATAACCAATGGGGTGAACAAAGAGAAAGAAGGAATGAAACAAAACAAAACACAAAAGAGAGCATGTAGTTTGCTTCAATCTACATTCAGACTCTGGGTCTTTCTCTGGATGTGGATAGCCCTTTCCATCCAGGGTTCCTTGGAGTTGTCTTCTAACTTTGCATTGCTGAGAGGAGCCCAGTCTATCAGTTAGTCGTCACAGATACACTGCGTCTGTAATTGTGTACAAAGATCTCCTGGTTCATGTGAACAGTTTTTTCTTTTGTTTTTTAATGAATGAACCAAAAACAGATACATAGAGGGAACAAAGAGAAAGACTAAAAAGGGGAGACGGGAAGTGATTGAGTGTGTATGAAAGGGAGGGGAAAAGAGCAAGAAGAAGTGGCAAGCAAGGAAAGAAAAGAGGAGAGAAAGTGTTAAAGTCACGGCAGGACAAAGGAGACTGGAGGGAGACTAGTTATTATTGTCCGGTACTATAGTATTCGGAAACCTCAAGGAACCACTAAAGGAAGGGTTTTGCCCTGCACTATAATATGCTCTATATTCTGTGCTATACATAGTACAGTAACGTCTTACGCTACATGACTCCAGCCTGCCAAGTTTTCCAAGTTCTTTTTCTGCCGTTTTATTCTATCTCCCCATCCGCCCATCTCCCATCAGGCAGTCAACTATCATCTTCAGTCTGAGCTGTTGGCAGTGTACAGGTATCTAGAAACAACTTCCTTGTATTATATCAATCCAAATACAGACCACGCTTTCTCCAAATATCTGACTTACATCAAACCTGAAGGCAGCCTATAATCAAATTCTTACTGTTACAGATAGAACTTCAGCCTCCCCACTAGCAGCAAAAGTGGTAACAATTGCTTCCCTATGTACGGAAGGCACAAAGGCTAGAAGATACCCATGCCCAGAACTCTATCTAAGGGCTTTGCCCACAGGGCATCAAAGTTTAGAGGATAATGTTGAATAGAAGAAAAAAAAGCCCAGCAATTAAGCTTTGCATTTGGTTTTTGCTCTAGTTCAGTCGTTTCAGTCATGTGACCCCATTAGTATTTTTTTCTTGGCAAAGACACTGGAGTGGTTTGCCATTTCCTTCTCCAGATCATTTTATAGATGAGGAAATCGAGACAAATAGGGTTGTGACTTATCCAGGGTCACACAGTTAGGAAGTATCTGAGACCAGATTTGAACTCAGGAAGATGAATTCTACCTGATTCCAGGCCCAGTACTCTAGCCAATCCATCACCACTGGTTTAACAGTAATTAAAAATAGGAATCTTCTAAATGGGCATGCTCCTTCCCCCTGTATTAGCCTCGCAAACAGCTGCAGCCAGTTTCCCTAGCAAGGCTTCTCCTCCCACAAAACCTCGTGCCCTGAGGTACCTCTACCTTTCCCCAACATTTCCCAAATGAATCTGCCTTATTCTTTGCCATAGACAAGTAAGTTTTAGCTCCAGATCTGTCCAGAGTGATGGAAATCCCTGCAGGTATAAAGCAAGGTAAAGTAGGTCTTTGCTTTCTTTACTCCCACAGACTCCTGCATCATCACCTGCTCTTTGTCTCTTGGAGATATGGACTTCACTGCTAAACTTTTTATTCCCTCTCCTGCATCCCAAAGGTTTGGAAAGAGCTACTCATTGATGAGTTATGGGAAAACATCTCTTGGAGTTCCCCCTTGCCAAAAGGTTTTAGTATCAAACTTCAGAAGTGGTTCATAGGTTTTGTGTTGCAGAGGAGAAAAATTGGTGGTGAAGGGCAAGTACGGAGTAGATCTCAAGTGATGGTGGCATCTCTGAGCTTTGTGGTTCATTAAATAGAATAACAGAGTAGAGAAGAAGCAAGTGAAAAGCAACCCATTTTTCTTAGTCCCCTCATCTGCCCTGAAAAGCCAATTTTTTCCACACTTGTCAATCAAAGTATCTACTCTTAGAAGTGTGAGGGTGTTCTCTATATTTTGTTTTTCAAGGAACAAGTATCTTAAAAAATTTGTCCCACTGTCCCCATGTCCCACTGAGAACATTTTAACTGCTTAGTCCACCAAAATAAGTTTCCACATCAGTCACATCTGAAAATATGTCTCAATGTAGAGATCCATTGTTTCCCTTTCTCTGCCAGGAGGTGAATGGGGTGTTTCATCTTCATTCTTTTGAACCCATGGTTTATCATTGTTCATGATGGTTTATCAGAGTGCTCAAGTCTTTCGAAATTGGTTTTTATTTATAATGTTCTCCTATAAATTGTTATCCTAGTTCTTCTCATTTTACAGAGAACAATTCAGAAGTCATCCCAGGTCCTTCTGAAATTGTTCACTTCATTATTCTTATGGCACAAAAATATTCCATTTCATTCATGTACTACAATTTGTTTAGTCATTATTTAAGAGGAGGACACCCTGCTAGCATCCAATTTGTGCCTATCAAGAAATAAAATAATAGTTATGATTTCTAGAGTGCTTTAAGGTTTGCAAAGCATTCTATTTAAGTTATCTCATCTGATCAACTCTGGAACATATTCCCATTTTACAGATGATAAAAACTGAGGCTGGGAGAAGTTAAATGACTTGCTGAGAGGCAAACAGCTAGTAAGTGACTGCAGCAGGATTTGAACACAGGTCTTCCTGACTCTAAATGCAGTGCTTTATGTGTTACACCACTTAGGTGCCTCAAGAAAAAGAACTGCTACAAATATTTTTGTACATATAGAACCTTTTCCTCTTTCTTTGATTTCTTTGGGCTATAGACCTCATAGCTGTGTGGCTGTTTTAAAGGATCTGCACATTTTGGTAATTTGCTGGCCATACTTCCAAACTGTTTTCCAAAACGGATGGTTCTCTCCAATGTATGTTGTTGCCCTAAGGATTGAGTGTATTATTTGCTTATTTTTAGAAAAAAAAATTTAGTTTCTCCTAAATAGATCAATGTCTTTTCTATATCTTTGTGTAAAGATTTTTCAGTGGGAACAACAGCTTCTATTCTGCTTTGGGTTAGGAGATCATATTTGTTACAACTATATCTAAAATAAGAGTAAATAGGCTCTAAGTAGTTCACTTATCAGCTGAGCGCATGGGTTCTGAATGTCACAATTTATTTTTTCTCTCTCTCTCTCTCTTTTTTTTTTTTGCTTTTTTGGAGGGGGTAGGGTAGGGCAATTGGGGTTAAGTGACTTGCCCAAGGTCACATGGCTACTTTTGTGTTAAGTGTCTGAGGTCAAATTTGAACTCAGGTCCTCCTGACTCCAGGGCCAGTGCTCTATTCACTGCGCCACCTAGCCACCCCCACAATTTATTTTTGCTTACTCAGAGGTCTTTCTTAGGTCTGAAAGCTTCAGGGAGCTAAGAAATTATATAGGGCTATCCTCTCATTTTATAAATGAGGAGATGAAGATTCCACAACAGTCGTAACTTCACCAAAGCAACTCAGCTGCTTGCTTTCTTTCGTATGGCTGAGGTTAATGAATAATCAGTCTCCAGATAAGTGAGCATTAGTACATTATGTTATACTGTTGAGGCAGGAGTAGGAGGGACAGTGGTGGAAAGTTAAAAATTTTAAAAAAAAAATAAAAGACACATTTTTCTGCTGCCCAAGAATCTACAACCCTGGGGCAGCTAGGTGGCACAGTGAGAATAGAGTACCAGCCCTGGAGTCAGGAGGACCCAAGTTCAAATCTGACCTCAGACACTTAACACTAACCATGTGACCTTGGGCAAGTCACTTAACCCCAATTGCCCTGCCCTCCCCACTCCAAAAAGAAAAACAATAAATAAAAATAAAAAAGAATCTATAACTTGTCTACAGAGACAGAACATACATATACAGAAACTACCTAAGGTTTTAGTTTAGTAAAATGTGCAACGAATGAAGAGACACGGACTGAACCAATCTCTCCTCTAACCAATCTAGCAGACTTCTTTAACTTAGGTATGTCAGTACTTTAGATTTAGCTCTGAGCTGTATAAATAAACGGGTTCTTGGGGCCAAATGACCTCCATGGTCCCTTCCATCTTTAAGTCCTATGATGCTATAAATGAGAAAATCACAGCAAATCATCTAAGAACCTTGGAGAAAATGCAATATCATTCAAGGCATTTTTAGAGGAAATGTGTAAAGATAAGAATTCAACCTCTTTCTTCTTCATCTGGTCTAATAGGATCGTAAGCAGAACTGGAAGAGATTGTCTGATCCAACCCTTTCATTTTACGTATAAGGAAACTGAGTATCAGGGAAGTTAAATGATCTGCCCAAGGTCACATAGCAAGTGGAATCACATGAAAAAATTAGAACTCAGCCTCCCAAATTCTTCAGGGTAAAGCAGTTTCTAAAACCTCAAAACTATCCCATTGGGCGAATTCACTTTTGAAATAACATCAGCATTTTGTATACACTTCTCTCCAAGTTTTGAATAGCAACATCTTATACTGAAAACAAAGAAGGTCAAGGTTGTTAAACAGGTGTAAACAAAAAGACAAAAATATTCTCAGACACTCACTAGCTGTGTGATCTTAGGCATGTCACCTAACCTGTTAAGGCTTCAGTATTATCATCTGTAAAATGAGGGATCAGACTCTTAAGTCCTTTCCAGGTCTAAAAATATGATTCTATGATTCTATGTACTAAAAAAAAAAGAAAAAAAACTTTCAAAGAGGTATCTACAATTATTTCATTCTTTCAGCTCATTATCTACCTTTCTTCTTTTCCCCAAATTTGATAATAAAATATTCCCTCCACTTAAAATAAAAAGTAAAAATCTCCCAAAAAGTCAAGAAGAGAATATGAGCAATTATTTGGATAGTGTGGGAATCTTCATCATGATCCCTCAATATTAAAGGGGAAAATTCAGTTAAATTCCTAGTCGATTCACCTGAGCAAAAAACACCATTTCCTGAGCTGGCCATCATTTTCTACCAGTCAGACATAAGAAGGGGCCATTGGAGCCCATCATCATCATTTTGTTTTGTTCTGTACAACAGTCTAATCTCTTAGTCACTTGCGGCTTACTTTCAAGGTCTCTTTTATTACTGATGTCTTATTATTTTAATTACTCCCATGATTTCTGACGGGCAAGTCAGAGGCATTAACTTTATCTCCTTGAGTACCTATAAACTCACTGCCAGCCTACCTGCCTGGTTTATGACACCATTTCACAACACATCCTGGGGCCAGTCCCTCCCATGTCTATTACGTACCATTCTGTCCCACTCCCAGCTTCCCATCCCTCTTCCTATGATCCAATGCCCAGACTTAACACTTTAAGACCATCTGTCCATATGCAATACAGCAGTTTGGTATCAAATTGTCTATAACATCAAAGCACTGAGGCTTTCTCCACTCACCATAGGCCAAGTCCCAAAGCTAACTTCCACAAGACACCATGGTTCTGATTTTGAATTTTTATGTGCTCTTCCTCCCTAACTGCCTTATAGCACAATAGTATTCCATTACATTTTATATACCACAACTTGTCCAGCCATTCCGCAACCAATGGGCATCCCCTCAATTTCCAATTCTTTGACACCACAAAAAGAGCTGCTATCAATATTTTTGTAGAGGTAGGTCCCTTTCTCTTTTTTATGATCTCTTTGGGATACAGACCTAGTCGTGGTATTGCTGAATTTAAGGGTATGCACAGTTTGATTGCCCTTTAGGCATAATTCCAAATTAGTCTCCAAAGTGGTTAAATCAGTTCACAACTCCACCAATAGTGCATTTGTGTCCCAATTCCTCCTTACCTGCCTTGTTCCAACTCCTCTGTCAAAGGTTCCGATGATTCTTAACTTGAATCAAACCAAAAGAAGATGGGGCCAGGCATGAGGAAAGGCAAATGAATGGCTTTGAATGAATCTACACATGTCACTGTGTGTAGTGTATGGACAGAAATATTCTACAGCTATGTAGGATAATTTATCCATTTTTCTATATTCTTCATTTTATGGGACAGATATATTTCATTGAGACAGGATATAATGTAATTGATAAAGAACTGGCCTTATAATCAGAAAGATCTAGGTTCAAGTGGTGCCTCTTCAACATAGTGGCTTTGTGATCATGGAAGAATCAGTAAGTTTCACTCAATATGCAAGGATTGCCAATCAGCATCAATGGAGGGAATTCTCCATACTTAATGGAATCACAGGTCTGGACCCTCACCAAAAAATGTTGCGTTATAGTTAACCACACAATGTACTTGTGGCAAATGAATCCAGTTTACTTGGGGTTTCCATTACAAAATCAGAGATGTATACTTACAGGGAGGGGGGAAATGCCATCCCTCTTCTCCTCAAAGTGAAACAAGGTATAATCTTTTCATGAGGAAGGAGGTAAGTGGGTGGCTCTTATAGATGCTTCATAAATAATGGATGAATAAATTCCTAGCATGATGTGCAGAAAACAATAATAGTATCTCTTATCTAATGAAGTCTTACTTTTGCTTAACTTTGAAACCTTAGGATAAAAAAGTCAAATTTAATATATCCATTATTCAATGCCTACTTTCTCTATTTAAAAGTGTGATGATGTTTTAGTCACTAAAATTAGCATCAGTATGAGAAAAATGGATCCATGGGATCCAATGGAGAAGGAAATGGTAAATCACTCTGGTATGTTTGCCAAGAAAAGCCAAATGGGCTCATGAATGGTTGAACATGACTGAAATGACTAAACAACAAAAAATGTAAAGAAAGTTGTATAGAAGAGAACTTCCTTCCTCTGACATCCCTTCCCCAATCCCTATACTTGGAGCAGCTGCAAACAGTGGAATGATGATGCCTAGTAGGACAGAATCAGGGGTGAAGCTTAATCAAACAAGAATGTATAACAGTAGGAGAGACATAACATACAATTTAGTCATTTAGGCTTTTTTACAAAAATATTCTTCTGTATTAATTTAACATTTAGTTACAGAAAGTTCAATCTTTGAGATAAATTCATCCCAATATTTTCTTTTTTAAAAAGGAAGAACGATATCATCATATTGGATTAAGAGTACAAAGGGATCTCAGAGGTCCTCTATCTACTCCAACTTCTTCATTTTGTAAATGAGGAAACTAAAGTTTAGAGATATTAAGTATCTTGCCCAATATTACATAAGTACTAAGTCAAAGACGTTCAAACCCAGTCAAGTCTTCACATTTCCAAATTCAACACATTTTCTGTACCTTAGGTTAAAAAATCAAATTTATTATGTCCATTATTCATGCCTACTTTCTCTATTTAAAAGTGTGATGATGTTTTAGTCACTAAAATCAGCATCAGTATGAGAAAAATGGATCCATGAGATCCCATGGAGAAGGAAATGGTAAACTACTCCAGTGGTACCATGATGTACCATGATGCTTCCCAAAAGTTAGTTGCCCATGCAAGGCAGGACTGAGCCTACAACCATGACATTATTAGTACCATAGGCTACCATATGCTAACCAAATGGCTTTGACCAAAGAAAAAATCAAACATATATCTTTACGTTACACGTTCTATTTATAAATAATTTATTGCCCTAGTTAGGGATAGCTTTCAAAGGGGGAAAAAAGCAATCTTCTAATTATGATCAAACGCTCTCTTCTATTTAGCTATTTATTATAAGCTCTTATAATCTATACTTATGCTTTTACAGAGATAAGCTTTTTTCTCTCACACAAACACAAGCTGCACTAGATCAGGGGTAGAGAACCTACAGAACATGTGTGGTCTTCTAGATCCTTGGGTGGTGCCTTTTGATAGAGTCCAAGTTTTACAGAACAAATCTTTTTATTAAGGGGATTTATTCTGTGAAGTTTGGATTCAGTCAAAGGGCCACACTTGAGGACCTAGAGGGCCACATGTGGCCTTGAGCCCACAGGGTTCCCCAACCCTGCACTAGGCTATTCTGACATTTAGTTCTTCTATGATGCTTTGCCTTTATAAGCCTCAGTTTCCTCTTCTGAAAAACATGGAAACCACAGGTCCAGGAATTTCTGACTGCCTGTGAGATGTCTAATATTTTTCATCTATGAATTGGATAATAGTAACCATTTTATTACATTATTATTACGCACTATTCCCTCTTCTCTTCTCCCTCTATACTATTTCACTTGAATTCATCAGCTCAAATGGTTTCAACTATTATCATTATACAGATGATTCTCAGATTTACTGGTACAGTTTTAGCCTCTCTCAAAACCTTGAATCCCACACCTCCAACTGCCTCTTGGGCATTTCATACCAGATATCTCATAGATATTTTTAATTCAACATGTCAAAAAACTGACTCACTGTTGCTTTTCCCCAAATCCTCTCCTCTTGCTGACTTTCCTATTACTATGGAAGGTATCATCAACCTCCCAGTAAAAACCTAAGTGCCACCTTTAGTCACTCCTCACTCCTCCTCTCTCGTTCTCCATATCCAATCATTTGCCAAGTTTCTTTCTTTCTTTCTTTTTTTTTGGAGTAGAAACTAATTGATATGTTGTATGTCAGGGTCAATAAATCTTGAATTGGTGCAATGTTTTTTTATGTTTGCTCTCTAATGTTTCTATGACTCCTTATATATTATAAGGATATAGTTTTGCTTTTTAGAATTTTGTAACTCAGGCCATCCTTCCTCACTTTGAGAAGCAAAACTGAATCAATATCACTGGCTACTGAAAACATACATTCATATACACATTTATACATGGTTATATTAGGAATTAAAGATAGTTGTCTGTCCAGTCACAGAGTACAAGAAGGGGAGCAATACGAAATGAAGTTAGAACGATCAGTTGTAAACAGGTTATGAAGGACTTCATCATCCCCATTTTACAGATAAGGAATGTGAAGCCAACATAGCATAAACAATTTGCCCAGAAACACACAACTAGTAAGTATCTGAGGTAGGATCTGAAATCAGGTATTGCTGATGCCAGGTCCCATGTGCAATAGACAGCTGAATGAGAAGGGGAGTTAAATGGTCAGACCTGTTAAAGAAAATTACCTTGGCAGCAGTATGTAGGATGCAGGGGATGTGGGGTGTCTGGTAGTTATGATAAATAGAAGTTCAGGCCTGTAGTTCAGACGGGAGACTATAACTATATCATAGAGTGATAGGAGTAAATGAGGTGACCAAGGAAAAGAGGAGAGGAAAGATGTGATAAAGTCAATATTTCAGGAAGATTAATCTGGCAATGTTTCATTTAACACAATGTCAAAGTCTTTTCATTCAAGAAGCTTTCCTGGATCCCCATGTCCTCTATTAAGTCAAATCAAAACTTTTTCTGACTATTCAAGATCTTCTACGGTAAACTGAGCAAGTTAATATAATCTTGCTGGCTAAATTAGATTACCTTCTCCATCTCTTCACCTAAAATATTTTTCTCTGAAATGGATCATCGCTAAGGTTTCTTCAAAGCTTTTAAAAGGCAAAATTCTGTGCTCTAAGAAATATGGTTAGAAACCTAATGCAAATCAGATCCAAACTTTTTCTACCATTAGTTGAATTCATTTAACCCACTAGAGGAAAAGATATATACTAATTATGCAGATCTATTAAATAAGAAGCAGATGAAGATTACAAGCCATACTCCCTACTACTCCTTTTAAATTCTTT
Source organism: Pseudochirops cupreus (assembly GCA_028627135.1). Taxonomy (NCBI): domain Eukaryota; kingdom Metazoa; phylum Chordata; class Mammalia; order Diprotodontia; family Pseudocheiridae; genus Pseudochirops; species Pseudochirops cupreus. The sequence continues at coordinate 290,013,679 of CM053580.1, read as the reverse complement.
TAGGAAAACTTCTAGCAAAATAAACTAAAATAACATATCCAAACAAATTTTATTCTTCAACTAACTTCAAATACTTCTAACATCAAACATAATGCTTTTTTTTTTCATAATGGCAACATTCTCACATTTATAAGAAAGAATACACATAACAGTCATGTTCCTGTTGGCATTCACCCCTACCCCCCAAAAAAGCCAGAGCCCCAAACATTGCTAAAGGCTGGAGCTGCAATCTGGGGGACTCCTCATAATCACTTTAAAAGTCAAGGGAGAATATACCTTCCCCCACCCCCTTGCCTCTTTTCTTGACTTTGGTTTCTGATGGTTTTTCAATAATCAAAAATGGCACATACCTTGCTCCAAAGATGTCTTTCTTTGCAAGATCAATTCCAGAAACAACTTTCACTCTGAGGATGCGTGATTCTCCCTGTTTAGGGGGGAAAACAGAAGAGAAAAAATGTCTTAACTTTAAAAGCTAATGCAGACAAATGACCTTCAGTGAAGAGACAACCCAGTCCAACACACTCTCATATATAAACGTCATCATTGACCCAGAGGTGACTGCTGTGAAAGGTTGACAACTGAGGCTCCCTTCACCTGAAACTTGAGGCACTATTCCAGAATGTCTATGATTCCAATAGCTATCAGTATTTTGCATAAATTTAACTCAAGCTGCCTCATTAACAGCAGAGAAATAAAACTGTTCTACTACAGATATGCTCTTAATTTAAGCTCTAGTTTTAAAATCAAAACATAAATTGGACCCCACTTCAATTCCTCAGTGATCAAAGCTCCACTGATTGTTTTATTTAATAGTTTGTTTTTTCCCTAATTACATATTAAAACAATTTTTAACTTTTCTTTTACAGTTCTGAGTTCCATATTTTATCCTTCCTGCATCCCCCCTTTCCTAAGATGGTAAGCAATCAGATATAGGTTATACATGTTCAATCATGTATAAAGTGCTTCCATATTAGTGATTTTGTATAAGATTTGAATAAAATAAAAATAATAAAAGAAAAAAATGGCATAAAGCCCCACTTATTTAACAATTTCCTCCCCTGTGAGGGTTCCATTCTTATGTGTGAATAACCCAGGTTACAGGAGTCTGACCAAGCATACCATCTTCTTGAAAACTTTCTCAACAATGGACCTTTGCCAGAAAAACTGAAAAAGCCATAAGGTGCCCTATTATCAAAGACACCATCATCACCCACAAGAAGAATCTATCTCTGTCTCCACAATCCCCAGCCCATCATATCCCCAGGAATCATCAATTAGTCTAGCCCATATAATACCCCTGTATTCAGTCAGGACACCAAAATAACAAGTTGAATCGGAATGAGACAACATGTTACCCAAAGGCGAGAAAAAGAGAGACTAACAGAGACAGAGAGAGAATACTAAGTCTTTACTCTTTTAAAAGATATTGCTTGTATTATAATTTTATAGAGTGCAAAATGACTTCAAAATACGACAATGAATGAATCCAAGTAACTTCAATGGATCATAGATATTGATCCATAAGGGATCTCAAAAGCTATGTAAGTAAAACTTTCTTATTTTACAAGTGTGGCAACGGATGACTAGGGTCGTAGCTTACAAAAGGTAGCAAAGGTGTTGAGAGCATCACAGACAAGATTTGAACTCAGATATATTTTTATACGAATTCTTTGTCTCCTCTATCAAAACACAAGCTTATTGATAGTAAGTATTGCATCATTCTTTAAACTTGTTTCCCCAGCACTTAGCATAGTACCCATTACATGGTAGGTGCTTAATTAATACTCATTGATCTACTGACTGATCCTCTGACTCTAGAACTCTGCTCTTTACACTATATACAATCAAAGAAGTACATGACCCATAAAGGAGATGGACTGGTCCTAGCAAGAGAAAATGAAATCCCAACTGTTATACTGGTACCTATATGGCATACAATGGAAGAACCTCCCCAGAATATCAGTTGGATCTCCTGTGAAGGAATTACAGGAGGACATAGACAAGAGTTAATAAGATAAAAATGGATGTATGGCGCTCCACCAATTTTTGCTAAATTACTTTACATTATGATGTGTGTGTATGTGTATACTTTGTATTTACTTATCTGACTATACACATATTGAATAGCTCCAGTAGAAAATAAGCTTTCTTTAAAAAACAAAAAAAGAAGCATTATTTTTAATATTCATGCTTTTTCTGTTTTGAGTTGCAAATTCCTTCCCTCCCTCCAGTCACTCCCCAACCATTGAAAAGGCAAACACTATGATATCAATTACACATGTGAAATCATGCAAAACATATTTCCATATTAGCCATGTTGCAAAAAAAAGAAGCAAGAAAAAATAAAAAATATACTTCAATCTACATTCAGACTCTATCACTTCTCTCTCTGGAGATGGTCAGCATTTTTCATTATGAGGCCTTTGGAACTGTTTTGAATCATTTTATAGATCAGGGGAGCTAAATCTTTCACAGTTGATCATCATTACGATATTGCTGTTAAAATGTTCTCCTGGTTCCGTTCATTTCACTTCACATCAGTTCATATAATTCTCCCATTTATTATGAAACCATTTGGCTCATCACTTCTTATAGAGCAATAGTATTCCATCACAATCATAAGCCGCAAATTATTCAGCTAGTCCCCAGATGATGGGCAGGCATCCCCTTGATTTCTAATTCTTTGACACCACAAAAAGAGCTGTTATAAATATTTTTGTACATATTGGCCCTTTTCATTTTTCTTTGATTTCTTTGGGATAAAAATCTAATCACAATATTGCTGGGTCAAAGAGTATGCAATTTTATAGCACAATTCCACCAACAGTGCATTAGTGTCCCAATTTTTCACCAGTCCTCCAGCATGTCATTTTCTTTTCTGTCATGTTAGCCAATTTGATAGATGTGAGGTGGGCGTCAGAGCTGTTAAAATGTGCATTTCTCTAATCAATAGTGATTCAGAGAATTTTTTCATATGACTAAAGATAACTTTGATTTCTTGTGAAAACTGCTTGTTCACATTCTTTGACTATTTTTCATTCGAGAGATGCCTTATTTTTATAAATATGACTTAGTTCCCTATATATTTGAGAAATGAGGCCTGTATCCGAGAAATTTGCTATAAAATTTCCCCCCGTTTCCTGATTTCCCACTAATGCTTGTTGCATTGATTTTGTTTGTGCAAAAAGTATTTTTTTAATGTAACCCAAAGTACATATTTTACTTCCCATGATTTTCTCTATCTCTTGTTTGTTCATAAATTCTTCCATTATCCATTGGTCTGATGGGTAAAATTTTCCATGATCCCCTAAATTGTTTATATCATCCTTTATGTCTAAACCACGTACTCATTTTGACCTTAACTTGGTATACAGTGTGAAATGTTGGTCTATACCTAGTTTTTGCCAGACTGCTGTCTAGTAACTCCAGCAATTTTTGTCAAATAGTGAGTTCTTATCCCAAAGGCTTGGATCTTTGGGTTTATCAAACACTAGACTACTATAGGCACTTACTACTATGTACCATGCACCTAACCTATTCCACTGACCCACCACTCTGTTTCTCAGTCAGAACTAGATTGTTTTGATGACTACTGCTTTGTAATACAGTTTGAAATCAGGTATGGCTAGGCTGCCTTCCTTCACATTTTTTTCACTGATTCCCTTTACATTTTTGACCTTTTGTTCTTCCCTGTGAATTCTGTTATTTATTTCTAGTGAAGTGAAATAATTCTTTCGTAGTTTGATTGATATTGCACTAAATAAGCACATTAATTTAGGTATGCAGTTTTTCAAGGCAGAGATTGTTTCATTTTTGTCTTTGTATTCCTGGCACCTAGCACAATGTTTGACATGTAGTAGGCATTTAATATTTGTTAACTTGAACTGAACACAAATCTTCAGGTAGAGCCTCACTACTCTTGTTAAAATCCTCTGATCCTCTGATCATAGCTTGCAACTGGCATGATAGGGTCAGGACTTGGGTCTGCTAATCCTTTAGTTTATTTATATTTTCATTGTATACAAATATTTTCTGAAGCAATATTTTGGGTTGTAGGTTATTCTCTAGGGAGTGGAAAGGAAAGGGAGGATGATTAGATAGGCATACATGAATAAGATACTAAATATAATTTGTACACACTGTGGACTTGGAGTATACACAAAAGCATATTGGTCTTATCTTGATTTCCTGAAAGCAAAAAGTCTAAAGAAAGATAAGGAAGGACTGTCATATTGTAAGGAAGCACATGACAAGATGAGTGACTATCATAACAATTTATCAGATACAGACCCAAGCTGAATATCTGTACTTTCTGAAGCATTTTATTACTTTCATAAAATCATAGCATGACATTTTGCTCTCTAGAACTAAATATTTAACTAAGGTGGCTCAAGTGATTAAAACATTTCCCACTCAAGTCTCATTTTACATGTTAGCTTGTTCAAGGGCAAAAAACACTGGCTAGGTCTGTTTGTGTGTTTTCAGGCTTCTCAGTCCCTTTTGCTTTATTCTCTAATTCTTCATCAAAAGACTTAAGAACAAATGACATTTCAGTATAGAAAGTCTCCAACTTATAAGCAGATTATTATACTTCAAAAGTTTCTTTTGGTGGTTTGGACTGCAGAACATTTTCCCTTATAATTTATATAAAATTATGAAATTATTTTTAAATTTGTTTAAACTTAATTCTTTGATAATTTAAAATTTTTAAAAATAAATACAATTATAAGTCCCAGTCCCCAAATTAATCCCAAAATAATTACAATTATTAGTTCCAATTCAAGCCCTAAAATCAACTTAATACACAGTGTAGCTCATCTCTATTGAAAAATGCATCCTTTTACTTCTTCAGGTCACAGTTTTCTCATTTGTTGAGTAGGGATTTGCTGTAGATCAGTGGTTCTCAACCTTCCTAATGCTGCAACCCTTTAATACAGTTCCTCATGTTGTGGTGACCCCCAACCATAAAATTATTTTCATTGCTACTTCATCACTGTAATTTTGCTACTGTTATGAATCATAATGTAAATATCTGATATGCAGGATGTATTTAAATTGAACATAACCCACAGGTTGAGAACTACTGCTGTAGATGAGCCAGAAGGTTGCTCACAACTCTCAAATACCGTTTCTAATTCAGAACTTTGGATGCTAGGAATGTGGCTCTTAGTACTTTTTTGCCCTTTCCCCCATCCTTGTGACTCCCCTCATAGAAGACAATTAACTATTCCTCATACCATTACTACCAGCAGCAAGAAAACGTGAGAGACCCTTTATTAACCTCACCCAAACATGATGCTAAGCAAGCCATTCCTATGAATGGGTATTTGCAAGCAAGGGAGTGTCAAGGTGTTCGCCATTTCCCAACCCCATACACACATTTTACTCTTTATGTCCTCAAGTCTATATTTATATTACTAGCTACAACCTATGAAATATTTGCTTAGTGCCAAGTACAGAATAAGTTTTTAATAAATACTTCCTGAATTTGACTAAAGAGACAATATTGTGTAGACCACTGAATCACCTACGTTGCATGTGTATTTCTTCTGCTTGCCCTAAATACCTTTGAGTTTTCAGGTTCTGGCCACCTCTTTGCCACCACTTGTTTTTCATTGCCTCTCTCCTTCTACCACTCACAACTAATACCAACAAATTGTTATGATAGTCACACATCTGGTTATGTGCTTCCTTACAGTATGACAGTCATTCCTTATCTTTCTTTATGCTTTTTACTTTCAGGAAATCAAGAAAAGACTAAGGGGCTTTTGTGTATATTCCAACTCTACAGTGTGTGTACAAATTATATTTAGTATCTTATTCATGAAGGGGATATCTGACTGTCTCCCCTTTCCTTTCAACTCCCTGGAGAATAATGTACACCCCAAAATACTACATCAGAAATACATGGATACAATAAAAACAGAAATAAACTAAGGGGTTAGAAGACCAAGGTCCTGACTCTATCATGCCAGTTATAAGCTGTGTGTATGTTCCACCCCATCTATGGCCACTTATTATCCTCTCTTAGTCACTGTTTCCTCTGGATTTCACCCAGCCCCTTCCCTTGCTTGACTATTCTGCTCCTAATCCATTTAACCTTCACTTCACTTGTTCTCTCTCTCCAAGATCATTATACTCATATAATGTACCCTTCACCTAGATTTCTCACCTGACTACTCAATCTTTTTTCTGTAAATCTCTTTGGCCCGGCCCTCCACCCAACTTTTGCCTTCCACCTCTCTTCTCAACTTGGCAGTAAAACAAGCATTTATTAACTAAAATGTACCAGACACTGTGCTAAGCATTTCACAAATATCTCTTTTGATCCTCACAACAACTCTGTAGAGCAGGTGCTAATATTTACCAAATTTTACAGTTGAGGAAACTGAAGCAAACAGAAGATAAGTGATTTGCCCAGGGTCTCATAGCTAGTAAGTGTCTAAGGCCAAATTTGAGCTCAGGTCATCCTGAGTCCAGATCCAGCTGCTCTACCATCTATACCACCCAGCCTCCTCCAATCCTCCTGTCTGTCTGTGTGTGTCTCTCTCTCTTTCTCTCTCTCTCTCTCTCTCTCTCACACACACACACACACACACACACACACACACCTCTCTGTCTCTCTTTTCCCACTGTCCCCACTTTTTCTCCTTTATCTGTCATTACTATCTCAGCTCAACTTCAAGCCCCCACCCCCTCCCATTCACTCTGAGTTTAACCACAGAGAATCACAAGTCCCTACTGTGCATTTCCCAGAATTATAGAATTAAGATACATGTTGATTTTAATAACAGCAACAAATGTTCCATAACACTACAGCTAATTTTCTACTTTTTGAGTCAACCAGACCACCCTGGAGTTCAACAATTCAACAAACATTAATTGAATAAATGCCTACTAAGCACACTGGTGACAAATAAATAGAATGGACCTCCTGTTCTCAAGAAGCATACTATGTACTAGTGGGAATAAGATGCACAAATAAATGTAAAACAAATTTATATACCATAATTAAGAGCTTAGGAGAGATCATGATGGTGATTCAAGGTAATTCATTCTTTCCTTTTATATTTTGACTCTGGTGAAATAACTTAACATTATTAGGATCCTAGGTAGCCAGGGTAGTGGATTTGTAGTCAAAAAGCTGGGTTCAAATTCTCCTATGACACTCTCTAGGTATGTGACCATGGAAAAATTTCTTAAACTCTATGTGTCTCCTGCAGTTCCCTAGGAATCATTTACTAGACATAAAACTGTTTCAAATTCCACTGGTAGAGGAAAATTTTACAGCCCTCTATAACTGGAGGGAAGAAAAAAAATCACAGATACTTCTAGTATTAGCACCTATCCCAAAGGCATGAAAAAAAATTAGGATAAAAATAACTTGACTAAGGATCCCTTGAGGTTTCTAATAGTGTAATATCTGTGGCTTTCCATAGCCATGTTCTAATGACCCCATTATCTCGTACTTTCTGGCTACCCATAATGCTTCTTGGCAAAAACAAGATAGACAAACTCAACTTAAGACGTAAGTAGTACAGACCACTGTCAATATTTAAAGCCCTTCCCAACTTCACTTCAGTATATTTTATCAGCCTTATTACATCTTACTGCCCTTCAGGATGCTGGTAGAAGGGGAATCGAGAAAAGGGGGATGCTCACACTGCTTCAGTGAGCAGAAAGCCATCTTTACATTGTGTCTAATATGATGGAGAACTATTCTGCCATTGCAGCCTCCAAATGCCCCAGGAATTGCCATCTGCCACTGCCCCCTAAGGACTACCAGAGTTTTAGATTTAGCCTGTGGCTGAACTTTCCTTTATATGCTGTTTCCCTCAGTTGGAACGTGATCTTTTTGAAAGCAGAGATTATCTGTAGTCCCAATGCCCAATGGTGCTTTATGTCACTAGCACTTAATGATTTTCCCCCATTCCATCTGTTCCACAATTCTCTTTGCACTGTGTCTACCTCTAGAACAATCCACAAAGCACAGAGGCAGAGACAGAAGAATGGAAAAAGACTAGAATTCTAAGACTCCTAGTTTTCTCAGAAGGCATTTTAAAAAGGAGTGGTGGTGGTGTCGATTTTGGTGTCTTTGTGAAACTCCTGATTTTTTTTCCTTTTTTGAATATTCATGTGCTTACTACTGCCTTTCTTGGAATATATGTTGTACTTTCTTTCTAAATTTCATTTGTATGATAACTAAGCACACTGTATTGCTAATAACATTTTTCAGTGTCTACCTTTTTAATCTGCAATTTTTTTTCCTCTTTCCAAGAGATTAAGCTTTAGGGGTATGGCTTATGCTTTTCCCAAGAAGAGGTAGAGTGGTAGGTACAAAGGAAAAGATGCTGGATTTGTAGTCAGAGGTCATGCCCTCCAGACCATCTACTCTATTTCCAATAAGGTTCCTGCAGCTATCATCTGGGGGAGCAATCCCTATAGAGAAAGGGTTTGCAACATCAGGTCCCATCACCAAAAACTTCAAGTGAGCCCGCAAACAAGAGAAACAGCATCTAGCCTAGTCTCCACAGCCATTATTCAGGGAAATGACCCTTGTGTTGATGAGATATAGTGACGATCTCTGAATGTGCTACAGCCCCCGCCTCCTCAGCAGCCATACCTACTGAACAACCAGAAAATAATAACTCACAACCAAAGTCCTAGACGCTGCCAAATGATTCTCCACACATGGTTTTAGCAATGATATTGACACTAAAGAAGTATGTTTACCTTCTGCTTTGCAACAGCATCCTAACCACCACTGGGACTTTCCATTCAACTGACCCTAAATGCATGGTCTCCTCCTATTGGATGGTGAGCTCTTCTCTAGAAGAAGAATTATCTTTCAATCTCCTTCCATCTCTAGTGGCACAGTGCTTTGCATAAAATATATGCTTAATTTTTAAAAAATTATTCATTCATTCATTCATACTACCTGTAAGACTTTATAGCAAGCTACTTAACAACTTCTGGGCCTCAGTTTCCTCACCTGTAAAATGAGATTGGCCTCTGAAGTCCTTTCCAGTTCTAAATCTATGACACTATGATTTTTATATTCAAAGTATCCTCTTTGAATTAATAAAGTTGAAGAAAGACCCAAAAAAAGTATTCTCTTATTTTTAAGTTTGTAGAAATGTGTTTATTGATGTCATATTTACAAGAAAGAACTGTACCAGAAAAGGAACAGTCATTTAGCCAACAATTGTTTATAGAGTGCCTTCATCTTTATTGATCAAAGCATTTTGCCACATGCTAAGAGCACAAAGACTTATTAAGGCACAAACCCTGCCTCCAAAAAGGGTAAATAATGCCAATAACGTGGTATAGGATCTAAGTTCAAACTCAAATTTTGCCGCTCACTAAGTATCAGTAAACGCTCAGGCAATTCACTTTAACTTCCCCAAGGCTTAATTTTCTCGTCTGTTACATGTAAGGGGAAGGGGTGGACTAGATGGCCACTAAAGCCCCTGACGCTTCTACGAATCCATATTAAGAAAAATTTTATCATGTTCCACAAATATAAAAAAAAGTTTCTGTGACTTCAGAGTCTGAAATCCCTGTAACCAACCGACAAGCTGATGAACTAAAGCCAGAAATGACAAGCCACTAGATAATAACGGGTTACTTGTGGCTGTCTAATATCCTGAATCATATTTTAAATGTACAAGGAGCACTTACTATTTAAATGGATCTTGTGGTGAATCTTTATTTCTATATCATAAATCTATCTTACAGAAAAGTTGCTATAATAAAAAAAATAGCCAATCATTTGATAATTATTTGACTCGGCATTCAAGGATCTCCATAATATGGTTTCCACCTACCTGTGTAACACTGTCTTTCCACTGCCTGCTAGTAAAACTAATACTCTCTAGCCAAATCAATCGCCTTACTATCATTGCAAAATACCAGTCTCATTGGTCCCACCTTTAAGCCTCCACTTCTGTTGGTCTCCTCTTTGGAACTGTTGTTTTTCAGTCATTTCAGTGATGTGTGACTCTTCAGCATTTGGGGTTTTCTTGGCAAAGATATTGGAATGCTTCGCCATTTCCTTCTCCAGCTCATTTTACAGATGAGGAACTGAGGTTAACAGGGTTAAGTGACTTGCCTAGGGCCACATAGCTAGTGTTTGAGGATTAGATTTGAACTCGGAAAGATGAGTCTTCCTGTCTCCAGGTCTGGCCCTCTATCCACTGTGCCACCTAGCTAATGTACTTCCCTTAAGGTCCAGCTCTAGCCTAAAAGACTTTGCCCACTTAAAAGCACTTATCCTATCACTCTTCGTCTGTACCACACATCTTGCATTTAAGAATTCACTAGAATTCATTCAGACATTTATTAAGCACCTAGGATGTATATATAATACACAGTATTAAGCTTTAGTAAAAAGAGTGAAAAAATTAGTAGAAAGAAAATACAAAAAAATCCTTCCTATTTTTCATGACCTCCTATAATAGACTCTCTTTCATGCACTCTGTGCTAACTCTATGCCTCTTCACTGGCTATCCCCCATGCTTAGACTACTCTTCATCCCTCCTCATCTTCACCTTCCAGCTTTCTCAAGATTCAGTTCACTTCTCTATGCAAAAGACAGCATTATATACACAGTAAGTAATATAAACAAATAACTTTGCAGCTCTTTTTTCACTTTTAAGTTAAGTCTAAACTTTCATTTAAGTTTTTAAAAATAATAAAGTTGCACTAAATGCAGAGCCTACTGACGCTTCTTTTACAGTTAAAACTTTGTTCTCTATAGCAGTCTTCACATTTCATCAGCAGAGTGTGGTGTCCACACCAAGGACAAGCAGTTGCATTATTCAAACTATATCTGGAACACATCCAACTGACAAACTCTAGTAATGCTCAGAAGAGGGTCCAGGTGGAAAATATGTTCTATGACAAAAAGCTGGGTGTTCTCGGGGTTTGGAGCCTGAGGAAGAGAAGATAGTGGTGGTAGTTTTGGGAAGGTCAGTGTTTTCAGGTATTTGGAGGCCTGTCCTGTGGAAAAAGGGATTGTCTTGGTCTATGTGGCTTCAAAGAGAGTTCTTTTCATAAGGAAAACTTTCTGTTAATTACAGTAGCTAAATGACAGTAAAAAGCTGCTTTCCTGTTACCAGAAGTGTTCAGACAAAAGATAAATGGAAACCAATGAAAAACATTAAATTCCTATATGAATGAGAACTTAGATTAGATGCCACCCCTTCCCCAAGATCGTCTCCTACAAATACCTCTAAAAACACTTCAATGCCACTATCAGCAAAGAATCAAGGTTCTAAATAAAAAAGTTTCTGAATCACTAAAGCTGGACATTCACATAAGTAACTCAATTAGCCTCTGCTGCTATTTGTGCTTTAAAGGAATAAAGCTCTATTTTTAAAAAAATCAATAATACAGACATTTTAAAATGCAGATAGGTCAGGGCTGTCTCACTTTTGCATCTGTATAATAAGCACCTGGCACAGAGCCTTGCACATAGGTATTTAATAAACGTCTTTTTGATTGTTTCATTCAGTAATTCTGACTGACCCTCCCCACAATTAGTCTGAATTAATGAAAGTAAAACCCATTAAATAAATGAACTGACATAAAATTTAACTCAAAGGGTAGAGTCACTCATTTCTACTCAATTAAAAGTTCCTTTTCCACCAGAATTATGACTAAAGCTTCATGGAAAAGGTCATCAAAGAATCTTTTTCTAAATGTTTCTATTGTACTGAACCTCTCATCACAGGACAGGAAGCATTTTTAAATTCCTCTTGGACCACCAGGGCAGAATGAATTATATTCTGTTTACGATTCTAAAAATGGCCCTAGTAAACAATGACCATGAAAACAAAGTCAGAAAGTAGTGAAAAATCTTTGATAATTTGAGGATACTTAAAAAAAAATAGCACTTTCTAAAGTCTAGGGTGCCAGTTCATAAACAACACAAAAAGACTAAAAGAAAAATCTAGGTATAGTTTGATTGATATGTAATATGCAGGATAGTATTGTAAAGTATTCCTCCTTTCCTACATGAACACTTTATTTACTGAAAGAGTCAGAAAAATGATATTTGTCTGAGAAACAGAGAAAAATAGCTTAAGGAGAGACAGTTCTGAGTGAAAGCAGCACCTCTTTGAAGCAAAAGTAGTGACTGTTGGCTGCAATGCCTTTTATCCCAGCTCTTTTTTTAGGAAATGGAATTTTACTGCTAAGAAACACTAAATCAAATAACTGTTTCAAGATTGTGGGATAACTGTATATTAACTATTTGTGTGATCTGACAAAAATGTGCATTTGGGATTTCTCAAGGTGACAGAGGGGTGGGTTACTACACATGGAGATGTTTATATTTGAGGCATGAAAAGTCAGAGTAGAAGCTAGTATGTGAAACTGTAAGATGGAACATAAAAGGTGATAGAAGCCAACAGAGCTGAGAAGCTGGCAGATGCACAGTACATCTGAGACTTCCTGACTAGAGACAGTCAGGCTTTGCAACAGATAGGCTTTACAACTGATGCAGGGAGCTGATCTGATTGGAGAAAAACTTATGCTAGGAACTGAGTAGGGAAAGGAGAATCCTATATTTGAAAAGTTGATGGGGGGAAAGGCTATCTTGCTCTCTAGCACCACCTATATCTTGAAAGAGAGACAACCCCTTTCTGGTTTGCTTATGTTGTCCTTTATTCCCCCCTCTACGACTAAAGAGAAAGAACCTTCTCCAGTCCAGAGATGTGGACCTAAACAGCTTTGAAGGTCTCAGGGTTAAAAAAAACCACTTTTCAATGAGAGTTTAATTTTTTCTCAGTGTCCAACCAAGGCAGTAAACCAGTGAAGTTCAGTAGATACCATGCTTAAGGCTGTCATTTGCTAAGAGAGTTTAACATCATTTCCACAGCCAAAGAGAAGAAAAGACAAAGACAAGAGTGGAGAGGCCCCAAAGAAGAAAGAATACATAAAGTAGACTGTTGTCTATTGGAGGCAAACGACATCAAGGCCTACAGCAGAGGGTTGTGCTTTGCCTTGGTCCTATGATTGTACCTAATCATGTGGCTCACAAATAGATTACTGTACATTTGTTCCCATTCTCCTCTATGAATACCATGTGCATTGATAGGAAAGCAACCCAAGTTTATGTGGGGACTATTATGTTGTGATTATTACTTCTTCACCATCTGCTATTAAATGTTTCATGATTAAGACAAATGGTTATTTTGGCTGATTTGTTTACGTAGGAAGTACACCAGTGGTGACTTAGAAGTTACAGTGTTAACGCTCCCCCTCTCACCCAGGATCTTGAGGTTGTTTGGAGAATGGCTACCTCCCTCCCACTGCCAACCACTACACCTGATAGTATAGATGTAGATGAAGAGGAGAGTGAGCCAGACCTAGACCAAGAAGAAGGAAGCAACCCACCAGAATGTAATTAGACAATGGTGTGATTTGATCAGGCTGAGAAGTTTCCTCTATGTCCATCCCAAAAATACTTTGCCCTTTCTTCTTTCTTCCTCCCCTTCTTCTTCTTCTCCTCCTCCTTTTCCTCCTAGTCCTACTCCTACTCCTAGTCCTACTCCAAATACCTTAACAGGTAACACCCCCCCCCCCTTTCTAGAATTAAAGACAAGGTTTAAATGCAGATTATCTATGACTTAGTAGACTGAAATTCACTACAAATTATTAATGGTTAAAATCAGCTTCTTTCCAGAGACCGAATCTTAATAAGAAGGGAGCAAGTGGTGGTGGCTGAATACTTGAAGATTGCTATAAAGAAGGAATCCAAAGGTGACCATCTAGGGACCACAAAAGAAATAAATATTAGCCACTTCACAGTTTTGCCTAGACTCCGCTGTAAATGCAGATATTCTGGGGTGCTTGCATAACTTACCAACAGAGCTAATACATGTGCTTTCTACACTTATTCTATCTCCATCAGATTTCTTTTAGTTAAACCCAGTGATCCAGGAGAGGACTTCAAATTAAGAAGCTATTTTCTATTACCAGAGTAGAAGATCAAGTATAAAATCAACCAGCACTTTCTGGGGGAACAGTAGATTTCTTTGAGAACAAAGGCACTCATCATCTAGAAGAGCAACCTTTTATATGCACAATATCAGAAGAGAGGTGACAATTTCTCATCCTTCTCAGAGAAACAGAAACAAAGGGTCTATTCATTTGTTAGAATGTTTCCTTATTTGTAAAAGGAAAAAAACCCAGCTACTTCAACAATTACTGAAAGCGAAAGAACTGACAGTTAAGTCCCTGTGAAAACGTAAGCTACAGAAGTAATATTTCAAAAAGCTTCTTAGGAAGCATAGTATCCATTCAGCTGCAAGGGGCTTTATCCCATTATAGTCACATGCAGAAGAACATGTGTCAGAAAGCAGAGAAACTAAGAGGGAAAGTGAAGGAAGGTAATGTACAGAGGGAGGTACACAGAGTTCCTGAAGGGAACTTGAAAAGCACTGCTTGAAACAATGTAAAAGAAAAAGTCCATCAGAATAGGGAAAGTCTCAGGCTGGCCCAATGGGAGGGAACTGAGTTATCTCAAGTCAATAGAAAATTAACTGTGCCTGTAACATGAAGGAAAACAAAATTAACAGTCGTCAGGATACAGATTGATGTAATAACCATCCTTGATTCCTGAAGGTGAATAATTAAGGATATTTATCTCCTCTTGATAGAGAGGTACGTGGTGGATCACTTGTTTGAACACTACAAGCTTTTCAGGATATACTGTTTGTTTGGCTTGTTTTTATTGAAAAGAGTTTTATTGAGGAGGGGGTGCATTGAGAATGATGAGGGTGTTTCTATGTTCTTAAGCATCAATAGATCATTAATAAAACAGTATCCTACAAAGTTAGAGTAGCTACAGACTCCAACCACAAAGGACGGACGAATGTGTTATTTGCCAACAGCTATATCCATCTGACATAAAATTACAAACAAGTCCCTTATCCTCCTCTCTCCCCAATCCTTTTATCCTTTTTTTCTCTTCTAAATGAATTTTGAGTAGGTTCTGGTTGTTTCTGAGCTAAATATCAGAACATGTGCTCTGACACAGAATAATTCTTTCATAGTCTTTTAAAAGCATACATTCTTTCTTAAAATCAGGAATGTCTTGCCAAAATCTAGGATGTTTGTTGGAACTATACTTACAATGAGACATAACTAAAGATTATTAACCAACTAAGGCAGCTTTTTTTCATGTATTATGACAGTTTCATCCCGTGGTTGGAACAGAAAGGAAAGACTCGAGTTAGGACTCCACATGGGGGTATAAGAATACATTATTAGTGTTTGTTGTGACCCCACAGGAGACATGGTTCACTTCAGCTTCACTTCCTTCAAATATGAAAACATACATAATCAGATCTAACATTTCTGGTCAGGCTCATCACTCGGAAATGCCAGTTTATTATTGTAAAGCATGAAGGCTCAACCAACAATGGTGATAACTACTGAAAAACAGCACTGCCTACCTAGCTTACCAGC
>CM053580.1:289963547-289997702 GCA_028627135.1 Pseudochirops cupreus | reverse complement strand
TTTTTTTTTGATATATTGATTAGTTTTCCTGAATTTTTTCTTCCTTTTTTTCTTTTAAAAAAATCTTTAAGGGGAGGCTATAATATCTACATAATGTAAAAACCAAAGATTTAAATAAAAGGGACCATTTTAATATAGTTCTGTTTCTATTCTCACATGGAAATACAGATGAAACTAAGGCCCATTAATATTGCCCTATCTACTAACAATCTCTTCGGTCTCTTAAAATTGAAGGCTCTGGGAGGCCAAATCTAGCTTTTACAAGCTGCAAACTAATTTCGTTGTAAGCGTGGGTGTGTCCTGCTTAAGAGAATCTCATGGAAGAAATTTCTGTACCCAAAAATCACAGACTGTTTCAAACAGCAAAGGGATGTGTTAGGGCAGGGGGAAAGATGGGAAACAAGGAAATTAAGATATCCTTTTTGATGATAGCTGCAGGATGCTAGATTATGCTAGCTTACTTATTGTTTTTTTTAAATTACTTAAAGTGCATTTTAGACTATTTCTAAGTTTGAAATAAATTCTTTCATTCCTTTAGATTCTAATACTTTTGTATTAATTTTTAATGAATTTATCTATACAGAAGAAAGTAAGTACAAGTAAAAGAAGTACAAGTCAGGAATTCCTTCAAAATGACTGATGCTTAGGGTTTTTCTTTCTTTTGTTTTTTTTTTTTTCCTCATTACCCACAGTATTTGTGGAAAGAATGTTTGGTACTACAGCTAGAGCAATAGCTCTGGAAGGCAGAGGGCCTGGGTTTATAGCACATCTCTGGGAGTTACTTACTGTGTGATTTGGGGTCGGTCATTGAATCTTTGTATGTATCAATTTCCTCATCTGTAAAACAAATGACCTGGAGTCACGAGACTTTGCAGTCCATTCTAACTCTAGATTCATGACTGTATGAAATCATTTCTGTTCCTAAAGCAAGCACTAAGGGATTTTCCCTGGGGTTTTGATACCTGGTTACATTTAAACAAAACAACACAGGCATTCTGCTGCTCAGTTCTATCTGGGTTATCTTCAGTACATTCATGACAGAAAACTCCCCCAATACAGGCTGTTAACTCTATTTTCTGAGTTCAAGATCTTAGATGAAGCATAAACCCTGTCATGCTTTGAGAATGAGGAGTTTTAGTTATTCTTTGTTATAAATATATTCCTATCTCTTTTCTTTTTTGGAGGGAGGAAAGCAGGGCAATTGGAGTTAAGTGACTTGCCCAAGGTCACATGCTAGTTAAGTGTTAAGTATCTGAGTCCAGATTTGAACTCAGGTCCTCCTGACTCCAGGGCTGGTGCTCTATTCACTGTGCCACCTAACTGCCCACATATTCCTATCTCTTTCTTACTACACAGTTTTCAAATTGCCACTCTTACCATTGATTCACTTCACTTTTTCTTAAGCCCATGCTTGAGGACTAACATGTAATTGACCATCCAAAATCCTTGACACACAATCCTATGCTATGTGTTTATTAAGCCTAGAATTCTATCTAAACTACAAGACTCAACAAGGATAAGGGACTCACGCAAGGTGGCACAACTGTATAACTAAGCTGCTCCGCTCTAAGTCTAAGTCTTTAGACCACAAAATCTCTTTATAATATGCCACAATTCTTCCCATGTCACTTTCCACATTTGGACAGTTTCCTAGTACCTGTGCAGTTGTAGAATCCTAGAACTGGTCTACTAGTCCAACAGCATGAGCAATGCATGAAATCGCTCCACAACATCCAATGTCAAATTGTCAAAAGTCACCAATCTGAAGCTGCAAGAAACATTGGAGCAAATCTTGTCCAACACACTCATATTTATATAAAAAGAAATTAAGATGCAGAGGCAATAAGTGACTCAATCAAGATCACAGTGATTTGACTACTTAGTAAGTGAAGTAGAACACAAACTGAAGTCTTTTTGACTCAGAATCCCCTATTCTTTCTATGATACCACAATGTTTTCCTTGACTGCAAAAGAATTAGCAAAAAAAAACCCCAAAAAACCCAACAACAACAACAACAAAAAAACAGGAAAAATTAACTTTACTCCAAAGATAATGGGAAACTACTTAAGATTTTTCAGTAGAAGAATGTCTCTGCAACTGTCTATCCATAAGAAACATTATCCTGGCAGCAAAGTTAAGAAATAGCTTATAATTACGAATAGATTATAAAGGCAGCTAGGTGGTACAGTGAATAGAGCACCTGGAGTCAGGAGGACCTGAGTTCAAATCCAGCCTCAGACACTTAACACTTACTAGCTGTGTGACCTTGGGCTAGTCACTTAAGCCCAATTATCCTGCCTTTTCCCCTCCAAAAAAGCAAAAAATAAAATAAAATAAAATAAATAAGATTATTTGGAAAGAAAAAAAAACCACACTTGCCACTAGAGCAGGGATTCTTAAATTTTCCTCTCAGCAATGTAAGGTTATAAGACAACTCTAAAAAACTCATGATAGAAAGAAATATTCACATCCTGAGAAAGCACTATAGAGTCTAAATGCAGATTGAAGCAAACTATTTGCTCTCTTTCTTTTTCTTATTTTGTTTTGTTTCCTCCTTCCCATTATTCATTCCATTGGTTATAATCCTTCTTTACAACTTGACTCATGTTTAATGTGAAGGTATTTGTAGATCCTATATTTGACTGCATGCCACCATGGGGAAAGGGGGGAAAGAGAGGGAGTGGGAAAAAATTTGGAACTCAAGGGACTCTGGAACAGAATGTTGTAAACTAAAAGTAAATAAATAAATTAATAATAAAAAAGCATAGATTATAAAGATATAAAGTAGAACGCAAGATTTTTGAGGGTAGAGATTGCTTTTTTTTTTCACTTTGCCTTCCCTGATGCCTAGAACATTTTGCTCTTAGTCAGAATTAAACTGAAGGCAGAAGGAAAAGATGGTAGATAAAAAACACCTGCTAGAATATTATCCCCAATGTACAAAAAGGACAAATGAGGGTCTTTACTATGGTGGTGAAAGGCAAATAGAAAAAACAGGGCATTGATGGAAAAGATGTTAAAATGGGATTGACAATATTTGGTAACTAGTTGATTGTTACAAATGAGCAAAAGAGAAGAATCACAGATAACACTGGTATTTCAAGCATGGAGATTCAGTGAATAGTGGTGCCAGTATGGGGAAATAGTGAGCTCAGTTTTGAACATGTTGAGGGTGAGGTGCTATGTGAGGTCTATGTAGCAATGCCCCAGAGCCAGTGAGGAAAAATTGAAAGTGAGAAGAAACTTGGAAAATTCAGACCTAGACACAGAGATAAAGGAGTCATTGGTTGGGGTGGCTAGGCGGCACAGTGAATGAATAGAGGATCGGCCCTGGAGTCAGGAGGATCTGAGTTCAAGTTTGACCTCAGACACTTGACACACTTGCTAGCTGTGTGACCTTGGGCAGGTCACTTGCCTTGCCTTCTGCCTTCTAAAAAAAAAAGAAATTACTTACGCATCAGACATTGAAATAATCAAACAGTATTTCAACTCCTGCTATCAGACTTGGTAAATATAAAAATACTCAATGTCAAGAGACAACATAGGATCATAACTTTAAAGAAGGAAGGGAGGTATTCTATTCCAATTCACTGACTTTACAGATGAGGGCTTTGAAACTCCAGAGATATTTAGGGAATTGCTAAGTGTCACACAACTAGTAAGGACTAGAAGGAGGATTTGAACATGTCTTCTCTGCCCCAGTACAGCATTTTTTCATCTGATAGTTCATGCTGTTACACAAGAAAACATATTTACATTATGCTGAAAAGCATCAGAGATGATAAAATAATATCATTATAACATGTATATTCACAAAAGATAATTGAGTGAGAAAAGACATAGATAATGCAATAATTATTATAAATGTAACAGAAAAATAAACAAAAAGTAAAATATAGAAACACTGTTGGAAAAAATTAATTTGAAACCCATGCATTTTATCAATGGTAACATTAAAGTATATATATATATATGTATTTCTCTGGATCATATCATACTTAGTATGTGCTAGACTACAGGAAAAATGATAACATAAAAAGAAGAAATAGCAAACTGATACTTTATACATCATAATATAATTAAGATAGTAATTAAGCATAAGTAACACAAGTAAAAGATATAGGTCTAAATGAAAATTAAATAATGCCAATTCCAAATAATGAATGAGTCAAAAAAATTACAGAAAAATTTTAAATGAGGAACAAAATAAACTTTAAAAAAAGAACAATAAAATCAATAAACCTTTAGCTAATGAAGGTAATCAAATTAATAAACTCACAAATGAAAAAATAAATTTAAAACTGAGGGGATTTAAAAACAGTTTTCAGAATCTACTATACACAATCACGTGCTATCAAAATTGAGAATTTAAAAGAAAAAGATGTTTAGCTAAACATAAAATGCTCAAGGTAATAAAACAAGATTGATCTTTACCCAGTCTAAGAAAGTATAACAGAATGAGTCACAAATAAACTACTAGAGAAACACAACCCAAGTCCAAATGAATTTACAGGGGAATTTCAAGCATTTGAAAAGCAAATAAAACCAAAATACCTTAAGATCTTAATACATAAACCAAGGAAGAATAAAGCTGACTAAGAAATTCATACCCTCTTAACTCATGAATACTAGTGCAAAAATAACGAAGATCCCAGTCAAAAGACTAGGTATCTTCAGATCAAAAATATCATACCCTGCAAAGTTAACTATTATCTTGAATGAAAAAAATGGACATTTGATAAACTCTCAGATTTTCAAGATTTTATTTTAAAAAACTCAAATTTAATAGATGATTCAACATAGAAGAACCAATATAAATATAAGATACATAAGAAAGACTGATTATAAGGGATCCATAAGTACAGACTGTTTACTTTTTATATATATAAAATGTAAAATTTATGTCTAAGATTCTTATTAATAGTTGGGTAATTCATAAGAAAGATTGGGGAAAACCTGGGCATGATATGGATTTAAAAAGTAAAACCATTTAGGAACAGCTAAAAAGAGTGATTATTTTATACAAATGACATGCAAGAGGAAAAACTGCTATACAGAAATTAGGGGAGGAGGGCTGGGAGTTCTAGTTACCTACTTTTATCAAGAATTGGTGTAAGAAGGAACAATATATGTATTAAAAGAGTATAGAAGTCTTCTAAATAGAGAAGAAATATAGGGGCATAGAGAGGGGGGAGAGGACAAGGGAGGGACCTTTAGAGGGGAGGGTAAGCAAATAGATAAATAGGGGTATGGAAGGGTGTTTAGATTTATGGGAATGGGAGGATAGAGGAGGTATCCTTGGAGGGGTATAGGCAAGTCATAGGAGGGCAAGGTAGTGGGTAAAAGTAAAGTAGAGGAGGCAGGAAGGACAGGAAACAAGAGATATGCAAACACATAAAAACAAAGGTCAGGAGTAGAATAAGTTAGGGAATGTATATGTCTATATATGTATATGTGTATATATATATATCTAAAACTATGGAGAAACATCTAAACTTTATTCTGGGAGGTGGGGGAGGGTATGTATATATTTATGGATATAGAGAAACATATCTAAACTTTATTGAGGCCTTTTTGGGGGAGGTGGGGAGAGGGGAGGGGAAGGAAAAAAAAGAGCAAAGTAAAAAAGGGGACAGCAGAGAACAAAAGAAAACTCACAAGGAAGCAAAGAAAAGATGGACAATTCTCAACACAAAGAGTATTATTTATCATACAGGCTTTCTTGAAATGAAAATTTATTGTTACATATTTGAATCCTCTCCTATGTTCTGCTCTGCACATGACATGCTTTTATTTCTTTCTAACTTTGTATTTAAGTTCCAATATTTAAGTTTATCATACATTTTTGTTTCTTTTCTCTATTCTCTATTTGTGTTCTGGTGTTTTGAGTCAAAAATAAAATTTTGGGAAAAAAGATTAGGTATCTTCTATAAAGATAAACGTTGGGTAGATAGACAAAAAGTTATTCATGACAGTTGAATTTATACGATGAAGCCATGTTGAACATTAAGAAAATAACTAGCAGATTTAATCATATTAAAATGCATAACTTTATCAATAAAGAAATAACTTGACAAAATACAGTAATCATTTCTACTAAAAACGATAAGAATGCAATAATGGACAGGTCATTTTTAATATGATGAAAAAAGTGCATTTCTAAATAAAATAGCTAAGTACAGAAAGATATTGTAAGAGAAAACTGAGAAGGAATGATTCAGATTTTGAATGTGAGTAACTGGAAGAATAGTGGCACCTCAACAGAAATGGGGAACTTTTGAATAAAGGTAGATTTGTTTCACCGTGTGATATCACGTGTATAATTGCTATCACATTCCTTACCTTCTCAATAGATGGGAGAGGTAGAGAATTTGGAACACAAAAATTTTTTGAAACAAATGCTCTAAAATAAATAAATAATGATTTAAAAAAAAATAAAATGGCCAGTATTGTTTGTGGAGAAATACTAAAAGCTTTCTGGATAAATACTAGATAAAGCAAAAATGCCTCTCTCCCCTATGTTATTTACATCATTCTAGAAATAATATTCATAACAGAGTAAGAGATTAAAGGCACAAATATCTGCAAAATGAAGATGAAATATCCACATCTGCAGATAATATGATGGCTTATTTAGAAAATCCCAGAGAATCAACAAGGAAATAAATTAAGATCATTAATAGCTTCACTTGAGTAGTAGGATAAACAATAAATCAATGAAAAGCAGAAGAATTTTATACAGTGATAGCAAAAATTAAAAATGGATAATGAAAGAGAAATGCCATTCAAATACCTACAAAATGCAGAGGATATTGGATATCAAGCTATGAGAACACATTACATAAATACAATTACAAAATCACAATTTACAGAAAAGAAAGGCTGAGAAGCAGAGGGGTACAGTGAATATGAGAGCTGGCACTGGAGTTTGGCAGACATATCAATCCACATCTTTCTTGACTTCTTTGCTGTATTTGACTATATTGACAGTTGATCACCATTTCTCTATCACCATCTTTTGGATAGCACTTCACTAGATTTTTGTCACTCTTCTCTCTCCTGGGTCTCCTATCTGTCCCATTCCTCCATTTTAGTTCTCTTCATCCATGCCACAGTCCCTAAGCATGAGCATCCCCTAAGGCTCTGTTCTGAGCACTCTCCTTTTCTCACTCTTTACTCTTTTGTTTTCCCAGGTTAGTTTATTTTTAGCACATCAAAAATTGCTGCCATGAAATGTTCATCTATATGTACCATTCCTTTCTGCCTTTGACTTTCTTCAGAAATAAGCTCAACAATAGGACCCCTGGATTAAAGGATATTAATGATCCAGTAACATTTCTTGGATAATTCCAAACTATTTTCCAGAATGGATAAATCAATTCACAATTCCACTAACTGCATTAGTGTACTTACATTCCTGCAGCATCTCCAACATTGCCTAATGCTGTCTATTCCCATCTTTGCCAATTTGCTATTAGGCAAAACAAGTTTTTTAATTTGCATCTCTTATTCGAGATTTGGAACCTTTTTAAAAAATGTAGTTGTTCATGTTTTGTAATTCTTTTTTTTTTTTGCTTTCTTTTTTTTGAAGTGGGGAGGACAGGGCAATTGGGGTTAAGTGACTTGCCCAAGGTCACACAGCTAGTAAGTGTTAAGGGTCTGAGGCCACATTTGAACTCAGGTCCTCCTGACTCCAGGGCCAGTGCTCTATTCACTGCGCCACCTAGCTGCCCCCATGTTTTGTAATTCTTGCCTGGAAAATCATTCATATTCTTTGCCCTACCCATTGGAATGACTTGCTTTTTATCAATTTATATTAATTCCCTATATATCTAGTATGTGATATTTCTATGAAAGACATTTGTTTAAAAAATTTCCCAAATGACAGTTTCCCTTCTATTTCTATTGATTTTATTCCTGCAAAATCTTTTTAATTTTTATGCATTGAAAATTCTCACAATCTTTCTGGGACTCAATTTCTTTCTTCATCTATAAAATGAGGATGTTGGACTCAGTGGTCCCTAGGCTTCTTCCGGATAAAAATCTATGTCTCTATTCTAATGGGGGAGATACACAAATAACTATAAACATATGATATGCATGGAGAATAGACATAAGGGGATGCCAGGGAAGGCAAAAGGTAGATGTAATGAGGTAGGCTATTTCAGGCATGGGAAGTGCCAATACAAGGGTATAGTGTGAGGGGATTGAAGTGTTATGTTGCAAGAACAGCAAATGGGCAATGTAACTGAATCCTAAAGTATGTGGAGAAAAATACACAAACACAACCACACAATCACACACACACACACACACACACACACAATTAAGACTGGAAAGTCTTAAAAGAGATCAGGTTATGAAGAACCTTAAATGCCAAACAATTTTGGAGATAATAAAAAGCCACTGAGTCTGAGTAAAGAGGGACGAAATGATCAGATCACATCATCTTTTGGGAAATCACTTTGGCCACTCAATGGAAGACAGATTAGAGTGAGAAGAGACTAGAGGCTGGGAAACCAGACCACCAGAAGGTGATCTCAGGGGGACGAAAAAGCAAGTTATGTGAGAGATGCGAAGATAGACAAGATTTGGCAATGGATTGGATGTGTAGAAGAAGTGCAAGCAAGGAATCAAGAAGGACACCAAGACTGTGAGCCTGGTTCGTTAGTGATGCTTTCCAGACTAATTGGAGAGTTAGGAATTGGTGGGATTCATGGAGAAAGATAGTGAATTCTGTTTCGTATGTGTTACATTCGAGATGCTTATGGGATATTTTGCTCAAGATGTGCAAAAGGCAGTTAGTGATGTGGGAATGCTCAGTTGGTGAGTTCAGGAGGGAAATTAGGGCTAGACATATAGATCTGGGAATTAGCTGCAAAGAGATAACTGAACCCGTGGCATAGGAGATAATAAAGGGCATAAGAACAGGGTTTTGAGGGACACTCATGGTTAGTGAGTGTGACAAGGATAAAGAACTAGCCAAGGACACTGAAAAGTTAGAAACAGAGGAGAACCAAGAAAGAACAATGATATGAAAATCCTGTAAGGAGAGAGTATGCAGATGGTCAGTCAGTCATCAAACAAGCATTTCAAAGTATCTACTATGTAACATGTGCTATCTTAAATGCTGAAGATATAAAGCAGAATCATAATTACATGGAAAAGTGGTATCCCAGTAAAATACTACACTCTCCTTGATTAAAAAAAAAAAATCCAGATTCCAAAATTACCCTCCCCTCCCCTCCCAGGACCAACATAAATCTGAGGAAAGTAACCTGGGAAATATCTAATTGTATAAGATACAAAACATATTTCTGGATAGTCCAAATGATAGGTGTTCTTCCTTAGTCATTGAAAACAAAAGTTCAAGAGAAATGATTAATATTTACGAAGAAAGAAAAGATCCATGAGACATTCCAGCAACCTAAATAGCTATTAAATGGGTATAACAATTCTACAGACTGTAAGATGACATTATTCACTCAAATCAAATATTGTATAATTCCAGTGAGGCACATTTAAATTTTTGGTAATTCTTAAAGCAATCCAATACAAGCCATTATAAAGTCTCCAGATGAAGAGCAATGTTTCTTCAAAGCACAGTTCTGGCACACTATATGGCTTAAGAAATATTCTTGCATTCATTCTTTCATTCATTCACATAATAAATCCACTAAACCAGTGGTTCTCAACCTTCGTAATGCTGCGACCCTTTAATACAGTTCCTCATGTTGTGGTGACCCCTAACCACAAAATTATTTACATCGCTACTTCATAACTGTAATTTTGCTACTGTTATGAATTGTAATATAAATATGATATGCAGGATGTATTTTCATTGTTACAAATTGAACATAACCCACAGGTTGAGAACTCCTGCACTAAACTCAATATTAAACCAAAAAATGAACCTACAAAGATAAGCCAAGTGCTTAGAGGCAGCAGGTCATCCCTCACACCACACCTACCCATGCCATTCCCCTCTACGTAATATGAAGCAATAAGGACATAGCCAATAGAGTGCCTTGGGGTCAGGAAAACAAGAGTTGAAGACCTTACTTCAAGCACTGTCTCTAACACATACTAGTTTGGTGACCATGGACGAAAATCCCTTAGCCTGTTTCTTCCTCCATGCAGTTCTCTAGGACTGTAAATCACAGACAAGTAGTTGATCTGTGTCTGTGGAAGGAGTTTGAGGAAAGGAGTTAGCTCTCACAGCAATGAAATCACAGGTCTGGATTTTTTTTTTTTTAAAAAGGTTATTTTCCTATCACTCCTACAAACATTGAAAAATCCCTATAGAGTTTATCCTTCTTTTCTTTCAAAAAGAAAAAAGTGAGGAAAAACAAAACCCCTCATCACTTAAGCAAACATCTATCTAAGAACAATTTGAGCTTAGTTCTAAAAAAGCACATTTTATTATATTGCAATGCCAACAAAAATCACCCTCAAAGAAAAACAAACCCTTCATTATATCATTTCAAAAATGGATAAATATATTTCAAGTTTTAAGCTTAGTATAATAAAACTGTTATAGCTAGATTTGAATTGTAAGAGCTCTTTAAAAAATTTTAAATAGATTTCTCCCTCCCCAACAAGAAAAGTCTTACCAAATGGCATTTCTTAAGGCACAATGTCGATTTTAAAACTATACTCCATAAAAGGCAGCTAAGTAGCTGGAAAATTCAAGTAGTACTGAACAGTATGCGGAAGTTGTTGGCTGACTTGAACAGTAAATTTCCATTGTCAGGGTAACCAGGTAACTCTTCTCCCAAGAAAATGTTATTCTCACTACACTGGGGCAGCTTTCTCTTCAGGAAACCTTAACTCTCCACCCCTTTCTCCCTTCAAAACCAAGATGAACCCAGTAATTTTCCATTGGAAACCAGGTTAGACATGAAAAGGTGATTTTCTCCAACACACAAGAAACAGGAAGAACAAGGTCTCATCAACTCCCACCGTCATAGCTGCCTGAGTAAATATTTATCAGGGTAACTTGTCTTCACATTTCAGATGTCATAAGGAAAACAGGTATACTGTCAAAGGGGAGGGGCCAACAATCCCAAGTTCCAAGGAGGCCAAAGTCACAATGAAGTGATATGGATGAAGACGTCCTTAAACAGTTGGGTGGCATAGTGGACAGAGGTCCTGGGCCTGGAATCAGGAAGACCTAAATTCAAATACGTCCTTGGATACTTACTAGCTGTGTGATCCTGGGAAAGCTACTTAGCCTCTGTCTGCCTCAGTTTCCCCATCTGTAAAATGGGGATTATAATAGCCACTACCTCTAAAGCCTCTTGTGAGGATCAAATGAGATAATATTTATGAAGTGCCATAGAAATGCTAGCTATTATAATATTATTATTACTATGTTGTTGTTTGCAAGTGAATTGAATTGAAGTGAGAGAGAGCTGTACAAAATCACCAGCCTCACTTTCTCCTCTGGAGCCATCTGGGTGCAGTGGTGAGATATAGATTAGGATGACTAGAGATGCCCCTCATTATTATTGTTGTTGTTATCGAAAGATGTAGGATTTAGGATCAGAGATTTAGAGTTTAGGTAGGAATTGACAGCAAGTACAATGAATACAATCTTCACTATAGCTAGCACAGTGCCACCTATGGAGAGAACAATGCAAACTCCAAAATACAGCAAACCCACAGCTGATCACGTGCCATGGTTTCTCAGGCTGCCCTCATTTCTTCCTATTACTGACAGCCTGGATTGAGCTACCCCTCTGTTTCTGCTTAATTTTCTTCTTTTTCCACTATTAAGCTGTACTAAATCCTGCTCCAATACCCCCTCTTCACTTGGAGGTGCCCCAAAGTTTTTAAAAGGGTTCAGGCTGAGGTGGGTCTTACCAAATTGAAAAAAAAAACTTCAAGTACATACCTGGAGAAAGTCTATACATCTGTCTGCAAAGGATTTAGCTAGTTAAGTTTCAAAAAAAGCTTCATCAAAAGGTTATCCACTCAGGGATTTGGATGTCTTCTTTAGCAACAGCAACTAAAGAAGACTTTCTACACTGGAGCATAGGAGCTTTCAATCTTCAGTGACCTAGTAAGGCTGCCTAGAGGGCTAAAATACACAAGTGAAATCACAGTGCCTAGAAGTCTCTCTATCAACCCACCATCTCTGTTTAAAGGCAGGGTTGATGGGCACAAAAGGTGACTCAATTAAGTCATCCTGCCTCAAAGTATGATGTTTAAAAAATTGAAGAGACATAGTTTCTGAGTAATTAATCATTTTATTAATAATTCATATTATCAATAAAATCAATGATCATTTGGTGTCACTCTTGGACCAAAGAAAACTTGTGGTGGTGAGCTCACAGTTTTTATGTTCTTGGAAGAGTGGGTGTTCCTGAAGATGACAATCACTTCTGATTGGTTAGCAATTAATGAGAGAATGAATCCAGTGAGGGTCTTGGGGTACCTGATACTGAGAACCCAAATCTTGGTCTAAGAGATTTATCAATATCCATATCACCCATCTGACAAAAGGGAGAATCCATTTTCCCAGACCTGTTTGAGTAAACACAATGAGCAGGAATCTACCCCATCCACCTAAACTTAGAATTTCTTTACTGTCTTTGATTACATCTGAGCCTGGGCAAGTCTCTGCCCAAGATTTCTGATACTAGTTGATTTCTGGATGAGGAAATAGAAAAGGGGTGGGGGTGGGGGTGGAGATGGGAACTTGGTCCTAATTCAATAATTAGTTATTAATATATGAAAGAAATAATCATTTATCTCAAAAGTAAGGGGTGATAAGTTACCCAAACTCAATCATAAGTTTTAGATTAAGTGTGCAAAGTATTTGAAAGATATTGGAGGGACTTATTGGTGACATGAGGACCAAGACAGTGGACTAGACATTTTCTCTGATCAGCATGACCTCTCAAACCTTACCAAAACAGAAATTATGCACCAAAGTTAAAGCAAGTTCAACTGTTTCCATGGCCTAAGACATTAAGAATTGAAAAAGGAAGGAAGGAAGGAAGGAAGGAAGGAAGGAAGGAAGGAAGGAAGGAAGGAAGGAAGGAAGGAAGGAAGGAAGGGAGGGAGGAAGGAAGGAAGGGAGGAAGGAAGGGAGGAAGGAAGGAAGGAGCCCTTGCTCATGTTGTGGTGACCCCCAACCATAAAATTATTTACATTGCTACTTCATAACTGTAATTTTGCTACTGTTATGAAAGAAGGAAGGAAGGAAGGAAGGAAGGAAGGAAGGAAGGAAGGAAGGAAGGAAGGAAGGAAGGAAGGAAGGAAGGAAGGAGAAAAGGTGAAAAAAGGAAAAGGTTAACCTCCCCTTCAGTTTCAGACAGGGATGCTCACTGACCTGAGCTCACTCAGCACCTTTTCCCCACCTTGCATGCTGCCTGCAGCAAGGCCTCACTAGCAGATCCAAGGAAGCAATATAGGTTTACATCAAAACCCACCTCTACATCCTGGTACCTCCTTCCTCCTTCCAGTGCATTAGAGACCCTAGCTTTGGTATGGAAGTTTTCTCAGGCCTCAACAGCTAGTTTGGTCACAGCTCTCCAGGAGCAAAAGCCTACTGGGGGTGCAACCCAGAAGCACCAAATCTGCAAAACTCTGAGCTACCAGTGCCAAGGAAAGTAGTCTGTGAACTGCCAGTGCCAGGGAGAAGAATTAAGGAACAGAGGAAGTGGGACAGGTCACTGGGCCAAGACATTGTGTATGTGGGGAGCTGGGCAGCACTCTGCCAAGAGTGAGAAAAGAGCACAGCATTCAACTGGGACCAGTTTTAACCACCCAAAAGATAGCTGGGAAGGAAGGAAATATGAAAGAAGGAAAGAAAATATGGCCTCCAGATCTAGTAAATGAATTCAAGCATCTATGAATAAAAACTAAAAAATAAAGGAAAATGATTCAACAATTGATGAAAGAGAATTCTGTGGAAGTTGAGGAAAACATAGAACCATAATATACTGTTCCTGAGTGGTTACAAAAAAAAAAAAAGAAAATTATGGGAGCAGAATTTGTGTCCTCCATAGCAAAATAAGCAGAACAGAAAAACTTCCATTTGAAATGGCAAGCCTCATAACAGAAACAAGGAAATAATAAATTAGAAATGCAAATACAGAAGTGAAAGATAATGTAGAAAAGAAGCAAAAACCAAAACGTGGAAAGAATAAATGCTCACCGGAACCAGGAGACCATCACACAGAAACAGCGCTGTGACACAATGATCCACCGGGAGAGACTTGGCTGCTCTCATCCACACAATTCTGAAGGACTTATGATGAGAAACACCATCCGCCTCCTGATGAATAAGTGATGGATTCTGGATGAAGACTGAAATACACTTTTTTTTTACTTTATTTTTCTTTTGCAACCTACCTAATCCAGAAATAGATTTTGCATGACTTTGCGTGTGTGATCCTTATCAAATTGTTTGCTTCCTTAAGAACAGGGGAGCGGAAGAGGGAGGAAAAGAATTTGGAGCTCAAAATTTTAAAAAATGCTAAAATTTTTAAATGTAATTGATAAATATTTAATGAAATAGAAATGTTGGTGGGGGGAGGGGAGAATATATGTTCACTATGCAAGAAAAACGTATGGATCTTGAAAACAGGGTACATAGAGACAACCTAAGCATCTCCCAGAAGAACATGACAGGACAAAACAATTTAACATCCTAATGAAAGAAATCAAAGAGAACTCTCTAGAAATTCTGAACATAGAAAATGAAATACCAGTTGAAAGAATTCACAAATTACCTGGAGAAAAAAAAAACCCAGGGCTGCAAACTCCAAGACACATGGTGGTTAAACTCAACAATTCAATTCAGAAACATTAAGTTCTTCAAGATATCAGGAGAAAGACTTTCAAATACAAAGGAAAGGAGAGCTGAATAACACAAGACTATTCCATGCTAACTAGAAAAAGGAGGAAAGATGAAATAATGTGATCTAAAGAGCATAAGGAGGGGCGGTTAGGTGGTGCAGTGAAGGGAGTCAGGAGGACCTGAGTTCAAATCCGGCCTCAGACACTTAACACTAGCCATGTGACCTTGGGCAAGTCACTTAACCCCAATTGCACTACCTTCCTCCCTCCAAAAAGCAATTATAATAATAATAATAATAATAATAATAACAATAAAACTCTTAAAAAAATAAAGAGCACAGGAGCTCAGGATGCAGCCCAGAGGGACCTATCCTGCAAATCTGACCCTAACCACATAAGGCAAAAGATGCACTTCATTAATAAAGAAGAGTCTGAAACATTTTTAGGAAAAAAGTCATCAGATGAAATGAAAGGATTCTAGATAGGAAATCTGATCCAACTGGAGGGGGGTTTTTTGTTTGTTTGTTTTTTGTCATTGTTGTTTTTGCCATACCCTCTGGGTCCACTATAAAAGCATTCAGCTGGATGGAATAAAGGATAGATTAGAGCAAGTTGCAAATCAGAATAGAACATTTCAACTACATCCCTTGAAGAGTCATTTGGGGGAGAAAACGGCATTTGAATTGGGACTAGGTCACATCCCTACCACTTCCTCCTTCCTACCACTCTGGCCAGAGGAAAAGCACATGGGCTTAAAACACCAAACAGAGAAATCTGTATTTCATCCCAAGAGGGAAAGAAAGCTACGGGAACTTCCTAGAAGAAGACAGTCAGACATTCATTTTTAGGCATTTAAGTTTGAGTGGTGTGTGGATAATGGGTTGAAGAAGAAAAAGCTGGGATTGGCATGCTACTACAATAGCCCAAGCAGGAAGTGACCTGGACCAGGACTAGCATAGTTGTGGTATGAGTAGTGAAAGGAGTATAGTGGCAACCACACTGGCATACCCAGGATGGCTGCTAGTACAGGTGCTTAGATCTGCTTTATTAGGAAAGATAGCGGTTTAAGGGGTCAACAATCTTTTATAATTACATTCATTAGTTCAGGGAAAAAGTCAGCACCCTGAACTTCAGAGAAAATCCAAACAAAGAAAATACAGAAAATACACGCAGGAAAATAAAGACCAAAAGAAAGAGCTTCTGTCTGAGAAATTAGCATAAATCAAGAGACAAATCCAACTGTCTGACCCTGGCAATATATATACAGTTACCAGAGAGAGAAGCACCAACATCTGGGTTTTTCAAAGCCAGGGGCTCCTTAATGGCTACCCCAAATCATAAGAACACTCTTCCAATGAGTGAGCCCCAAAGCGCAAAATGCTCACCTCAGAGTATATATACCTTTTTAGAGCCAGAGGGCATCATCATAACCCTTGTGACTCAGCACCTAATTAGAAATTAGCAAAAGGTGTGACAGCCTTCCTACAAGTCTTCCCTAAGCAACCTAATCTTGATGGGCTCCACATGAGCCCTACTAAGGGGTGGGGAAGATTGTAAATCCCATTAACATTACAAAAGTGATATAAGAATTATCAAGGGAATAGAATCAAGAACAGTAGGACTGGAAATGGCAGGAGTTGGGGGAAGGGAAGTTTGTGAGGGAAGACCAAGAACTGATGACTCTTAGGTTTTGAATCTGGGCAACTTAAAGAATGGTGGGACATCAATAGAAATAGGGAAGTTTCAAACTGTGGTAGATTTATTTGTTTTCTTGCATGTTGGTTTACTGTATGCTGTAACCCTGATATCATCCTTGGAGTTACACTTACATTCAACCATTATTTCTTTCTCTACAGTAGAAAAGGCCAAGATGTCTAGAAGGGACTCCATTAGTGTGTACAATCAGTTCCCTGACTTAGTTGCATTATTCAAATTCTCACTGCATATTTCCACTTCCATACTTTACCTAATTATGTACCTAGCTGAGTTCAAATCCAGCCTCAGACATTTATTACCTATATGACTTTGGGCAAGTCATTTAATTTCTGTTTGCCTAGGCCAAGGGTGGCCTAGGAGGCAACTAGGTGGTTCAGTAGATACAGCTCTGGACCTGGAATCAGGAAGATGAGTTTGAATCCAGCCTCATTCACTTACTTGCTCTGTGACCCTGGGTAAGTCAGTTAGACACTGCTTGCCTCAAGTTTCCTCATACGTAAAAAAAGTGATATTATAATAATAACACCTACTGCCCAGTGTTGTGAGGATAAAATATTTCTGAAGTGTTTTCTGTACCTTAAAGTGCTATATAAATGCTAGTTTAATTTGTTAGCATTAACTGTATACTTAGTACACTTAGTATATATTATTACTCTTACCCTTAGTATGGGTCTGGAAGATAGTCACTCAATTACTATCAATTCCCATCACAAATAAGAGGCCCCTAGAGGTAAAATGATTTGTCCCAGAGCTACCTAGCTAGTGGTAAAGCCAGAACTAGCCCCCAGGTCTTCACATTGTCTAAACTTGTATAGTTGGGATACTAAATTTGGAAGGGGCCTTAGGGCAAAGGTTCTTAACTTTCCGTATGTTACATATCTCTTTGGTTGTCTGGTAAACCCTATAAGCCCCTGTAACAGCAAGCACCCTAGCATACCCAGGATGGCCTGCTAGTACAGGTTCTTTGATCTGCTTTTCTAGGAAAGGTTGCTCAAAAAAGGTGTTAATAATCCTATTTTTTTTTTTACAATTCTCTAGTTCAGAGGAAAGGTCAACATCCTGAACGTCAGAGAAAATACAAGCAGAGAAATTAGCACAAAGACCAACAGACAGGGCTCTGACTGCCTGAATCAAAGTAATATTGCTATACACTTTACAAACATCACTGGATCAAGAGAGCCTTTATATTTGAGCAGTAAGGGGTCTGAACATAAGGCTACTCAGAGGCTTAACAAGGAAATCAAACAGTCCTTCTAATAAGCAAGCCCCCAAAGCAAAATACCAACTCAGAGTATACATATACTTCTCAGAACCAGAAGGCATCACAACCTCCATGACTCAGTGCCTAATCAATTTAGTACCAAAAGGTATGAAAGCTTTCCTACAAGAAAGCTTCTCTTTATGCAAATTCCTCCCCCAATGGGCTCTATGTGATTCAGGATTTGCCACAGCTGGGCACATAGGAAAAATCTTATATCCCATTAGCATTATGGACCCTCCTCAGAATTATGTTTTTAAATGAGTAAAATAAAATACATAGAATTACAAAGGAAATCAATTACATTGAGATACAATTAATAAACTAGTTCTTGAGAAAACAAACTCAATTACTATCAATTCCTAACACAAACAGCAGTTACAATTTTGAATGTGAATGGGATGTTCATAGTAGCTCTTTTTGCAGTGGCAAAGAACTGGAAATTGCAGGGATTCCCATGAATTGGGGAATGGTTGAACAAGTTGTGGTGTATGGTTATGATGGAATACTGCTGCGCTATACAAAATCATGGACTCAGTGATTTTAGAAAGGCATGGAAAGACTTGCACAAAATGAAGAGTTAAGTGAGCAAAACCAAGAGAACATTGTATACAGTTACAGCAACATTATTTTAAAAATGACTTGGAATGACTAAATCATTTTATTATAAATACACAAATTTAAAATAAAGGATATATTAAGAAAGATACTATGTGCATCCAGAGAAAGAACTGACAAATAGAAGTATGTATAGAATAATTTTACTATATCTATCTATATACATACACATAAACCTATTTGTCTAATGGTAATCAGTCATCTCTAGAGCTGGGGTTGGGGGAGGGAAGGAAATTTACATAATAACTTTATTGTAAATTTAAAGGGAATAGCAAGTTGTACACAACAGATTTGCGGTTTCATGTGCAATTTTTTTTATTTTACTATGTTTTTGTTCTGTGACTTGAAAATAAATTTTAAAAAAGAAAACAAGCTCACAGACACCAGGTTAAGAACTTCTGCCTTCAAGATTATTTAGTCCAAGTCTCTCATTTTACAGAAGACAAGTCCCTTAAGTGAAATGAAGAGCCCAAACAGTTACAGCTAAGTGAAACAGCCTTGACTCACATCCAAGCTTTTTGATCTCTTGAACTGGTGCTCATCTCATCTTCTCAAATAATCCCAATGTTGTATTCCCAAGTGAGGCTCAGTCTGGCTCACAACCCTCCTCTCCCCTTCTCCCCCCTCGTCCCCCACTCTTCTGCAATATTAATGAGTGACGCTTTATAAGCAAGTTTTTAGCTTCATCATTACTAAAATTTCACATCACTTCCTACATTTACCACCTAAATAAATAAATAAATGAATGAATGAATGAATGAATGAATGAATGAATAAATCCCACTTAGAATCACAATTGCTGGTGAAAGGATCACCTTTCTACCTGCTGTTGTTCTCAAATTACATTTTTGTTGCTGAACAGGAGATAAGACATTGAATTATTGGGTTTGGGGATTTGTCTGGACAGTTTAGTAATAAGCCACTGCTTTAATCAAGAAAGAATGGGTCTCTTCTCTCAACATGGGGAAGTGGTTAAGTAAGCTAATGCAGTAAGTAAAATTTCTACAAAGTAGAACTAAAAAAAAAAAGTGTGAAGCAGGAAAGGATTCTAACAAGATTTTTACAGGATAAGTTTAGTTTAAAACATTTTGTGAGGAACCAGTGCTGTGATTTCATTAGTGCAGGGAGGAACAACCTCTCCTCTCCTTTCCCTCCTTCCCCTTCTGAAGCAGAGTTAAGTGACTTGCTCAGGGTCATGAAATTAGTAAGTGTTTTAGACTAGATATTAACTGAGGTCCTCCTGACTCCAGGGTCTATGCTCTACCTATTGGGCCATCTAGCTGCCCAGTAATGCACATCACCAACACCTTTCACTATAAATTACAACCTTGGAGAGTTGCTTGGCGAACTGAGAGGTTAAGGGCCTTATTTGACCTTGGTCACACAGCCAGTGAATGTCAAAAGCGGCACTTGAACTCAGCTCTTCCTGGATCTCAGGACACCACAACTCCTTCAAAATAAATCCAAGATTTAACACACATAATCATTTCTAAGGCTATAAAATGTGGGCAAAAAGAGTTTCATGGGTCAGTATTGGTTTCAGGTAAACACTTAAATGTTAGAAATTTCTGATTCCTAAGGAAAAATTACATAGCTATTAAATACTCATAAGAATGGAAAAGGGGGGTGGCTAGGTGGTACAGTGAATAGAGCACTGGCCCAGGAGTCAGGAGGATCTGAGTTCAAACCTGACCCGGGACACTTGACACACTTACTAGCCGTGTGACTTTGGGCAAGTCACTTAACCCCAACTGCCCTCCAAAAAGCAAAAAAAAAAAAAAATAGAATGGAAAAGTAGGTCATTTGAAATCAATTAGAAAATTTTTAAAAGGAGAAAGACAAAACCAGTAGTTAGTCACGTTCAAATTTAACTGAAATTCATCACCATGATAACCTCATATTTGACTTTCACAAAACAGTGTCTCATTGTTTTCACAAGCAATTCAAGTTTCATCAGCCAGTTGTCTGGAATGTGAGAAGATTGCCAAATCTCCTAACCACCGGCATTGGTTCTGGGATTATTCTAAGATTTTTCTTTGAAAATTGAAAAGGGGGCATGGGAAAAGGGGGTAACTTGAAGGTACTGATTTTATCTATAATAGAAATAGCTCATATTTACTTCTTCATAAAATTTACTTAGACTGAAGTGTTAAGAAAAAAATAACCAAGATAATTTTTTGTTGAACTGAAAACATTTGACTCTTTCAAATTAAATATAGATATTCATGTACCTTGTTCAACTTTATTCAAAATTTTTCATGTGTTAGAATGGATTATTAGTTCTCTACCTGGGGTCCATTAACTTCTTTTAAGAAATATTCTGATAACTACATTTTAATATAATTAGTTTCCTTAGTTAACCTGTCTTTTATTTTATGGATTTAAAAATATTATTCTCAAAAGTGATTGATAGGCTTCAGCAGACTTCTGAAGGTGTCTATGACACACACACACACACACACACACACACACACACACAAAAGATGAAGAACTGTGGTCTGAAGAAGACCTCTCTGTAGAGCATAAGAACTAAAACTAGAAGGTAAAAATAACTTACAGACATACACTGTTTCTCTGCAGCCCTCATCCATCCTCTCCCACATCTGCCAAAGGAGGCTGTCATGCTGCTCTGATATTGGGCTTACTAGCACCAGCTTGCTTGTAAGATCCAGCCAATAAGAGAGTCAATATTTCATTTTCTTTCTACCCTTTCCAACTTAGAGATGCGTGATATTGTACAGTACAGCAAAGGAGGTAGATTTTGAACTGGAGGACCACGGTTCAAATCTCAACCCTGGCAACTGCTACCCATGTGACCTTGGGCAATTCACTTCTTCTGAGTCTCAGTTTCCTTATCTGTAAAATGGAGAGGCTGGAGTAGGTTTCTAAGTTCTTGTTTAGCTCAACATCTGTGATTCTATGGTCTTATGAAACAAGGTCAAAAATCGATCCTCTTCAAGGGCCCTTTCCTGATGAACTCAAAACAACTAATTATTAGATCACAGATAAAGAACCAAGATCTGAGTCGAGATCTTCCAGCTCCAAGCTAGTACCCCTGCCTCTGTTCCCACTTCATGCCATCTCCAAAAAAAAATTTATCCTTACTTCCTGAAAAAACAACTGTGCCTTATTCTCTTATCTGTTTTCTATATCTATTTCTATATCTCTATTTCATATCTGGATTTGTCCTTGCTATTCTAACTGATAAAATGTGGAATTTAATTGGACTGGTTTCAAAGGTCTTTTACAATGTTAAGATTCTATGATTCCCTACTACAGTTGGGTATTATATCTAACTTGAGTCGATAAATCCTTATTCTTTTTAGTACATAATGTCTGGCATCCTACATGGTAAGGAGGCACCATGTTTGGTAGAAAGAGCATTTGACTACTTGCTCTGGGAGTTTTAGTTCCCATTCACCTGGCAAATAGTGACATAACCTTGAACAAGTCACATAACTTCTGAACCTAATGTAAAATAGGAAAGTTGGATCAAGTTTCATGAAGGTTATTCTAACTCCAAAAGTGATTCTGTTTTGATAACTACATGTGTTTCAAAGCTGATTTATCAGTGCGATGTGCATGTGTGTGTGCATGTGTGTGTGTGTGTGTGTGTGTGTGTGTGTACACGCACAAATGAGACATACATTGTGGATAAACAATGATTTGAGGAGAAAGAGTATGGGATGGTTTGTGGAGAATGGGTGGCTCATCCTTGAAACTAGTTAAGTTCATAATATCCTAGAGAAAAGGTGAGCCAAAACACTTCCTCCACAGTGTTCTAACAATCTTTGGAATAAAAAGTAATCCATGGGGCAGCTAGGTGGTACAGTGGATAGAGCACCAGGTCTGGAGACAGGAGGACCCTCAGATACTTGACACTTACTAGCTGTGTGACCCTGGGCAAGTCACTTAACCCTGATTGCCTCCCCCCAAAATAAAGTAATCCATGATTCTAAATATTATTTGATTCTGCTTGTCACTCAGCCAAAGAAGAAATGGCACTAGCTATGTATAGGAAAGAGCACTCACTTACCAAAAGAATACAACCAACACAAAGTTTTAATGGCTCAAAAGAAAGCATTTCTGCTTTGATAGCAACCCTTGGAATATTTCACTAGAAATTTAAAGCAGTCCTCCCTACCTCCATCCCCTGAGACTCCTAGCATAGGCAACTGACCTACCCACACCCTTAGGACTTCTGGGCTTTTCCAACTACTCTGCAGCTGAATTTTATGTTATTTGTAGTCTTTTCTCAATTAGCATAGGAGAACCTTAAGGGAAGAGACTCTTAACTTTTTCTATTTGTATCTCTAGTGCTTAGCACCTTGCTTGGCACATATGAAGCATTTAACAGATGTGTTTTCATTCATCCACATAGATACACACACATATATACACATATACATACATGCTTATACACATACATACATATGTATGTATAGACACATGTGTATACACACATACATATATATTTACACTCATATACACATTGTGTGTATATATATATTTTTATATTTATTTATACGCACACATAAAATACTTAACAGAGAGATGGCACTAGAATTAAGGGGGGTTGGTAAAAGCTTCCTAGAGGGTGGGATATAGGTGGGTTAGAACTAAAAGGAAGCCTTAAAGTAGTCAGAGCAGAGGAAGGAGAAAGTTCTAGGCATGGGCAACAGCCAGAGAAAATTCCAGAGGTGAAAGATGGAGTGTCTTGTCCTTTGGAACAACCAGAAGAAACTGTCACTACATCAAGGAGTAAGTGGTGGGGAGTAAGGTGTAAGAATACTAGAAAGGCAGCAGAGGGCTAAGTTAAAAATGTCAAATAGAATCTTTTTTACTTGGTCCTGGAGGCAATAAGGGGTGTGTGTGCGCGCAATCATCAGATTTTCACTTCAGGAAAATCACTTCAGTGTATGAATGAAGAATGGACTGGAGTCCGGAAAGAGGCAGGAGGGACCTACCAGCAGGCTATTACAAGCCTTGGCAACAGATTGGATATTAAGGGTGAGAGAGAGTGAGGAGCCCAGACTGATTCCTAAGTTGTGAGCCTGAGGTACTGGGAGGATTTAGAGGGAAAGACAGAGTACCCATTTTGGACATACTGAGTTTAAGTTAGCTACTGGAAATTTTTTTTATCTGTACCTGTGATTCACTTTGTATGTTGTTCAGTCATCTCAGTCATGTCTGACTCTTCATGACCCCATTTGAGGTTTCACTGGCAAGGATATTGGAGTGGTTTGCCATCTACTTCTCCAGCTCATTTTACAAATGAGGAACTGAAGCAAACAGGGTTAAATGACTTGCCCAGGGTCACACAGCTAGTATCTGAACTCAGGAAGATGACTCTTCCTGATTTCAGGTCCAGCACTCTATCCATTGTGCCACCTATCTGCCCTCAGGTAGAGGGTTAATGACAAAAAATGTTGCATACAGTATAAGATGTAGTCATTTATTTATTGGATGCTTTTGCTGTGACCCTTTAATACTTGTATGTGGGTGTATCTGCATGTGGGTGGACCCACCTGGAGACGCCTAGAGGAGCAGTGTCTCGGTTCCTAAGACCATCGGAAATAAGTGTTTTCTGATGGTCTTAGGTGACCCCTGTGACAGGTTCGTTCGGCCCCCAAAGGGGTCACGACCCCCACATTGAGAACCGCTGGCCTAACAGTTTTTCTTTGTTATAAGAGAGGCCTTATTGGCTTGGAGATGAAACAGTATATTGACTAATGTAAAAACAAAAGGGAACAAAGTATTTTAAATTGCTAGTATTATTCACACCTTTTTTTTTTGCTTTTCTTATTGAACAACGAGGTTCTAAAAAGCACAGATTGCATCTTACTTCTTCCTAATTCCTCACAACACCTTCCCAGGTTCTAGACACAGAATAACTGTTCAGTAATAATGGCTGACATTTATAAGGTTCACAAAACATCCTACAATCTCATTTAAATCTCATAATAACGCAAAGAGACAGATAGTACAGGTCTTCTTATCCCTGTTTTACTGATGAGATAATTAACTTAAATGACTTGCCCATGGTGTCTCAACTAGGAAGTATTTGAGGGAGATTCCAAACTCATATCTTCCTCACTCCAAATGTAGCAGTTTAGCCAATGTGCTGTGCTATTCTAATTAGAATTTTTTGGTTGAATAAAGGAAAAATCATATGAAATGTAATATAATCAAAATTCTATCTTAGGCATGCATCTCCTAAATTTTGACTGGCAATATGTTCCCCACAAAATCATTAATTCTTTTCTTTTTCCATTAGTCCTCAGTTTCCTTTTCCCTTTTCTATCTCCAATTTCATCTTCTTTCTCTCATACCAGAGCTCCAGTCCCACAGAATCTCAGAACTGGGCGAGATTTCTGTGGTTATCATAGCAGTCACTTCTTCAACAGTAGTTGTAGTAAGGGGTCCTCCAGCTTCCAAGTGAAGGCCTTCAATGATGATAAAAAAGTTAACCCCTAAGGCCATCCATTTTCCTTGTTTAGAATTTTTTTCCATTCCTCTCAATGCTCTGGACTTTCTCTCAAGTTCTATAAGTGGTTCTGTATCCTAGGGTCAATAGATTATTGTTTTTATTACTTACAGGCATTATAATTTTAATTGTTCAGATTGTTTTAAAACATATATGATCATTAAGGAGAATCATTTTTGAATCATTGTTCTAAAACCTAGAGAAATCAATAAATGTCAGGTTTTTAGAGCTGTATAGATTTTTTTAGTTAAATTTTTCCTTATTTTATATTTTCATATTCAGTTTTCTTGTTTAATTTAATTTAATTTTTCTCAATTACATGTAAAAACATTCTTTTTTTTCTTCAAATTTTGAGTTCCAAATTTTCTCCCTCATTTCCCTCACCCCCTCATCACTGAGACAGAAAATAATTTGACATAGGTTATACACGTGTACTCATGCAAAACGTATTTCCATGTAAGTCATTCTGTGAAAGCTGTATTGGTTTGGGGGAAAAAAAAGTTATCTCCCCTACACTCTCTCACTCCTCTACTTTCCTTATTACTATGGAAAGCACAAAAATCCTCCCAGTTCCACAGGCTCCCAAGTTTGTTGTCATCCTACTTAGTAAACTCTGATGGCTCCCTATTTCCTCCAGGATCAAATACAAAATCCTCTTGTCATTCAAAGCCCTTCATAACCCAGCCCCGCCCCTTTCCCCCTTCTCTCTTTCCAATCTTCTTAGATGTACTCCCTACCTACCACAAACTCTTTCATTCAGTGACACTTACCTGGCTGTTCCGTGCGCAAGACACTCCATCTGTGACCTCCAGGCATTTCTCTGGCTGTCTTGCCTACCTGGAATGCTCTCCCTCCCCATCTCTGCCTACAGCCTTCCCTGGATGCCTGTAAGGTCCAACTATCTTTTACAGAAAGTCTTTCCTGATCCCTCTTAATTATATATTTCCTATTGATCCTGCATACAGCTTATTTGTGCGTTTGTATATTTACTCCAAGTCCCTCCCATTAGATCCTGAGATCCCTGAAGGCAGGAACTGTCTTTCGCCTCTTCTGTGCTTAGCCTAGTGCCTAATACGACATAGGTGGTTAATAAATATTGACAGATTGACTGAACTAAGAAACACTATACAAAGGGAATGGAAACCAAAAAGAGAAATTTAATGATGTTTGGCTCTCTGAAAAAGCAAGCTAAAATAAACCTTCCTTCTTTTCAGAGGTGAAAGACTCTGGGTGTGGAAGATTGCATACACTGTCAGACTAGGTTAATTTTGTTTGGTTGGGTTTTTTGCTATTATATACAGGAAGTAGATAATTGGAAATGAAAGTGATGTGGAAACAAATCTTTTTTTTTAATTTAAAGTTAATAGATGGGGGAGGGGGTGTAATGTTATTTAGTCACATTATAGCATGACCTAGGAACTAAAAATAATGAGCAAGTGGGGTGGACAAGCAGCTGAGAGAATGAGTTAGGCTAAGATCCAACAACAGAACATGATAGAAGAGTCCCTGCTCAGCAGTCGTCTGAGCATCAACATCAAGCAAGGCATCAAACAGTTTTGCCAAGGATAATCACCAGCATATCATGGATGATGTCCAGTGGAAAGTCAAAAAAGGCCATTCTTTAAAGATGGAAAGGTTGTGCTCCTGGTTCAGGAGTATATTGTGCTGACTGCATCAAGTTTAAAAGGCCTTCTTCATTAGAGTCAAATCTATCATTCCTTTTTTTTTAAAAGGCTAATAATTTTAGTTTAGGGCAAAAACTTGGATAGGCAGTCTTCTGAGTTAGTCCGTCAGGACATCTCATTTCAAATGTGCTCCAGAGAGACAAACTGAGCCCAAAATGAATAGAAGGAAGAAGACTGAAGTGGGATGAGTTTGGGAAACTCGGGCAGTATCTTTAGTGATCCTATGTTATTGGTCAAATGAAAGACGTTATTTTCAAGACCAGTAGTCTCCTAATACCCTTGTGGCTGTGAATCATGGAAAGGAAAAGGCAGTTCTCGAGAAGAAATCCAAGCCTTACATAAAAATGCTCCAAAGCACCAACAGAGAAATT
Organism: Pseudochirops cupreus; assembly: GCA_028627135.1. Taxonomy (NCBI): domain Eukaryota; kingdom Metazoa; phylum Chordata; class Mammalia; order Diprotodontia; family Pseudocheiridae; genus Pseudochirops; species Pseudochirops cupreus. The sequence goes on along the minus strand of CM053580.1, from coordinate 289,970,755 downwards.
GAAATCAAAGCAGCTCTGAGATTCCATCTCATACCTCTGTTTGGTAAAGTTGACAAAAAGAGGAAAAGTAAAAATATTGGAGAGTTTATAAGAAACAGGCAAATGAATATATGTTATTAGAACTGCATATTGGCAAAGCCATTATGGAAAGAAATTTTGAATTATGCCCCAAAAGTTAATAACTGTACACACTCTTTGACCCAAAAATACCATTACTGGGCCTAGATCAAAAGGAACCGATATGTACAAAAAATATTCATAGTGGCTCTTTTGTGGAGGTCATGGAGGCCAATCCCTTCATTTTTTACAGATGAGGAAAAGGAGGGACAAAAACGTTCAGAAACGTGCCCAGGGTCACTTGAGCTAGTAAATATCGGAGGTAAAATTTGAACTCAAGTTTTCCATACTCCTGGTGTAGCACTGTATCCACTACTCAAAGAATGGGCAAAGAGGGTACGAAAAAGTCAGGTAAATGGTGGATAGAGAAAAGTAGGAAAGAGAATGAGTGGTCAAGAAAGGAACCTCAGGATAGTGCTTAACCATGTTTATTATGTTTTAAAACACTTCACATTAAAAGATCCCCTCCGTAGATCTGAGATCATATAGGAAAGTGACTCAGGAAGGCAAACGGCAAAATCCTAACTCTAATTCCAGTTTCACAAAATCATCTAGAGACTTTACATTGGTCAAAACACAATGCCCATGTGCCTTTACATAAGTCCTCAAATACAAAATGGAAGTGAAAGTATTAACCACTCAGTATTTTTCAGTGAATTGCTCATGAAAATGCCCTGTACACATTTGCTAGGATAATAAAAATAAATATTTCAATTCAAAAAACTCATGGTAGCTTCTAAACAAAGCCACCTCCTTTGATTTTTGCAGAAAGTTAAGCGGGAAGAAAACTTCATTCTTTCCAATAGTGCATGAAAGCATAACTCCCTCATTTAATGGGATTTATGGAACTACTGACTCCTACCCAATCCCACTGTTTTGATTAAATTCCAATCTTTAATTTTCTTTTCCTCTCTCTAAATGCCTTTGTTCAGGTTGGCTCTTTTCTATCCTCCAACCCCTAACTAATATTCATAGCCTAACTGAAATCTCATCTCCCATCAAACCAGCTCATCTAGTCTTTTTCTCAATGCCAATTGTACTTAGGGCAGCACAATACAGTTTAGTCCTGAAATTTGACAGTTGCTAAAATTATTCAGCTGAGTTTGGTTTGAGCTGGAATAATCATAGAACCATAAATTTAGAGAAGGAAGAGAACTCTGAGATCATCAGGCTCTAAGACTTCATTTTACAGTTAAGGAAGCTAAGTCCAGAAAAGCTAAATGATATGACCAACATCACATGGCTCACAAATAACAGAGCTAGAATCAGAAGCTTTGGGCAAGTGTCTAGCCAAAAACCTTCTTCTTTCTACAGGAGAAAAGTGCCACCCAGGGGAACTAAAGTGACTTGCCCAAGGTCAAAGGGTAATTACCTAGTGGATACTCAAACCCAAGTCACTCAGGGCCATTGTTTTTCTAAAATATCTCTCAAATATTCTTCCTTCCCCTAATATGGATAGAAACTCCATGAGAAAAACTAAGTCATGTTTTATATTTTTATCACACCATACTACCATAGCACTTTGCAGAGTATATATGCATCAAAGATATTTATTTTCAGTCAGTAAGTCAATAAACATTTATTAAGGGTCTAACTGTGCTAAGTGTTGGGGATAAAAACGCAAAAAACATAAGCAGCATCTGTCCACAAGGACTTTAAAATCTAATCAGGGGCAGATAACACACAACAGGAAGTTGAAAAGGAGTGACCTGGAAAGACTTGAACAATTAATGAGCAAAATGGGCAGAACCAAGAAAGAGGATGGAGCATCCAGTAACAGCAATATTGTTCTAAGAAGGACTCTGAGCAAATAAGTCATTTTGAGTATGGCAAATATCCAAATTAACTATATAAAGGACCCATGAAGAAGAACGCCATCTGTATTCAGAAAAAGAATTGAGAAGTGTTTTAGGGCAAAAACTTGGATAGGCAGTCTTCTGAGTTAGTCCATCAGGACATCTCATTTCAAATGTGCTCCAAAGAGACAAACTGAGCCCAAAATGAATAAAAGGAAGAAGACTGAAGTGGGATGAGTTTGGGAAATTCAGCAGTATCTTTAGTGATCCTAGGCTATTGCTCAAATGAAAGACCTTATTTTCAAGACCAGTAGTCTCCTAATATCCTTGTGACTATGAATCAAGGAAAGGAAAAGGCAGTTTTCAAGAAGAAATTCAAGCCTTACATAAAAGTGCTCCAAAGCACCAACAGAGAAATTTAAATCAAAGAAGTTCTGAGTTTCCATCTCAGAATTTAGATGTATAGAACTATTTTACACACACACACACACACACACACACACACACACACACACACACACACACGTCTCACGGTAGCCATCTCTGGCAAGGGGCTAGAGGGAAGTGAAGAAAAAAAGAAATTTATATGGTAACTTTATTATATATTTAAGAAGAATAGCAAATTGTATATAATAGATTTGCAGTTTCATGAGCAATCTTTTTTTTTTACACTATGTTATGGAAATACTTGTTTTGTTACATAAACTAAAAAGAAAAAGAAAAAAAGGAGTAGGGGAGAGGTTGTCTGGAGAAGGGACATGACAGAGAAGTCCTGATTGCAAGACTGAGCACAATACTAAAATTCTCACAGTATCTTCTGTGTGTAAGTTGATCATAATTAACAATAGGTCTATGAGAAACTAAAGCTATGAAAGTTATCCCTCCCCAGTTAAGGGCAAGCATAGGCTTGTTTTAGTTTCTTGGTTGAAACCCAGGCCTCTATTCACCAAACTAATGTTTCCTTAAACACTACTTATCTCTAAATTTGAATATAGGAACCTGCTCCTCAAAGCCTGCCAAAATGAGTAATAAGAACTAATCAAACATATGGGGTAGGTGTGGTCTTCATTGCTTACAAGAGCTCCTGATGCAGCACAAACAGTTTCTAGTGGTTTTATTCCCTAACAAATGTAGCTTCCTTTAGTTAGTTTTAAAGTAGAACTACTTACTTTTATCCACTTGGGGGAGAAAGCGTTTAACTTCCTGGCTAACTACAAGGGCATTAACATCACAGAGCGTAATGAAGAAGTGAAAACTATTAGAAACCTTATAAATTTTCTGTATTCCTAGAGATTCCCTCCTTAAAGATCTGCTTTGGTTCTCCCTACACCCAATCCTGCTTTTGACTTTCCACTGATAAAGCATGCTTAAAGAAAAGCATGTACATGTGCACAGACAGACACACAGAATACCTTAGCAAAATGCCCCAGCAATACCAATGGAGAAAACTTTGCAAATATGTTAATTACATTAATGAAGCCAATAAGCAGTAAGTAGGGAATTTATTAGAGAGAAGTTGCCTTCAGCCAAGTATACCAAAGGTCAGTTTTTGTGGAAAGATTTAGATCACTACTGGGAATCTCATGGTTTACACTTGCATAGCTCCTTGAAAGACAAACATGATTTGTATCTATGGTTTCAAGCCCAGATGGTCTCCATTCAAATGATAAGCTACAATCAGATATGAAGAGAAATCAAACAGAGGTGCCATATTTATGAGCTTATATCAGGACTAGCCTTGCATAAGCCACAGACACACAAGAGAGACTCATATCAGATCTCCACTAAATGATATAACCAAGGCAATCCATTGTTTCTGCAAAAGAAAACAGTACCTTTTTAATTACTATGAATGAGAATTATAATAAACTAAGAAAAAACTTCTTACCTATTTTAGGTTTCAAAAGCCTCCTCTGCAAAAGATATTTACTGAACTCTGTCACAGATGCCTTTCTCCATTGCATTCTGTAAAATTCTTTTGTGAAATGTGTTTATCACTTAGCACAGATGTTGATTTGTAGGCATAGAAGAGTTACTTGCATTTCATTACTATCCTTATCCAATACTATAGCAGAAAAAGAGATAGATTTATAGTCAGAAGACCTGAATTCAAAACCTTATTGTAGGGCTTACTCCCTGTGAGACAATGGATATGACCTTTAACCCCTCTGGGTTTGAGATTCTTAATCTATAAAAAGAGGGAATTGGACAAGATGACTTCTGAAGGTCCCTGCCAGCTCCAAATCTCAGATGAACATCCGAAACATTATCTTAACTTTTGACAATTCAAAATACCAGCATATTAGTATGACTGACAATACAAAATTGCAAGAAAAGAACCCAATACTCTAACTGGCTTTTGATGAAATATCTTTTTTTTTTTGCTTTAGAAGGCATTTTTTTTGTTTTTACTTTTGTTTCTTTTTAAAGTAAGCATAGCCTCTCAATGAGGTCTTGCTTATTTAAAAAAAAAACAGCTTGCAGGGGAACTTTCAGCAAATACCAATAAACAGATTAAAGATGTTGGAGGAAGTGATCAATAGTCTGAATATGCAGCACATGACACTTAGTCATTTCTCCAAGAGACTACACAATGAGAAAGTAACTTGCCAAGAAAGTCTGAAGACATTCCACAGAATTAAAATAATGTAATCATCCAATCTGCCTTCAGTTCAACAGGTACATGAATCTGAGAGATAGAACTACTTTTTTTAAAAAGTAATTCAGTACTGTTGATATTCAACTCAACAGCCCCAAATAACTGATTCAAGTACACCACCTATGCCTGTCAGACTGAGCTATCAAGATTTTTAAAAAGGGAAAAAAAAACTCTACCACCAAACAACCAGCTCTCAAAGTTAACAAAATAAAAAACCAACAAGGAAAAAAAATAACTTAGCTTCTTCCTTAGGGAAGATAGGAATGCATCTCTAATGTTCAGAGTGGACACTGGGCAAAATGCCTCCTCCTAAAATGTCATATAATTTAACGACTATTTACCATGTACCTACTTCACAAACAGAGTACTATGGGGCCAATAGAAACACTTCATGTTGACAATGGCAACAGAAGAAATACCCCAAATTTTACAGTAGAGAAGATCCAACAAAGGAACCAATAGCAACAACCATAGCTTTGTTGTCCATACGCAGAAATCCAAGGTTGGCCCTAAACTGCAAGAAGTTGAATTTAATTTCATAGATATTACTGAGACTTGGTGCGGTGAAACCCATTACTGGATCAAAGCTCTGGAAGATTATTCCGTCTTATTCAGAAGAAACAGGAAAGGTAAAGAGAGAAGTAATGATAATGATGATAAGTGAACCCAGGGATGAGGAGCACCATATATTAAAAAGATACACACGTGGAAGGCAATCCAGGAACTAGAAAGGGGAAGCAAAAGGTTGACAGAAGGGCAATGGCTAGAGAAACACAAGTAATTTTCACCAATTACTACAGGAAATGTGAAAAGAAAGGTAATTATGAGTATCTGGTTAACAGATCGTGGCCTGGAACAGAGGCACGATATAATAATCATGGAGAACTTCTATTATCCGGACATCTACTCAAACTTTCCCTCTCCCTCTTCCTTCCTTCCCATGTGTGTGCACAGGGAACTTTCCAAGTAACTCAGATGTTTTTAAAGATGTGCAGGCAATGAAAGCAAGGCCAGGGAACAAGATAATAAATATATAAGACTTGTGATAGGCTTCTGTAAAAAATAGCATTAGGAATGCTAAAGCTCAGAACAAGCTGAGGCTATAATATGTCAAAGACAAACCAAAGAGGAGGAGGAGATGGCTAAATTATCTAGGTGGAAAAAGGGAGATCAATGAAGGGATAGAAGCTTTGCTTGGCATGGTAACAGACCCTGGAGAGAAAGCAGAGCTGGTCAAATTTCCTTTTGCTTGTTTTGTCTACCTAGGAGTTGGACTTTTGTACTAGAAATGACAGAACAATGACTAACAGGGAGTTAATACCCAAGGTAAGTAAGGGGACAGAAAGAGAGCACTTAGCCACCCTTGGAGAATTAAAGTCACCAGGTTCAAATTAACTACATCATTATGAAAGAACTGGCAGAGATGATAGGTGAGTCACTGTTACTGATATCTGCAAGATCATTCAAAATGGGAGGTACCAAATACTGGAGAGAGGAAAATGTTCCAATTGTTTTTGTTTTGTTTTGTTTTGTTTTTTAATTAAAGTACAGGGTTTGCCAACTAGAGGTCAGTAAATTTGACTTCATTTCCTGGGAAAATTCTAAAATGAATGATTAAAGACATAGTTCATGAACATCTAGAAAGAATTGATTATAAGGAGCCAAAAATGGTTTAATCAAGAACAATTCACATCAGAATAATTTCATTTCCTTTTTTTAAAAGGATTACTAAACTAATAGGTGAAAGTAACCCTGTGCCTATAGGTACTTTACCTACACTTTAACAAAGGTTCTGATGAATCATCTCAGACATTTCCTGTAGAGAAGATGGAATGATATGGATTACAGAGTAATGCATGACACACTCAATGAGTAATGAGTAATTACTAATCACTATCAGTAGCACAAAGGCAGGAAGGTTCTAGTGGAGAACACCAGGGTCCTATATTCAACCCTCTGTTTACTTGTATTTATTTATTAATGACTCAGAGAAAAGCATGCTCAGGAAATTTACAGATGATAAAACTAGAAAGAATAGCTAACATACAAGATAACAGAATCAGGATCCAAAAGTATTTAAAAATTGGACTGAATTTAGTAAGATCAATAAATCAGTGAAAAAAGCATTTATTAAGGACTTCCTATGTACCAGGCACTGTGCTGAGGATACAGAAGAATGAAACTATCCCTGCTCCCAAGGAGCTTACAGTTTAATGAAAAAGATAGTTTATGTGTTTGTGTGTATACATGTACACACATACACATGTGTATAAGTACTCATATATTATGAACTCAAAACAAATAAATAGAAAATACAAGACATTTTAGTAGGGAGAGTACAAGCAGTTAAGGGATTCAACAGAGACAAGTGTAAAGTCTTGCTCTTGGGTAAAAATAGTCAACTTCACAACAAATACAAGACAGAGAAGACATGCTTAAACAACAGTTCTGAAAAAAAAAGGTTTTGGTTGGAAGGTTAAGCGGACTGCAGCTCCAATGAGTCAACAGCATAATGCAACAACCAAAAAGGTGAATGTGATCTTATGCCTCATCAGAGAGGGAGAGAGGGAAAGAAAGAGGGAGAGGGAGAGGGAGAGGGAGAGGGAGAGGGAGAGGGAGAGGGAGAGAGAGAGAGG
>CM053580.1:289919637-289963047 GCA_028627135.1 Pseudochirops cupreus | reverse complement strand
TTTTTTTTTTTAGCAGGATTCTGCTGTTAGCATAGAAAATTGATTGGGGAGGGAAGAAGCTGAAGCCAGGGAAATTAGTTCAGAAATTATTCAGGTGTGAACTAAAAACCTACATTAAACTTGGATTAATGTGAAAAGGAAGAAACTGAGGCAAGAGAGGAATTATGGTGAAAAAATTAACAAGGGTTGTTGTTGACTGGCCATGATGGGAACCTTCCAGCCTGAAGAAGTAAAAGATGACAGAAATTTTGAACCTAAATGACAAGAAGAATGATGGTTTTGAATAAGGAAATCAAAACAGTCTTTTCAGGTACATTGATGAATTTGCTTTTTTTTTTTTTTAATATTGCCTCCCCCACCTTTTTTGGTTTGGATTTGTTATTTCAACAATGCAGGGATTTCCCAGTGTGGGGACTCCTGTTACAACTCATCTGTAATTTATAACTCTAGGAGAGTTGCCTGTGGTTACTGAAAGGTTAAGTGAGTTGCTCAGAGTCAGATAACTGGTATGCATCAAAGGCAAGACATAAATTAGAGCTTTCTGACTCCAAGGCTAGCCCTTCATCCAGTGCACCTCACTCTCTCTCTCTCATGAACTGGACTTTTGCACCTGTTGAATTTGAGGTGGTGTTTGGGGGTGTGGTCATCAGCATTAAGTGAGGTGGAAAAGTTGTAAAGAATGAGGGTGGGGAAGGGGCTGTTTAATTGATGTATTTTTGACTTGAAAATGAAATTTAGACTGGGTGATTTGTGTCTTTCTGGAGTGCAATTCCAGGAGACTACTGAAGCCAGAAGCCAGAAGCCAGATTGAGTGGGTGGTAAGAAAATGGAGGCATTGAGTACAGACCACATATTTGAGGTTTGGCTGGGAAATTTCACAAATTAGAAATCATTTATTAATTTTAAAAATGGACTTGTTTTGCCCAACATAAATAGTCATAAATTTATCTACATTCAGAATCTGTCAGCCTCAGTTACTTACTCTGGAAAATCAAATATTTGGCCTGCCTATGGTACTAGGGTCCTGTCAAGCTCTACAAACCATGATCCTGAAGGGAATTGCTCATGAAATCATGAGATCTCTACTAGATAAAAGCATTCTTAGTCCAGGTTCCTAGTAGGAGATGTTTCCTATAGAGTCACAATTTTAGAATGGGTTGGAGACCTTAGTGAAAGCCTCCAGTTCAGCTACTTCGTTTTGTAGATTAGAAAACTGAGGCCAGAGGAGAAAAAACTTGCCCAAAGACCCAGGACCAAAATCCAGGCTTCCTGATTCTGTTCACCAGCCTTTTTCCATTGTGCCATATTAATTTGTCTGATTTGAAACCTAGCCTCACCCATTATGGGCAGAGGAGAACGGGGAAGTATGATTACCCTTCCACATCGAAAGAGTTAGGGGTGCAGTGACCCCCTCTGGGAAATCCACATAAAATTTTTTGGCCATCCCTTCAAATGAGAGAAGTCTGAATTTGTTCTTTTTCTTTCATGGGGTGCTTATAATACTTTATTGTAAAAATTTGGATTTAGTATTTGGTCATAGGCTCTGTGTTATCTGCTGGTCTTCATGTGTTGTCTGTGGCTTCTGCAAAACTCCCCCAAATTTCTCATTTAATTTCTAATGCCACTATAGCAAAGCTGTGATGGGGAAAGTCACAACGTGGAAGGCACAGCTGTAGCTATGTTCTCTGTGTCCTCTAGAACCATACCTTTCAGCATTCTGAAGGATAGGACAGGAAAGCACGCTTTGGTGGGTTGCATGCCCTTTTATTTCCTCTAATATGACTAAGGTAGCCAGTATTCACAAGGAATAAGACAGTCCTTTTGGTTTGAATTCATCATCTCTTCTTCTCCAGTTTTGGTAATTTAAAAAAGCATTCACTTTAATACCCTATAAACATCCGTCTGCCTTTCCCTGAGGCTCTTTAGCTTCCAGTCATATTTGAAATCACTATTAATTGAAAAGTCACAATCTGCTTTCTCTCCTATGGAACCTAATTTAACATTCAGTCCAATACAGAAATTAGTGCTCTTAAGGACTGTGATTGCAGTTGAGACACATGAGAGATCATTGTCTTTGTAATGTCTCTGGATTCCGCTTTGGTTAAAGTCACTGATAGTACTAGTGATGCTAGTGCTGGTACATACTGGTGATACCAGTATGTTTTTCCTTATTTGGGTATTGTAGTAATCCTTCCATGAAGGTGAACTAAGATGAACTTAACTCACTTCCTTGCCTCAATCCTGTCTGAAAAAAAACAGAATTAGGAAACCCTCATTTCCCTCCAGAAGCCTCAAAGCAACCATCCAAAGCTTCAAATGCTTCCTCTGAGGCTCTGAACAAGGAAGGCACTTATATGTAAGTGGAGGAGGGGTAGTTGATGTGACTAGAAAATACCATCAGCCTCTATCATTTCCTTTCCAAGGCTCCATGGAGAAGTGCCACCACCAACCTTTTATAGTTATTCCTTCCACATCATGAGGGTTACAGGAGTGGTGACCTGGGAACTGGAAAATCCCCATAAAATTTTTTGGCCCTCTCTTCATACCAAAGAAAAAAAATGTGAATTTTTTTTTCTTTTATGAAATGCTTACAGTAACTTATTGTAAAATTTAGGTTGCCATTATATAATACTATACATATATTTTATGCATTTCTGAGTTTCTAAACATTTTCTGTATCATCTACTAGCTTTCATGTGTCATCTGCAGCTTTCACAAAACTTCCTAAAAATTCCTATTTGATTTCTTATGCCAACTCGTGATATATTGAAACCGTGATGGGGAAAGTCACAATGTGGAAGCCATAACTGTACTTCATATTGCAGTGACTTAAATTGTTCATGCCCATACCCTTCATTTCTCTCCCACCCCTTACTAATGCTAGATCTTTGTGGAGATCGGAGGGTCCTCTGGTGGACTAGTTGCAGTCTCTTGCTTTAAGCACTTAAATACTTGGTGAATTAAAGGCAGTTTTTTCAGAAGTACAGATGGGTTATTCTAACCATCTGTGTTCTTCTTGGTCTGTTCTCCCTTATTGATAAGCATTTGTAAGATGGAGGACTGGGGTGTCGCTTGTGGTCGTGCAACAGAGTTTTTCTAGAGTTCATGAAGCACTAAAGGACTTGTGGGGAATTGTTGGTCTGTGACTTTGGTCTTGTTAACCGTGGTAATAGCCCTGGTGATGGAGATGGGGTTGGAAGGGACTCATGCATTACTGTACCTTAGCAGCACTTGGCAAACAGATTTGTAGCTGCTCCTGTGTGGATGGTAGGAGTCACAAATAATTCCATTTCTATTTGTGTTTTAGGGAATGTAGTACAGTGGAAACAGTGCTCCATTAGGATTCAGAGGGGCTGGAGTTTAAATCCCAGACCTATCGTGAACCCTGGCAAGTCACTTCCTTATTCTGGATCTCATTTTCCTTATCTGTAATAAGATTGGACTAGATTTGTTCCTTACAGTTCTTAATCTGTCTGTCATCTGATGAATGTTAGCTGAGAGCCTGAAAACCTAGACTCAGATCCTTGCTGTCAATGTCACTTAGCTCTATAATTATGTGTAAGTTACTTAGTTCTTGTCTCCTTGTCTATAAAGTGGGGATGGTACTTAGTATTGCCAACTTTATAGGGTTGTTGTGAAGAATATGCTTTGCAAACCTTAAAGCACTATCTATCTATCTGTCTGTCTGACCTCCCTATATATATATCTATATCTAGTTATAAATATCTTGTGTCATGTCACCCACGAGGTATTGCAGCTGGCCTTTTACATACCATTACTATGCAATATTTCACTGAGGTCATTTGAATTAACCAACAAATACAAAAAGAATAGTGGGGGGAAATAGGGTATTGTTTAATTGCTTGGAAATTGGTTAGATTTTGGTGCTTATGAAACTAAGCCTGAGATGTATTAGATGGGACAGTTAGCTCCTTTGGGCTCTCATCATATATGCTTTGGGGCTGGATTATATGTTCCCTATGTATGTGATCTTGGGCATAGGAGTGTCCAGGAGAATGAATCATTTTAAAATACATGATGGCCAGAAAAACAGCTAATGTTGTCCAAACTATTAGTGGTTTGATTCTTTAGTGTAACAAAGGATAACACAGTTTTTGTTTGTTTGTTTAGTAGCAATGGTTGATTGTCTTTTGTTCTTGAAGAGGATCAGACTGACAGCACTATGTTAGAGTCAAGTTATAGTGGGTCCCACTGTGACTAATCAGATCTATACCAGCTCAACCACAGGTTGGGCACAAATAGTCCATGTGAACATTTGGAGTGGATTCTCTAAATTTTCATATCTCATGTTTCTTTTGAGCTACTTCAATTCTGCTTTGCTCACAGCACCTGGCACAGCACCTTCTCTGATGAGAGCATGTCATGCTGGAAGGTCCTGTGCTAGTGTCTTCCATGTCACAAACAATTTCAGAGTTCATAAGAGAGACTTTGAGAATGTCCTTGTATTGCTTTTTCTGACCTCCATGTGAGCACTTGTTATGTGTGAGTTCTCTATAAAATAGTCTTTTTGGAAAGCATATGTTTGGCATTTGAACAACACGGCCAGCCCATTGGAGTTGTGCTCTTTGCAGTAGAGTTTGAATTCCTCCTGGTTTAGTTCAAGAAAGGACCTCAGGGTCTGGTATCTTATTCTGCCAGAAGATTTAGAATCTTCCTAAGACAATTCAAATGGAAGTGATTGAATTTCCTGGCATGGTGCTCATAGACTGTCCAGGTTTCACAAATATACAATAATGAGGTCAGCACAGTGACTCTGCAGACCTTCAGTCTGGTAGTCAGTCTAATGCCTCTTTTCTCCCACACTATCCTTCAGAGCTTCCCAAACCCTGAGCTAGCTCTGGCAATGTGTGTGTCAACATCAGTATCAATGTGTACATCCCTGGAAAGTACACTGCCAAGGTAAGTGAACTTATCCACAGTATTCAAAACTTCTCCATTTGCTATCACTGACAGTTCCATGTAGGGATGGTATGGTGCTGGTGGGTGGAGTACCTTTGTTTTCTTAGTGTTAATTGTTAGGCCAAAATTAGCATGATCAGTGGAGAATCTATACTTTCTTGTATAGCTTCAGAGGCTGCATTGAGTGCACAATCATTTGCAAACAAAAAAAATCATGCACCAACACTCCCTCCACTTTGTTCTAGGATTCACAAAGAAGAAATATAGGCATCACATAACCATTTAGGATACCATTTGCTTCCATACATAAAATATTTAAAATTATTTTAATTTTTAAAAAATAAAGAAATTTTTTTTACAATTTTAATTGATGATATTCATGTTTATGTCAGTTATTTCCTGCCATGCTTGTACCATTGAGTCCTGTGTTATAGTAAAGAAAAAATTTAGGCAAGAATAATCATCAAAACAATTTCATTAGGAAGCGTATGAAGCTAGTTTTCTCTTCATCCCAGATATCTGTAATATTTATGTCATCTATAACTATTTCTATAATCTTGACCTTTCCAATCTACTAAGAGAAGGAAAGTCTTATTGTACCTTCTGTAATGAGATTAGTCATTACAATTAAAAAGAATTTGGATTATTTTTGTTTACATTAAAATGGACATGTTTTTTATAGTTCTACTAGTGCTGCTTCCTTCATTCTGCATCAGTTAATCTAACTCTTCTGATGAGTCTCCGAGTTTCTCATTTTGTGAGTGGCAACATGGAGTGGTGCATAGAACACTAGGATTGGAGTCAGGAGACACATCTGGTTTCATATTCTGACTCTGATAGTTACTAACTTGTGACAATGAGAAAGTTGCTGAATCTCTTCCTGCCTGTTTCCTTGTCTGTAAAATAAGGGTTTTGGATTTGGTGTCCTGTAAGGTCCCTTTTGACCCTAAATTTATGATCCTATTTTCATAATTTCTTCATAATGTAATATTATCCCATTATATTCATAGACCATAGTTTCTTCAGCCTCTTCAGTCAATGGCCACATACTTTATTTCCTGTGGTTTTAACTTTTTAAATTTAACTTGCTTGATCCTATTTTTATTATACTCTTCACTAAACATGAGATTTCATGGTTTTTCCCCTTACTGGCCAAGTTACAGCTTGAATTCTTATTATAGTCCTTATACTTAAATATCAGTTTCTCTGTGGAAGACCTAGATGATGTCTAGAATTTGGAATCACATATAAATTTAACAAAGTCTGTTTATGACCTTTAGAGCATAGCATAGGAACTTTCTTACTCTGTGTTGTTGGCAGAATTTTTAGCTGTTGGATTTAATAAGCATTTTATTTTGACTTTTAACCCACTGCTCGGAATTATCCTCCAGTGAAGCTTGAATTAATTAAAAACAGCGTCTGCTGCCCATTTTTACTTATTTTTGTGTTCTAAAATTCATTGGGTTGGTCTTTGACCTACAGAGAGAAATTATTGGGATGGAATTAATACAAGTCACTGGTTTTGAAGCTGACTTTTTACAAAAAATATGATCAGATAACTGCACTAGCTGAAGGGAGTGAAAATGGAGGTTTGAAATGCTAACACCTGAATTCTCTGATATCTTGGCTTTGAATTACGTCTTAGAAGGGTGAAAGGTTAATGGAATAACTATGGTCTATGGGGGCTAGAGTTAGAAATACTGGGCTTTTAGACAAAATCATCACGCTGAAGTTTGCAGTTTGGTATGCAGTTTGGCTCCTGACTTATATGGGTAAATTTACTTCTTAGAAAACATGGCTCTTCCTTTTTCTTTTCTAACTTTTCCTTTTTCTAACTATATTTTTTTAAACTTTTAGTGATTGCTTAATTAATCAGGGAGTCTGTTTCCTCTACTGACATACATCAGAACTCTTTCCTCGTTTGTCTGATATAGTTTTCATGTTTTACCACAGAGTAGTTGCCAACTATGTTGTAGACTTACCTGAAATTTGAATTTTTTTTTCCTGGGGGAGGGTGGTTCGTGTTTCTTGAAGGACAACTTAACATTTTGATGAGTACCATCTATTGTCTTTAATTCTTTCCTTTCTAGTCATACTGACCATTAGTGAAGCATGTAAACTGTCTTTGAAAAGCTGTAGCCCCAGTGCATGTCTCTGTATTTGCCCCTTGGGCTTTGGGATGTTAATTTTTCCGGGAACTTTGTGTTCCATGATTCATAGCCACATATCACCAGTGGAAAAATATTGGTGTTGAAAACATGGATTGTTGTAGTTTTGTTAAGTTTGGGAACATCAAAAGCACTATTCACCTTCTGAAATTCTGTCTTTTCTTGCTAGTCCATTTTGAACCAAAGATGTCATTGTTATAGCTCACACTGAGACTTAAGAAACAATTTATGTTTGTTAACTGATCTGATTCTCATGCAGAACCAGTAGGCAGTAATAGGAATTACTACTACTTTGTAAATGAAGCAACTCAAGCTTGGAGAGTCCATGGCAGATTGTTGTTGTTGCTCCTTTGTTCTTGAAGAGGAGGACCAATGACATCAGGAAGGTGATACCTGGACTTGTACATGAATTGGATTTAAGTGAAGCTGAGCTGTGCAGAGTCATCAGCTTCACTCTCTCCTCTAGAGTCATTTGGATTCCAGGGGCAAAACATAGGTCAGGATGACTGGTGATGGATAGTCAATAAATATCAGAAGCAAGATTTGGAATCTAGGTCTTTGCTAATTCCTAAAGTAAAGACTCTTTTAACCAAGTCTTGCTCCCCTGGATTATCTAAGGTACTTGTTCATACAAAGTTCTATTCTAAGACCTTGAGTTATAGACGTGATCCTGGATCCCCTAAGGCTATGACCCTGGAGTACAAACTCTGGCAGATCCTACCATACTAGTAAGGCTTTGAATATGGTCCCAGCAGGGGACTGCATCTACCTTTTGAGGAAGAGTCCAGCTAAGTCTGAGGAAGAGTCCAGGTAAGTATAGAGAGTTTAATCCCCAGTTGTCTGGTGGCTTGGAAATAAATTCTTTGGCACTGGTCAGCCATGAAACTAAGAAAAATAAAAATGGCCCTTAATTCTGGATGGTCGCTTTCTGCTTCTGCAGTGATAGTGGCAAAATGTGCTAAGAATTGTCACAAAGGTTTTAGTTGATTGAAAAATATAGTTGATTGAAAAATATTAACTTAGCAATTGGTGCTCTAAATGTGATAGCTTCATCCAGTAAACAAATGGACAAAGGACTGTAGCAAAGAAAACATAAGAATCTTGATATTCTTGCCATAGATGAAATTTGAAGACAACCGGGAAGTTGTGGCTAAATGGAAGGATGGCTCATGCCTTGGAGAAACAGATAGAGAAGTTGGCAAATGTTGCTTTTCTTTTTTTTCTTTTTTTTTTTTTTTTGAGGGAGGAAGGCAGGGTTGTTGGGGTTAAGTGATTTCCCCAAAGTCACGCAGCTAGTAAGTGTTAAGTGTCTGAAGTCACATTTGAACTGAGGTCCTCCTGACTCCAGGGCTCGCACTCTGTTCACTGCGCCACCTAGCTGACCCGTGTTAGTTTTATTATATGTCCCGAAGTGACAAGAGATATAATTTCGTGAGATATTTACTCATCTCATATTGAAGTGTTCTTCATTGGCATTTACAAAGAGATAAAAATGAAATACATAGATATGTGAGTATGTATATGTGCAACCCAAATGAACTATTCTATGTAAAGTGCTTTGTAAACCTTAAAGTCCTGTCAGTGATTTTTATATTATGTATATTTGGTCTGGAACTGTGATTTCATGGGTTTAGGGTTCTTTCTCTCAAGGAGAAAACTTCCTCTGATAATAGGAAAAATATCTAACATCAATAAAAATTCATTAAAAATTAAACTGAGAAATTTTAAAATAGTCAACACATATATATGCACATTAAGTTTTGCAAGATGTTTTACATCTATCAACTCATTTAAGCTTCCAAGTGACCCCTTGGGGGAGATGATCTTATTGTCCCCATTTTGCAGATGTTGATTGGCAAGTGGACAATTCTTCTTTAATTAGTAATCTTGGAGAGTTTTCTGGGGATTGGGATAGAACCAAGAGGTTAATTAGTGTTAGAAGTGGAACTTGAACCCAGGTCATCATAAGCTCAAGTCAGATCTATAGTAATTATATAACTGCCTCTTCTACATAGATGCATGCATTCTAGTCCAAATATAGGTTATATTTCTAAAATGAGATCTGTTTAAAAGGAAAACTGTATACACACACATGTTGCAAAATAATATTGATTATAGGTCATGATCAGGTTTTACTGAAGTCATATTTGGGAGAAAAAAAATGGAGTCTAGATTTGAACCAGTACTGTTGACTATGAATTAATTCATTGGACTATTCATCTGGCTGCACATTCATTCAGGTAATGTTCATTTTAAAATTTTTATTTTTCTAGTACTGGTGGTTTAACAAGTTCCTTTCATATCACTGATTTTTAGCTGTGGAGTCTTGGTAAGGTCCTAGGTTTGATGTGTTAATTGGAGCATACTCAAGGTCACACAGCTAAGAAAAAGCAGTGGGGTATCAATGAACTCTGATCCTTTGAATTGAGATCCATTGTCCTTTGCAGTCTGCCACACTGTCTTTTATCTTTTGTGTCTGGAGAATACCTTTGAAGGACCTTATATCACCCTGTTTAATACCTTTCCTTATGTCAGTGCCTAGCTATTGGTGTCTTCTATGAATGTTGCTTGTTGCTTGCAACATTAGAGACAGGTATGTTGCTGCTATAGGTAAATAGTTTAAAGTCCTACATAGGACCTTTCCAAAGTTCAAGGTCTATTTTAAAATAGAGGATTGTGCTGAAGTTGCTTCTGGTTGGCTCCTGTGAGTCAGTGCAAGAACACTTGTCTGACCATACTCGTTTTTTTGGCAAATGTTTCTGTGTAGGGCTATTTTGATAGCCTTTGGTTCTCTGATGCATTATCCTTGTCTTTGTGGGTCATTACCTAAGACAGCAGTGATCATTTATTTCCTCTGTGACTTTCATGCTTCCTGAAGTGTTTATTTGGAGTTAAGAATGCATTATCTAAAAGAAGAACACCCTGTGGTGCCAGTTGGGCCACTGGAGAGGCCAATGGCTTTGCAATATTCTGGGGAGATTTTTGAATACCATATGAACAAAACCTAGATGAAGCAGAAGACTGGGGAAATCTTTACACTCACCTGAAAAAGAAGGGATGGAAAAAGCATGGTAAATATTTAAATATGGTAAGTGCTTTTGAGCATTTGACTTAGGAACACATAGTATGATACGAAGTTCCCTTTCCTCTCACAAAAAGAATAAAATGTGAGAGGATGGGTGAAAATGTACCAAAGACATTTTACTTGGGACTTGCCTCTTCATTTACAACCACCAATTAATAGAATCAAGTAGAAATGGCTTTACCATTCATTCACTGATTCAACAATCTTACTCTCTGCACAGATCTATACTAATATCTGTGAATATAGGTATGATTTCAGAAGACAACCTTTCCCACAGATGGATTTACCAAGAGCAGCTATACATAGTTGCATTAATAAGGGGAATGATGTAGAAACTTAAAACTCACACAAAATTTAGTTTATTTGGAAATTTGAGAGTGCATAAACTTTTCTTTAGAGTGAGAGAGTGGTCAGTGAGATACTCTCTGTCCTCACCACCATTTTATTAGTGCATGAATAGTCTGTATTCAATAGTTAATTAGTAGTTTTTTATTTCAAGAGTTGAATGTGTAAAAAAGATACTTAGCACCTATCATAAAATTGTGCCTGTCATTTAATCAATCGACAAACTTTTATTAAGTGCTTTCTGTGAGTTAGAGATTATGCTAGGGAGACAAAGAAAGGCAAAAAAACCCGATCCCTTTCTTCAAGAAATTAACATTGTAATGGGAGAGACTGCACAGAAACAACTAAGCCCACATATGATATGAAATGTGAACCTCAGGTAGATAATCTCAGAGAGAAGCAAATTCAGCAATGAGGATTGCAAAAAGTTTCATGAGGAAGGTGGGTTTTGAGTTGAATCTTAAAGGCTTGGAAGCCAGGAACTGGAGGTGAGAATTGATGGCATTCTGGGCTTTGGAGACAGCCTTTAAAAAGGCAAAGAGTTGGGGGATGGAATGCCACAGAAACAGCAAGAAGGTCAGTTTTACTGGATTGTAGAGTTTGGGAAAGGGAATAAAAATATCTAAAAAATACTGGAAAGGTGGGAAGAAGTCTAGGTTGTGAAAGGATTTAAAAGTCAAACAAGATAGGTTCTTACTAAATGCTTGCTGATTGATACCTTCACACAGTGTAAATGGCAAATGGAAGATTTTATTTCTTAGACTGACTTGTTAAGCTTCTTGAGGGCAATGACCTTGTTTTAGACATTTCTTCATCACCCACAGTGCCTTGTAGTCATTAAGCAAATGAGTGAACAGGAACTTAAGGGCTATTGACATGGCAGTGAGTTTATAGCAGAGGAGATACAGTCAATCCTCAACTTTTGCGGGTAATGTTCCTAGAAAATGGTATGAAAGTAAAAAATTGGGAAATGTTGATATATTGAACCTATGGGAAATAGGGGGTTAAGTTCCTGCAACCACCAAAAACTGCAATCTTTCATGAGAGATTGCTGAAAACACACTTTTCTGCATGCAGTTCTTTATAGTAAAACATTAATTCTGATAATATGTACTTTTCCTAACACAGTAACCATTAAATAACCCATAAAACACAATACACAAAATAAAATTGACAATATGCAAAACATTTTTTTCTTGCTAGTGATTCCTTAGAATTCTGTGACCTTTTGTGCTAACATCTCAATAAAAAAAAATTGAGTATCATACCAATCAAACTACCAAAAATTATTTTATAGAGCTAGAAAAAATAATAAAATTCTTCTGGAAGAACAAAAGGTCCAGAATATCAAGGGAATTAATGGAAAGAAATGCTAGGGAAGGTGACCTAGCTGTACCAGATTTTAAATTGTATTATAAAGCAGCAATCATCAAAACTACTTGGTAGTGGCTAAGAAATCGAGGGATAGATCAGTGCAATAGGTTAGGTACACAAGACTGTTTGATAAACCCCCAAACCTCAGCTTCTGGGACAAGAACTCACTACTTTACAAAAACTGCTGGGAAAACTGGAAATAGTATGACAGAAACCGGGCATAGACCAATGTCTTACGTCATATACCACAATGAAGTCCAAATGGGTATATGATTTCGATATTAAGGCTGATACTAGAAGCAAATTAGGAGAACAAGGAATAGTTTACCTGGCAGATTTATGGAGAATGAAGGAATTTATGAGCAGAGATAGAGAACATTATAAAATGCAAAAAGGATAATTTTGATTACATTAAATTGAAAAGTTTTTGTACAAACAAAGCCAATGCAACCAAGATTAGGAGGGAAGCAGAATACTGGGAATTTTTACAACCAGTGTCTCTAATAAAGGCCTCATTTCTAAATTATGTAGAGAACTGAATCAAGTTTATAAGAATATAAGTCATTCCCCAATTGATAAATGGTCAAAGGATATCAACAGGCAGTTTTCAGAAGAAAAATTAAAGCTATCTATAGGCATGTGAAAAAATGCTCTAAATTGTTATTGATTAATGTAGATCAAAACAACTCTTAGGTACCACATCACACCTATCAGATTGACTAACATGACAAAACAGGAAAATGATAAATGTTGGAGAAGATGTGGGAAAACTGGAACACTAATTCATTGTTGGTGGAGCTGTGAACTTATCCAATCATTTTGGAGAGCAATTTGGAGCTATGCCCAAAGGGCTATAAAAAGTGCATACCCTTTGACCCAGCAATACCACTTCTAGGGCTATATTAGTGGTATTGTCCTAGGATCCCCTTTTCTTAAGGGGATTTGTTCTGTGAAGTTTATATTCAGTCAAATGACCACACTTGAGGATCTAGAGGGCCGCATGTGGCCTCAAGGCTGCAGTTTCCATACCCCTGTCTTAGGTGGTATACAGTTTAGCTAAAGCACAGTTTCTTCACTCATGGACCTCATAATCTGAAAAGAGATATCCTGGTCCTGCCTTCACGTAAGGGGAATCTGGGAAAACACCTAGGATCTTGTAAATTGGATGAATCTAGAATCTTGTGATCTGGGGGCTACTTTGCATCCAAGAATGATGCTGAGATGAAAATAGTTCCTTCAGGCTATATAACTTTTACCCATAACTATCACACTCTCAAAATTGCTCTCCATGTTAAGGATAAGAAGAAATTACTTAGTCCTGGGAGTGGTGGTTACCAAGCTTTTCCATTCAGACTGTGTTCCTGTCCCTGCAGACCTGAGATGGAGTGATAAGTGACTGGGAGGCCAGCATCTTGTCAGAGAAGGAGGGCTGGACTCTGAGGTTCCAGCCTCAGCTCTGCCACATCCTCCCTATTTGTGTGACTGTGAATAAGTCACTTGACTTCTCCAAGTCTTGATTTCTTCTGTAAAATGAGAAGTTTGGACTAGATAATGCTAATGATTTCTCTCCCGTTGTAAGTCCTATGTTCCCCTTATTGTCTGTGTATTTGGTAATTAATTGTGGGTTTCTTTAAAACATTTCTCATAGTTAATTAATCTATCACGAACATAAATGCAAATAGTGAATCAGAAAATTTGAGATTGAGTTCTGATTTCCTAACTAGCTAAGTCTTCAGTTTTAGACTTTGTAGTTAATATGACGCCCTCAGGAAGCTTATGGCTCAGTCCAGTCATTAATATTACTATCTTCCGCTTGCTCTTTATAGTTTATACATCTTTTATCAATAAATAAGGTCTTATTAATCTGACTTTTTTTATTAACTTTTTTTTAACCTGACTTTTTTTTTTATTAACCTGACTTTTAAGTCCGGTAATAGCAGTGTACTGTCCAGAAATCTATCACGTGGTCCATTCTGAATTTCAGTTTCTTTGTTGTCATGCCTGTGCATCTGAACATACTCTTGTATTTATCCTCACTGAACTGCATTTCTTGGATCAATGACTTGACATTGTAAATATTTGGGAAGACTCCCTTACAAAGTGTTGGTGTCATAGCGTTCCTACGCAGATTTCAAATCTAGAATAATTGATTAGTCAGACAACTTAAAAAATTATCCGTTAGGCTAGACTGCATTGTAGCGGAGCAGGTTTTTCTTGAAAAACCTAGAATTGTAAAATACCTGCTGTCTGGGTAAAGAAACTGACTCCCCACCCCAAATGAGGGTGGATGTTCTTATTTTTCACACTCATTATCTTTAAGAAGCTTTTCTGGTAATAAAGATAGTTTATGATTGATGTGCTAAATAAAGGAAAATGGGACATTCTTTTCTAGTATGTGTTCTTATCTTTTCGAAACCTGAGTTCAAAGTTCATTCAGAGGTGCTATTTCTTTCACATCTCCTGCCCCCCCCCCCCAACTTTTCTCCAGGATAGCACTTGTATAACTGATGTGTTTATAACTTGCCAGATGAAGATAATTTCACATTTCACCAGTGAGCTTTCTTACAATAATGAAACCATTTGAATCTTAAAGTATTAAGGAAATTCATTTGAATTTTTGAAGGGGAATGGTATAATAGGATTATTAATTGATTGATACATTTATTTTTTTGGGAATCGACAAGTATTGATTATTTACTATGCACTTAATTAAGAGTTGTGGGGTGCGGTGAGCAGAGTGGAAGGCACAGTATAAGCATCAGACTTGGTTTCTATGCTAAGGGTGCTTGCAGTATAGTTTTAGAAATCTTAGCTAGAAGGGGTTGCTCCTTTCTTACTCTTATACTGCCATGATCACTATGCCATGTGCTATGCACATAATATTCCAAATTGTGTCGTATTGTGTGTATATGCTCTGCTTAAGAAATGTTGCTTGAATTCATGAAATGATTATTTACAATTCAGAGGGCTCTTACAGATTACCTAGTCCAACCCTCCAATTTTCAGATGAAAAAACTGAGGCCCAGAGGAATGAAGTCACATGTCTAAGGCCCCAGAGGAAAAGCAAGTAGCAGAGCCAGATTTCAAGCCCCATGTGTGTTTTATAATACTAGCTGCCTTTTTGTTGAATTAAACTATTTTCCTCATTTCGAGGATAATTCATAATAGCATGTGATGAAGTAATAGATCTTCTGGTACATACTGAGAAATACACAAAGAGAGAAGAGGTAAGGTCCTGAAAAGGTTTTATTTATGATGGAAGATGTGGAACTGAAACTGGGCTTTAATGGAAGACTAGTGTATTGGACATTGGTGATTATTTGGACTGGAGTGCTTAGAGTGTTGTTAGGAAAGAAGGCAAAATAAGGACCCATTGAGAGGATGAGGCAGAATTGTGGAGGGCCTTCCCAGCTGGGCAGAAGAGCTTGGAGAGCAGATAGACCATCATTGCGCACTTGAACAGATGGTGGATGCACTTGGAATGGCTAGATTTGAAGACAGATGGAGCATTGGGAGCATTTTCCTTTAAATAAAATTGTGTTGTGAGGAGTAGTTTCAGTGTTTTGTATTTGAAAGAAAAAGTTGCGGGTTGTTTTTTTTTTTTTAATATTGTCTGATTTAAATCAGTATAGAATGTGTGGCATCCGTGTGTTATTGGGTTTTCCCCTGAGAGTCATATCTAGATATTTAAACACAGTGGTCATTTGTGTGTATGATTAAAATGTTCATAATTCATCTAATGTGAATTGTTTTTTTACTGATAGTCTTATCTATCCTTAGGTGGTTTTATGTAAAACACTTGGCTAATTTTCACCTGAGGTTTGCCATTTTTTCTGTTTTCCTTTGAGTTTCTCATAATTTATACATAGAACCATTGAATCATAGCTAGATGGTCCTTAACCTTTTTTGTACCATAAGCCCCTTTGACCATCTGGTGAAGCTTGTAGACCTCTTCTTGTAATAATATTTTTAAATGCGTAAAATAAAACATAGGATTACAAAGGAAGCCAATTAAATAGAAATAAATATTCTTCCCCTATCTAGAGTCATAAACCCTTTGAAATCTATCCACAAATTGTGGTCTGCAGGTTAAGAGTACCTATGTTAGATGACATAGTCCAACCCCTTTATTTTCTAAATTTCTAAATTATTTTCTAAATTCAATGATCTTATCTACTAAAATGGACTCAAAACCTTTCTCCCTGGAATTAACCAACTATCTATAAGCATTTAATGAGTATATACTACATGTCCAGAACTGTAAGGTACTATGTGACATATAGAAGTATAATAAATGTTTCAACTTTAAAAATATTTCTGGGCAAGGCACTGGATTGGCTTAGATGTTCTACAGGACACAGAATAATAAAATACCTTATCTCTTCCTCCAAGGTGAGAATAAGACATACACAGATAGCTACAGTACCAAATATTACCTTGGTACTAGAGAAGTGTAAGGAGTGGGAGTCAAGAGATCTAGGTTCAAATCCCAGCTTTGTGCTACTTCTGGGAAGGTGAATAAGTCGGTTAATTTCAGGTTTTCTGAGTTTTCTCTCTTGACAAGATGAAATAAGCTAGATAGTGGGAAAATGTTGTCTGCAGACTCCTAAGGAGCCTCCCAGTGACCCTTTGATGGTATCCTTGAGGTCAAAAACTATTTTTATAATAACATTAGGTTGTTATTTGCTATTAAAATTCTCTTACTTTTCCCAATTACTTATCTGTGTGAGGATGGATTTTCTTCCTATATTTCAACCAAAACAACATATCACAACAGGTTGAATGCAGAAACAGATGTGAGCATCCAGCTGTCTCCTATTAAACCAAACATTAATGAGATCTTCAAAAATATGTAAAATGGCATCACTTCTCACTAGTTTTCTTTTTGTTTGGGAAAATGTTATTTTTCATAAAACGTTATGTCAATATGTAGTGGGTTTTCAAATGAATAAAATATTTTAAAAATTATTGGTTTTAATTTCTAATTTGGTAAATTTTGATAGCTATAATCCACAGAAACAAAAGTTCTTTGGGTCTCTCAATAATTTTTAAGAGTGTAAAGGAGTCTTCAATTTTTAAGACTGTAAAGCTTTTTGGTCCAGAGACCAAAAAGTTTGAGAACTATTGGACTACAGTAGACAATCTCTAAGGTCCATTCTACTTCTAAATCCTATCATCCTTTTGCAAGAGATAAGAGAAACTCAGGTAGGAAAGAATAAAAAGATTGCTTCCAGATAGAGTGATCTAAGAAAGTATCTCGGAGAATGTAGTATTTAAGCTGTGATATGAAGCTGGGGAGGATTTTGATAAGTGGCAGATGGATCATATCAGGCAGAGGAAAAGAGAAGTGATAAGGAGTGGTGGTTAATGGCAACTAACTCAGATTGAATCAGTTTGGGTTTTTTTGCCTTTTTTAGAGGGCAGTTGGGGTTAAGTGACTTGCCCAAGGTCACATGGCTAGTAGGTATTAAGTGTCTGAGGCCGGATTTGAACTCAGGTCTGGTGCTCTATTCACTTTGCCACCTAGCCACCTTCTCAGATTGAATCTTACAGTTTAGGGTCCATGTTGTTTTCTGATCTGCCCTGACGGCTAGGAAATAATACTCAGTGATGATGATATTATTACTTAATCTTAAACCTTACAATAACTGTCACTTTTGAGAAATGTATTGTGGAAAATGTCACTCTTTTTCACATGATGTTTTAAGTTTAGCTTTTTCTCTTTTATATATTCCAAATTCAAGATGTTTGGAGGTAGCCGCATAGGAATTATGCCATCAGTGATTGACTCTTTCGTTTCAGGCAGTTTGAGATTAAACTGACATCCGAAGAGTTCACAGTTTCAGTGCTAAAAGAAATGTGAGCTGCTAAAAACGAAAACATGTGGTGGTTTGTTTGCAATATTCATTACTCAATTCCTCTGCTAGCAACTTTTTATTTTTGGAGGAAGGGAATGAAACTATTGTGGCATAAATGAGATTTGAGTGTCAAATACGTGGCTGATTCATACAGTAAGTATCTTATGAGACCGCTGAGTTTGTGAAAAGAAATCTTTCTGAACCATAGGGTTATTGGTTTAGAGGTTTAGAGTGAAAAGTGACTTTAGAGGTCATCTAGGCAAACTGTCTCACTTACAGATAAGGAGACTAAAGCCAGAGAAGGAAAATAACACGTCCAAGCTCACACAGGTAACAAAAGGGTAGGATTTAAACAAGTGCTTTGATGCCATCATTCAGAGTCAAGTAGTGATTTGAATAGGAAAATATTTCTATGATGAACCAAAAGAAAACCTTTAAAGAGACATGTACTTTTCCTCCCTAGATAATGTAGTTCTAAACAATAAGAAGCAGAGGAGAGAAAACTAATTAAGAGAAAGTTTAGCACCAGACCCAATTAAGAGATAATATCTCAAGAGTATTTAAGGATGACTTTTTTTTTTTTTTTGCTTCTTGGAGGGCAATTGGGGTTAAGTAACTTGCCCAAGGTCTCATGAAAAAGCTAGCTGTTTTTGTGTTAAGTGTCTGAGGCTGAATTTGAACTCAGGTCCTCCAGACTCCAGGACCGGTCCTCTATTCACTGCACCACCTAGCTGCCCCAAGCATGACTTTTTAAGGAAGACACCATACAGATGAAAAATAAAAAAGACCTATCAAGTTGTCATTTATAAATATTTTATTCAAATGTGGTGTGGAGCCATAATATTTGAACTCTAACCTCTCAGTTTCCAACATGTTGTATAAGAAGATAAAAATGGCATTAAAGACAACTAAACTGGGAAGAATCATTGGATCAGGACAAAGAGAGACTGAGAAGGCATGGGTTGGGGCAATAAATTCTAATTGCATTAGAAGGAGCAGTTCACAAGATTATCTGAAAGACAAGAAGATATCAAACAACTGGAAAAAATTACAGCTTGTATTATTACTAAAAAGTGATGAGGAGTACTACAGTACCCAGCCGCTTATTTTCTTATCTCTCCAAAACATTTGAGAAGGATTTGCACATTTATGGAGAGGATTCTTCATGAAAACATGAGAAGGGAAAAGGCTTTCACAAATGATCATCTACAGCAGATCAGAACTTATAATCACGTGATTGACTTAAAAGGTGCAGAACAAATATAGCTTGCTATATTTATTGTTCCTTATTTTAAAAATTGGGCAGTGAGGTGGTACCATGGATAGCGTTCTGGACCTGGAGTCAGGAAGACTCATCTTCTTGAGTTCAAATCTGGCCTTGGAAGCTTACTAGCTGTGTGATCCTGAACAAGTCACTTAACCTTGTTTGCCTCAGTTCCTCATCTGTAAAATGAGCTAGAGAAGGAAATCATTGACTATCAAATGCAGTCCATTGACTTTTCCTATCAGTATATATTTCTTTGCTAGACAGCATATTGCCTTATAACCTAGGCTTAGTTTTGACTAAAGAAAGAATGTAATCTAGATTTATTTTCAGAAATTGCATAGTACTTCCAGCAATTCCAACTGTCTTACTGAAACACAAAACCCATTTTTATAAAAACTACAGTGTTCTTCTGATATTGCCAAATAGCCATGAATCATGGAATACTACAGATTGTTAACTCCCTAAGGTCAGGGACTGCCTTTGCCTTTTTTTTTTTTTTTAAGCACAATGCCTGATACAAAGTAGGATTGATTGAATAAAAATTCCTGGTCAGAGAGTAATGGTGACACAGGTGGTAGGCATAAATAGGCTGCAGTATATCACTAATTATGACATACACAAACAGTGGCATGGAGACATCACCAAAGAGATCAAGAATAGTAGATGGACATACTGAATAATGTACTTCTACCCAGGAAATGTTAAAGGATCTAGAAGCAGTGGTTCTCAACCTTCCTAATGCCACGACCCTTTAATATTCGTATGTGGGCATATCTGCATGTGGGCAGACCTGCCTGGAGATGGATAGAAGAGCGGTGTCTCGGTTCCTAAGACCATTGGAAATATATGTTTTCTGATGGTCTTAGGCGACCCTATTTGACCCCCACAGGCGTTGCGACTCACAAGTTGAGAACCACTGATCTAGAGGAATGTTCCCCCCTCTCCCACATAGGAATAGAAGGATATGGACAAAAATGGCTGGATTGTGATCTGTAGCATTTAAGGGGGATGGCAGCACACTGATGAGCTTGTAGGTCCATTGAGGAATTGGAGAAAGGAGTCAGTTTTCACCCAGTGGGGACTGGAGACAGATGCTAATTCCTCTAGTAGCTGGAGTCCTCGATTATGTAGAGAGTCAGAAAGATAGGGTGGTTTTTGGTGATTGAATGTAAGGTGTATGCCTGAGAACCTTAATTTCTAAGTCAAACTGATACAAATTAGATTTCATGAAAATAAATGGTAGCATGAAGGAGATAATTTTGTTGATTGCACTCACCTGTATAAAGATTTATTGAAGAGAAGTTTCTAGGAGGATGTTTGGTGTGTTATGTAATGGTATTGTTTCACACATAAGATTGGACTACAAATTGGCAAGGGGAGTGGATAAGAGCAGGGTTTGGGTGGAGAACACATATTGACAGCTAGCACCCAGCTAAGGAAAGCAACTTTCAGTTGAGGGAAAATTTTTGACATTAAAAAAAAATAGGAGAGAGGGTAAAGAAAGGTCAGAAGAGAATAGACCATGTGGGAAAAATGAAAATAGGGATACAGTGATATCTTCAGAGAGCCCTAGAGGAATAAGAAAAAGTTCATTGAGACAGTTAACTTCAGCAAAGTTTCAGGATATAAAACAAATCCACATAAATCATTAGCATTCTTGTATATTACCAATAAAACTCAGCAAGGATATCTAGAAAGAGAGATTCCTTTCAAAATAACTACAGAAGCAATAAAATATTTGGGAGAATACCTACCAAGATCCCCTCAAGAACCATGTGAATACAACTATAAAAACACATTGTAGGAATAGAGAACTAAATAGTGGTAGATACATTAACTGCTCATAAGTTGATTGAGACAGTATAAGAAAAATTACAATAACTACCAATGATAATTTATTTAATCAAACTACCAAAGGAATGTTGTTTTATAGAGTTAGAAAAAAAATAACAATTCATATGGAGAAAGAAAAGGTCAAGAACCTCAAAGAAACTAATAGAAAACCTGGGAAGGAAGGGAGTCTATCTATCAGTACCGGATCTCAAACTATACTACAAAGCTATCAATAAGATGATTTGGCAATGAATGGTCAAATAGAAAAGAAGGCTTAATCAGTGGATTAGGTATACAATGTACAGCAGCAAACAAAACACCATAGCATAGTGGTCAATAAACCCAAAGACTGCAATTATTGTGGAAAGGACTTACTGTAGGACAGAATGACAACCAAAATTGGATAGCAGTATGGTAGAAGTTAGATTTAGACCAAGCTGTCACACCATACACTGAGGTAAGCCTCACATAGATATATGACATGTAAAAGGTCACATTATAAATAAACTAGATGAAGAAGGAAGAAATTACTTTTTCAGATCTATGGATAGGGGAAGAGTTCATAACTGAGAAGTATATACAAGAGAAAATGAATAGTTTTGATTATATAAAAAAATAAGTTTTTACATGAATAAATCTAATGTAGTAAAAATTAGAAGATAAATAGGTAACTGGGGGGAAAATTTTTGCCATTAATTTTCTTTGGTAAAGATCTCACCCATATTATGTAAGGAACTGGCTGCAATTTAAAAATTAAAAAAAGAGACATTCTCTAATAGATTTATTTTCAAAGGAAGAAGTACAATCTATCAACAACCATATGAAAAAAACCCACTCAAAATCTCTAATAATTAGAGAAATAAAAGTTAAAACAATTTTGAGATTTCACCTCACATCATCAGACAGTCACAGATGACAAAAGAGGAAATTGACAAATGTTGGAGCCTATGTGGCAAACAGGCACACTCATGCATTGTTGGGGGAACTGTGGTTTGGTCCAGCCATTCTGGAAAGTAATCTGGAATTATGCCTCTCCCTTCCCCCCAGATAACTAAGTGATGCATACCCTTTGACCCAGCAATCCTACTACTAACTCTGTACCACAAAGAAATCAATGAAAGAAGAAAAGAACCTCTATATACAGAAGTATTTTTAGCAACACTTTTTGAGGCAGCCAGAATTGTAAATATGGTGGTTTGGGGAAAATGGCTAAACAAATTATGATAAATGAATGTAATGGAATAGTATAGTAACATAAGAAATGACAAAATGGACAGGTTAGGAGGAAACTGAGAAGACTTCTATGAACAGATGCTGAGCAAAGTGAACAGAACCAGAACAGTTTATACAATGATAAGGAAAAAGAACTTTGAAATACTTTAGAAATTTGAGCTGATGATAGACCACTGCTACCAAACAACAGCAACAAACAACAACAACAGAGCCATGAAATGCACCATTCTCCTCCTACCAGAAAAGTGAAGAACCAATGTCCAACGTGGGAAAGTTTAGCTGGACTCTGCAGTTATATACTTAGGGCTTTATTTTTGTGCATGTGCTTGCTTTCTTTTTTGAAAGTTTTATCAATAGTAATAGGAACAGATGAATTTTTAAAAGCATATTTATATTATGAAACACCATTATTTATTTCAAAATGATCTACTGTGCCATGGTGTTGCTCTGAATTAATATCCAGGCATTGTACCACACTACCAATGAAGAATGCCAAAAATACACTGCAACATCTTTTAAAAAGTATTTCAATGCTCTACTCCAGTGGGGATCTGCTCCTCATATTATAGTTATTTGGAATGAATGGGGAATATTTATTGAAAAAAATGTGTTAAGTGAAGGATTTAAAGTGATCACCATTTTGCATTTTTAAAATTATTGCATTGCTAAGAAACATGCCATGTATTTAATTAAATATTTGCGCTTGAACACTTGTATTTATTAAATGCACTTTTACTAAAATTAAAATATGATAATATGAAAGCTTATTAGATACTGTCTGGTAAGATTATGGCATATAGCTTATTACTCACTCAGTGAATCTATTCAAGTATTCAAGTGCCGTGAGGTGAACACTTGGTTGGATACCAAGAAAAGGTGTGTGAAAGGCTGATAGAACATTCGAATTCCAATGGGTTCCCTCCTCCTAGGATAATGCCCTGTTTGTAACAGGTGCAACAATTCCTTCATGACACTGGGTGATTATTTGACTCACAATTGAAGGCCTTGATTCCATGTAATTCTAAATCAAGCCAATAGTGCATTAAAGGTTCCTTTTGCATACATAATAGCAGCTACCCTAGATCTTTTTCTGTCTCCTTAAGATACTCTATATTAAGTGCCACCCTACCCCTCTTGACTTTCAGAAGACGACCTCCTCCTCCTAGATAACCTTTCCCTTGCCTTTGGGACACCTCTCTCTACTGATTCTCTTACCCATCTGACTATTCCTTGTGAGGCTCTTCTATTGCTTCCTCATCTCCTAAATGTAGATGTCCACCTCAAAGACTAAGTCCTAGTCTCTCTTTGTTTTCTCTGTATTGTTGGTGGTCTCCTCAGCTCCCATAGGTTTTATTAGCACCTCCATATTATCAAACCTCTTATCTCCCGTCCTAATTTCTCCAGAACTCCAGAACTATATCTACAAGTGACTCCTGGAAATCTCCATTGAAATGTCTCACTGTTACTTCAAACTGAACTAATATTCTTTCACCTGTAACCTCCTCTAAATTTCCCTGGTTTTGTTGAGGGTACTATCATATCTAGTTATTAAGGTATGAACATCTCAATGTCAACTTTGATTCTTTTCTGTCTCCCTTTTACCCCTTATATTACAATTAGTTCTCAAGTCCTATATATTCTACCACAGTAAATCTTGCAATTGACTCTTTTTTTCCATTCATTGGGCCAATCCTACTTTTTACCTGGAATGCTGTATTAGGCCCCACATTGGTCTTTCTCTTTTATGCCATTTCTTTGTCTGTCAAAACCACAAATTACTCTGGAATTAAATGTATACTCTTTAGCCTGGCATTTAAGGCCATCCATAATTTGTCTCCAAATTACCTTTCCTCATTTATCTATTATCACTGTTTTAAACTCTATGGTTCAATCAGATTTAAATGTTAACCTTAAGAGAGACTTTGAGAATATCCTTTGGAATTGATTGTATGATATGCGAGCTGGCACAGGACTGCCTAGCATGGCGTGCCCTCATTGGAGAAGGTGTTGTGCTCTATGAGCAAAGCAGAATTGAAGTAGCTAAAAAGAAAAAATACGAGATGTGCAAATTTAGAGAATCTACCCCAAATGTTCACATGGTATTTTTGTGCCCAGTATTTGGTAGAACATTCCAAGCTTGTACTGGTCTGGTCAGTCACAATTGGACACATTGTAATTTGGATCTAGCATAGTGATGTCATTTCGATCCTCTCTAGAAATGAAGGATAACCACCACACCAAACTCTTAAGTTGTTTTCCAAGGTTGACATGTCATCCTGCCTAGAATGTACTTCTTACTCAATTTTGCCTTTCATAATCCTTACTCGAGGCTTATCTGCTTTCCAGGCTAAGTTCCAGTGCTACCTCCTCAGGGCTCCCTTTTTTAGTTTTCCCAGCGGAAAGACTTCTCTCCTTCCTCAGATATTCTCACCTGGATATTGCATATCCAAACCCAAATCTATTATATTTTGTTCTTAATACCATTCATGTTTTTCAGTGTTTGTTAAAAATATTGCCATCAAAATTGTAGAAAGATACTGCCAATTTCATGAATTCTCTAATTTCCTTTCATTTTCATTACCTTCAAATAACTCCTTTAGCACTTTGATTTTGCCTTTGCCTTGGGGGGTGTGCATGTCATTTGCCAGCTAGTCTTTAGTAGAATATAAACTCACTGGTCGTGGGGACTCTGTCAACTTTATCCTTGTATCCCTAGGACTTAACAAAATAACTTGCATTAAGGTGCTTAATAAATGTTTGAATTGACTTGAATAGTGTATGGTGACGTTCATATTACCTATGAGACATTTGCTTTGCAGAAGAAACAGAGATGCAAACTTTACCACAACACCCTTATTCACAACTCTCTTAAAAGTAGTCTCCTTGTCTCCATATGGAATGACTTCAAATGAAAAGCTTAATATTGCTCCTCTGAATATTCTGTTTTTCTGTGTGTGTGTGTGTGTGTGTGTGTGTGTGTGTTTGTGTGTGTGTGTGTGTTTGTGTGTGTGTGTGTGTGTGTGTGTGTGTGTTTAAACTTCTGGCTAGCTAGGAAAGTCACAGCAAATGCAAAGGCATTTTGACACATCTAGCCCAATTTTTATCAACATTTTGGACAAGTGAGTGTGTATTTGGATTTTGCTTATTCTAATCTGTTGCATTTTCCTCTTAATACCATTAATGTTTTTTCAGCATTTGGAGTAAGAATGCCTATAAAAACTATAGAAAGATGACATGACATTTATGAGCTCTATAATTTCCTCTCATTTTTATGGCCTTCAATTCAGTTTACTCTCTGATGTCTTTGTGTGTGTGCATGTGTACAAATTGTTAGATGTTATACAAACTGAGCTTTTAAGAGTACATCATTTCATTATACAATTTAGTGGGGGAAAGAAAAGATTTATGGTTTCCCTTGTCAGTAGTACAGTACTATTTCCTCTAAATGTTCAAGGGGCATTTCCTCCCATTTGTGTGACCTCTGCCCCTTCTAATGCAATAAAAAACCTTACCCATATAATTCAACATAGGAAGTTACTTTGCTTTTGTTTCTGTATTCACGCTTTGCCTATAATAACTACTTAATAAATGTTTATTGGAGGTTGAGGGTATGTGTGGTTTTAAGTAGAGTGTGAATATTATTTCTGAAGGTAAGAACTGGTGCTGACTTCAGGATGAAGACCCAAGCATCTTTTGACATTCTAAGTTATAGTTCAAGCAACTGATTTGTCTGAAAGCCAATATTGGTAGATAAAGGGCATCAAAAATTGAGTGATGTGAAGTCTTCTAGAATTATATCAGGATTGAAGTCCATTGGGAATTAATTATCTCTTATGGCAGAGGCTCCCAAGACCCCTCTTTCTTCTTCCTTCTCTATCCCATGGACTTTTGATTTTCTTTTTTTTTGGACATATATCATTATAATGAAAGCATTTAATAATTTGATTTCCAAATTTTCAGATTTTCCTATTCCAGATGGTAAAGGAAGCACCAGTCTTTGCCTTGCTTTTGATTTTGTGAATATTGTTCTAGTTAACAAAATTAAAATTGCATCTATGATTAGCAAGGTAGAATTGTAGAGCTTTAGAGCCTCCAGATGGTACTTGGAGAGCATACAACCTCTCCTTCATTTTACAGGTCAGGAAACTGAGACATGAAGATGACAATGACTGGTCCAAGGTTGAATGACTAATTGGTGACAAAATTAGGAGTTGATGTCAGTTCTGTTGATTCTTGAGTCAGGGTTCATAGTATAATCATCCACCAAACTAAACAGAGCTTCATCAGTCAAATTTAAAAAAAAAAGACATTGTGAATACTTAGGCAGCTAGATCCTCGGTGGATAGAATACTGGAGTTGGAGTCAGAAATATCTGAATTCTAAACCTCCCTCAGACACTAGCTGTTTGACCCTGAAAGGTTACTCAGAAAGCTCTTTGGGGCACTGGTTTTTCATCTGTATAATGAGGGATTTGGACTTCATGGCCTCTAAGACCCCTTCCATCTCTAACTCTGTGATACTGTGAGCCTACATATTTGATCCTTGTTAAAATGAGAGAATTTTTTTCAGCAAATAGTTCTTCGGGATATGCCTGACACTGTTCTCTGCACTACAGAGACAAAAAGAAAACAGTCTTTGCCATCAAGGAGCAGATGTTATATTAGGGGAAATAAATGCATACATTTAAGTAAATAGAAAGGATTATCAATTAGTAATCAGTAAATATTTATTAAGCACCTACTATGTGGCAGGCATTGTGCTAAGTGCTGGAGATAACATAAAGAAGCAAAAAGACAGTCCCTGCTCTCAAGGAGCATACAAGCTAATTACAAAGCCTACCAGTTCTCAGT
This sequence comes from Pseudochirops cupreus, assembly GCA_028627135.1. Taxonomy (NCBI): domain Eukaryota; kingdom Metazoa; phylum Chordata; class Mammalia; order Diprotodontia; family Pseudocheiridae; genus Pseudochirops; species Pseudochirops cupreus. The sequence goes on along the minus strand of CM053580.1, from coordinate 289,936,114 downwards.
ATCCCATAATTAAAATTTCAGATAGTCATAATTTTGCAATTACTGATTACGGTCTTATTCTCTAGTAAGATAGGCAGCTCTTTATGGATTAGGGAGAGAGAATTATAAACTGGGAGCTAAGAGAAGGGCAATGGACTTTTTTTTTTTTTGATGACTGTCTCTGCTCTTGGTTAGCGGGAAAGGCCGCCAGTATCTTTTAGCTCTAGTTTGTGGTGCAAATCCTGAGAACCAATAATGTTTTCACAGCTGTGTGGTGTGAAGGGTTAATGAAAATGGATTTTATATAAAGTTTTGAAGTTCCATTTAAGGTGTCAAAAGAAATTGGTTTTTTTTTCCTTTTTTTTTTGGAGCGGGGAAGGCAAGGCAATGGGGGTTCAGTGACTTGCCCAAGGTCACACGACTAGTAAGTGTTAAGTGTCTGAGGCTGGATTTGAACTCAGGTCCTCCTGACTACATGGCCTGCACTCTATTCACTGCATCACCTAGCTGCCCCAAAAGAAATTTTAAAAATGAAATTTTATCATTTTAAAGAAAGAAATCTTGATATTGCTTTGAAAATGCTTGTTAGAGATGAAGAAAACTACCCTTTCTTCACTCATTGTTCTTAATTTAACATGGTTCACTTAACTAGCAAGACACAAAAATATTAAAACAGGTTGTTCTGAAAACCAGGCTATTGAATATTTCCTTCTAAACAGGCTCAGTACTGCACAGCTGTTTCTTTGGAGGGGCATTAGCATCCTTTAGATACTGTGAATGATTGAACTTATTGCATGCCTTTTACAATACATTGTTTCTGAATGCAGGTTTTGTTCAGTTAGAATAATTTGCATTTGGGATCCAGTGAGAATATTCATGTAAAGAGCAGGTTTTTGTTTTGCCTGATGAATGAGATGGTTTTGAAGTGTTTCTCAATCTAGTCAGTGTCAAGTACCATTTAAGTGACAAGGGACTTAATTAATACTCATTGATCTTTGGTAAATGTCCACTTACAATTAAAATTTTTGCATTCCCCAATCAGTTTACTCTGTGATGATATTGTGGAAAAATTGGGGGAAAAGATACTTTTTCATAGACAGAAATTCTATGCATACATCACGTTTGTACTGTTTAGATTTCTAATGTGTTCTGTTGTAATAGTTAAAGTCTGTTTTGGGCTCACTTTTCTTAACAACATAGAAAGGTTTTTCAAATGAATTATTTTGATGGGTTGATATATGGTCTATATAGATTAAGAGAAAGAAAATGCGTCAAAATCTTTGCTTTTACTATCTAATTTTGTTGTGTATTAACATGGTTAAAGAGTATTTAATTGTGATGTGGTTATTACAGGATCTGACTTTGGAAGCCTAGATTCCAATCAATCTGAAATGTATAGTAACACTGCTTACCTAGGTAGGCAGACCTTAGGTATTTGGCAGCCTGGCCAAGCTTCCTTCCAAGAAAGTAGAAGTTAAAAAAAAAAAAAAAAGACTAGTTCTTGCCTGGGCTGTTGAGCTTGCCCTTTGAAGGGAGTTTGTCAAAGCCCCAGGGAGATTGGAGGAGGAGGGCATAAATGTGCTGGCCTGGGGCATGGGTCCCAATGTGCCAATGCTGTGGGTACCCAGTACAAGACTTAGGTTATGAATACCTCAAGTTGCTGACAGCCTAACACAAAAAGAGAGAGGTCTGGAACTTCTCTGTGGCAGAGGGGACAATGTTAGTAATGAGTATTTTTGTGACTGACAAGTCTCAGGTTTATCTATCTTGCAGACCATTACATGTGGCTCAACTTCCCACCATCTGGTTGGCCGATCATATACCCCATGAGGCTGCACCAAAGTCCATGCTTTGGGAAACTGGATTATTTAAGTGTTTGAATGGAATTATCTCCAGAAATTAGGCACTGGCCCCCTGAAGATCCGTTCTTCTTTTAGTCTGCTAGTACAGTTGTTTGCTAATGCTAGGGAAAATGGATTATCTGCCTTCAAGGCTTAAAGAGTGGTCTTTTTAAAAGATGGACAAATACTAAAGAAGATCTTGAATTTTCCTCATGAATGGATGTTAATACCTGAGGAAAGTCCAGGTCAAAGCAATTGTGAACTCAATAGTCAACTGTAAATTGTGCAGAGAATAGGGAGATCACAGCTTTCAGTGACAGATGCTTTGTGTGTGTGTGTGGGGGGGGAATGTAGGGGTGTGTGTGTGTGTGTGTGTGTGTGTGTGTGTGTGTGTGTGTGTGTGAACATGTTCCTAATAAAGAAAGAGAAATTGGGAATTTGGGAGCTTTTGAAAGTACAAGTTGACCTTTCATTGTGGAGTTCTCTTTAATAGCTGTACGTATGAACCAAATGTATGTTCTGGTTGTGTTGTGTTGTGTAACAATACATTTAGAACTTCCTGGACTGCACTTTAGAAGTGTTGCTGTTGCAATAAAGGATATAAAATCAACAGATTTTTTTTGTTTGTTTTTCTTTCCACTTTTTCCTTGCCTACAACCTTGAACTTTAATACAATTTTTGCTTGTTTTTCTTTTCAAACCTTTATAATGTAATAGCAAGAAAAGTGGAATGTGTGAGCATGACTGAAGAATATACTTTGGCACAGGGGTGGGGAACCTGCACCTCAAGGCCACATGTGGCCCTCTAGTTCCTCAAATTCGGCCCTTCACGGAACAAATTCCAGTCTGGCTGACCTGGAATTTATGTGAGAGGTAGCAGTGGTGTGCTGGATGCTCTAGGCTTGGGGGTGGAGCCATGATGGCCCAGTAAAAGCTGGATGCTCTAGGCTTCAAGTCAAGGTAGAATATCTTAGATGGAGATTTGAATCCTGGGAATTCTGGCTTAGTCCCTTCAGTGAGCTATGCTTGTTGTTCAGTCATTTTTTTTTCAGTAGCCTTTTCAGTCATGACCCCATTTGGGATTTTCTTGGCAAAGATACTGGAGTGGTTTGCCATTTCATTCTCCAGCTCGTTTTAAAGATGAGGAAACTGAGGCAAGCCAGGTGAAGTGACTTGTTTATGTGTGTCTGAGGCCTGATTTCAACTTAGGAAGATAAGACTTCCTGACTCCAGACTGAGCACTCTATCGTCATTGTCCGCCACCTTGAGCCAATTACTTCACCTCTGAGTACAGGTTTCTTAAATGTAAATTGGGAGAATAATGTGAGGGAAGTGCTTTAGGAATTTTTAAGTCTATATAAATGCAAGTCATTGTTAGACAGAGGGATGGAGAAATTAGAGGGGGAAAATTCAGAAGTAGGAGGAAAAAAGTGTATTGAACTACAATCCTGACATCTTTCCTGTTCTTCATTCACTATTTCCGAAATTCCCTCTAGACCTGCGATTCTCAGCCTGTGGGTTGCGACTCCTTTGGGGGTAGAATGGGGTCACCTAAGACCATCGGAAAACACACATTTCCAATGGTCTTAGGAACCAAGACACCACTCCTCTGTTTGTCTCCAGGCCGGTCCACCTACATGCAGATATGCCCACATATGAGTATTAAAGGGTCGCAGCATTAGGAAGGTTGAGAACAACTGCAAGTCTAGACCAAGGCTTGCTTGTTTTTGAGACTGGGTTTCCATATTTCAGTCAGGATGGAAGTACAGTGGCCACTCATGGGCCTAAGCCCAATTCTGATCAGCATGGGAGTTTTAATCTGTTCCTTCTTCCCTTTTATTTTTTTAAACCAAGTCTGTTTATTTTTCTTTAGGCAGCCTTGTGACCCTTTACTGGGGATAGGAAGGAAAGTCTCACCATATTTGTGCAGGACTTAGTGCAGACATCCAATTGGCTCTTGTCCTACTGTAACTCATAAATAGCACTGCTACAATAGAGGATGTAAAGTTAACAGGTGGTCACAAGTAACCATCAGGCTTTCAGTGGCAGCAGCAGAGAGTATGGGGCTGGACACCACACTCAGCCAGACCAGGGATTCTTAACATGGTGGTCCATAAATTTCATTTAAAAAATTATTTTTGATAACTGAATTTCAATATAATGTTTATTTCTCAATCCCATGTATTTATGCATTTAAAAGCATTATTCTGAGAAAAGATCTGTAGCTTTTATCAAACTGCCAAAGGGGTCTAGGATATAAAAAAGATTAAGAATCTTTTTTTTTTGGGTGACCTAATCAGTCAATCCATCAATGGGTGTTTATTAAGTATGCGGTAGGTACCTGGGACCATACTATATTCTGGGGATGCAAAAAGTGAAAAATGGAAGTCCCTACCCTTAGGAAGCTTAACATCTAATGGGGGATCCAGTAAGCAAAGAAACATTTACAAAGCAAGCTAAATGCAGGATAATGGGAAATAAACAGAAGGAAGGCACTAGAATTAAGAGGGATTGGAGAAAGTTTCCTTTAGAAATTAGGATTTTAACCAACATTCTCTTAGTTTAGGTGCCATTTTGGGATGAAATGAAAAGGTTTTTACTTCAGCCTCACACAGCAATATGCATCAAAAACACAGTAACATTTAGCTACAGCTTTGGAAAACGTGGCCTCTCTTGCCTTCTTATAGAAACCCATCTGGTCAGTAGGTCAACAGGGAAGGGTATGGAGAGTCAGATGGTCTCAGGCACCCACCAAGTCTGAGAGACCTCCACTCTGTCTTCTGTTATTGATTAGAGAAATGCAAATTAAAACAACCTTGGGGTGTCATTTCATGCCTATCAGATTGGCTAAAATGATTGAAAGGGAAAGCACAAATACTGGAGGGGATGTGGAAAAATTGGGACACTCATTCATTGTTGGTGGAATTGTGAACTGATTCAATCATTTTGGAGAGCAATCTGGAATTAAGCCAAAGGGATATGCCTATATACCCTTTAACCTAGCAATACCACTACTAGGTCTGTTTCCCAAGATGATTAGGGAAAAAGGAAAAGAACCCATGTGTTCTAAAAATATTTATTGCAGCTCTCTTTGTGGTGACAAAGAACTGGAAATTGTGGAGATATCCATCAATTGAAGAATGGCTGAACAGATTGTGCTGTATGATTGTAATGGAATACTACTGTGCTAAAGAAGTGAGGAGCTCAATGATCTTAGAAAAATGTGGATAGACTTGCACAAAATAATGAAGAGCAAAATGGTAGAAGCAAGAGAACACTGTATATAGTAGCAGCAATATTATTTACAGAACAAGTTTGAGCCCCTAAGTCATTTTAACTATTATAAATACTCCAATTAACTGCAAAGGACATATGAAGGAAGATGCCCTCTACATCTAGAGAAAGAACTGATAAATAAAAATATCGATAGAATGATTTTACATATATATGAATATTTGTGTCTAATGATAGCTATCTCTAGAGTGGGGGAAGGAGGAAGAAAAAAGGGAAAAAAAATACATGATAACTTTATATTTAAAAGGAATAGCAATTTATACTTAATATATTTGCAATTTCATGTGGGATCACTTTTTTTTTTAAAAATTAGGGGGTGGCTAGATGGTGCAGTGAATAGAGCACTGGCCCTGGAGTCAGGAAGACCTGAGTTCAAATCCGGCCTCAGACATCTAACACCTACTAGCCATGTGACCTTGGGCAAGTCACATAACCCCAACTGCCCTGCCCTCCCCCCTCCAAAAAAAAAAAGCAAAAAAAAAATTATACCATGTTATGGAAATGCTTGTTTTATTCCATAAATTCAAAATGAAATAAATAAAACTTTCTTTAAGAAGAAGCTTCTGTCCTACCACTTAATATGTTGTGTTTGAGTTATTTTTATGTATCTTTTTTCCCCTCCTTCCTCGTGACCTGTTTGAGAGTAAGGGTTAAGAATTGTGCATTGTAGGTAGTGCCTAAGATTTCATAGGTGCTCAATATGTATTTGTTGAATGGATGAATGAATACTTGGGGAAATGTGGTGCAGCCTAAACATAGACATACAAAATTGCTGCAAGGCCTAGCTCTGGAAATTTTCAGATATGCCATATATCCAGAAGACCTTGAGAACTAGTACAGAGTTACTAGAGCCACAGAAGGTTGTCTGATGCTTAATGAAACAGGCAAAACTTAAAGCAGGAGGGAATTAGTACGACATTCGTCATTCCACATGGAAGGGGTGGGGTTCATGCAAAGTGGAAAATTATAGAGAGAGCACAATGGGTTTTGGAGATGACAGGTTCCTTTTTCTGTAACAAAACCAAAGGGGACAGTGGGCATGAAACCATTTTGTTGGGACTTTCTAGTCACTGCTGCCCGATTAAAAATGTGGCTTATTCTTTGTGCTTAGCAGAGCACATGTCTTTATCAAAACTCAGATGATTGGACCATCAGACATGAAATAAACATAACCAAGGTGTGGTCAGATGGCCTCTTTGAACTGTGTGACAGATTTAGGTACAAATTGACATTTTTGTCCATTGAGACCAGGGACTACGTCTAAGGGACTTGTTATACAGCCCTCTAAGCTAGACTGTGTGTCTCCTGTTTGCTATACCATCCAATAGAATGATGTTGCTCTTTTGAATTGAATAGTTGACCCCACTATAGTCATTTTAGGCTTAATATTAGAACTTGACAACTAAAAATATTCAAGGAAATACAATATCAAGGTGATTTATGCACATGTGTGAGTAGATAGTCAAATATGTTCTATATAATACAAATAAATTAAGTTATGGTAACATCCATAAATAAACAATATCAGAATAGAGCCAACCAAAACAAAATGCATAAAAGCCAAGTGCCAAAATTTATATTTAAATGGGAATAAATGAGAATGCTTATATTTAGGTTTAAAAATATTGTCCAAGTACAGGTTGGGGGGAGAACTGACTTGGAGAGTAGAAATAATCTGGGGGACTTTACTTTCACTGTAAACAATATAAACCTACAGGATGCTGGGGCTGCTGGGTGGAAAAGCTGTATTAATAGAAATATAGCATCCAGGGCATGAGAAACAATAGTCCCACTGTCCTCTGTACTTATCAGAACATGGTTAGACAGTTGTGTTCAGTTTTTGGCATGATGATTTAAGGTATTGTATGTATCTTTTTTCCCCTCTCCATGATTATTTAAGGAGAGGTTTATAAACCAGAGAATTTCTAGAGGGTGGTGATCTGAATGGTGAGGAGTCTAAAGACTCTGTCTCAAGAGGAATGATTAAAAGAATGGTCATGAGTCCACAGAAGAGAAGACTGTGAAGTATGAGTTAAGGGGAGATATTGTGGTTCCTGTTTATTGATTCATTTCACCAGGCATGACTCCTCATCAACTGAGGCCTTTAAACAGATGCGCCCTTGAAAGTTCTGTCCTTGGCTTTTTCTCTTGAGTTTAAGGCCTCTAACCACAATGGTTGGAATGAGGGTTCTGGGTGCACTGGAGGAGATTTAAAGTGAAAAGACTTATTCTTTTCCTCCTACCCTAAATTTGCTTCTCTGAGTGATTATGTGGTAACCCAGACTGTGCAATAGAGAGAGGAAAAGGAGAAATCCCACAATAAAATACATTAGAGATAATCTTTATAGCCAGCTGGAGATGAGAAGGTCCCCAATTTCCTCAGCTGCCATTGCTACCCAAGACCCAGAAAGAAAGTTCTTACCACTAGGTTCCTTGTCAGTGTCAAATAACTCAGGATAGGGTTTTATTGATAATGATACTAAAGTAAAACTATGGATGAAGATACTCAAGTAAGACCAATCATTATCTGCCTTGCTATTACCACTAGGCCTTTCTTTCTGCCCTGAGGCCAAACCCTCCTCTGTGGGTTGTCTCTTTCATTTGAATGGAAACTCTTGGAGTGAAAGGGCCATCTTCCTTTTCTGTGCCTTAGTGAAGCAGAATTCTGAAACAAGTATGGGTCAAAGAGCCCCGAGGACCAGTGAATACTTGCTCTAGTCACATACACATGGTCATATTAGTTACTTGGTCACGTTACTGAGCCTTACTTTCTCCGTCCGTAAAATGGCTATCATGCTTGTGTCATACAAGGAAAGTGCTCAGTAAGAACTATGCTGCTGGGAGTTATTCAAGGTGGTGCTGTAGCGAAAGCATTGAATCTGGAATCAATTGAATTTGGACTTGTTTCTTTTTTTTTTAATTGTCATTCATTCATTCATTCATTCATTCATTCATTCATTCATTCATTTATATCCCCTGGAGGAAAGATAACACTTGCAGTTACAAAATTCTAAGAAGCAAATCCTAGCATTCAGGGCCTATCACAATCTAACTCTAACCTACCTGTCTAACTTTTTATTATACAACGCCCCCTTCCAGTAAACTGCATTGTGGCTAAGCTAAATTACCCTTCATTCTTGTTCTGTTCTTTTCTATCTGCTAATTCTGTCCTTTTGTGGCATAATTGAAATGACCTCCCCCTCACCCCCCATCTCATTTTCTATCTTTTGAAATCCCACCATTTCTTGAAGGCCCAACTTGGCTGACTGCCATCTCCTCCAGGAAGTTTTCTTAAACACCTCTTCTTCCTGCAAAACCTGAAAGTATTCTCTTTTTCCTCTGATTTCTTGAGGACTTTGCCGGAACCTCTCCTTTGCCTTTATTATTATTTTTTATCTTGTGTTGTAGATAATTGTATAAATATCTTTTCTCTATTAGATTGTAAGTCCCTTGAAGACAGGATTATGTCTTCTTTGTATTTCCAGGGCTAGCAGAATGTCTTGTGCTTAATAAATTCTATTGAAGATAGAATGCTAGAGTTGGAAGGGAAGTCAGAGTTCTATCACTTCCAGCCTTCTTCATGTTTAAGATGAGGAAGATGAGACTTAGAGAGGGTAAGTGACTTCTCCAAGATGACTCAGATAGCAAATGGTAAAGACAAAGACTTGAGTTTGGATCGGTCCTGGAGTCCGGAATTGTCTTCCTAGGACCACTTTACTTTGCTATTGCATTTTTCAAGGATTAGTCTGACTATATGTTACTAAAGTTATATAAGGAAATTCCTGCCTGCCTGGAAGATGAACAAAATGACCTCTGGGGGCCCTTCTGAATCAGAGTCTTGTGATTCTAATTTCCTCTCGTGGTGCCCTTAAAAATATCCTTGTGATTTTTATGGGTCACGTACATGGGATATATCTTGATTTGACAATTTGTGATTCAATTCAGCTACGTGCCATCCTCCTGGCTGAACACCAAGAAGCACAGCTGATTTAATCCTCTTCTCACCCAAATAACCATATGGAATTTCTTCAGGAGAGAAGGCTACCAAACTGGATCTCTTATTTTTCAGTCTGGCTAATTATTTGGTGATCTACTAGCCCTTGTAGTAACATACCTGCCTGAACTATTGAATATATAGCCAGGAGTAATTTTCAGAAGCTGGTTTGGGAAAATGAAAAATAAGGAGAGTATTATGCTTTATTATTTATAAGATTTGAATTTTACAACAAATGGTAAATAAAATCCTGGAGCCAAGAAGCATTTAAGATTCACATGGTCCAAAGGGCTTAGGGAAAATATCTTGTCCTGTTCTGAGAGTCACATTTAAATTGAAAATTCTAAACATTTAAACTTGACTGGAGTTCTGTAGGATGTCTAACCTGTATCTCCACCTAGCAGACAAATAACCAAGCTTTACTGAAACCTAAGATGTTGATGAAGGCAGCATGGTATAGTGGAACAAATTTTTGATTTTGAGTCAAGGGACCTAGGTTTGAATCCACGTTTTGACATTTAACTGTGTGATTTTAGGTCCTTTCCTCTTTTGTTGTCATGTTTAGTTGATTTTCAGTCTTCATTGTGAGATTTTTGATAATTTGTGTGGGGGGTGGTTGGTAAAAATATTGCTTGGTTTGCCATTTCCTTCTCTAGCTCATTTTACAGATCAGGAAACTGAGGCAAATAGGGTTAAGTGACTTGCCCAGGGTCACACAGCTAATTAAGTGTCTGAGGCCAGATTTGAACTCAGGAAGGTAAGTAAGTCTTCCTGACTCCAGGTAGGGTGCTCTATCAACCATGCCACTTGACTGCTTGCTTCATCTTAGGTCTTTATCTATATAATTTGGCCTCTGATGTCCCTTTCAACTATAAATCTATGATCCTATGTTCTATTCCTAAACCTCTGTTTCTTCAACTCTAAAATGAACCAGTTAGACTCAGTGACATTGGAAGTCCCTATAAATCTATAGCAGTTTATGTTTTAGTGTGTATAAATGTGTGTGTAAATTTATGCTTAGTTGTTGGTCACATAGATCCTTATGTTGTTATCTAGTAGGTAAAGAGATAACAGACAGCTATTTCTCACTCATTATTTCCTGGGCACATATCATATCATAGATTGTATGTTGTGACTCTGAAGTAATAAAACTCATTATATTTGTGGTATATAAAACTTGGTCTAATAAAATTATAGTGTCCTAGATTAATCAGCAGTTTATTTGGACAGTAAAGATATTAAAATGTCTCTTTCCATCATCCTGGCACTTGTTCACATGTCCATTGCTTTAAATGAGTGTCTAAGGATGTTTTGGTCATATTGAATGTATAAAGATGTCATGCATTCACAATGAACTTTTGCATGTCTAATGTATTAACTTTTTTCATTATTTTGTATTACTTTTGTATAGGCTATCCAATTTCTAGTCTATAAATTCCAAGACATTAGGATTCAGGGATTATCGTATCACCCACATACAGTCCCCTTTTTTTTCTTCTTCAGAGTTGGGTGATGATTGACAGCTAGGTGGCATAATAAATAGAATGCTGGACTTGAATTCAAACTTTCCTTTCTCCAGATTTTGACTTGAACTCAGAAGCTGTGGGACCCTTAGAAAAGTCACATAATCTCTCTCAGCTTTAATTTCCTCATCTACAGGGTTGCCTTGAGATTCAAGTGAGATAATATAATATATGGAAAGTACTTTACAGATCTTAAAGTACAATGTAACTGTTATTTATTCGGTGTAAGTCTCTGGACACAGTTGTAGCTGTTATCCAACAATGCTGTATACGTAGTTGGGATGTAATGCTTGGTGAGTGGAAAGACGGTTGAAATAACTTTAAAAATTAGAAGTAAATTTCCCACTGAGTCATTGGACTCCAGTACCAACAGAGTCATAAAACTGAGAGCTAGAAAGTACTGTCCATATCTTCTGATCTATTGTTTACAGATGAGACAAAAGCCAAGAGCCAGGCTGAGCGCACATCAAGAAACTGTTGGATCTGGGATTCAGAAATGTTCCTTCTCTTTTATAAAATGCTATTTGTTTCTTTTTTGTAAAATGCACTATTTAGTGAAGGAATCATTATTTAGAATTTTAGAACTGTAATACAAGCTTATAAATACCACTCTTCTGGGTCAATTTAAAACCTAGGTTGTATTTTACTAGTTGTCTGTCTTCTCAGGAGAGAGAAAGAGAGTAAAAAGAAAACCAGAAAGGATCATTGAGTCTTATGTTGTTATCTAGTAAGTAAATAGCTATTCTGAAAAGCAAAGGGGTAGCCCCCTCCTACCTTTTGGGTCTTCTTATACCTTATTCTGTGCCATGTACCCTTCAATCCAGTGACACTGACCTCCTGGCTATTCTGAGAAGAAACTTGGGCATTTTCTCTGGCTCTCCCTTAGAGCTGGAACTCTCTCCTCAACTCCACCTTCTGACTTTCCTGGCTTCCTTTAATTCCTAACTAAAATCCCATTTTTACAAATTGCCTTTATCAACTCCTCTTAATTCTAGTGCCCTCCCTCTGTTAATTATTTCTTATTTATTCTGTATATTAGCTTGCTTTGTATTATGTATGAATGTTTTTCTCCGCCATTAGATTTAAGCTCCTTGAGAGCAGGGACTGCCTCTTTCCTTTTTATTTTTTTGGTATACATAGGGTTTAGCACAGTACTGGGCATGTAGTAGACACTTAAATGCTTATTGATTGGTTTGAAAAGAAACTCTTTGACAGTAGTGTTGACTAGGTTAAAAACAAAATTCTTTTTGTTGTTGTTGCTGTTGAGTGGCTTTGGGCATAGAGTGAGGTTAGGAGGTGTTGCTGATATAAAGAAAGAGTTACTAACAATTACAACAGTGTAGCAGAGTAGATAGAATTTTTGAACTTGAAGTCAGGAAAATCTGGGTTCAAATCCTACCTCAGATATTTATTTAAGCAGCTATGTTACCTTAGGTAAGCTATCCAATGTCTCTGGGCATCACTCTCAAATCATCTATAAAATGAGCTTTCTGAGAGACCCTTTCCAGCTGTAGGTGTGTGATCCAAAGAAAAAGAAGGATGCACAGCTATAGCCATACGAGGTAGTAGAAGGCTCAACCAAAGGCTGGACAATGACTTGTCTGGCAACTTGTACGGTCAGGTAAGAGTTGGACCCTGTGACCCTGAGACCCTACTAAGAGACAAAGCCCTGGTCTCCTTAGCACTGGGATATGGGAGAATTAATTACACATGATGTTCAAGGGAAAGACATTGGGGAGTTAGAGAACTAACATTTCTGTGAAAACTCCACAAGGAGTTGAGTGAACACTTTTCTCATAGTCCTGGCCCAAAGAGGCAACAATCAACATTTATGTATTTGCTGAGAGTTTGAAATGCCACATGCTAGAGGTTAGGGAGGCCAGGTTGCCAAAGGAACTGATAATCTTGTCAAGGAAAGATGGATATACAGCCCTATCTTGAGGATTAGAATATGACCAATAAAGCATAGAACATGATTTGAACAATTGGACTTGAGAGATTTGAAGGGGAAAATGTTTCCTGGAAGGGGAGAGGAGTAGAAATCAGAGAAGGCTTCAGGAAAGAAGAGAGAACTCTGAGCTGGGCTCAAAAGATGGGAGAGATTTCAACAGCCTAATGAACTGAGTGATTCCTGGCAAACCACTGTACGACACTGGGTCTCATTTTGTCATCTGCAAAATGAGCTAAGATTTGATCATTGTGTTTCCTTCTGGCTCTGAATTTCTGTGAAAAGCAGTAATAAAAAGGGGTTATTTGGTTGTCTTTTTTTTTCCCAAAGAATCTAAAGTGATATTTACGTCAGAAATATAGATTCTCAATCTTCATACTACTTTTAAAAATTTCACCTTGAAATGAAGTGGGTTTTTGGAAGATTGTAAAAGACTCAAGAGAAAAAAAGTTTTGATGTGGATTCAATCCTGTCCTAGCATTGCCTTGTATTATGTATAGCTGACCCATTCAAGTGTTCGTGAAATGTCTCCCTCTAGTGGCAGCTAGATACTCCCAAACCCTAAAACACAATTAGACCCAAATTGGAAGTATTTCAGCCCAATTTCTGTCATGCAGCTGATGAACATGTGATCATCCTTCAGTTGCTTATAAGTGTTGAAAAATATAATTGGGGTGAGCTCAGGTCTTGGTCTGCCTTTTGTACAGCAGGCCTTTCCTAGTGGAATTGTAATTTCATTTGATGAGGACTTTTCTAACAGAAAACTATGTCCCTTTATAGACTGCTTTCGTGTGTGTGTGTGTGTGTGTGTGTGTGTGTGTGTGATTCTTAAAATTAAATGTTTTATTTGAAATGTATCATTGAATATCAATATAACTAAATTTACTTACTGTAAATTATTCGAATAAATTAATTTCAATGCATAAAATTTCGTAACAGTTTTTCAGTCATTTCCTTTTAATGTCCCTATCAGGAAGGATTCTTTGTCTATTCATTTACATTCACATTTCCTCTCGTGTGGTCGTAATTAATGTGTACTCCTTTCTTTTACTTTTTTTTTCACTTTACATTATTCCATAATGGTCTTTCAAGATTTCTTTTATGTTTCCTACACTTGTCATTCTTAATTTTTTTCTTTTTAAAAATCACTTCAAATATTATTGATGTTCTATTTTTTATATAACATGCATTTACAGATTGTTCCCACTTTGAAAGGTCCTTTGTAACAAAGGAAAACAGTTGAGTAAAACTAATAATACAGTGAAAGTGCATGTAACATTTTTACGTCTGTAGCATTCCCATACCTCTATTAAAAAAAAAAAGTTGAACAGAAATATGTTTTCTCTCCCTCCTACCTTCTACCTCACTGGAAAAAAGAAAAAGAAAAAAATTCTTGTGAAAAAAATAGGCAAGCGAAACATTTTCTCTCAGAGACCATGCATAAAATGTGTCAAATTCATTTTTTCTTTTTTCTTTTTGGAGGGTGGGAGGGCTGGGCAATTGGGGTTAAGTGACTTGCCCAAGGTCACACAGCTAGCAAGTGTTAAATGTCTGAGGCCAGATCCTAACTCAGATTCTCCAACCCTATTCACTTTGTTACCTAGCCACCCTCAGTGTGTCTTATTCTTTAAATTACATGTATCACCTTGCTGTCACGGATAGCATGTTTCATCAACAGTCCTCTGGAATTCCTGGTGTGATACAGGCACTCCCTCAACCAGAGGTGGGGAACCTGTGGCCTCAAGGCCACATTTGACCCTTTAGGTCCTCAAGTGTGGCCTTTTGACTGAGTCCAAGTTTTACAGAAAAAAATTCTTTTATTGAGGGGATTTGTGAAGTTGAGGTTCAGTTAAACGGCCTCACTTGAGTACCTAGAAGGACACATGTGTCTTTAAGGTCAAAAGTTCCCCCACCCTTGCTGGCCTTGACTGATGCTGGATCTTCCCTTGATGGCCTGTCCCTGAAACCTCCCATAAATTCAGCAAAGAACTTCTACCTTTAATCTTCTGAAATTCTGTGGATTCTGGTGGAGCATCTGTAACGCTTGCTGCATGACTAGTCCATTTTCCCCCTCTTCATACATTGATCTGAAAAGTTCTTATGCACAACCCCTCCCTTCTACTGTTTTATTCTCTATTCATAGCCACCATGTAGCTCTCCATCATCCTTAGGGTGCACTTTTTTTCTTTTTTAAATTTCCATATTAGTCATGTTGTGAAAGAAGAAACAGACCAAAAGGGAAAAAAAATGAAAATGGTCTACTTTGATCTGCATTCAGCTTCCGTCATTTCTTTTTCTGGATGTGGATGGCATTTTCCATCATCAGACCTTTGGAATTGTCTTGGATCATTGTAGTGCATTTCATTTCTACAATATTCCATGACTTGAAGCTCTATGTTATCACTAGAAGAACATTGTAAATTATAAGTCAGCATGAGGCTTTGTTGCTGTTCTTCATTTACCTTACTTTATTTCCTAGCATAAAATTTATTAGAAATTTCACAATTCTTTACTGGTTTTTGAAAAAGACACATCTGACCCCCTCATTTTACAGAGGAGGAAACTGAGTAAAAATGGGTTGTGCAAAGTCACAAAGCTAGTCTGAGGCAGATTCCCTCTTCTGACTTTAATCCTTAAGCTCAGTTTGAGGTTTTAAAGAATTAGTCCTTTGTCTTCTTAGAAAACATCCAGAATGTGGAGTTATATCAAAGGCTTGGTTTTTTGTAGCTTTATGTAAAAGGAAGGGTTATTTGGTGTCTTTGTTTTCCTGGTGAAATTGGCCTTTGGTTAATGAGGAAGCTCTCCTTACTCTACCTAGTTAATGATTTCCCATCTACAGTAAAGCTTTCTGCTCTCTGCACCATTGCATGGTATGCTTAGTTCAAAGCTATAGGACTTTGGTTAAACATGGATGCAAAGCTGCCCTTATGAAACAGGGGCTATGCTTTAGGTAAGAAATTTGCAGTATCAATTCCTCAGAACTCTTAAAATCCAAATTGTGGTCTGAGGAAATGTTTACTGGTGTTGTGCTTTATCATTTTATTTAAGGCAAGTACATGTGGTGGGTCTCAGAGTTGTTCTAGTAGTTGCTTATAGCTTATCACACCTCAGAACAACTGGAGTATCTAAGCTCCTTCTGTTGCTGCTATTAAACGTTACTGTGTCTAGTCAGTTTTCAATTTATTCTCTCAGAGCAGAGTGTGCAAAGGCATGGATAATTCAAAATGACAGAAAATCCAAAATTCCCATCTGCATTTATCTTTGGAATGTGATTTCATGTGAAAATTTGAGTGTAGATATGTTGGATTGATGTTCTGAGAATTCATTTCTTTCTTTCTTTCTTTTTAAAGCTAGAAACCCTGGGGCGACTCGGTGGTACGTTGAATAGAGCACTGGCCCTGGAGTCAGAAGGACCTGAGTTCAAATCTATCCTCAGACACTTAACACAAAAACTAGCCATGTGACCTTGGACCAGTCACTTAACCTCAATTGCCTTACAAAAAGCAAAAAAAAAAAAAATTTAAATTAAAGCTAGAAACCATGTTGTGTGGACTTGACTGAAGAATCTTTTCCTAGGCCTTATCCTCTTCCTCCTCTTCCTCTTTCTCTCATTCCGGAAATAGGCATTATCATGCCTCACACATGCAAAGCACAAGAGTCTGGTTATCAAGTGTTTTGTTTCCTAAGCCATTTCTTGCTTCCTACTGAAAGTGAAGAGACTATATAATTTACGAGATCAAGATTGAGACCTGAAAGTGAAGTTAAAAATAATCTAGTTTAAAAAATGCTATCTGTCTGAACTAATGTTATTTAAATACAGACCATTTTCTTACCATTTTCGTTCTTTCTCTCTCTTTTTCTTCCTTCCTTCCTTCTTCTTTCCCTTCCTCCCTCCTTCC
>CM053580.1:289896999-289919137 GCA_028627135.1 Pseudochirops cupreus | reverse complement strand
GGATGCCTAGAGTTTGAGTAACTTTTTGTTGCCATCCAGTCATTTTTGACTTGTGTCTTATTCTTTGTGACCACATTTAGGATTTTCTGGGCAAAGATACTGGAGTGGTTTGCCATTTCCTTCTCCAGTTGATTCTGTGGATGAGGAAACTGAAGCAAACAGGGTTAAGTGACTTAACCAGGGTCACACAACTAGTATTTAAGGCTGGATTTGAGCTTAGGTCTTCTTGACTCCAGGCCCAGCATTCTATCCACTGAACCACCTAGCTGCCCTTAGTAACTTCACAAGAGTCACTTAACCAATATGTGTGGGAGGCAGGCCTTTCAACCTAGGTCTTAACTCTGGGTCCAGTTCTCTATCCCCTATACTATTCTGCCTGTTTATCAAGTTACTAAGGTTTCGAATAAAAGTCTTGTGGTGGACTGAAGTGCTTTTGTCCAAGGACTTGCATAGTTAAGTCTTTAGGAGCTGGCTATGGACTGATGAATTTTTCAGTCATAGAAATTTTCAAAGACCATTAGAAAATTTTTGATGAAAGGGCCTGGTGTAGTGGAATGTTTGCTGGATTAGAGTCAAAAGATTTATGTTCAGATCTCAGCTCTGTAATTATCTGTGTGACCTTAGGCAAATCATTTAACTTTCTGGGCCTCAATCTTCTCATCTATAAAATGAAAGGGATAGTCTTGTGATTTTGTGCATAATATGGATATATGACATAAATGTTTAACCAGGAATGAGGAGATAGGAGTTTTATTCCCTCCTTTAACTACTTTGTAACCTTAGGCACATGATTTACCTTCTCTGGTCCTATTACCTTCTCTGAAAAATGTTACACTAAATAATATTGCATATCTCTACAAGTTCTATGATAGTGAATAACTATCCTTTGTTTCTATTGAGGTCAGAACAAAAAGAAATGGGTTAAGAAGAGTTGTATATTCCTAGAAAGTGTTTTTTGACAATCTAGTATTAAATACTAGGATGCTGTTGTTTGTCCTTCATTTTTGAAAAGGACCAATGACTACAGGTGACATTTTGACTTCCGTGTAAATTGGATTTAAGTGAGACAGGGTTGCAAAAAATCCTCAGCCTCACTTTCTCTTCCAGAGTCATCAAAGTCCGGTGACAAGACAAAAGTTAAGACACCTGGCAATGGCCTGGGATGCGGTAGATGAATTTAACTTCTTCCATAACTAACCAAACTCTAAGCACTCCACAGCTTCTTTTTCTGCCACCTTCATGGCCATTGGAACAAATTGTTGTCATCTGCCCATTCTGCTGAGCAAGTCATTGAGTGGTTAGGGTAGACATCCCCCCATTGTCGATTACCCTCCAGGATTAGCCCACCTGCTGAGACAGTTTACCGGGGTATGCTACAGCTTCTTGGAGCTACAGGTAAGAATTGGGTGACAGGTGTATACCAATGGGGATTACAGAATTTCTATCCAGAAAAATGGAGATGCATGGTCACGTGAAGGAGATAATTTAGTTGTAGGAGAGAAAACAGGACATAGTGAACAAGACATTATTTAGAGTCAGTTGCACCCAAGTTCAAATCCTGACTCATTTTCACTAGTGTAACCCTGAATGTGTCATTTAACTTCCTTATAAAATGAGGGGATTGGATTCTATAGCCTATAAAGTTGCTTTTAGCTCATAATCTATGATTCTATGATCCTAGAGGATGAACTTGGAGATTATAGCTCTATGATTGCATAATACCCATTGACTTAGGGTTCTCTTTGATTGGAATCACTTTTAAAGAAAAGAAACAATAAGCAGGAAGTATATTTTGAATATTTCTAGAAAAAATTCTTTAAGGAAAATGCAGACTATTCACCTGTTTGATGTTCTTGAAGCCTACAATGTATCTTTTCTATTGCTTTCATGATAAATGAAGTCTGTTCATTTTCCAAGTTCTATTCTGTTGCATATTCAGTTAGATAGTCATGAAACAAAAGGATCAGCTGATCCTCGAAATCTTTAAGTGAAGAAGGAATGCTAGGAATGTAACTTAAACTGTTTTTCAGGATTTTCTTTTAAATCATCCAGTTAAAAGATTCTAAAACAGCTTCGTTCCTTGGACTTGGTGGGGGGAGCACATTCTCTAGCCATTTAAAAATCAGTTGCTTAAATGTTTCCCAATTCTCTGAGTGAATGATATTAATTTTATGGGACTGTCCAAAGGATACGATATTATATATCAATTAGTGCTTTGTGAAACAATAACAATAGTGAGATACAAGAGGGCCCAAATTTGAATTAGCACTCACAGGGTTTAAGACCTCGAAACTTTTTTTCTTGAAAAAGATGTGGCCCTATTTTAATGGATGATTGGGGAAAGTATTTGAGGTTATCATAGAGACAGCAATGTGGTTATTCCATTCTCACTAAATTTCCTCCCTGGAAACAACTGTATCCTCTCCTAAACAGTTGGTGTTTTGATTTGCATTAATATAGTCCTTGTATATATTGTTCTTGAGGTTGTTCCTTCTTCACTGAATCAGTTCATATAAGTCATTCTAAGATTTTCTGAATTTCTCTCATTCCTTATTTCTTAGATTGTAGACTAAGGGGACAGGGTTCTCTGAACTTGTTTAAAAAATTTTTTTTAATAACCATTTCTGCATAGCTAGTTTCTTGTTATCAGAATCATAACAGGTATCAGGAATCTAAAGCTTAGAATGTTAATACCTCAGAAGGTACGATTTTGTTCACTTTCCAAAGGTGAGTGGCACGTTCTTACTATTAATTTTATCTTTATCAGTATTTAGTGTCTAAAAGAACTCCTTTTTGAGAAGAAAAGGACACCTGAAAAATTCATGCGCCATATTTGTTTTAAGTTACTCATCAAAGTCTTATATTGTTCCTTGCATTTTTATAAATTCCTAAGAATTAAATGAATTGCTTTGCTAGGCAGCAGTCCAATTTCTTTCTTTTAGTAGGTGTGCTGTGGGAGAGCCCCACATTACTAAAGAACGTCTTAACCATTTGCTCATGCAAACGGAAAACCTGGAGTTAAGATCTGGTATTTAACATCGAGGTTTGAGAGATGATTTCTTTGGGATGTGGAGCACTCAACAGTCCGTTTTTAAGTGAGTGGGTGTGTAGCTTTGGGCCCCCAGCCTTTCACTTCACCAGGTTGACACCGGCACTGGCGATTCTTGGCCACACCGGGGCAGCCTCTCCCTGGCTGGGGGCTGGGGAAAGAAATCTGTTCCAGCAAAGCTGACAATGTAGCCAAGTCCGTATTTACCGTGGCTGCCAAGAATCATTTAAAGGGGAAAAGAAAGCCGATTTTTAACAAAATTAACCCAAACCCAAGATTATAAATAAAACAAACAAACAACAAGCAACAGGCCAAGAAGATGGACATCTTATTGTTCTCTTGGAAGGAAATCCTCTCATCCTCCAACCCCAAAGGTCTATCCAGCTCCTTTACCCCTCACCTACCCACCCCCAGCACAGGGGAGCGCCGGAGTATAGGTTAGTTCCCAAAAGGAAGCCCCACATATCCACGCCCCTTCAGACTCATTCCAACACTCCATCCCCTTGGGTAACATGATTGCACTCAAACCAGGGGAATGGGGGTGGGGGGCGAACCAAACCAACCTAGCCTGACCGCCTATCCTCCCCCAAAGGCTGAAGCCTGTGATTGGCTTGGTGGGCTCTTCTTCCCGCCCCGGTGAGACTGGGAGGAGAGAATGAGAGGGAGGGAGGGTCCCCTCACTGGCCTCGAGTGGAAGTAGGAGGAGGAAGAGGAGGAGGAGGGGGAGGAGGAGAGAACCGAGAGGAAAGGGGAGGAAGGGGGTTGTGGTGGGGAGGATGTGAGCCGGGTTAATGTGAACTGAGAGCCAGCTAGGAGAGGGGGGCGGAGAAGAGAAGGAAGGAAGGGAGGAAGAAAGAGGAAGAGGAGGAGGAAGAGAGAAAGGCAAACGGCTCCAAGTAGCAGCAGCAGCAGTCTCCGCAGCAGCAGCCCCAGCAGCAGCAGCAGCAGCAACAGCAGCAACAACAGCAGCGGCGGCAGCAACAGCAGCGGCGGCAGCAGCAGCGGAGGCAGCAGCAGCAGCCGGGAAAGCCGCGGGGAGGCAAGCCACCCCGCGTGTGCGTGCCCAGCAAGCGCTCACTCCAGAGTTGGGCAGCTCTAGCAGCAGGAAGGAGGGACAGCAACACTGGAGCCCAGGCTCACTTAGGAGAGCCGGCGAGAGCAGCAGCAGGAAGAAAGAACCTAGGGACTTGCTTGAGAGCTTTTCACATCCCTCTCGTCTCTAGTCTTCCTCTCCCTTCTAGTCTCTTTGCCATCCCGCATTTCCCCACAGCCTTCCGGCTTCAGCAGCCGCCCCGGGAAGGAAGCGGCCCCGGCTGGAGTGGGGAGGAGGTCAGACTGGACGGTAGGGGACCTCCCTCAACTGCTTTGCATTGACACTAACCGCGCTGTTATTCCCTCGGGCTACAACTTCTCCAAGGGGCTAGAGTGCATCCCCGGGGCGGCCAGGAAGAAGAGTGAAGTCCAAAGAGTAGCTCTTGCAGCCGCTGGGGTTCGCCTTAGCATTCCGGAGAGGGGAGAGGGTTGCAACCGCCTCGTACCCGCATCTACCCCAAGAGTTAGGGGGTGCTCTTGCCCCCAGGCTCCATGGCGACCGGGCTGGGGGAGCCAGTCTATGGACTTTCCGAAGATGAAGTAAGTGATTTACTCCCCCATACCTCTCGTGAGTTGGTATGCTTGCCCTGAGTCCATCTGTCACCCTTGCCCTACCCCCACTCTCTTCCACTTCCCGGGGGAGCAAGGGAGTTTCGCGTACGCGGGAGGGTTGAATCCTCGGAGGGTCATGTTAGAGGGTGGGGGTCTGGGAGCTCGTCTCCTGCTCTCACTCTCCTTTATAAAAGGGCCAGAGGAGCGCTGATGTTGGAGCATGTGTGCCTAGGACTCCTAGTGAGGGGCGCAGTAGCAGCGGGTAAGGAAGGGTCCCGAGAGTGCCGGGTAACAGCACCAGGGCCACCGGGCAGCTCGGATTTCCCGGAGCCGGACGCAGTCCTCCTGTGTGCTTCTCTCTCCTTTTCCTGACCGCTGCTCTCTGTCTTTGCTACTGCCTCTTTCTCCCCGCCCTGAGCGCGCGTTGTTTGTAAATAAAACGACGGAACTTCCTAAGCACTGGCCCAACCGCTTCTTTGTACTGGGAAAGAGAAGTAATGTGCCTTTCTCCTACTGCAACCCTCTCAAAGAGGAGTCCTCGGGGCACAGGGGAGAAAGGGAACTTGGGGCTCTCAACAAACTTTCCTTCTTGCCTAAGACTTCATTATCAAGTGTCACGCCCGTCTTAGGGGCCAGTGGCAGGCTCTTGGTGCCCCGAGGTTGGGCTAGGAAATGAACTGACTTCTTCAGAGAACTTTCCAATTAATGTCACCTGTTTTAGAACCGTTCGACGTACGTGTGTGTGTGTGTGTGTGTGTGTGTGTGTGTGTGTGTGTGTGTGTGTGTGTGTGTGTGAGAGAGAGAGAGAGAGAGAGAGAGAGAGAGAGAGAGAGAGAGAGAGAGAGATTCATCTTTGAAGATGGGTGAAGAGGTTTGGCTGTGTATGTATATGAATATACAGATTTATGATACACCCTTTGGTTGGAGGACTGATATTGTTTATGTATGAGCGCGTATGTGTGAGGGTGGGAGTGAGGATTGCAGGTGCTTTTAGGAAACTTGGATGGCGGTTGCCACCCAGCCATTTTCCTTCCTAAGGATCCAGAGGCTAAGATCTCAGAGGTGGATGGATTGAGAATGAAGGAAGGTCATTGGATTCTTTTTATTAATAAAACATACATACAAATCCATAACCCAAGCAATGTTTATTTAAATGAAAAAGGCATTGTTTTTATCCTTAGGAAACCTCCCCTCACCCCACCCCCACCCGTTTCCCTACAAGCCTGGTAAATCACAGCTCAACCCTCTTAGCAAGCTGTATACTCGGTTCTTATTGGTGTATTTCCATGCCAAAAAGGGGAGTGGGAGGAATATCACCCTGGAAGCCGGAGTGACAGAGAAGCTGTATGGAGCAGGTAGGAGTAGTTTCCCCATCTGGCTGTGTTTGCGTGTTCAGGTTTGTTTCTCTGGAGAGGTGAATTTACAATCCATGAAGCATTACTCAGCAGGGAGGTATTTCCTAACCTAGTCGGTTGTGCATTTCATGAAAAGTTGATGCCTGGAAATTCAGGCTTTCTTGGTTCCTCTTTCTTCCCTCTTTCTCTTTTCATTCTTCGGGTGAGGGGGTGGGGTTCAGAGAGAGGCTATTATCCGGGACATGCCCACATTATGGCTTCTCTCACAGCGATGTAGGCATCTGTTACCCACCTACTGTTGGCACCCTACATGTATATGTGTGTGAGTAGACCGGGAAGTGTGTATGGGCATATGAACCTGTATGCAAAATATGTAGGATATATGAATCTTATCTGGTAATTCTTAGTTCGGGTGAATTGCACTTTATTCTTAAGGATGGGTTAGGAAACACCTGTGGTTTCCTTTATCTGATTATAATGCAGAAATCCATGTTTTTGTGCAATGGAATACTGTGTTCAAAATAATTTCACCTTTTGTGGAATTAATTGCATAATATCATAATTTGATGAAGCTATGGGATTCCAGAATCTTTGGGCCTGGCACTCCTTCCTCCCAGTCGGTCTTTCTTTTATTCTTCATCCTCCTTATTTATTAATATCAGTAGAAAGAAGACAGAGAGCCTCCAGGGCTGGTAAGATAAAGACATTTCCAAACAAAGAGGCTGGGGCTTGGCTAAAGTATTGTGGGTGAGAGTCAGCTGCAGTTCTGTCTCATTAAGGTTATTAACATAACATGATTGTTGGAAAAAAATTGTGTGTAAATATACTTTTAAAAATACTCTAGTAATGTGTGGAGTGGTTTATTTTAGGTCATGCTTTGCTTTCAAGAGGGCAGTAGATGAGTAGATTTCACATAACTGTGGTTTTTATGTGCTAATGTGCTTTGTGGATATCTAGAACCAGTTTAAGAATAAATACAGTGTGCTCTTGAGAGATTGTCTTATCACCTTTTTTTTTCTAGGTTGGTTAATAATGTTCTTAACTTGTGACCAGAGCAAAAAGAAAGGCTGAACATATACCTATATTTATATATTGTATAAATATATACATACATACATACATATATATGATATATATCTATATCCATCTTTCTGTATTCACAAAAGTATTCTGGGGCTTTATATATAAATTACTAACATGCTATGACTAACAGGCTATGAAGAATTGAATTTATTTTCCATTGTGGACATTTCCATCTAGTGCTACACACGTTCTTATATGGAGCAACAGGATAAATCTCATCAGTCTTCCCTTTTCTAAGCAATGCTATTTTGATGACTCTATATTTCTTTGGCATTTGTTTGGAAGAGAGATTTTATACTGTCACACTTTGGCCGTTGGAAAGCCAAGGAATGCTTCTGCAAAATATTAACAGCGAATTGTAGTAGTATTATAGCTAGTTTAGTTCTTCAGATTCCTTGCAGTCAGTCTGGAAGAAAAACAGATATGGTTTTTGAAAGAATAGTGTCCAATGAAATTTTGTTCTGAGCCCTGTCTGGTGTCCATTCACAGCATGGTTCAAGTGTATGTATGTACTACATCTAATAATCTGAGTAATGGGCATAAATCATTTATGTGCCTTTTCTAATATATTGTGAGTCCTATCTTTTTTTTAAGTAGCATTGAGGAAGATCTGTAGTGTCCTGGGATTTAATAGAATGTGCACTCTGTCATCCTTCAACCTCATCATATCTATGAAAAGCCTTTCTTAATTGTACAGCTCAGAAATGTGAAAGTCATCTTCCATAGCAGTGGGAACACTTCTCCCACTTGCTTTCTTTGATATTGATAAGCTGAGAGTCTTAACAGTTTTTTCAGTAGTTGAATCCATCAAGAAATCATGCATCATCATCCCTATTTGTGGAATTATTGGAGAATCTTGGAGACTGCATTTTATTCTACCAAGTCAATTATTCCCCCATCACAAACAATAAACAGGGTAAGATATTGTATTCTTTATACCTTTCAGTTAGCTATATAATAATGAAGATCAAGACTACTGTAGAAAAATCATGAATGAATACCTGTCTCTTCTTAAAGTAGCAGATCTTCAAAGGCATTTTAAATACAAAACTTTCTCATTTTTTATAAAATAGATTTGAATGAATGAAGTTTTATTCTTAAGAAGCTGAGAGTGAATGAATTTTGTAAATCAAAGTAATTATATTTTAAATAAGCTTTTAAGTAAAACAGAACTCTAAGCTATCTTTTAAGTAAATCTGGATGTTTATATATTAATTTTAATGTAACCCTGCATTCCCCCCGCCTTCTTTCTTCCCTCCTTCCCTCCCTCCCTCCTTCCTTTTTTTTTTTTTTTGGTCTTTGTGTCTCTAACTCCTAGCCCAGTGCTTGGCACGTAATAGGCGCTTAATAAATGCTTATTGATTAAATGATTGATTCTTGAAGGCTGTTACTGTCATGAATACACTGGGTAGTTCATTAATATCAGGTGATAAAACTGCTTTGCTTGAACCTGTAAAAATAGGCGCTGCAAGGGTGGGTCAGAGGGCAGTGTAACCCAGTGCTTTGGTTTTTACTATACTTACTGTAGTAAGAAAAGGGGGGGGGCATTGAGGGAGAGTAAGTTGGACAGGATCAGTTTATATTTATGCTAGGTAAGTTCACATCTGTTCTAGTTCAAACTGATCATGATTATAATCTGTTCAATTTGAATGAGTTAGAAAATGCCATCAGCATAAATTTTGGCAGGGAGGAAATGGGTGTGGTTAGACTTTTGTTAGAGGTTCAATAAAGACTTAGAAAGATCAGTTTAGTTTGAAAGAATCAGTTTGGAACAATTTTTGCAATTGGCTTGAGGCCTTGACATTTTTTGGCAGTCATTGGCACTTTGGGGCATGTTTTTCTCATGAATATCACAAGATATTAACTGTAATTCTTTGACTCTTTGTTGACTGACTGACTTAAAAAACCTAAATAAGATATTTGAGGAGAATGAGAGATCTATCAGGCAAAATTTCTGTGGTTTTACTGGGATATGGATTTCAGAATATTAAATTTGGTGTCTTTTTTTGATGGCTACAATGAATGGGGGCTCAAATGTGAGCCTTCGGCTAACCATGGGCTGAACTGTTTCTTTCTTTTTTTCCCCCTCTCCTCATCCATGCCATGAACTGAGCAGTTAGTAGTCTTTTGGCAAACAGCATGAAATGCCTCTTAAAATCCACAGGAGACCCTGGCCCACTGATCCCTCTGTGTAGAAAGAGCTCAGGATATCACAAAATTGAGGCTTAGGTAGCTGCTTTGGGGTTGGGTGTGGTTGGCAGGTGAGAAGGAGAAGCTGGATGAGGCCAGGCCTAGCAAGAGCTCACAAGCCTATTTAGAAACACATTTTAACTAATCTTTCTAAGTTCAGATGTTTCTACGATGCTAAAAGATTCTACTATCAGCATCCTGGGGCAAAACTCCAGTATCCCTCCCTACTTAGATGGGTCAGATCAGACGGTCAGGACTTTGCATGTTAACACCAAATAACCCATATGTTACAAGCATAGAGTTGAATAGAATTCATATATGATGATACTTCATTTTATCAGTGATTTTTTTTAATGTGGGTATCTGCTCAGCTCATATAGAATGAAAGTTATTCATGTTTTCTTGTCCTATGTTGTTCTTAGGTGCTGGAGGGCTTTTTCTAGTTCTTTTTGTCTTTTATATGTGTTATATTGAATTATCATTATATGACAGGCTCATCTGCTTTTCTAATCATGCATTTCCTGGATGACAGCTCTTATTTCCAGTTATTGCATATACTACATCATTAGAAGCATTCTACAGGCTGATTTTGCCTACCATGTCTCTCCTGTTGCCTTTTTGGGTTGCCTGCAACTTTTGTTCCTTGCATACTAGGTTTGCAAGATTTGTGACCAATCTAGCATATATATATGAGAAGGCAGGTTAGGATCATTAGAAAGCATCTGGCAATTTTCCAAAAAGATGTGTTGTAACTGAACCTGTGATTTCATTGGTACAGGTGAAAAAAGCCCCTCTACCAATGTATAGTCTTAAATAATTGACTGGGGGACATTAAGAGGTTAAGTGACTTGGCCAGGGTCACACAGCCAGCATGTGTCAGAGCTGGGACTTCAGTCCATATCCTCCTGCCTTCCATGCCAGCCAACTCTCTCTCTCTCCATTATGTCACATGGTCTCAATTTCCCAAATGAAATGCAGGTACACTTATTGCATTTATTAATATGCAGATATTTTAGTGCCCATTGTACAGGTGGGGAAACCATTAGCTATCAGTTTTAGAGACATTTTAATTCAAAACTTTTCTTATCGGAGGTGCAACTTTCATTGGATTTCTGCTTTCCCTTATTAACCTAAACTATCCTAGGAAAGGGGATTGGTAAACTGTGAAATGATCTAAATATTTTATTTACGACAGGAAAATAAAGGTATTGGAATAATATGCAAACTGGCTACTTATTCTGTTGATAATTGAGTAGGTTTTTTTTCTTATATCCTTGACTGTATATACATTTAGATATGTCACTTTTGTTGATGCATATTATGAAGATTAAGTTAAATTACATGCACCTGATGAGAGGAAGTACAGTTTAGTGAAAAGCCTTGGACTTGGAACCAGGCAAGACTAGAGTTCAGATTCTGCTGCTGACAGTTAATAACAAGCCTGTGACTGTGGTTAACTCATTTAACCTCTCAGTTTCTGTAAATGAGGAATAATACTTATAGAACCTACATTATAGCCTTTTTTAAAAGTGAAGATCAAATGAGATAATGAATGTGATGTATTCTGTAAACATTAAAGTGCTATATATTAGTTACTAGAGTTGTTATTAGTATCATGATTTGAAAACTACTTATAACTGGTAAGACAAGATTGGATTTCTGTGGTTTTATTTGAGAACTTACAGAACTGAGCTTGACCAATGATTTCACTAAATGATCATTTATCTAATGCCTGTTGTATGCATGTATCTCTGTGCTAAGTATGATAAGTGAATAATTGGAAATAGAGTATATATGTATGTGCCATAATTTGCTACAGTTAAAAACTCAAAGAGGCTTCATATTTGGCATCTCACTTAAGCACTTATTAAGCATCTCACTTATTAAGGCCAAACTCTTTTGAGGGGTTACAGTTCTTTTCAGTATTCTGCTGTAACCAGCATATCACCTGCAAACAGGGCCCTCTGGAAGACCTCACCATCTATAGAGAATCCCTTTTTAGCTTAAACCTCTTCCCAGGATGTCTTCCACCACAGTGGTGAAGCATGACATTGTCTTGTTCTATGACTTGCCTGACATTGATTATCAGAGGATTGATTTTACAGGATTGATTATTTATGTTATATCATTTATGGAATCTTAATTTTTTTTTTTTGCCTTTTGGAGGGGTAAGGTAGGGCAATTGGAGTTAAGTGACTTGCCCAAGGTCACATGCTTAGTTTTGTGTTAAGTGTCTGAGGGCAGATTTTGAACTCAGGTCCTCCTGACCCCAGGGCTGTTGCTCTATTCACTGCACCACCTAGCGGCCCCCTAAATCTTTTAAAAAATAAATTTTTATTGCTTTTGTTTGTATGTCACTTACATTTCCCCATTATATCCCTCTCCCATGCCATCTCCCAGAGTCATTCCTCATAATAAAGAATTTTTAAAAGGAAGAAAGGAAGAAGTTTTGAAGAACTCACCCACATCATATGCAATTGTTCTACACCTCTGGCCCCTTGATTTGTAGAATCTTGCATAATTTTGATGTTGAGAACCTTTAAGGCAGGTTTTTTGCTCTTGTAGATCAACTAAGTCAATAAAGAATGTTTTCTGTGTAGCTTATAAAGTGCAGTTAGATGGACACTCCCTGTCACTTGTCTGTCTCTATATATGTTCATTTATATATGGATAGAGAGTTAGACCCAGAGTCCAACAGGAGGAGGAGAGAGGGCTAGGCCATCTTTGATTAGTCAGTGCTTTTTTAATGACTCCAAGCTTTTTTCAGAAACAAAAGTCCATTTTAAAAATGCTAGTCTTCTACCTATGCTGTATGGCTGTAAGTCATGGAATACCAGTCTCCAGAGAATTAAAAACCAGCTTATCACATGGAGGGCAATGAAGAAGTGCTTAGTGAGATGGAAACAGACTGGGATACCTAACAAATTAGGGGATGGGATCGGGACCTAGTAAAAAGGATATGCTCAGGGCAATGTCTGCTCCAAAAAAAAGATGGTCTAGTCCTAGGGATAATCACCACATAGCCTCTGTGCTTCACTAACATCCCTGTGATGTCAGGAGGAAGAGAAGATAGGGTCCCAGCCATGTTGTGTGAAGGAACCCCCGTGCGGTGAACTGAGGGAGGATCATGGACAAGAGTTCTAAGGGATGGGCAGTCAGTATTGACCTGTACTATTTTTAGAAGATGATGTTTTACTGGTAAACAATCACCATGAGAACTAGGCCTGAGGATATGTGGGAAGAGATGTGCAATGAGTTTGAAACTTCAGTTTCAGTGAATTTGTCTTTTGAACACTCAAGAGTTACTATACCTTGCAAAATGAATATCTTATAGATAAATAGACGTAGATATCATGTATCTGGGATGCAGTGGAAAGAGCACTGGATTTGGAGCTGAGATCTGAGTTCAGAATATTGGATCTGACAGAATGTGGCACAGTAAATAGACTGAGGAAGTTCTTATTGTTCATTTGTTTAAGTCATTTCTGACCCTTTGGGACCCCATTTGGGATTTTCTTGGCAAAGCTGCTGGAGTGGTTTGGCATTTCCTTCTTTAGCTCATTTTACAGATGAGGAAACTGAGGGAAACAGGATTAAGTAATTTGCCCAGGATTATACAGCAAGTAAGTGTCAGAGGCCAGAATTGAACTCAGGTGCTCCTGACTCCAGGCTGGGCCCTCTATCTACTTTGCCACCTAGTTTCCCCACCTACCAGAGGAAGACCTGAATTCAAATTCTGCCTCAGGCACTTACTTCTCAGTATGACCTTGGGGGAATGATTTAGCTGTCAGCCTCAATTTCTTTATCTCTAAAATGAAGGGATTAGATTTGGTGACCTCTAAGGTCCCTTCTAGCTCTAAAACTATGGTGCTATGAAATTGTCGTGGCCTATTTAAAAGATACAGCAGTACTAAATGATCTCATCTACTTCTTACAACTGTGGGATAGGTTGGTGCTACAGATGTTATCTTCATTTTATAGATAACAAAAGTGAGATTAGAGAGGTCAACTGATTTAGGGACATTTTAAAGGAGGGTCAGGGTCAAGAATTTTTCTATAGTAATTTGTTATTCAGCTCAGTGTTGGAAGGGGCCGGAGCCTAGAATGGGAGGGCAGAGACAGAAGGAAACTCAAAGGCAAAAAAAAGGAGTTAAAGTCAAAGCAGAACACAGGAGACAGATTGAACAATGCCGGAGCTGATTGTCCTTTGCTGTGCTGGGCTTCCATGGGATATAGTTTGAAAGATCCCTCTTTTTACTGAGCCTATGAATGGACTGGCATCTCAGATGTCTCTGCAATCTACTGCTGCCTTTATACAGGTAGTGTGACCTTAATTAAAGGCGGCTGGTGTCCCTTAACTCTAACACCTTAACTCTTGTGGATGCTCTAACAAGAGAGTGATGGTGGTCATTCCTCAGCCTTAAATATTGCCCTGATTGCAGGCAGAAGAGTAATTAGAAAGAGTAAAAACACAAGACAAATCCCGAAAGGTCAGGTACTTTAAATAGTCCACATAATTAAAGATCAGACGTTAGTCAAGGACTGGTGTTTTTGGGTAAATGAATCTAGAATAGGTAGCCAAATCCCCTTAGGCTAGTGTTCTTAACCTGGGGTCATCTTTGTGGATGAATTTAGATGGGGGAAAAAATTTACATCTTTAGCTAGCTATCTAGCCATCAAATGATTTCTTACCTCTAAAATTTAGTATTTTCTTTCATTATAAATATAGGCAATAAACATTATTCTAAGCCTGCAGTGGTTCTCCACCTTCCTAATGCCGCAACCCTTTAATACTCTTATGTGGGCGTATCTGCATGTGGGTGGACCCGCCTGGAGACAGATAGAGGAGTGGTGTCTTCATTTCTAAGACAGTCCAAAATATGTCTTTTCTGATGGTCTTAGGCGACCCCTGTGACCCCTATGAAAGGGTCGTTCGACCCCCAAAGGGGTTGAGAACCACTGTGAGGAATCAGTTGGTTTCACCAGATTATCTAAGGGGGTCCGCGATTTTAAAAAGAGTAAGAACTGACCCAAGGCTACTTCAAAAGAGCCACCTGGTAGAGCAGATAAATTACTTAGATTCGGCAGTGAATTTGGGCCAAGATTCAAATACAACTTCTGATGTTCTCTAGTTTAGGAGCAAACTCAATTTCTTCATCCCTAAAATGGATTTCATAATACTTTCCTTTCCTCCTCTTATGGTTGTGGTGAGTAGTGCTATATAATTGTGAACTAGCTTAATTTTCCACAATTTTTGGTCCACTGTCTTTGACAGAATCAGGACTTCCTAAGTTTAACATCTTTGCTATTCAATTACTTCCCAGTAACTTTGTACAGTACTTGGTAAATTCTTTGGCAAATAGGCTTCCACTGAAAGATGAACTGTAATTCTTTTTAACCTACTTTCTTTACAAGAGAATTTGCATTTGAAAATCAGGTCCGATGGATCTTTTAAAAAGTTTATGATCTATGGGATTAAGGCACGTAGAAAGTAGCTGGGGAGGAGAGATTATGATGGTGACTAGGGAGAGCCTCATAGAACTAAGAAACTTTTCAAGGAAAGGAAAAGGATTTATCTCTTAGAATGCAGAGTTTCTGTCAGCCACCATAGTTGCCTGGCCACTCAAGTTACCCTCCTTTTTTGTAGCCTCCTAAAGTCACTCAGTGGTGTGCTCATTCTTTGTTCAGTGAGCAGGGAAGACATGCAGTCCTCTCCCTCTTCCTTTGTTTGGTCTCATAAGGTACTGTGCAGCATCATATGATCTCTCTCAGTAGAAGAACAAAGTTTTGTGCTGTAGTATACGCTTTCCTGTAAGTTGTCACCTCTTTCAGTGTGACAGTTTTTGCTCCCATTTTGGTAACCCTTTCTGCCTATGTTATTAGACAACATACCCGTAAAAGTGGATGGCAGAGCAAGAATTTCAGTTTTGGAGTAAATAGTGGCAGTGGAATAACATTCAGTCAGTATCAACTCAGGAGTTAGGAGGAGGAGCCAATGCCCCCTCTCCTTCTGACAGGGAGATCCAGTTAAAGTCAATAGGTATGTACAGTATTAAGTGTTTTTCTATGTGGAAGGAAAGCACCGTGCTTGGTACTGGGGCAACCAGGTGGCATAGTAGAGTGTTGACTCTAGAGTTAAGAATGCTCATCTTCCTGAGTTCAAATCCGGCCTCAGACACTTACTGAGTGACCCTGGGCAAGTCACTTAACCTGTTTGCCTCAGTTTACTTATCTGTATAATGAACTGGAAAAGAAAATGACAAACCACTCTAAGTATTTTTGCCAAGAAAACC
Source organism: Pseudochirops cupreus (assembly GCA_028627135.1). NCBI lineage: Eukaryota > Metazoa > Chordata > Mammalia > Diprotodontia > Pseudocheiridae > Pseudochirops > Pseudochirops cupreus. The sequence continues at coordinate 289,903,523 of CM053580.1, read as the reverse complement.
TCAAATGGGGTCACAAAGAGTCAGACAACTGAACAACAGCAACATTTTGTCTCTTGGGAATTTGCAAAGTGTTTCCATGATGATTTGTACTTTCTCCCTGTCTTCAACCGTGTTTCTCCCCAGTTTATTTGTACTAAATGGTATTTTTAAGGGAAATGGTCTGTATTTCTTCAATCTAGGGGTTTGGGATCAATGTCAGTTTTGCTCATTTTATTGGCTCACTTCTTTGTCAGTCGACAGGGTATATGTCACCGGGAACCAGGTGGAATAGATGTAAATGCCAAGCTATGTATAGCTGTGATTACCCTTTCCAAAAAAGGGTCAAAATGAAGGCAGCAGGTGCTTTGTTCTGCTGAAAGCTGTCTGACTGCAGTTTGAATGTTCTGGAGGCTTCAGGAATGCCAGTAGCCTGAAGGAAGCTGCTTGTTTAGACGTGAGGTTACAATTGTAGCTGTAGTATTGTTCATTTGAATTTTTTTTTGTCTTGCTAGTTTGTTTCTAGTAAGTAAAAATGCAACCGTATAAACAATTCACTCAAAGTTGCCTCCCTAAAATGCAAGGTGTTCAGTAAATAGTAATGGATTTTCTTTGCAGATCTGTGGATAGAGGTCTGGACCCTGGAATCAGGAAGACCTGAGTTCAAAATTGGGCTCAGACACCTATTAAATGCAGCTAGGTGGTGCAGTGGATTGAGTGCTGGGCCTGGAGTCGGGAAGACCTGAGTTGAAATCTGGCCTCAGTGGCTTGGTAGCTGTGTGACTCTGGCCAAGTCAGTTGACTTGTTTGCCTCAGTTTCCTCATCTGCAGAATGGGGGTGATAATAGTAATGACCTCCCAGGGTTGTTGGGAGGACCAGATGAGATAAAAATTGTAAAGTGCTTAGCACAGTGCCTGGCACATGGTAAGTACTGTATAAATGTTAGCTGTCATTATTCATTATTACCTATCTCAAGTGATTTTTGGTTGTGTGAGATGATTTGGAAGGTATTTTTAAAATAATATATTTATAATCAATTAGAAGTCGATAACTATAGCAGAGTGGGGTGATGTTCCAGAGATGACATGCATTGGAACATTTTTCTGGAAAGTAAAGAAAACAGGCCGACTCAACAAAATTGCTATAAAAACTCAACTTTGTCACCCATTCTCTCTTGGTTGGTACTTGTGGTTGGAGCACTCTTTAATTGTTTGCCTGTCCTCATCCTCTGGATGGGGATATGTGAGATCTTCATCCCTAGATGTGGATGTCGTCCAAGACTTTTTCTGGGGTGCTTTCTCTTTCTCCCTTTTCCCTTGGTGATCCTATTGGTACCTCTGGATTTAATTACTGTCTCTATTCAGTTGACTCCAAAGTATATATTCAGGCCTAATCTCTCTCCTAAAGTCTAATTTTGATGTCCAAGTACCTGCTGGATATTTTCCCTTGAATATCCTACTGGTACCTTGAATTGTGGGGCACGTAGATGCTACAGAGGATAGAGTATTGGGCCTGGAGTCAGAAAGACCTGAGTTTTAAGATCAATCTTCAGACACTTAGTAGCTGTGTGACCCTGGGCAAGTCACTTAACCAGTTTGCCTCAGTTTCCTCACCTGTAAAATGAACTGGAGAAGGAAATGGCAAACCACTCCAGTATCTTTGCCAAGAAAGCCTTAAAAGGCGTCACAAAGAGTTAGACATGATTGAACAACAATAACCTTGAACTTGAAATGTCCCAAATTAAACTGGTAATGGGAAATGGTGTGTTGGAGTGGATAGAGCACTACAGTCAGAACCCTTGGGTTCAAATCCTACTTCTGGTATTTGCTGTGTGACTTTGGGGAAATCCCTGAACCTTTCTGGGTCTGATTGTCTCTCTACAAAATGAGAAGATAGGAAGATGCTGTATTATTTTAACATTCTCTTAAATGTTCAATGAGCTGCATAAGCAGCTAAACCGTCATGTTTGGTTTTCCCTTTAGTTGGCCTGTGATGCAGCAGATACTGAAGCACAGACAAAGAATGTACCTTTATATTTTCATTACATTTAGCAGGTGGGAACAGAAAGTTTTTGGTCTCTTTCCTTTTGAGTTTTTGACCAAAGTTGCTATGAAAAACCATAGGAGAGCACTCTTCAGGTGGTGAAAGTCACTTTGAGACAGACCACCTTCATAGGCACTTTCATCTTTTTCTGAGTAAAAGTTTTTATATAGGTATCCCAAAAGTCTTAGCGCAGGGTTAACCTTTTAAGCCTCGTTTAGAGCTTAAAATTGCAACTAAAATTTTTTGGGACACTTGATATAAAGCACTATTTAAATGACAGAGCAATATACAGACATAAGCTACTATTAATAGTTGTAATAAGAGGAAATATTAACTTTGATGCATGCGTATGCGCGTACTCGTGGGCTAATGATTAGTTGTAAGGAACACGATGGCAGAATTAATATCTGCTGCAAATCAGGTCTCTGCAGGTGGCACAGTAGATAAAGTGCTGGCCTGGAGTCAAGGGGATCAGAGTTCAAATCTAACCTGAGACAGTTACTACCTGTGTGACCCTGGGCAAGTTACTTAACCTCTGTCTTAGTTTTCTCAATTGTGAACTGTAAACCCACCCCATAGGGTTATTGTAAGGATTAAATGAGATAACATTTGTAAAGCTTTTAGCACAGTGCCTGGCACATGAGACATGTGTAGTCTGTCCTCCTCCCCCCTATCAATCTACTGTAGTCTAATCATAGAGTTTTAACGAGTTGTTGTTGTTGTCAGTGATGTCAACACTTTGTGACCCTGGAAACTGTAGCTAATACTGTCAGTTGGGTTTTCTTGGCAGAGATACTGGAATAGTTGGCCATTTCTTTCTCTGGAAGGAACTTCAAAGGTCTTCTAGTCAGTCTTTGATTTTACAGATACAGAAATTGAGTCCTAGAAATGTTAAGGGACTTGTCTGAGGTCATGCGTGTAAGAGGCAAATCTCAGATTCCAGCCCAGGTTTTCTTGTCTCCAAATTTCACACTCTTCCAGGTATTTATGCCCTGGGGAGGTACCTGTTTGGCATGGCCCAGACCTAATGTTGATTCTTTTTAGAGTCTTGGTAACAGGTAATAATACAAAGAGTCTTGAGGGAGATGGGTCATGAGATTTTAGATCTCAGAAGAAATGAGGCAGTTTGTTTTGTGCTTAAGGATAGAGGAGTTACTATTTAAACTATGGTATAATTTGTATTGAACCAAAAAAAGGTGAAAACTCCTCCTTACTTTGCTCAGTGGGTTGATGATCTAAGAACATAGCTATGGGTGAGCCTGGATTAGACTGTGGAACTTTCTTGAAATCTGGTGTGTTGTCATTCTTGTCTCTTTACCTTGGAGGTACTGATAAAGGTACCTCTGATAAAAAGGATTCTGGAATGGCAGAGTGTTTATAGAGGGGGAAGGTATTGACATAGAAATGAAAGGGTTGTGAAATATTTAGAATTCAACCCTCTTACTGATCAGGCTAAGTAAGTATTAGAAAAGAGCTAGGTCTTACCCATTACATTGCTATATGGTTAAATTCTTCATCTTCCACTCCAAGGCTTGCCAGAAAAAGATTGTGCAATGTGAAAATTACCATGTCTTGGCCTTGACGAATGCTGGCTGTGTGACCCCTGGGAAAATCACTTGTGAACTCAGTGGCATGCAATTCTTATAAGATTTTATGTTGGAGGACAGTTGCTCATCAGTGTTGATAAAGGGAGTTTTCTCACTGTGGTGTCCTGAGTAGGAAGAAAAAAATAATCAACCATCTTAATGTGATTTCACCACCTGAAGAGTGCCTCCCAATGGCAGATCTTGAAAGCAACCGCAGCCAAAATTCCATTGATCTGTCAATGAAATTATATATCTGGGGAGCGCTGGAGTGGATGTGAGGGAAGCATCAGACAAAGTCTCCTAGTCTTAGTGTAGTTTTAAGCTACTGAAGCTGTTTGTGTAGTTTTAAACTATTAAAGCCTTAAACTATTAAATCTATTAAAGTAAAGAAGTACCCCAGTCTTAGTCTACTGTTAACCTACTAAAGCTTAATACTACACTAAGATTTTTGGGCAGTTCTCTATTAGATGAGACTCATCCAACAAATATTCTCTTTCCCACAGTGGCACTCTGGATTTTCTTTCTGGGGGGTGGAGAGGGAAGTAAAGAGGTATGTGTGTGTGTGTGTGTGTGTGTGTGTGTGTGTGTGTGTGTGTGTGTGTGCGCGTGTATTCAGCCTCAAAAAGGGAGACAGATTTTCCCCAAACATTTTTTTTCGGAATGGATCCAGGAATTTTTGTAAGCTTTTTTGTCTTTTGAAAGTATAATACCTTTTGAGTCAAGGATTCAATAATACTTTCCCCTCTCCCCACCTTAAATTTAACTCTGCCAGTATGTAAGAATTCTTAACTGAAATACAGGAAATCCCCAATGTTTGAGTGGTCTGTTCTGAAAATCCATAGGATCATCAATTTAGAGCTGAAAGGAATGTATGATGCCATTTTGTCTGATCTCCTAATTTTATAGAAGAGGTTACATGTAAATGAGGCTAAATAGCTTATCCAAAGTGATACAAGGTCTATAGAGTAGAGCTAGGGATTAAAACTCGGGTCCTCTGAGCCCAAGTTCAGCAATCTTTCATTTTTTTTGCAGCATCCTGTGTGGTTTCCCAGGCCAGATCATAAAAGTCTGTTTAAGCTAGTCTCATGATGTCAGCTATCATTTTCAATTCAGTTCAGGTGCTTGTGTTGAACCTGTTGAAACAAATTTTAATTTCATCACCTTTTCCAGTAGAAAGATTTTTCATGGCAGGGGTGATAAAATTTAACCAGTACTTACTATGTGCTGGGCTCTGTGCTAGGCTGAGGATAGAGACATAAAGTAGTCCCTGCCCTGCAGGAGCCCACATTCCATCATCCAAGTCAGTAAACACCAAAGAAATATGATATTATGCAAAGTACTTTGAAGAGGGGGAGATGCTCGTTTTTTTCCTAGGTGATCATTTTCCCAAGTGCCAGCTCCTAATACTAGTAAAAACCTACAAGACATTTACATTAGATGGGCCTAGCAGATTCTTATTGACTTATGTATAGAATACCCAGGACAATGGAATAAAATTCTTCTCAAGTGACTAATAATCAAAGGGAACAGAAAGGTGACTCACAAATCCACTTTGACTGTCAACAGTATTTTGCATCTAATGTCAATATAATGAATTGGGTAAGACAATCCCAGATAACATGGTGGCATTGATGGCTGCATGTTGTCAGTCTAAGTGAGATTTATTGGTTTTGTCTCAGTAGTCTGTAAAGAAAACAGATGGCAAGGAAATACTTAGAAATTCTTGTCCTCTACTTCATTATAAAGTGGAGATGATTTTTAACATTTCCCACATGATTGACTGAAAGAGTCAATGCAATAAGCATTTTTTTGAGTGCCCTTTATAGTTTAGATATGCTGGGTATGGTGGTGTGGGGTGCTCCATTAGATGAACCTAGAACACTAGGTGCTGTGGGACAGACTAAAGTCTATGACACATGGCCCCTACCCTGAAGGAGCTGAGAAGCCAGTAGGAAGGGAAGTGTTCATGGAGATAACTTCACTGGTGGTAGTGGAAGCAATGTTCTGATATCACACTCTTTCTATAATCTTCTGTATTTCAGAGATGTGGAATATGTGCAGCTCTTCAAAGCTCCATTTGTGGTACTTGAAACAAGCATGTAGGTCTAAAAAAGTTAATCAGAGGAACCTTGTTCAAAATCTCAGCTGCTATGTACCTGTGTCCTTGGACAGATGAACTACTTTATCTCTCTGGGCCTCAGCTTCCATCTCCATAAAATGAGGGACTTGACAGCCTCTAAAGTTTCTTTCAGTCCTATACCTGTGCTTCTCTAATGTATAAGTTGCTGTTCCAAACAAAAATAACACAATAAACAAAATAAGCAAATAAAACAAAACAAAAAATGAAAAGGCCTTATCTTTTTTTTTGCTTTTCGGAGGGCAATTGCGGTTAAGTGACTTGCCCAAGGTTGCAAGGCTAGTAAGTGTGTCAAGTGTCTGAGACCGGATTTGAACTCAGGTCCTCCTGACTCCAGGGCTGGTGCTCTACTCACTACGCCACCTAGGGACCCCTAAAAGGCCTTACCTTTAAGCTGCTTTCATTTACTTGAGCTACGTGACATGTAGACAGAGCTAAAGGCATGTACAAAGTATTATGTAATAATTTTAAGAGGAAGGGAATTCTAACAACTGGCCCAGGAGGTGGCAAGTTTTTTTATACTTAAGACATCTAGGGTTTCGCAGGGGTAGTGATGGGGATGGGGTGTGTTGTAGAAGAGGTGGCCCCAACGGCAAGGCTGCCCATTAAATATCCCACCACTGGCTGGAAGGCTTCATTACTGAAATCGTGATATTTAGAAAATTCTAAAAAGATGGATTCCAGAACTCTTTTTTCTTTTTTTTTCAATGACTTGTTTATTTACTTTTAGTTTACAAGATTCAGTTCCACAATCACTTGAGTTTCAGATTTTCTCCCCTCC
>CM053580.1:289872837-289896499 GCA_028627135.1 Pseudochirops cupreus | reverse complement strand
GAGGTTCATGTGTTTCACCACATTGCCAAAAAAAGGGGAAGGAGAGTCCATCATATTAAAAAAAGGTTAACAACCCCTGAACTATATAAATTGTCCAGAATGTGACCTGCATTCTTGGAAGTAGTTACCCCATCTACCAATACTCTATACCAAAGAAGTCCCAGGCTCAATTCCATCTAATTTGGTAAGCATTGCCAGAGCAGGAATTGTACTGTACAAGGTTCACTTCATTGAATTGAATGCATATTTTAATTCATTTCTTTATGGTGGATTATAAAGGATTCAGGCATTCTTCATCTTTTTGGATGTCACTAATTCTTTTGGCAGTCTGGTGAAACCTATGAACTCCTCAAGAATCAATGTATAAAATGCATAAAATACATGAGGTTACAAAGGAAATCAGTTATGCTGAAATACAGTTATAAATTTTTTTTAAAATTCCAAGAATCTAGGTTAAGAGCCCAAAGAATTTTAGAAAAACTTTAAAAGACATATATGAACTGATTCAGTGAAAAAAGAGCAACCATGAGAAAAATATACACAATCGCCACATTAATGCAAATAAAAACAATCTTAAAATGCAACTGGATTAAGATTAAAGACAACGACTGTTACGGTGCCAGACGCTGAGACACTTTCCATCCCCTCAGTAAAGAAGAGAGGGGACAATGGTTTCAAAGTGTCGCGTATGAATTTCTTAATTAAAAGGGATTGTGAAAGTGTGGGAGCAGGGGTATACTATGCCAGGAAATGACTTTCATTGGGCAAAAATAAGAACCGATAAAACTTTCTTTAAAAAAATTCCTTTCTCCCTTTCCTCTCAATTGTTCATTTCTCTCTTCCCTATAGTGACCTTTTAAACATTTAAAATCACCTTTCAACCTACTTTTTGCTTTAAAACAAACCCAAAAAGTCAACAAGAATGACAAAACCCTCTTAAACTTACCCACATTGGTTGCATTTTCAATCATCATTTTTACTCTTTTTTGGACCTTTTCCAGTTTCTCCACACTTATCTTAAATATTCTAGTCAAGGGTATGACTAATTAGAATTAGAGAATAAGAAAGCTCCTAAAGAAAATCCACCATATTGCTTTGTATTAATTTATGTAGGCATTGTATCCAGTGTCTCCTTCCCTTCTTTTTCTCTTTCCCCTTAAATGTAAGCTGGTCAAGGAAGGAAGAAAGGAAACAAGCATTTATTAAGCTCCTATGTGCCAGGAACTGCTAAATCACTTTACAAATATCAAACTTGATCTCAAAGGCAGGGATTTTGTCTTTATTACTCTTACAGTATCTAATAAATCATCATATACCTTGTAGGTGCTTAATAAATATTGAAATAAATAATAGTCCTTTTGATAAGTAATAGAATTACAAACACTTTTTTAAAAAAAGTTTATGGAGACCATGAATTAGCTAGTGTCTTGCTACATCCCGTTGGTCCTCCTTGTATTTAAATCTTCCTTTCTTACCCGCCTCCGTATCTTTCACTTCTTCATTCATTCATTAAGCATTTTTAAAATTACCTGTTGTTTGTACGATATGTTAGTCAGACTAGGAGGATACAGAAGAAACAGAAGGCACTATCCTTGAACTCAAAGTAGCAACATAATTGGAAACAAAATGTGAATGCATTCTTGTGTTCATATTTTGTTCTTTAAATATTAGACTTCTTTGTCTATGCCCTAAATGAATTTCATCTGTTTTGTCTTTCGTTCATTTTGGTGTTCATTTTCAACTCAAGCCTTATCTTCTAAGTTGCTAGAGGTACTGGTATTAACCTTTGACACAGAACTCACTCTATAAAGACAAAGTCCAACCCCCTCATTTTATAGTAAGGGAAACTGAGGCCTAAAGACTTTAAGTGACTTTCCCAAGTCACACAGAGGTAAAGTCAAAACTAGAGACAGTTCTCCTCATTCCTAATCTAGTTCTCCTTCTACTACACCATACTCCACTTCTGGTCCCAAAGAGCAAGACAGCTTCATGATTGTTTGAAGCATAGTTTTGCAATGACAAATAAGGAACAATGTAATGCCAAGTTTCTTCACTAATCCCAGACTTAGCTTATGAGAAGTATTTTTTTTCTTAACCACCTCTGGAAAGTACCCAAAGACCAAATTAGAATACATCACTTATTTGTGTACATTACGCATAAGTAATATTAAATTGTCTCCTAAGTTCTTGGTGATTAAGTTGAATCTTTTAGGTTAAAGATAGTAATGCAAGAAAACCAATCATGGCTTCTTTTAAAATGATGTCGGTTTGAACCTAGGTCTGGCTAACTCCAAGCCCAGTGCTACATCTCAAATAAGTCACACTGCCTCTTCAATCTGAGGAAAGAACTGGGAATAGGAAATTACTTCAATGTAAAGATGAAAGCTATCGATAAAATAACTTTTAAAAAATTGAATGCAGGTAATCACTGATTTAAAAATACTAAGTCTGAAAAAACATATACATAAATATATAATATGACTATATATAAAATATATAGATATATAAAACTGTTACAAAACATATGTCATATACAAAACACATAACACACTCACATACGTATACATGTAACTGCCATTGCCCCCTTTCCTTCTGTCTTCCTTCCTTCACTTTCTTTCTGTTGGCTGTAACATAGATAAAACACTTGGAACTTTGGGGGCATCTATGGGCTCAGAAGAGAGAGGAAGGTGGGAAAAAAGCAAATACAGCTTAAGGGAGGAAAATAATTTTTAAACCAGGCACACTGCCCCCAAATTCTTTCTCAATACCTGAAATTTGTCCCCTTGAATTTGTCATACTGCCTAAAACCCACCTAAGGCATCCCCTTTTGGGGTGCCAAAACCAATGGGGGAGTTACTGGGCACTCCTCTGGTCATTTGTATTTGTCAATAGCAGCTAGCCCTGGAATTACGGAAGCAGGGCAACGAGGTTGAAGACATGATTCTGGGAGTGTTACCTGTTACTGATCTTGGGCCTTTGGGCTCCTGAAGGACAATACAATGGTGAGGGAATATGAAGGGATCTGTACACAGTGAAGAGAAGTAGTCAGGGTGGTCTTTGGTGCCCCCCATTATTTTCTTTCAAGTCTCTGTGGCTCATCGCATCATCTCTCATCTGGAGAAAACACTCAAAGTTGGTTGGTATCCTACATGTGCCCTATCTCTGTAGGGCTTCAGAAATAAGCATTGTGTACATTTAAGCAAAACAAACTCAAGAGGAAAATCATCGGGTGACTAAATGAATGTCTTTTTGTCCAGATGTTTGTTGTTTTCTAATGCTTTCCACTGAACACCCACTTCTGAGGTCATAGGTTCCCTGCATTAGTGTGAGACAGTTTTATCAGATTGCTTTTCCATCCAAGTCCCAGTAAAGACTGCTGCATTGATACAATGATAGTTTTGACGGAGAGAGAAGAAATGGTTAATTTTGGGGCAAGGGGACATTTGAAAGTAAGGCTACTGTGCTTGGGAACTCAATAGATCAACAAGAATTTATCAAGCACTTATTTGCCAGGCACTGTGCTGGGTTCTGGAGAACACAGCACTGGATATGTGGTAACACAACTGTCAGCTTTACCAAAAGAATTAACTAGACACTCACAAATGCCAGGATCAGATCTTCAAACAAGGAAACTCCATTTTGGCAAATCTGTTGCTCTAGTGCTTCCAAAAGGCCAGTATGAAGCTGCCAGCTCTGCCCCTTCTCCAATTGCTTCCTAAGTCTCAAAAGTCATTACTGCCACCAGGACAACCCAAGCCGTTGGAGTTTGTACTCTTTTCCATGATTCTAAACCAAAGAACATTGGATTTTAGAGAAAGAACTTGTGGAACCTGAATTTACAAATCAAAAATATTTTTTCTTTACTTTATTTTTCTTGGTTTTTTTTGTCTGTGTTTTCTTGAACTGCATGGATTATGTGGAAATGTGTTTTGTGTGACTATGCATGTATAACTTATGTCAAAGTGCTTGCCTTTTCAATAAGGGGAAGAAGTAAGGGGGAGAGATTTTGGAACTCAAAACTTGAAAAAAGAATGTTATAAGTGTTTTTACATGAAAAATAAAATATTAAATTAAAGACAAAAAAGAGCACAGGATGTAGGTTTTAATCCCGTCTCTGTCATTTAATACCCATGGGATCTTGAGTAAGTCACTTTTTTTCTGGGCCTTAGTTTTCTCACTGGTAAAATGAGAAGTCTGGTCTATATAGCCTCTAAGGTCCATTGAAGATCTAAATCAATGATATTATGATCCCAAGTTAATTTGAAGATTTGAAGGAGTCCTTTTATTTATACAGCAAAAGTACATTTTAAAATTATGTGCTATGGAGTATATAAGATAGTCAGAAAATTAAAGGTATCACCCAGCAATTAACTTAAGCTTCCTAAAATTATCCTAGGGGGTTTTCTGTTTTTGTTTGGGTTGCTTTTGTTTTGTTTTTTTTCCCCTGGACCTACCATGCAACCCATTTCAATGCCTTATGGCCTCAGCAATATCCTAAAAAGGACGCTCAAACCACCTTGCACAGTCTTCCCTTTTAGGTCCCATGTACTATACTAGGACCTTACTCCCATAATGCTTTCTGCTTTCATTCTTCCTAACTTCCAGATCCTTGGGTTTAACCCACTGGTTCATTTTATAAATGGTACCGGATCCCAGCCAATCAAGAAAAGCCAGATGCTATCCTGGCACTGGAACTAGTTCCACATACAGCTGTGTCATCACTAAAGTAAATATCACCCAAAGACTAATATAAATCCCCACCACCAATGCCACCCCCAAAACTTGCAGTAATATCCCATTCCTTCTATTTTGAAAATCTGACAGCACTAAGGCATTGGGTGCCTGGGAAGAATGTGCATTGGGAGGATATCTTCAATTAAACTCCCTTTTTGAAATTTTGCCCATGAAATGAGGGAAGAAATTCTTTATCCTTCTCTATCTCTTTTCAGAAGATTGATTTCAGGACTCTGTTCTCATGGGTCTGAACGTAGGCAGGATTATTATGAGCTCTGCATCGATTACTATTACAGGTGGGCCAGAAGATCTGGGTTTGAGTATCTGCTCTGTTAGTAAGTGTGAACTAGACAAGTCATTTAACCTTTCCCTCAGGATCCTCATCAGCAAAATAGGCATAAATAACACTAATATCTTCCTCACAGAGTTGTTGGGGGGGGCAAATTAAAATAAAATAAATAAAGTATATAAAGATAAAGTTCTTTATATACTCAAAACTGTTATCCAAACATTGGCTATTAAAACAGCTATGTTATAGATGAAATATGCTCATATGGATAAGCTTGGGTACCTCATCATCAGTTATAAAGCTGCTCAACTCCCCTAAATCTGAATTTCCTCATTTGTAAAATTGTATTTTTAACTTAGTCCAGTGAACAATAAGCACCTACTCTATGCAGTGTAGAGCAATGTGGGCAGCTAGGTGGCACAGAGGAAAGAGTGCTAGGCCTGGAGTCAGGGAGACTCCTGTTGCATCTGGGGCCATTCCTACTCATCCTGACTTGTCTTGTTGATGGATTCCTATGACTCTAGAGGAGACAGTGGGACTGATGACTTTGCAGAGCCCTGCTTCATTTAAATCCAATTCACTTGCAAGTTAAGACATCATCTTCCTGATGTCATTGATTCTCTTCCAGAAGGGCTGAACAGTTACTATACTGTAGAGAGTAGGTAGGCATCCCAAACCTTTATGCTATCAAAAAAGCCAAAGATAAACTTCATCAGAATCCTTATCTGAATTGCCACAATAACCAATCATTATGGTCCAAATTAAAGTAACAATAAGGAATGATGATTTTTTTTTAAACAATGATTTTCATCTTTTCAAGGGCCTGCTTAATGATAGCTTCCATCTCGGTGGTGGAATCTCAAAAATAGCTCTTTTACTTAACTCTTTACAAGTGAATTTTATTACCTGTACTCTAAAAAAAAATGTCTCCACTATTTGTATTTTATTTTTAAAGTTAACATGCTCTGTTTCATCTTAAAACTATCTCATTTAGTAAATGAATTGAAAGAATAAGTATATGTGTATATATTTTTATTTTTACTATATTATCAGTACTTAATTTATACAGTGATTGAGAGACCAAGGGCGTGTCGTCTGACTTCTTAATGCCTCTAGCAACTGTATAAAACTCTAAATATCAAAATCAAAATCTGCATCAGGGCCACCAGTCTACATTGTAGAAGGAATGCCTCATCAGGAAGTTCCCTACTCTAAGGAAATCACAGATCTAGGAACAAAAAATAGTAATAAAACCACCCAGGCAAGGGTGTTAAATGATTTGATTAAAGCTAGCATTGAATCCTGGATTCACACATTCCTAAAACTGTTAGGATCTACAACCTTTTATACCCTGAAGGACCCGTCAACAAGTCTATCCTCTACTTAAAGATATCCAATTATGGGGAACTTGTTAAATCTCCCCAGGCTGGCTGAAGGTATAGATTTAAGTTTGAGGAAGCTCTTCCTTAGAGTGATATGAAATCTGCCTCACTCTAACTTTCGTTCATTATTCCTAGGTTCTAACTTAGGTGACCTCGTGAATAGAGTTCTGGGTATAGAGTAAGAAAGACCTGAATTCAAATGTGACCTTTGATACTTACTAGCTGTGTGACCCTGTCAATCTCTGTCTGCCTCAGTTTTCTCAACTATAAAATATGCATCATAATAGCACCTACCTCACAGGGTTATGGAGAGGATCAAATGAGATTTGTGCAAAGTGCTTTGTTGTGCTAAGATATTTGTTATGTTAAGGTGCAATGACTGACATAACATAGTAGGTTCTTAATAAATTCTTATTCCCTTCTGCCCCCACCCCACCCTCTTCCAAACCTTGAAGTTATATAAAATAAAAGAAATCCCTTTTTCAGAAGAATTCCTTCTGATATTTGAGGACTACTATAATGTCTCACATAACTCTTCTCCAGGATGAATATCCTCCATTTTTTCCACCTTTCTTCATATGACATATCGTTTCAAGCCCTGTTATGATCTGGTCACTCTTCTGTGGACATACTCTAGCTTACCAATGTCCCTCTCAAAATCTAATGCCAAGAAACTGAACAAATATAATACTGAATATGTCTTGTGACCAGATTAGGGTCTAATAGGCCTCTCCTGCTGCCCCTTTATTCTGGGGACAATGTTTCTGGGCAGCCACATTATACTGTTGACTCAAACTGAGAATGCATTCTTTTAAAAATCAGTCACATCCTTTTTTTTTTTTACATGAATTGCCCTTTAAACCACATGATTGTCTGGGTTGATTATTTGATTGTGGCTTTTCAAAACCTTGTAGAGATTTTACATTTATCCCTATTGAGTTTAATCTTGTGACATTCGGTCCATTGTTCTAGTCTCTTAGGATAAGCTTGCTTTGAGATACTGTTGTCCCTCTCCTTCCCATCTTCATATTCTTCACAAGTTTGATTGTGTATGTGGTCAATGTCTTGATTCAGATCACAGATTAAAAATGCTGAGTATCAAAATGTGGAGAACAAAGCTTTATAGTATGCCACTAGAGACCTCCCTGAGTTACATTAATCAACCATATTTAGATGGTCATTTACTTAGTTCCAAATTAACTTGATTGTTCTGTTTTCCATCCCACAGCTCTCCATCTTGTCCACAAGGATAGCAAGAGAATTTCTAAATTCTTTGTTGAAATCCAAATACTCTGTGTTTGTGGCATTCCCCTTGATCTAGTTATCTAGTAATCTTTTTAAAATAAAATAAATCAAGCTATTGTTTAAAATAAAAAAATGAGGTTAGCCTGACATAATAACTTGTTCTTGCAAATCCATCTTGGTTCTTAGGAATCACCCACATCTTTTCTGTAGTGTTCATAGACAATCTACTTAATCATTGGCTCTAGAATATTGGCAGGACAGCAAACTCACTATTCTGTAGACTTTTAAGGATCCACCTTCAAGGCACTGGTGTCATGCTTATCAAATGTGCAGATTACATGATGCTTAAAAGGATAAAAAATATCTTACTACGGTACAAACATAAGACCGTTGATATAAAGGGGGAATGGAACTTAAATTAGGTCTAATCCTTTCATTTAACAGATAAGGAAAACTAGAGAGACAGGTTAAATGATTTACCTAAGGTTGAACAGGCAGCAAACAGTAGAAATGGGATTCAGAGGTAGAGGTCTGCCTCCAAACTCAGTACTTTTCCCAGGAAATCATACTACCTCAACATTGGACTCCATTTTGAAGATTGGAACATTTGCTCCTCTCAAACTTCTACCGCCTGTCATATTTTCTAGGATTCTGAAAAGATAATCAACAGTAGTTTCAGCAGTTAAGCAATCCCCTCTGCAAACTCTTTCAGCATGATGAAATGTAAATTCTTCTGAGCGAGGAGAGTTGCCCTACCCTAGATTGCTATGACTCTTCTGGCTATTTCCTCAGCTTTTTTGTGTTCCAGTTCAGTAGTAATCTGGTTTAATTTGCTCTTTCCAGTTTCGAGATCATAGTGGTAAAATGTGGTTCCACTTTCTCTGTTTTGTCCAATAACATGACATCAGCCCCCGGCCATGCGTCCATGCCTTACTCACTTCTCTCCGAGACAGTAGCTTGAAAAGTCCTCTTTGTGGTCCTTAGAATTTTATCTCAAGCTTCAGTTCATTCTGGTCTTTATCCTCTCTGACACTCTTCTTAACAAGTCTGTGGCACTCTTGTATTTTTCCTTGATAGTTTTCTATCTTTTCCTTAGTTTCCTTACTTTCATCTTTCTTGACTGTCGTTCCCCAAATATCAAGAGTTAAAACAGACCCCAAGAGTCCTGAGAGAAAAAAAAGCGGGAATTAATTTAGAAAAGATTGTTCTGGGGAAAAACAAAGGAGGGAAGTACTCTTGACTGACAGTTTCAAGATTCATGGTTTCCTGTATATCACACTAACTCCTCCAGGTCAAGCTATACATAAATTATGTATTTTCTACAAGTTCCTCTTTTTCAATGATGAAAACAGACTTTTCAATTCTTATTGCTTGGCAGGAGTTCATAACCTTGGGTTTGTGGAACTTTATGTAAATGTATACATATATTTATATATACACACAAATTTTGATGACTATTTCAATATAATGTATTTCCCTCATAATCCTACGCATTTCAAAATATTCTGAGAAGAGTTCCACAGATTTCACCAGAATGCTTTCAAAAAGTAAACATTTTAACAAAAAAAGTTAACAAGTATTCATTAAGCACTTACTGTATGTCAGGCATTGTTATACCAGAAATACAAAAACAAGCAGGACAGTCTCTGGCCTCAATGAGCTTATATTCTAATGGGGGAAGGCCATATTAAAGGAAACTGAAAGAAATCAAGAAAGCATAAGATGTGAAAAAATATCCACTTGTGAATGAACATTGTGGAGAAAATCCAAAGATTCAGAAGTACAGCCTAGAAAAGAATGAAGCTAACGATGGCTTGAGTGTCTTCCTTAAAAGAGAGATTCTGGAGAGCTCTTCCAATGTGAGAAATCTAGGAGTGAGGTGATTTTAAAAAAAAAGTCATAAACTCCTGGTCTATAGCTCATGGAATCTCTCTACCTAATATAAGTAGTGTACAATATTTCTGAGGGTCTCATTTTATAGGGATCGCCGAAAGAAATCTCCACCAAATGAAATATTCATTGTTGTTGTTGTTGTTCTGTTGTTTCAGTTGTGTCCAACCCTTTGTGACCTCATTTGGGCTTTTCTTGGCAAAGATACTGAGGAAGTTTGCTATTTCCTTCTCCAGTGGATCCATTTTGTCAGGCAATCAGAGGTTAAGCGCTTTGCCCAGAGTCACATAGCTAGAAAGTATCTGGGCTGGATTTGAACTGAGGAAGATGAGTCTTTCTGATTCCAGGCCCAGCATTCTTATCTACTGTGACACCTACCTGCCCTTCACTTGTGTCTAGTGGGATAATATTTTCCATAATATGCTTATATATGCTCAGGAAGCCAGGAATCATTCGGCCAGATGATTTTGTTAGATGTCTAAGGAACAGTCAAGGTGACATCCAGCTAAGGAAGCAAACACTTTCTCCACATATGCATACTTACCCTTAAGGATGTCGCGGTGCTCCCCAGAGATAATGGGAGTGCTCCGATTTCCTTCCCCCTCCCCTCAGTGAGCCTACATAGCTAGTCGGGGAAATTCTATATAGTGATACTTGCCTCTGTCTGAGCTATCTCAGTCTTGTATTTAAACAGCATTATTTTGCATAATTATTTACTTTTGAAAAAACCAGCTTTTTAGATTGGATAAGTGAAAAACCAGGAGTAGACCAGATATAGCCAAGCACACACACACACACACACACACACACACACACACACACACACACACACACACACACACACACACACACACACTCACACATACACTCCCTACCCAGAGGCCATATCAATGGTGGGAAGGGCAAGATAAGGTGAGATTTACATAGAATCAAGAGCCAGCTACTAAAAATAGATCTTCTAACTCACCTGAGGAGGCGAAGAATTGGGGATATCCAGAGGAGGGATTCTAGAAGTAAACCCTGGGGAAAGGGGTGAAATGCTGTCTTGTGGTTTTATGGAAATAGTAGGGAACTGGACCAAGGATCTGGAACAAAGCCCTATCCCAACAAGTGCATCGTAGTTGCTTGACTTCGGGCAGATATTTCTTAACTCTCTGATCTGTAAACTATGGGCAATAATGCTTGTCTTGCTCTACCTGTCTCACAGGTTTCTCTTGGGGGAAGTGCTATAGAAATCTGAGTCAATGCTATCTAAATACAAAGAGTAGAAGGTTTGATATTCTGCTGTAAGTCAGTGTGCTGAACATTGTAGGCAATTACTACACGATGGTAGCATGAACCACACTCAAACTTACTGTTAGCCCAATTGATTGAGGCTGAAGACGTGTCTGATTTGTTATTTGTTCTCTCAAGTACGAAGAGTATTTATTAGGTGACTTGAGTTTTTGTTCAGACTCTTACGTCTAAAGATCTGTGTCAGTCCAAGGACAAAATAATTAATCTTTTGAAAAGCACCTATTAAGTGCTTGCTGGACACTGGCCATTCAAATACAAAAGCAAAGGCAGTTCCTGCCTACAAGTAATTTGCCTTCTGATGGGCAGAGACCACGAAAAGGAGAGTGGAAGCCAAAAGTGCCCTTTTTATAAAAGGTGCAAAATATATAATATTTTTTTCCTTAAATTTAATAGCATTGTAAATAAAATATTTAATAAAATCAGTATTAAGGACACAGTCCTGGAAGCATGTACAGTGAAACCATTATGTGGACTTTGGTGACTGCTTCTGGGAGTTCATGATGATAAGGAATGGAGGGATTGGGTCTAAACATATATTCTGTGACTACTTCCTGTCTACTTAATGAGTAGTGAAGAAAAGACTTGATTGGCTGCTGAACTGGAACTGAGTATACAAACAAAAACTGGTAGATTGGATGCCTACTTTTTTCCTGATATGGATCTAGGGAAGGGTTATTGTAAGTCTTCAGGTAAGGAGAAAGGTAGCACCTGTACCCTATTTTGAATATATGAATCTCTGTTGCTTCTCTCCTTGTAACATTTTGGCTTTCCTATTCTTAGGGAAAGAGGATGGAAGGGAGAATGACCTTTTGGGCTTTGAAGGGTTAGAAGAACAGAGTACATTAGCAACTAGAGTCTTGCCACTTTATTTTCAATATTTTTTATATCAAATCCTTTCTTTCCATTCACCCAGATAACACTTAGATTCATGCCCTCATCTCCTTTTGCCTAGATTATTGTAATAGTCTTCTGATTGGTCTCCCTATCTCAAGTCTCTTTTTCCCTCCAGTCCATCCTAAACACTGTGGCCAAAGAAATTTTCCATAAATAGATTTGACCATATGACTCCTCTACTCAACCAACTCCAGGATTTTCTATTGCTTTTAGAATAAAATATAAATTCTTCTGCTTAGCTTTTAAAACCCTATACAACCTGACCCCAATCTATCTTTCAACCAATCAACATATATTTACCAAGTACCTATTATATGTCAAGAACTGTGGTAGGCAGTGGAGCTAGAAGTTCAATGAATGAAAGAATCCATGTTCACAATGAGCTTACTTTCTAATGGGGAGACACATGGCATAAATATAAATTAATATATGTATATGTATGTGTATATATATTTGTGTATATATGTATATATATAATACATATGTGTATGTGTGTGTATATATATATATATGTAGTAGCTACATGGTACAGTGAATAGAATACCAGTATTTTTGCCAAGAAAATCCCAAATGGGGTCATGACTGAAAAACAACTTATTGAGTCCATCACCTTTATGTCAGGAGATAGGTAGTATGCTTAGTCTTATTATAGTTGGTCACTGCATTGAGCATAGTTCTTACATCTTTCAAAATTGTTTTTCTTTAAATTAGTTGTTATATAAATTATTCTCCTGGTTTTGATAATTTTTCATTTCATAATTTCTTACAATGATATTCTATTACATTCATGATACCATGATACTATTCTCCAAATAATTGTAACAACTTCAGTTTACAGTTTTTTGCTATAACAAAAAGAGGTGTATAACAGTAACAGCAACATTGTGTGATGATCAACTATAAATGACTGTGCTCTTTCAGCAACACAATGATCCAAGACAATTCCAAAGGACTCATGATGGTAACTGCTATCCACATCTGGAGGAAGAATTGATGGAGTCTAAATGCAGATTGAAGCAAACTATTTTAACTTTTTTTCATGTTTTTCTTCTTTTTTGTTTGTTACTTCTTTCATAACATGACTAATACAGAAATATGTTTTACATGATCACACATGTATAACCTATATCAAATTGCTTAGGGAGGGGAAAGTAGAGTAAGAGAAAAAATTGAAACTCAAAAAATCTTGTAAGAAGATTAATTGGAAAAAATAAAATAATATTTAAAAATATTTTTCTATGTATGGGTCCTTTTTCTTTTTTCTTTGATCTCTTTGCAGGATAGGCCTAGTAGTAGTATTAATAGGTCAAAAGACATTCACAATTTAGTGATGGGGGGGGGGCGTATAATTAAACATTGCTTTCTACAAAGGATGAACCAATTTTAACCCCACAACAGTCCATTAATATGCCTATTTTCTTGAAACCCAAGAAGGATACTTTGGTCTAGAAAATTATAGGGATGTCAAGTGAGGCCATTGAGGAATAGACTGGTATTCTCCATTCAAGAAAAATGTCAGAACTGATTTGATTATGGCTCAGATTCCAGAAGTGGAGGAGCATAAGAAGGCAAGGGTAATGCAGTAAGATGACAAGACAGTTAGCCAGGTTGTGAGTAATGGGTAAAAGGAAGTTGAGCCTTCTCTGGTATCAGTTAACTTGTTTGTAAAATAAGTGAATTGCATTGAATCATCTCTATGGCCCTTTCTAGCTCTAACAACCTATGACAAATGTGGTGGGCATAGGTGAAGAACTTGAGTTTGTGACTCTTCTTGGGGGCCTCAAAGACTTTTTTTTCTTTCTTTCAGATAGCATAACATCATCTTGGATTCACTTTGGAAGAAGGAAGGGTATTTCTAAATCCAAAGCAAGAGTTGCCTTGGATGTCAGTTTACTTGCTGGCTCTTTGACAGGACCAGAACTTTCCCCACAGAAGTCAAGCAAGAGGAAGAGCCAGGATTTTTTTTTTTTTAATAAAAACTGGCACCAAGACAGAGAGTGGTTTTCCATCAGGTTTCTCACTGAGATCTCTAGCTTCATGTTTTGTATTGATGACCTATGGAATTCTCTTGGGACAGCATCACGTGGAGGATAATGGATCTCTGTGAGGAAGCAGGAGTGTCTTGCTTACTTGAAGGAGGTTAATGACCTCACACATCTCCAGAGCACAATTCTAGCACTTGAAAACAAGCATCCAAGCTTGCAGAGAGCCTTAAATCATTCTTCATGTGCAGAAGCTGAAGTAAGCTTACAGCTTACTGAAAGAAGACAAGGAAAAGCCCGATCGAAAGAGAGGATAGCAGGCATCTAGATTCTCTGTGTTGGCTCTCGAAGTGCGATCCCCAAGACTTTTCAGAGGATCTCCAGGTTAAAACTATTTTCATGATAATGCAGAGAAAGTATTTGCCTATTAAAACACTCCTTTTTCTAACTACATTTCTGTGTGAGGTTGGAATCTCTTCATCTTCTGCAACCAAAACAACCTATCACAATGGATTGAATGCAGAAGCAGACATGAGAATCCAGCTGTCTCTATTAAGCCAGATTTTTAAAAAATTTATTTTTAAAAAATATAAAAGAATGCTACTCTTCACTATTTTTTTTGTTTTGGAAAAATATTAAAAATAAAATATTCATTAAATACTATTTATTTAACTTATAATAGGTTTGTTATCTATTTTAGATGAATTAATAGCTAAATACTTTTAAACTGATCAGTGTTATCTTCTAATGTAGTAAATATTGACACATATTACCCCATATACACCAAAGTTATTTTAAGGTCTCAATTTTTATGAATGTAAAGGGATTCTGAGACCAAAAGTTTGAGAGCCACTAGTCTAGAGAATGAGATAATCCTATCCTAGTTCTAACATGAAAATCCCCAGGACTAATCCATAAGAACTTTATAAAAGGCTATTTACTTCGAGTTCCAGTGAAAACAAGTTTCTCTTCCTCCTTCTTCCTTCTGCTTTCCCTTTCTCTGCTTCACCTGGCCTCAGATTTGATATAGAGAAGCTTCAACTTTCCACTGTCAAATTCTAGACTGGGGCAAAGCCCAGATTCCTCTTAAGGATTCCAGCGATTCACTCTGTAGTTGCCAACATTCTCTCAGTATTCCACAGATCTGTTCTAATTGGTATCTCACACACTTTGATTCTTAGTATTATGAGTTTTTGTAATAATAGAGCTCCCAATCAGAATCCTTCAAGGCTGGGCTCACAGGACAATCTTCTAGTTGTTTGTGGTAAGAATCAAATTAGGTAAAGAAAGGGAAGAAAGCAAGCATTTATTAATACCTACTATGTGCCAGGCACAACGTTAAGCACTTTATGAATACTATCTCATTTGATCCTCACAACAGTTCTGGGAGGTAGGTGCTAGTATGGTCATCATTTTACAGTTGAGGAAACTGAGGCAGACGGCGATTAAGTGACTTGCCCAGAATCACACAGCTATTAGGTGTTTGAGGCTGGATTTGAACTCATCTTCCTAATTCCAGACCTAGATCTTTATTCACTATTTACCTCACTGTAAGCTGTTTTATTAATATCCTTCCTAATCCAACTTTCTATCCACCTTTAGCTAAAATAAGCTTCCTGTCCCATGTGTTGGACAAATCACAGCCTCTGCTCAGGAGGGAATGGGCAGCCCCTTGGGCTAAGATGACTTTTTTGCGGCTCTAAGGTCCTTATCTAAAAAGAGAAAGCTCCCTTAAAGATAGAGCTTCCCCACCTCCACCCCTCCAAGCTGTATTTTCCCCTTTAGGAAGAGGAGGAGTTTAATCCTATTAACCGACCCCTACCAGTCTCACAAAGAATATGAATTAATTAGATAATTACATACAAAAGGCTTTGATCTGGGTTTGTGAAAGGGAAGGAGAGATTATTTACTAATAGACTTGATTCAACATGCACATTGTATAGTTTATTCCAAGAAATAAAAATTTAATATAAGGCAAGTGTTTCCATGCTAGAAAATCAGGAGTCCAGCATAGAAAGACAATAAAGTCCACAGGAGGACAAACAAATGTTCACACCAAATCTTAGGATGCTAACACTAGCAGATATCACCCTGAAGCTTGAAAAAATATGTATAATGAATATTAAATGTATGAAACTCATTATTCCACCACGTTGTATGGGTCAGAAGAGGGTTAAGAAAGTCTGAGACAAATTTGTAGAAGACAATTCCATAGAGACACTATACTATTCACCATCATCTAATTCAAATACTCCTAAAGATGTTCAAACGCTTTCATTGACCTGGGGGCTTCCTTCAAGATGGTGATCCCTTTATGTCTCAGCAGACAGTCTTCATGAGATGCTATGGTCATCACCTGGGGATGAACCCTTCTGAACTTGGATTGTTTGTATTTCAGGTGACAACCAGCCTTTTACTGGGCTTGTGTACCCTTTGAGAAGCCAAAGAAATTTCTGTACCACAACTGGAAAATTTTTTAAAGCACCTACTTTGCTGTCAGACACTGGATAGGGATTCTTAATCTTCTGAGGTTAAAGAAATGGAAAGCAATAATAGTTTCCCTTTGTGTCATTGTGAGAATATTGATCACAGGTCTAAGCCAATATGGCACCCTTATCAATAAGCAAGTATTTAGTAAGTGTCAAGCACCAGAAATAGAAATGAAAATGGAAAATAGTTCCTCTCATCATGGAGCTCATGCTCTAATAAGGGACATAACATTTCTACACATAGATACATTCTAGGTACCTATCAATGGAACTTTAGAGAAGGCAACAGGTGGGACCAAGAAAGGCCTCTTGCAGAAAGAAGATGGCTCTGAAGCAGAATCTTGAAGAAAGTCAAGGATTCAGAGTTTGAGGGACGAAAGAGAATTCCAGGTATGGAAGACCATTAGTGCAAAGACACAGTCTTCATAAGTAAAGAAGAATGAGTTGGCCAATGTGGCTCCTGCACCATTCTTGTCCTTTAACACTGGTATTGTAAATGGGTCTCACCATTTTTATTATAATTATGATTCAGATCAGAGAAGTTCTGATCACACATTTTCTTTGCATATTCTGACTTTATCCTTCAAAAATAAAGGTGATCTTAGTGATCCCATTCTTCTGGATATCAATTTTGGAACCATGCATGAAAAGTGACAATACTGTTTGTACCCTTTGACCATAACAATTCCATTCCTGGCCATATGCACCAAAGAAATCAAACAAAACTTCAATATGTATCAAAATATTCATAGCAGTACTCTTTGCGGTAACAAATATCTGGGAACAAAGTGGGTGGCCATCAATTAGGTTAATAGCTGAAAAAAATGGTCTATGAATATAATACAATAGTACTGTACCTTAGTAAATGAGAGGAGTAATGGAAAGAAAATGAGGAGAATCAGGAATACCTGGGGTACAGTCCTGTCTCTTGACAAGTACTGGCTATGAGACTCTGGGTCAGTCACTTACCCTCTTGGTAAGTGACCTTGGTGCCAATACATCAATGAAGTCTGACAGTGTTCCACACTCAGTCACACATTTCCCAGGATTTTGAGAGCAGGAAATAACTTCTGGGGGACATCTGGTTCAAACCAAACTTGATAATTGGTAATCCAACTCCTGGTTTAAGACCTTCAATGAGGGGGACTCCATCACCCACATAAGACAATGGATTCTACTCTTCAGTGGCACTTAATGGTTAGGAAATTTCTTCCTAAAATGAAACCTAAATTAGACTCTTTGCAACCTTCACCACCTGCCTCAGGTTCTCCCCTCTGAGGCCACAGTCTAATTAAAATGAAATCCCTTCAGGTACTTGAAGGAATGAATGGATGAAAATGAACATTATTAAGTGTTTCTCATATACAAAGCTGTATATGAAAAACTGGGGATACAAATGGGAAGTCCCTGCTTTCATGTAATTGAATTTGAATTTCCTTTTTTTCTAGGCTAAATTACCCAGTTCCTTCAACATATGCTGCTATGACATAGATTCAAGACCCTTCACCTTCCCCATTATTCCCTTGTGGACACTCTCCAGTTTAGTGACATCGTTCTCCTTGAACAATACTTGTGATGAGGTCTGAGAAGAGCAGCATTCAAAGGGCTGTCACTTCCTTCATTCTGGAACTGAGGCTCCTCTTTCTAGCCAAGGATTGCATTAGTTCCTTAAGCAGAAGCATCACACTGCTGACTCATACCACATGCAGTCCACTAAAACCTCTCAATCTTTTTCCAGGCAGAGTGCTTCCTAACTATGCTTGTTCCATTCTGTTCTTAAGCTTGAGACATCAGTCAACAACTTCTACAAAGGAAAGAGGGAGGAGTATTTTCTCATCTCTCCTTCAGGTCTGAGCTTTGTTCATTATAATATTGTTGCTGTTGAATCACTTTCAGTCTAATCAAAGTGACCCCATTCAGTGTTTTCCAGGCAGAGAGATTGGAGTGGTTTGCCATTTCCTTCTCCAGCTCATTTTCCAGATGAGGAAACTAAAGCAGAGTTAAGTGACTTGCCCAGGGTCACATAGTTAATAAGTATCTGAGGTCAGATTTGAACTCAGGTAGATGAGTCTTCCTGACTCCAGGCCTGGCACTCTATCAACTGCGCAACCTAGCTGCCCTTGTCATTACAATAATAGATTGAATTTCAATTTTGTTTTTATAATTCTTTCCATTTACATTGTTGTAATCACTGTGTATATGGTTTTTGTGTTTTTACTCATCCTCTTTTCTCACCAGAAAGAGAAAACCACTTGGTTCTCTGATCTAGACCTTGGATATAGGATTTCCAACAATGGTTTTATAGCACTCCAAGAATGTCATATATGCCAAGGGACATGTTATATGATACTCCAAGCTTAATTCATCTTAGATATGTATACACACACATACATATGTACTTTTAACATACATACATATAAATATATATACATATATATGTGTATGTATGTATGTATGTATGTATGTATATAGCACTTTGGGACCTGGAGATGTCTCAACATCCAACAAATAGAAGAAGGTGGCAAAACTGGGCAAAATTTTGGAATCATAGGTCTAGGCAGTGATGAAAGTGGTACCTTCCCTCTCCTTCACTATTATTCACGCCTGAAGTTTAAAAAAAATCCTCCTAGAATCTTAGTTACATAATTGCTCTTTTTGCCTCAAATACAAATATAGTACTTGATTTTCCTGTCTGAATTTAGAGAAATTCAGGGAATGAAATGCAGAATCTTCTGCTCCTGCAATTTGGTGGAACATTTTGGCCTCAGATATTAAATCACACCCTGACTAGCTCTCTGCAGCCTGAGTGACAGGAAGGATAATGGCGGCTGTCCAACTATTTTGGACTAAAAAAGACACTGAGCTTTGAAATCTAAAATTTCTGTATGATAACAAAAATGTTTTACTGTTTTAAAAGTACTTTTACCATCTATCATCATTTGCTCTTCTCTTCCCTATAACCCTGTAATATAGACTCACAGGGCTATAACTACCTTCATTCTCAATTTTTTGCAAGCAGACTCTCAAAAACACCATGGTATTGCTAGTTAGCAAAGGGGTCTTCAATTTTCAAATTCTAAATAAGAAAGAAAATGTTACCATTGCCCATCCCAAGGGAAATTGAAATGAATTGAGTTTATTTGATTTTGGAGGGAGGACTGATTTAAGCCAGCTTGAATGGAAGATGGCAATTATTGAGTATAGCCTGAGCTATTATCCCCCACTTTTATGCCTTTGACTTTCTCAATCCAAGCAAGTAAAGTGTAGGATGTTTTGTGATATAGCTCATTAAAAACATTACTTTCACCATAATGACCTGTGCAGTTCCTCAGATAATCTTCTTGCTTATGGACCTGCTCAAATGAAGGAAATCGAAGAATGTAGGCAAGCCAAGCATCTCCATGACAACACCTTTTATTAGGGGAGGAAAATGCTAGAAGTAATTTTCTATATAGAATATTCTGAAATTAATAATTATAGCTAGCACTTATACAGTGCTTACCATGTGCCAGGCACTGGGCTAAACACTTTCCAATTATTATCTCATTTGATCCTCACACCAACCCTGGGGAGGTAGGTGATATTATTATTCTCATTTTCCAGATGAGGAAACTGAGGCAAACAGAGCTAAAGTGACTTGCCCAGGTTATACAGGTGGTAAGCATCTGTGGCTACATTTGAACTCAGGTCTTAGTGGCTTTAGCCAGGAATTATCTATAGAGACACCCAGCTGCCCAAAATGAATCTTTGCTTGAAAGGGTCATTCATTAGCCTCCAGCTCAAATTAGATTTCTGAAATTAGCTAGAGTTGAGAACAAACACCCAGAACTCCTGGTTCCTAATTAAAGATCTGCAATAATTATTGTACAGCTTGATGGAAAACAAAACTGGCAGTGGTTAATATCATCACATGGGGGCATTTTGAAGATAAATTATCACATGTGTATGAAGTATATTAAGAATGAAATGAAAAACATTATAAATATATTTGATTTTAGAGGCATAGCTTCACCTAATTTAGCCAAGTGAATTTTTTCTCTAATATGCCTGAAGTGTATAGTTTTCAGATCCTTGTGGTCATTCCCCTATAGATAAACATTCAGAGAATATAAATCGGTAGTTTTCAAAAATAGAAATACAAGTTATCAACAACCTTATGAAAAAATACTCCAAATGATTAATAATTAGATGCATACAAATTAAGACAACTTTGATTTTCCATCTCATCCCTATTATATTGGTAAAGATGGCAATGATAACTGTAGGAGAGGCTGAGGGAAAATTTGTTGTAAATTTGTCCAGACTTTCTGTAAAGCAACTGAGGCAAAGGGTGCCTCACTGTGTAGAATTCGAGACTTAGAGACAAAAAGATCTAAGTTTAAATTTGATCTCAAGCACTTACTCCCTGTCTGTCCCTGGGCAAGTTAACTTCTTCCAGCCTCAGTTTCTTCATCTGCAAAATGAGACCAATAACAGCATCTACCTTAGAGGGTTATTGTGAAGATCAAACGAGATAGCATATGTAAAGCACTTTGAAAACCTGAAAGCTACATATGAAGGGTAGCTATTTGGGAACTATGTTCCCCAAATAATGAAAATCTGTGTTCTCTTGGATCCAACTAGACCACTACTAGACCTGTACCCCCAAGGAGAACAAAGAAAGGAGAAAAAGAATGTTATGTGTACAAAATTTTTTACAGCAACTCATTTTGCTGAAGCAGGGAACTGGAGATTAAGGAATTATCCATATATTGCAGAATGGCTAAACAAAAGAGAATATATTAATTTAATGAAATATTATTGCAGCATAGAAATGACAAAATGGATAGTTTCAGAGAAAGCGGGGAAGATGTGTATGAACTGATGCAAAGTGAAGTGAGTGGAACCAGGAAAATAATTTCTACAATTGCAACATTATGAAGAAAAATAACATTGAAAGACTTTAGAACTCATTTCAATCAATTCAAACTTTAGAATTCAATCAATTCAATGAATGACCAATCATATTCCAGACGACTGACGATGAAGCATGATACCCCTGTCTTGACAGAGAGCTAATGGACTCAAGATGCAGAATAAGGTAGACATATTTTGATACAATCTATGTGAGAATTTGTTTTGCTTGACTACATGCATTTGTTACTAGGTTTTTCTTTTTCTTTTTCCAATGGGGGTAGGGAGGAGGAGAATGGGAAGGTAAAAAGGCTTAGGGATAGGAAAGCAAAAAAAAACAAAACCACAAAAAAAGAAAAAGGAAGCAAACAGGATCATTGAGTTACCTATTTTAAAAACCAACAGAAGAGGAGCAACTACGTGGTGCAGTGAAGCCTGGAGTTGAGAGGACCTGAGTTCAAATGTGACCTCAGACATCTAATACTTACTAACTGTGTCACCTTGGGCAAGTCACTTAACCCCAATTGTCCCGCCTTCCCCCTTCCAAAAAAAAGAATAAACAAAATCAGTAGAAGAGGATAAAAAGAAACAAATAGGACAGTTTTGAAAGCCACTGGTTGAATTTATTATATACTTTAAAAGAAATCCTGTACATAATAGAGATCTGCAGTATGAGTTGTTGTTCGATCATGTTTGGGGTTTTCTTGGCAGAGATACTGGAGTGGTTTGCCATTTCCTTCTTCAGCTCATTTTTCAGATGGCAAAACTGAGGCAAATAGGATTAAGTGACTTGCCCCAGGTCCCACAGCTAGTAAGTCTGAGGCTGGATTTGAATTTAGGTTTTCCTGATTCCAAGCCTGATGCTCTATCTACTGCAGCACCTAGCTGCCCTGTAGTATATGTACAATACTCTTTTTCTGTTCTGTTCTGTTTCATATGTATATGGAAATGCCCATTTTATGTAGTGCTTGCTAAATGCAGCATAAAGATTCAAAGAAAATTGGAAAAATAATTTAATAGCTATGGTGTTATTTAGAATTGTGTTTTAACTTTTGAATAATAGAGTTGAAAAGACCAAGGGAAGGTGAAATAAGTAGCCAGCTATTCTCTATGCTACAGAATATGTTCCCTGCCTCCGCCTCCCCCAAGACTTCGACTTTTGTATCCTTACCTGCTCTTGCATCTAAGACCAGTATGAATCGTTAAAAAATCTGCTAGCCAAAGTCCCTTTTGGACAACCACTCTCTTGTTTGTGCTATTCCTTTTTTTCTTTCTTACTGCATTATTCTATATTTTCATTGCTTCCAGTCTTTTCCCCTTTGAAATGATCTTTCACATGTTTATCATATTAAGACATGAGTTTGATCATGATGCTCTTTTGCTCAGAACTATTCAGTGGTTCCTTATTATTGCCTCTAGGTAAAATATAAATTCAGCCTGACATATAAAGCATCCCACAATCTGGCTTCCTTACCACTTTCCCAAACAGTTCTCTCCTCTTTGATTGGAAGGCTGAAGGGTAGGTTACCTCTTTCCAATGTCTTCTTTTATAGAAAGCAGAAACTGGACTCAACTCACTCCACATTGCATCATCTGCTTTGCCTGGTTTCAACTCCTTGAAGACACTTCCACACTGGGTACCTCCTGGTATCCCCCAGTGTACTTTCCTACTTCCTTCTGTGTCTCTTCCTTTAGATTGTAAGCTTCTTGAAGGAAGGAACTGTCCTTTTTATTAATTGTATCACCAGTGTTTGGCACCATGCTTGCCACATAGTAGCATTTAATATTTATTGGACTGGATTTACTATTATTTTCCTTTATATGTTCAATGTTCCAGTCAAACTAGTCTACTGACTAACTGTTCTCCACATTTGACATTTCACATCCTATCTTTGCCTGGATCTGGAATGCGTTCCATCCTCACTTCCCTTCTTAGCATCTCTAGGTTCCTTCAAGGTTCAATGCCAGCAAAGGTCTTTCATGATGGTTTAGCTCTCACTCTTCTCTAATTACCTTTCATTGTCTTCTTTGTGCACATCCTGTATCTCCCTTAGGAGACTAAAAGCTACTGCAGAATGAGGACTTGTTTTTTGTCTTTGTACCTCTAATGCTTAGCCCAGTGCCTTGCACATTGGAGGCCTTTAATAAATATTTGTTAAATTGTAATTTTGTCAGAATTTCACTCCTGAGAATATCTCCTCCTTTTGGTCCAATTTTGTACCTTTCATGTCTCATTGAAATCTTTCCATCCAAATCTAGGTTGCATTACAGGCTCTAACTAGCTTTCTCCTTCTTATCTATCAAGAATTCAAAGATGGAATAGTCCCTTGCTCCCAAGATTCCCATAAGGTCTTCTTTGACAACCAATTCCTCTCCATTTATCAGAATTAGGTCCAAAATAGCAATCTATTGCTTCTTCTACCATTTGAAGAATGGAGTTATTAAGGAAATTTAAGAATTTATCAGCTGCTCTACTTTTAGTAGAAAAAAAGAACCTTCAAAAATACTCCAGTGATTGAAGTCCCTCATCACCAATACATCATGCTACCATGCTAGGATTTTGATTTG
>CM053580.1:289846656-289872337 GCA_028627135.1 Pseudochirops cupreus | reverse complement strand
AAAAAGTGACATAGGAGAGAATAGACTGGGGGAGGGGGGAAATACTGGGATGGCTGTTTTGGGGTGGTGGGCGGGGGAAAGACGGGGAGAAAAGATGTAACTCAAAAAAATTTAATAAAGAATTTAATAAAAAAAAAAAAGATCGATTTCACCTCGTTGCATCAGATCAGGAATGGCTAGGACATAACCAGATAACGGAACAGAAGTCATCAAAGGTTTTAGATAGGTTTTTATTGAGCAACATTTAGGACAAATCTTGGTGCTTCATTGGAATCCATACTATGTCAAGAGGTCTAGAGGAAAGCCTCCTCACATGTTAAAATAAACCCTGCAGAGGATTTATAGGAAGAAATGAACGGGAGGGCAGAAGAAGAGAATATATAAATAGGTTGCAATAAGCATTGATAGAGGGAGTGATCATAAATACTAAATGTACTGAAAAGATCAAAGCAGTTAAGCAGTGAGGAGCAAAAGATTTGCTTGATCCTTAAACTACACCCCCTCCATAATTCTGTCATCAGATTTCCATCTGCTAGTTTAGAAAGGAGGAGCTACGTGATACAATGGATAGAGCACCAGGTCTGGAGTCGGAAAAACTCATCTTCCTGAGTTGAAACTGGCCTCAGACACTTACTAGCTGTGTGACCCTGGGCATGTCACTTAACCCTGTTTGCCTCAGTTTCCTCATCTGTAAAATGAGCTAGGAAAGGAAATGACAAATCATTCTAGTATCTATGCCAAGAAAACCCCCAAATGGGATCATAAAGAGTCAAACACAATTGAAACAACCAAAAAGACAGAAGCAGTAAGGAGAAATTAGGTCTAACTGTATAGATCACCAAAAGAGCACTCACTTATGATGAATTATTGCCCTAGGCTTATCTTTGCTTCATGCAGTTAGGCGACACAGTGAATGGAAAACTGTCCTGAGCATCAGAAAGACCTAAGTTCAAATTCTTCCTGAGACACTTACTAGCTGTATGACCATGGGAAAGTCACTTAACTTCACTCAACCTTAGTTTTCTCATTTGTAAAATGGGGATAAAGCACTTTGCAAATTTTAAATTGCAACACAAATGTGACCTATTATCTTAAAAAAAATTTTTTTTTTGAATTTTGAAGGGGGGAGGGCAGGGCAATTGGGATTAAGTGACTTGCCCAAGGTCACATGGCTAGTAAGTGTTAAGTGTCTGAGGGCGGATTTCAACTCAGGTCCTCCTGACTCCAGGGCCAGTGCTCTATTCACTGTGTCACCTAGCCACCCCTACTATTATCATGATTATATCTAAATGACATAAAAGTTCCTAGTTTTCCAAAAGAGGAAATTGAAGATCAGAGAGCTGAGGCAACTTGCAGATCCAGGACTAACCATCAAGTCTTCTGATTCCTAAGTCAGAAGCACAGAAGTGTTATGGACAGAATCAAGATAGGGAGGGAGCTGGAAAGTTGACAGTGATTCCCAAGATGTTGCCAGTCATGGTTCATCGTGCTGGATAAGAGGTAGGACCACATGTGCTTGAGAAAATACATTGAATCATAAGATCTATAACTGAAAGGAAACCTAGAGATCATGTGCTCTAACCTTCCCAGTATTTAGAGATGTAGAAATTAAAGCCCAGAGAGACAGTTACTTTACCAAGATGCTTACATGCAATAACAATAATCATTCTACTAGAAGTAATAGTAGTAACAACTGAATCTTGCATGTGTAACCTGTGGTTCAAAGCCCATTTGCATAAGATTCTCCTCTTTGGTGGAGATTAATTACTCAATGCTTAATTACTTAATTATTCACACTTGTGTGAGGTGCATAGCTGGTTAGAACTCAATAGAAGACAGATTCTGGTTTTCTGGCCTCCAGTTTTGAAATAAGATGTGATAAGGAAAAATATTAACATAAATGATTATATCACTAACAAAGGCAATAGAAATCATACGATTACATCAGTAGATGCAAAAAAAAGCTTTTGACAAAACACAAAATTTATTCCTCTTAAAAACACTTGAGAGCACAGGTATAAATGAATTTTTCGTTAAAATCCTAAGACACATCTGCCTAAAATCACCAGCAAGCATGAACAGGGATGAGCTAGAAGCCTTCCTGATGAGATCAGGAATGAAACAAAGATGCAAATTATCACCAATATTATTCAGTACTGTACTAGAAATGTTAACAATATCAATTAGAGAAAAAGAAAGAAATGGAAAGAATCAGAATAGGAAATAAAATTCTCTTTTTGCAGATGACGTGATGGTATACTTGGAAAATCCTAGAGATTTAACTGAAACATTAGATGAAACAACAATTTTAGGAAAGTAGCAGGATATGAAATAAACCCATATAAATCATTAGTGTTTGTATATATCACTAACAAAGTCTTGCATATATCTAGAGTAATAGATATTTAATTTAAAATAATCATAGACAATATAAAATACCTGGATGTATACCTGCTAAGAAAAGCCTGGGAATGATATGAATATCATTATAAAACACTTTTTATACAAATAAAGTCAGATTTAAATATTTGAAGGTATATTAATTATTCTTGGGTGGGTTGAGCCAATATAACAAAAGTGACAATTCTATCTAAACTAATTTACCTATTCAGTTCCATCCCAATTAAACTAACCAAAAAATTATTTAATTGTGGTAGAATAAATAATAACAAAATTCATTTGGAAAAACAAAAGGTCAAGGATATCAAAGGAATTAATGAAAAAAAATTTAAAGGAAGGAGATTTAGTGGTAACAGATCTTAAAACTATATTATAAGACAGTAATTATCAAAACTATCTGGTATAGGCTAAGAAATAGAATGGTAAATCAGTGGAACCAAAAAGTTATACAAAACATAGGAGTAAATGAATTAAGGTAAACTTGCTTTTGATGAATGTAAAGATCTAAGCTTTTGGGATAATAACTCACTATTTGGTAAAAATTTCTGGGGAAACTGGAAAGTGGTCTGGCAGAAACTAGGTATAGACCAATATCTTATACCATTTACCAAGATAAGATTAAAATGGATACATGACCTAGACATAAAGGGAGATGTCATAAGTAAATTAGTAGAGTATGAATATATTACCTATCAGATTTACATATAGGAAAAGAATTTATGAATGAATAAGAGATACAGAGTATTGTGGGATATAAAATGG
Organism: Pseudochirops cupreus; assembly: GCA_028627135.1. NCBI lineage: Eukaryota > Metazoa > Chordata > Mammalia > Diprotodontia > Pseudocheiridae > Pseudochirops > Pseudochirops cupreus. Next base: position 289,869,175 of record CM053580.1, on the reverse strand, counting down.
ATGATTTTGATTGCACTTAAAAGGTTTTGTACAAATAAGGCCAATGTTGTCAAGATTAGAAGGAAAACAGAACATTGGGGAAAAATTATTATAGACAATTTCTTGATAAAGGCCTCATATCTCAGATATAGTGAACTGAGTCAAATGTATAAGAATATGAGTCATTCTTCAATTGATAAATAGTCAAAAGATATGAACAGTGTTCAAAATAAGAAATCAAAGCTATATGTACTCTTATGAAAAAAATACTCTAAATCATTACTGAATAGAGAAATACAAATTAAGACAGCTTTGAAGTACTACCTCACACCCATCGGATTAGCTAAAATGATAGACGGGAAAAATGACAAATGTTGGAGGGGATATAGAAGAATTGGGCCACTAATATATTGTTGGTGGAACTGTGAATTAATCTAACCATTCTGTCAAGCAATCTGGAATTATGCCCAAATAATTATACTCTTTGACCCAGCAATACCACTATTATGCTTATTTCCCAAGGTGATCGGGGCGGGGAGGAGGGGAAAGGAAAAAAAATCTTACGTGTTCTAAAATATTTATAGTACCTCTCTTGTGGTGGCAAAGAACTGGAAATTGAGGGGATGTCCATTAATTGGGGAATGGCTGAAAAAGTTGTGGTATATGATTGTGATGGAATGCTTCCGTGCCATAAGAAATGATGAGCTAGTTGATTTTAGAAAAACATGTAAAGACTTGCATGAAATAATGCAGAGTGAAATGAGCAGAACCAAGAGAACATCGTATACAGTAACAGCAATATTGTTCAAAGAGTAAAGGCAAATGACTAAGCTATTCTGAGTAATATAAACATTTAAATCAACTATGAAGGACTTATGAAGGAAAATGCTACCCCCCTCCAGAGAAAGAACTAATATGTGGAAGTATGTATTTATAGTTCCACATATATATCTACATCAAATGTTGGCCTTTTCCAATGCAGAGGAAGGGAGACAACTCAGAACTCAAAATGTAACAAAATTAATTAATTAATTAAATATTCAAAAAATAAACCAGACATGTGGTTCCATATTATCCTTAGGGAAAGACAGACTCTGGAAATTAGCCAACATGTAGAGGAGCTAGCACCTCAGTCATGTCTCTATTCCCAGCTTACTACAATAGATACTTTGGGGAATTTCCCCTTGATACAAAGGACAAAAGTCTGTTAAGTTCCTACTCAAGGTGGAACAACCTATGTAGAGAATTGATACAGACAGAACTATAGATTCTGAAAATGCAAGTAAAAAGTCAATGCTTCATATGTTATGTTTGTATATTCAATGTCATCGCAGCTATGCAGACACAGAAATCATTTCACCAATGTCTGAGGTGAAACAGTATTCCTAAACTTCAGGAGTCAATATACCTTGCCTGGGTGCTTTGGCCATCTTGAGAGTGGGCAACAGAGATGAAGCAGAGCAGCAACACCACTGGTGCTGAGCTTTAGGCACAACTGGGAGAGAGATGGAGCAGTACATAATCCCTTTTTCCTTGGAGAAGTAGGGGACCAAGGGAATGGAGGGCACAAAATGCTGATGTAAGAACATCTCCATCAGGTAATCAACAGATCCACCTTCTGTTATAATTACAGATTAGACAGCCATAATTATGTTGGATGTTCTAACAAAGAGAAATAAAATACTATTGATGCAGAAAATGAAATCTTCTGATTAATCTTTAAGAAACCAGGCTGGGGTCAGGGAATGAAGTCATTGGGGGGCTCAAGGACAATGACATTGATCTTAGCATTCATTCTTTTGGGGTTTATTCTCCTCAGATTCATCAGATTGAAATTTGTGAAGAAATCATGGTAAAAATTGTAAATGTGGATTGCAATGCTGTCCTGAACAGTGTGTCTCAAGTTATGATTGTTTTCCAATCTTTTTTATGACAGATATTTGGGAAAAATATCTTTAAAATCTATGACAGGGCTTGGACTTGGAATATATCAAGATGAGCTTGAAATCTCCAAAGGAAGTTGTTGTCATCAACAGAATAGTGGACACTATGATTTTGGGAAGTCCACACTCTCTGAAAATAACCTGGAATATCAGAGCTAACTGGAAATAATTCTAGTGTCTTAAAAATTCTGCTGGGACAATGTAAGCAACAAGGGGCAGAATTCTACTGGGAAACCCTGTCATTCAGGGAACTCACAATTTAGCCGACCAATGGAAAACTAACCCGTGTAATATTATTGAGAGATTGGTCAACTTTCCTGTTTATAAAAAATGCCCCAGACAATGGAGTGGGTCTTATCAGCACTATTCACCATAGTCACCTATTGCCCATGGAATAGTTAGATGAACTTTCTCACAAGCAGATAGAGATAACTGATGAACACTCCTCTACACAAAGGCTGAAAAAAAGAGGCTGTTCACCAGCTATACAAAAACCCAGATATGAGCACTGAGAGTGACCCATTCAGTGAAGGAGCCTGATGTATGCTATTACAGGGCAGGAAAATTAAACCAGAGGCAACTCCTTTCCTGCCCAAAACTGCTACAGAGACTCTTAGGGCACAGATTCATCCATCAAGCATGACATACAGATAGCCAACCTGACATGGCTGACAGCTCAGGTGTAGATAAACAAGTTCATAATGATCCTGATGGTCAGCTAACATCAACTACTAGCTCAGCTATAGGAAGAGAAGAATCCATCAGATCAAGAAAATGAGACCCACAGACCAGTCACTAGGCTAAGTTATATAATGTTACAGGTAAACCTGAAGATAGTTACACATGTATCTAAGTGACAATATTAGAGACTGAAATGTGTCTTCACATAATTGCATACTTACTGCTGTATGTGTGAATGCTCACATGCTTGAGGATGCTTATTTCTTATGTTACTGTTATGCTTGAGTATGTTTTGTATTATGTTCATACTATGACAATATCTGTTCATTGTTTTGCTTACATCCTAATGCTATGTTTTAAGTTGCATTTTAGGTGTAGGCCTATTGATAATTTTACTGTTTATTGCTAGCCAGCTTTGGATTTGTTAGTTAACCATGCTTTGTGGTTTATGATTGATTGCTGTGTACTGTGGCTACATGTAGACTTTTCAAATGTGTATATATTATGTCATGTGTACGGTTAGGAATATTGTCTCTATAGTACCTTTTCAGGTCATGTTCTATATAGTAACTTGCCCATTGTATATATTGATAATGTGTATTTGTTTTACTTTTGTTTCAACAGTACCACAGGTTAGTTACCTATGATGCTAAGAAAATCACCCTTGTTGTTTTAAAGTTCTAATATTTGTGTTAATATTATATAGTTACAGGTTTCAAGCTTGCTATTGCTGAACTTTGCAAAGGACTACAAAGAGTTTTGGCCCAAGGGATGAATTTCACTTCTGGCTTCAAGTCCATTTCCTTGATACTCACTTCATTTGTGGAGACTGAATGTTCCATGTCCATGAGGGACAGAGTTGGTGAGAACTTGGAAAAAGAGAAATCCTAGTCTTCTGACTTAGGTTTTGAGAAAGAAGATGGGTGGTTCCAGATTTTCTTCAGATCCTTGAAAGGAGAGGAAGACTCAGGGGTGGGGAACCTGCAGCCTTGAGGCTACATGTGTCCCTCTAGGTCCTCAAATGTGGCCATTTAACCAAATCCAAACTTTGTGAAAGTTCCTCATCCCTGCAGCAAGAAGCCAACATTTAGAGAAGACAGCACCTTGATCATATCTTTGTCCCCAGCTTACTACCCCAGAGAATTTGGGGAATTTCTCCTTGGGTAAAATCTGGAACTTCTCTCTCTCTCAGTTGAACTATTTTGCTCCCAATGGGAGAACTTATTCACTTTATGAATTGCCTGGTATATAACCTTATCCATATACTTTCTGTAATTTTGGTTTGCTGTAAGGTTGGATAAATGGATTTATTTCTCTTTGCTATGGGTATTCATTGTCGAACTGACATTTGGTAGGAGGAGAGTCAGGCTTTGGATGTATAATGGCCAACCTCTAGTTTCAGATTCCTGTTCCTCTCCTTATAGGAGTAGAAGTCTCTCTTGGAGAATGGTGGGAGGAGGAGTCACTAGATACATCTATTTCTCTAAACAGGCCCAAGTGAACACACATAATTTATATTGGGAAAAGACACAACATATCCACCCTACATATAGTATAGCACTTTATAAGTTTGCAAAGTGCTTCATATATGTTCTTCCATTTGAGCCTTGCAAGAACCCTGTGTATTAATCCTATATTACAGATGAGGAAACTAGCTCTGTGTTCACACAAGTAGTAAGTGACAGGTGATATTTAGACCTGATTCCACGTCTAACCCTCTATTATAACATGCTGTCTGATGAAGCAAGTAATCACCTTCCTGATGTCATTGGTCCTCTTTGAGAAAAAAGGACAAATTGTAGTAACAGTAACAGTGGTCGTCAGGATTTGAGAGTCCAGGTTTTCCAGCCTCAGCTCCTGTGTACTTTCCTTTCTACTACTGCCTTTCATCATAGAAAATAATCACAAAGTATGTATGACCAAGAGGAACACTTCAGTGACCAGTGTGACTTTTCTAAAAAATTATCACTGACTTAACCCAATCTAAAGCAGAAGACCCTTCACAATCGCCCACAAGGAGCCCTAAAGTACTTTCTGTTACTGCATCTTTCACTTTGGACTTCCTTCTCTCATTTACATGCTAATGTTAGACTCAGGAGAATAAAGAGAGTGCTCAGCAAAAGTACACAGAAGAGTTTGTTTTCATTGAAACACCATATCACCCATATTTTGGGTTTGAGACTTCACCATTTCTCAAACTCCTCATGCTCTTGCTCACTCTGATCCCTCTATGAAAATGTAACCTATCATTTTATTAACCATCTTCTCTCCACCTCAACCTAGGCTTGCTGTAATCCTCACCCATTAAGACGCAGTTTATATGCCACCATGAAGCCTCCCCTGATCTACCCCACCTAGGGAGCTAATAATTCTCTCCTCGGATATTTGTTGAATCTCTCAAAATACCTTGGGCTACACCACTACTATTACAATCTAATTTGTATTATATCCATATCATAAATATGTGTGCACAGTTGTAGGTCTCTTCCTAGACTATATATTCCATTCCTTACTCTCCAGACTTTCCCACAATCTCACCAGCAGCTTTCCCATGCTGGAGATGTCTCTACTCTGCAGCCCTCTTTTCTGACCAATGAGTCAGTCTTCGGTCTGGACTATCATTCCTTGAGATGCCCAAGCCATGTTTTCTGTACTTCTGACTCCAGCCCTCACTCTGGATTTTTCCACCTCCTCCCTAGCAGACTTGTCCCCTCATACTCTTTCTCTCTTCTACCCCTACCTCAAACAGCTTTCTAGTTCCTCCATTAGCGTATAAATTCCTTTAGAGTGGGGACTATAATTTTTGCTCAAGTATTTATATTCCAAGCACTTTATGTGGTGCTTGGTAAATAGTAAGCACTTAACATTTTATCTGTCTATCTATCTATCTATCTATCTATCTATCCATCCATCCATCCATCCATCCATCCACCCATCCATCCATCTATCTATCCCTCCTCCTTCGAAGCAGGACCCTATCTTCACCATCTTTTGCTCTTTTCCAGGCCCCAGCACAATGTTTCGTACATTCTTCAATATTTTTTTTATAAGATCTGTTATTTCTTCAGGGTGGTTGATTTTCTAATAAAATATCACAGCCTCTGTATGCTCCTGTTTTCTAATCTTTCTTCATGAGAAAGGACAGTCTTTTTTGTATTTATTTGGATCCCCAGCACTTAGCACAGCATCTGGCATATAGTTTAATGACTGACTTCCTGATTTTGAGGCCAGGCTCTCTATCCTCTTATTATTCTGCTTCTTACAGCGTATAGTAGGCATGGAATAAATACTTTACTAATTAGAGCTGAGGTTTGCAGTCTTCCAAAGCAACCCATTAGGATGTTGGACAACTCATAATTTGATTCTGACATTTTTCTACTTAAATGAGATAATAATTGTAAAGCATTTAGCAAGGTGCCTGGCACATTATAAAGGCTTTATTTGTGGTTGTCGTTTAGTCATTTTCTACTCTTCATGATCCTTTTTTTTTTTGAGGGGTGGTTCTTGGCAAAAATACTGGAATGATTTGTCATTTCCTTCTCCAGCTCATTTTACAGATGGGGAAACTGAGGCAAACGGGGTTAAACTAGTTGCTCAGGGTTACACAGCTACTAAGTAAGAGTCTGAGGCTGGATTTGAACTCGTGAACATGAGTCTTCCTAATTCCAAGCCCAGTACTCTATCCACTGCCATGAATAGAGCTATCCCATGTAATTGTTAGCTATTATTATTACTATTAACTATTATTAATTTCCCTTCAGTATTGCCATTAAGCACATCCTGGTTTTTTTCAAGTACAGGTGCTTCCCCTTTCAAATTTCTTCCTTCTTCTTACTGGTCTTGTTTCTTAGAGCTCCAAACTCAGAGGTGCCTAAGAGATTTTATGATCAAAGTAATTCCCACTAAGGCATGAATGAGTTATAATGCTACCTCCAAGGTGTTTCCTTTTTGAAGGCTGGGCTTACTAAATTTCCCATTGGGAGAAATTTAGAGGAAGACATTTATAAAAGATTATCGATCCTCCTCCACCCCACTTTGCTCAGAGTTGGGGGACAGCAAAAGGCTGTAATCAGATTTGCCACCAAATACAATCCAACCTCACCTCTCCTTTCTTTTTGAAGCCCAGCCAGAGCTTACAGGGCTCAAGGAAAACAAAGAATCTCAGTGGAGATGAAAAGCACAAATCTCTTGGAGATTTTGCCATTTCCAATTTGCCAATTGTTGGACCTACCAACAGCAAAGGAATGCTTTCCAACCTTCTCCCACCCCAAAGAATCGGTTCATTGTTATACCCCAAAGATTGAATTGATTGGTCTGGGCAATGATTTCTTCCCACAAGTTCCAGCGCTAAGCAGGGAAGGACTAGGGAGTAGAGTATCTGAGGTCAGTTACAGGCTTTTCAGCCAATGTTTAAGCAATAGGTTTGCGTTTTGCCTGCCACGTTTTTTACCTTAACCTTTCCCCGCCATCGGATTGGTTGCTTAGAGGTCAATAATAGCTTTGACAAGAGTTATTGATTTGTAAAATCAACTAGTCCCTGCTCCATGCCAGACTCGGGCTTGGCTCGTCCTCTCCCAAAATAATTGCCACAATACACTCAAGTACAGACCGGGAGAAAAGAATTCCGAGTGTGGCTAACTGAAGGAATGGAAGAACAATGTGGGTGTCGCTGGTATCTGATTTCATTCATTCCTGAGAATATGGGCCCTTTAAAGCAGTATTGACACTGTCTCCAACTCCTTCAGTGTTTACTTTGGGCTCAATAAAGCCAGTCAGGCACAACCTGAAAGGTGGAGTTGGAAAGCTGCAGATTAACAAGGCTTTAGAAAGAGGGCGGAGGAACACACAAGCCATGCCAGGAGAAAACACGAAAATCACGTGTAGCCTTTGAACGGAGCGAAGGAACTCCAAGGCTCGCGGGGAAGTCTGGGCAGAATGGGGAGCTGGCTTGCCCGAGGCTGGTGCCAGCCTCTCAAAGTCCGCGGAGTCCTTTCACCTACAACCGAAGCAAGTTTTTCAAACAGACACCTGACGTTAACTCATAATAACAGTCAATCCACGAGCATAGACAAAGTGCCTACTATGTGCCAGGTGTAGGGATTGGGGATACAGAAACAAAAAATGAAAGTCCCTGACTACCAGGAGCTTACATTCTATGGGGGAGACAGTTGATAGGGTATGTATACATATACACACACATACAGACATGTATACACACATATGTATCTACATATGTATGCACATATGTAAATATATAGTACATGAAGTACATTGGATTATAATTTCTGATTATATAATGTATTAATTGCTTATTAGCATCCATCGATTTCTTGTGACCTCACCTCAAAGCTAACTAGTATGTAATATTAATTTGTCTCCTATTGCCCAGTTTGTCTGTCCTGGCAAAGTTTTTTAGAATGTTTTTCATAATTAGAAACTTCTCAGGACAACCAAGCCAATTAGATCAGTGTCATTAACACACACATACACATACACACCATTTGAGGAAATGGGTGTATTGAAAAGGTGCAGTCATTTGCCAAGGGCAGTGACCTGAACTGGTTGTCAGGGTGTGGTTTAGAAGAAGACACCCCGCCAGCTCAACCACAGAACCCTCAGAGGATCCCTAGGTAAGCCTAGTGCCTGGAAAAGAGGAGACATCATGTGTTGCTCCCAAGCTCTCTTTGGGGTAGCCCAAAGTATAATTATCATCACGATTAACAGCAATATCTATTCTTGTCTTCTTGCATCCTTGGCTCTGGGTTCATTGCTCTGTGAACTACTATTACATATGTTAGATCGCTACTTATTCTGAGTCAAGTCAAAAAGCAGACAGAGCGTCCTTTCAGTGATTTTTAAAAAAAATCATCTTTGTTCACATTTGCTAATGTTTAATTTTCTATTAGCCATGGCTCTTATGTCACTGAATTATGTCTATAGCTAAATATATTCAATGTTTATGAGCAAAAACAATATCTGTGGAATTTTTTATATGAAAATTTATAGAAAAGTGAGACAAAGCTTTGTCGTTGTTGTTGTTGTTGTTGTTGTTGTTGTGAGGGGAAGCAGAAGCCTCTACTCAGTTGTTGTAATTGTTGTTGTTTATCTGTAGGACCAGAGTTGTGATACAGGAGATTAGGAAGGTAATTGAATTTGTAGTGTGGAAACCTTTGGTGCCAATCTGGATACTGCCACTAACTAGCTAACTATATGATTTGGAACAAGTAATGAAACTTCTCTGTGTTCCAGGTCCTTTACTGTATAGCAGTAAGCACCCTAGCATACCCAGGATGGCTGTTAGCACAGGCTCTTTGATCTGCTTTTCTAAAGGAAAGCCAACTCAAAAAGGGGTTAGCAATCTTACTTTAATTAAACATATATCATTTACATAGTTCAGGGGAAAAAGTCAGCACCCTGAACTTCAGAGAACACAAACAGAAGTTACAAGAAGACCAAAATACAGACAGAGAAAATAACACAATTCAGTAGACCAACAGACAGGGCTTCTAGCTCTCTGACCATCACACACACACATAGTGAGTTACCAGAGAGAGAAGCAGCAGCATCTAGGTTTTCAAAGCTGGGGGTGGGAGGGTAGGGGCAAGAGGGGAGGTTCAATGGCTACTCAGAGTCTCATCTGGTGAAATCACACAACTCTTCCCATAAGTGAGCCCCAAAGCAAAACCTCACCTCAGAGGTATATATAACCTTCTCCAGGGTCAGAGAACATCACAACCCTCCTGACCCACTTAACTACAAAGTAACAAAAGCTGTGCCTCCTGAAAAACAAGCCTCTGACCACAGACTCCCTGTGACCATTTTTAGCATATTAGGTGGCAGAGTTTGTTTTCAAATGAGGAAAGGTTCTCAAAATCACCTAAGCCTGTTAAGAGGTGGGGAAGATCTTCAAATTCCTGTTACTATTACAACCTATGAAGTGAGGGAGTTGCAGTAGATTATTTTTAAGGTGTGGAACATAGGTTCAGAGATCCAGAACTATAAGGGGACTCAAAGACTGCCCACTCCAACCCACTTATTTTGTAGATAAGGAAGCTGTGACCCAGGGATATTAAGGGGATTGTTCAAGGTTGTGAAAGTAGTTAGCATCAGGGGTAAATACTGAGTCAAAGTCCCCGACCCCAGAGCTAAGGCTTGTTATATATCTCTTTATGCACAGGTTGCTTGCTGGTTGCTCTCTCACTCTAGACTGAAAGCTCCTTTGGGGGACACTTTTGTTGTTGTTATTGTTGTTTGGGTTTTGCCTTTCTCTGTATCCTCAGAGCTTAGCACATAGTAGGTGCTATATAATTGCTAGTCGACAGTGAAAAGAAAATCTTTGTTTGGGTCTTGCCCTCAATAATGAAGCAAACCCAAGAAGAAAAAAATTTTAAAAAGCTTATTGTAGCACCCCAAGGCAAAAAGGTGTTCAATGTGCCCAGGCCCCAAAGTTTTTATAGATAGATTTCATGATAAGAGAAGACAATCCTGGTAAGTGCAGTTTTTAAAAGGGGATGGGCTAACGTCTTCTCAGAGAAAAGAATTTACAATCCTCGTAGATGCGCATTTTTAAAAGGGGATCATAGTTCATGTGGCTACCCTTTCCCTCACTTGAGTTGGCATGAACTAGGGCCACTCTACTTTCCAATTTGCACATATTGTGTGTGGCCACTCCTTATGAAAGGATTGTCATATACGATTAGGAAAGGGGGATAGGGAATTATGGGTTCTCTCACATTAACTTGGTGGTGGTGGCTGTTTTCTGTACAATAATTCCTCCATTTGGTGCTAACCCATACTCATGGTGCAGCATCACAACTGAACTTCTTTCACTCTTCCTCTATCCTTGACAACATCATCCTAATCTCTGCTGCAAGTAATTTGGGAATTGACTTGGGAATCAATTCCTTGCACCAAAGAAGACATTATAAACACAAACATCACACAACACCATTGAGGACACACAACAGAAACCCCACAAACAGATATTTTAGCCATGAAAAATTTGGGAGTCAAGAAGTTAGCCATTCCTTTGGGGATCAGAGTTCTCTCCCCTACTCCTGGAATTTGTTCCAGGCATTCTGAACTGATTCCATATGAGTACAGCCATCATCGAAGTTGTCAGGAACCCAGGTACAGCACTCCTAACCTGAGAGTGCACACCCAAATCCAAAGCTATCCTATTTTGTAAGGCTACAGCCTTAGTGTGTGGACTTCAGTGTTTAGGTCTTCCACCAAACCTCTGTTTCATTAACAAATATTTGCAAAAATTTATTCATTTTATTCAGAAGTATCAGATTGCATCTAGTCCCATACATGGGTAGTATGAAATGTGTTCACTTTCATTCACTAAAGGGGTAAATGTAGCAGAAACTTGGATGCCTGCACACTTACTTTGCAAGTATAAGTTAGGAAGCATAATAGGGAAGGCAAAAAGCTCTCATCCTAACCCACATCTGCCCATTCAATTGGTGGGGAGCCAGTAATCCAACTTTTTGTTACACAGGAAACAAAACCCCTATGGGGCTATCCTAAAAAAAAACAAAAAACAACAAACCCTTGTGTATGCCTAGTCCCTTAGCTTAATATCAATTCTCAGAAGGCTCTTTCCTTCCCTAATAGTCACATTCTGTCTCAGGAATAGGATATAATGTAGTTATATAATGTAATTACATCTCACCAGTCACTGAATTGTCTGACTTTGTGTCCTGTTTTACTCATGATACAAAACTGGTGGCCTGATGATTTATTGTAAGGTTAAGGGAGGTGAGAATTGTGAACAGTTAGTGATCTTTTCCCAATTAAAAGTGAATGAGTCAGAGGACTCCTTCTTATAGCCTATGGCAAAACAATTTGGTGCTGTATTTAAGTTAGCCTTGTGGATTGCAAAAGAACAATCACACAATTCTTGAGTGTCTGCCCCCATGCCCAACTGGGGTATTCTTTTCCCCAGGTCATGTGCACACATTTAGTAGTCACTCCAGTTAAAGGGGTGACAGGCATATTGAATCAGATGCACGTAGGTCAAGTTGGGCTTTCCCATGTCCCCAACACTGAAGGGACAAAACAGAGCGTAAAGCACAAATAACAAAGGCACCATAAAGATCATCTGAGGGATTAGATCTGTTAACAGGATTTTACTGAGCTAGTCTCTAACCTGAGAATGATGAAATAGCAGGCCAGAAACAACGTGTCAGTAATCAGGGAGTCATTTAATTATTTAGCTTCATTACAAGGAACAGATTTGCAAATCAGGAATCCTCTTGATCAGAATTCCACCTTGGTGAAGTGAAGACAGACATTATATACATTGGTATGCTTCACTTCAGGTACACAGGCAGAAGGATGCCAGTGATTGTGAGCCTTGTCAAAGTCTGATTGGTGAGTTCAAGCTGTGTTGTGGGCTCTTACTCACAAGAGAGGATATCATATTGGTTATTAAAAAATCACAATTCCTTTTATAGATCCTAATTATCAGGGTCAAATAAACAGTGACCACAAACCACTGACTGGTGTTAGGGTCCTTTCCCAGATTACTTGGTTCTAAATGTTGATCAAGGGTTGTTTCCCCTGCTGGGCTGAGGTCAATCATGACAGGCTTCATATGGGAATGATGTATCCGGGTTATCCTCTCAGAAACCTTGATGGCAGTATGACTGGTCAGCAGAATCTGGAAAGGTCCATTCCAAGAGGGCTGGAGGCTAGACGTCTTCTTGAAATTTCAGATCCACACATAGTCTCCTGACTCAAATGAATGCATCAACTCTTCCAGAGGCAGAGTTTGTGTCAAGGTCTCCTTCCAGATCTGTGAAAGAGAACTAGACAGAAAGATGACATCTTATTTTATCAGGCTTTCATCCCCTGTGGCCAGGCTCAGGCTGTGAGGGTCTAGCCCCCCAAGAGTGGTTGGTGGATTACCAAATAGAATTTCAAAGGGTGATAATCTACAATCTTGCCTATTGTGATTTCTAAGGTGGAACAACAGAAGGGGAAGTACCTAAGACCTTTTTAAACTGTGTTTCCTGGCATAGTTTTCCCAAAAGGGCCTCAGCTACCCTATTTAGTCATTCAACTCCCCCTGATGATTGTGGGTGATAAGGGGAGAGTAGGCTCAAGTTTATTCTGAAACACTGTGAGAGTTGTTTAGGTATCTCTTACAGTAAAAAAGTGGTTCTTGTGCATGCTGGAAAATGCTATTGACATCTAGAGAAAGAACTATGGAATCTGAACGCAGATGAAAGCACACTATTTCCCCCTTTTTTGTTTTTGTTTTCATGGTTTTCCCCTTTGATTCTGTTTCTTTCACATGACCAATGTGGACATGTGTTTAACATGATTGCACATGTATGTCCTACATCAGATTGCTTGTCATCTTGGGGAAGGGGGAGAAAAGAGAAGGAGAAAAATTTGGAACTCAAAATCTTACAAAAATGAATGCTGAAAACTATCTTTACATATAATTGGAAAAAATAAAATACTATTTACAAAAAAAAAAGTGCCCCTTGCTCACAGTCAATAGTACATGGCAGGCCAAATTGTATTAGATCTTTTATCAGATTTCTTACCGCTATGTTTGCTGTGCCATGTGTTGCTGGAAAGTCTTCTACCCAGAGGTTCAATTTGTCTCTATACACCAAAACATATTTGTAGCACCTAGATTCTGTTAGTTCAATATAATTACTTTGCCAGTGTTCAAATGGTGCAGTACCTAGTTTTACCACCTTTTATCACAGTTCTAATAGGAGTTAGTCTTTAAAATTTTTTAAAATTTAATTTTTAATTTATGCAATAAAACAAGCATTTCCATAACATATTACAATAAAAGATGATTTCACACAAAACTATAAATCTACCACATACAACTTGCTATTCCTTTCAAATATGCAACAAAATTTCTTTTTTTTCTCCTCTCCTCTCCCTTGCCTTAGAGATGGCTACTATTAGACATAAATAGGTATATGTGTGTAAAATCATTCTATACATACTTCTATTTATCAGCTCTTTCTCTGGATGCAGATAGCACCTTTATTCATATGTCCTTTATAGTTAATTTGGATATTTATAACAGTCAAAATAACTTATTTGCTCAAAACCATTCTTAAAGCAATATTACTGTTACTGTATACAATGTTCTCTTGGTTCTGCTCATTTTGCTCTTCACTATTTTCTGCAAGTCTTTTTGTGTTTTTCTAAAATTATTGAGCTCATCATTTCTTATAGTACAATAGTATTCCTAAACTCTTGACAAGAAAGGTAAGTAGAGGAAGAGCCTTTGGATAAGACCTGTGAGCAAGGCAATGCCCATAAACGTCCAGTACGAGGGTCTAAGTTCTTACATTGGCACCAGTCTAAGCAGAAATGATAAGCAGTATATAGAATAAGTAACAAGTCCTTAAAAACATAGGATTAACATAACAAGCAAAGTTATAATAAGAGAATAAAGAAACCCAATATAGCAATAGCTTCAGGGTGCCACGTTCTTTTGCAGAATCCATGATCTTCAGGGGTCTGGGAAGCACTTCCTGTGCATCTCTCAAGCAGCTGTGTATGGAGCAGGGCATGTATGTAGAGGTGTTTCCTTGACCATCTCCAGACTCCAGGTCACTTGTGGAGATTCTCTAGATCAGTAGTTCTCAACCTTCCTAATGCCACGACCCTTTAATACTCCTATGTGGGCATATCTGCATGTAGGCAGACCCGCCTGGAGACTGATAGAGGAGGTTCTTAAGACCATCAGAAATATGTGTTTTCTGATGGTCTTAGGTGACCCCTGTGACCCCTGTGAAAGGGTCATTCAACCCCCAAAGGGATCACAACCCACAGGTTGAGAACCGCTGCTCTAGATAATGTTGCTAAAGTCTTCTAGTAATAAGCTTTTCATAATTTAGTAAACCATGACAACATCTAATCAGATTGGTTTTACAGCAATTTATTCCTGTGATGAAAACCTAGTTAGACCTTATGGACCTAATCTTATTCTTGAATGAGATCCATGAGGTAATGCTTTGGGAAACGAGCTCTTCTTTCTCTTAATAATATCATACAAATATTTCAAAATAGGGGGAAAACCCCATGATTTTAAAATTCTTCATAATTACTAATACAATTTTACATATAAAACCCTTGATCCAAAGATTTTGAGAGCTAGTTTCTGACCATACTCAAAGCCAGAATGCCCCATTTTGAAACATTTTGAAAGCTGTTTGTATATGTGGTATGTATACTGTAGAGGACCGCAGGCCAGGGGGACTCTGACCCTGATGTCTGAATAAGCCCTCTCAGCTGAAGAGCCTGCTGTCTGGCCTGGCTTGGTTTCCCACCCCCCAGGCATTATGTCCTCTTGATAAGTGTGGTATATGCCCCTGGCCTGGGAATGGAGAAGTGTGCAGTATTCTCGAGGGAAAACAATTAGGAAGAAGAGTTATGGCTTCATAAAAACTTGTGCTTGGGACAATAAAGTTGGCTCTACTTTCCACCACTCTTGGAGCCCCATCTCTTTTGTTCACTCTCTCAGCCTCTGGGTAAGCAACTTTTTTTTAGCCCTGCTGTGGTATGGCAGGGCTCCCCACAGTATACATACATACATATATAGATATGTGTATGTGTGTATGTGTGTAGATATCCTAGTCCTTAGATTTCTAACAGCTTAATATTGTTGCTTTCTCAAAGCTTACTATTCTAGTAAATTTTTTAAAAACAATTTTGTGTCTTTATCCTATCCCTCTTTTGATGATGCAAATATATATTGCTCATATCCAGAATGAATATAATTCAAGAGCTTTATCTGATACATGAATACATATAACGGTTAGCAAGGGGATAGTAAGCTTAAGAATTCATTTACATAGTTGCTCAGGATATGGAATTGACCACAACTTCAGATTAAAGCAGTAAGATCTTTCATATTGGCATCCTCTTATAGTAACTCAGATATTTTAGTATTAATATGCTAATTAATAAATTTTGTATTACAACAACAAAACTGTCACTGTTCACCTGCCTTGATAATAGAAATTTGCTACAAAAGGAAAAAAGAGGGACATGGTTATGACAATATCAAGACTGCCCCTTCAAGGGCACAAATTGACCTGATATCAACCATAACAGGGGTAAAAAAACATTCCAGGAATGAGTTATGTTTAAGAGCCAATTGTGCAGACAAGTTCTACGTTACTCAGAGGGTATTATAGCCAAGCTCAAAATTAACCAGGTGGGAAAATTTCTTTTTCAGAAAGTAAATAACACAATGGGAAACTGAGTCAAGCGGATCCTACCTTTGTTTATGCCAGATTGTCCCCTTAACTTTCCCCAGGGACACACATTCACCTGTAGCAGTTCTCAGGCCTCATGTGGCATTCCCCGTGAATGGTAGACTATTGGCTTTACAAGCAATTCAGACAATCATATTTGAAATCAAATTCAGAACAATATGAAACTATATAGTTTTATGAGAGCTTGTCTCAATTAGCAAATTTAAAAGCAAAACTAATTATAGCTCAGTGTCAGGGTATTATATTTTTTCTCATGTTGTAAGAAAAGTTCACAATGAGCACATTTAAAGATATCTCATTTATCCTTCATTTAGAATATAAGAATAACTACATTCTACTGCTATATTGGATTTCTTTATTCTTCTATCGTAACTCTGCTTGTTATGTTAGTCCTATGCTTTTTAAGGTATTGTGAAAACACAATAGTTGACTCCAAACCCCAGAAAAATGCTGACTACAGCAAGCCACCAATTTAGTACTGCTTGTTAACGTCTAAGGCAAAATAAAATATTTGAATCTAAAGTCTGTTGTCATAAAGTTGGCTCAAAGTTGTAACTTCAGGAGTTGTGAGTTATGTAGCACTGATAAGGGCTGATAAGATCTTATGATCTTGCCCAAGAAGAAAGTCCCAAGGAACCTCACAGATAAGAATAACTTAAAGAGGTCTTTGCTACTTTTTCTCTCAACAGTTAAGTTGTCAGTCATATTTAAACTTTATATCATATATACTTAAGTTACATTTATATTTTTAAAGCCAATATATGCAATTAAATATTTAACAGTTTTTAAACCTTTTGAATGCATTCTTTTAATAGCTCAATTCATAATCTAAACAACATCCAGAAAAAAATAGTTACTTTTCTAACAGCATTTCTGATACAATGGTTTCCCAAATTTCATATTATAAGAAAAAATTTTTAAACACAATAATAACATGCACAGTATCATGGATTTAAAACATGAAGCAAAAACTTATTACTTTTCAGATGACATCATTCAGTTGAAAGCCATTTCCAAATTATCTTACATGGAAAATCATTTATCTTATCACTTTTGGCTTTCTGTATTAATCACATCTAAAACCCAGAATAGAGTAATCCAGTAAGGAGTAATTATGTTCAATTTTTAAAGAACAACAATAGCACTTGTATAGTGCTTACCATGTACCAGGCACTGTGTTAAGCACTTTGCAATGATTATATCATTTGATCCTCATAACAACCCTGAGAGGTGGGTGCCGTCATTACCCCGTTTTACAAGCAGGTAATTTGCTAAAGATCACATAGCTAATAAATTTCTGAGACCAGATTTGAACTCTGGTTTTCTGATCCATGTAGTTTCTGAGCATACACCCCTTACTGCTAAAAATAGAATGTATTTTGCATTAAGTTCTAATTTACCACAATTATCCTAGTAGGAGAGCACATCTCATTGTAAATGAGACCATATAATTTAGTTTCAGAACAAAACTTTAATCAAATCAAATTTGGGTTTGCAACCTCAAATAGTAATATTTAGAATCTCAATTTTCAGGGCAGCTAGGTGGCACAGTGAATAGAACACTGGCCTGGAGTCAGGAGGACCTGAGTTCAAATCTGGCCTCAGACACTTAACACAAAACTAGCTATGTGACCTTGGGCAAGTCACTTAAACCCAATTGCCCTACCTTCCCCCTGCAAAAAAAAAAAATTTCAATTTTCATCCAAGGGCCATAAGCCTTCTGCACCTCAAGTTTTAGAGCCCATGGCTTTCAGTTAGTAAACATTATAACATGATAGGATATTGTCCATCTGAAATTGCTAAAAGGCATTTGTTTAAAAATTTTCTCAAATCCTTCTTAATGGAATCAAAAACATCTAGTAAAGTATCTCCAGACTCCAAAGCTTCATAACCCTCAAACCTCCAGACACACAGTCAGAACAAAACTGACTAACTTTTTACCTATTTCCTCTTATCCTTACTAGCTTAAGCCTTCTCTCTTCATTTCTTTTTATAACTCTCCAATAGACTTAGGTTACAGTCTACTAATTTAGAGTAATTCTACTAAAAATTCTGCTGAACCATTTCCTATTGGTTTCTACAAACCAGGAGAAACACAGAGAGAAAGAAACCAAACATTCCTTCCTTTTCCCATCTGTCTTTATCTCTGTAGTCTCCAACCTGGTTAGGGGTTGTAAAAGCAGAAAGACTCAAACAGGTTTCCTCCTTTTCCTCCACTAAGAGTCCAATCAAAGTTCAGTGAGAGAAAATAGATCTGTTTTGAAATTTCATTAGTCTCCCTGTCCCCCATTTCTCAGTTCACTTTCTGTGGTGTCCCACAGAGGCTTTTATGGGCAACGAGGAGGTATTCTACTTCAGTTTTCCCTTCGTTCTCGACCGCCTCAATCTTCCCCTTACTGTGAATGAATATTTATCTCCATTATCCACAATAGGGTTGGGGCCCAGGCCATGGTGGGGGTGGAGGGCAGTCCCATATGTTGTCTGTTTCCTTACAGGCCCCTTTTCCATTTTCTAAATCTCCCTTTCCATTCTTTAATCTTTTCTCCTCTGTCTTTTCCCTTGAGGTGTTTTGGTCTTTGTTATATGATGAGGGCAGATTTTATTTCAAAGTCCTTCTTGATGCATCAAAAATTCCATTTTTGCCTAGGCTATTGATTTTTAAGTATTATTTTTAGTATTCAAGGTTCCAACTTCTATCTGGTCCAATTTTCTTCCCATAATTTCCCTAGCCCTTACTGAGTCTGAACTGCTCAGTTGTGGACATAACTGGCAGGATTTCTTCACCCCAAGCTTTAACAGCTTGTTTACCCAGGAATCCACAGGAAGGTGACATTGCCAATGCAAACGAGGGGTGCCTACAAGCCCATTTTCTTGCCTGCCTCTTCCCTGTGCCACTCCTCTTTTTCATACACAAATGAGAAAAAAATGAAAATTTAGGTTTGGGTACCTATTTTTCCTTATCCTTCCAATCACTTCATGTCTGACTGACTACTGAGGAAGTCCACTCTGGATGGGATAGGGTAAAAACCCCAGTGTTGGCTACAAGTCTAAGTAAAAATCTCCAGTGGAAGCCCTTGGGTACAGTGATCTTTCTGAGTAAGAGCCCCTTTTAGCTGAGCTTGCCAAAAATTGTTAAAAGAAACCTTTTGTTTGGCTTGCCTTCAGTAATGAGGCAAAGCAGGAAGAGAAAATTTAAAGTTTATTATAGCACCCAAGGCAAAAGCATGTTGAATTCAGCCAGGTTCCAAATTCAACTCCTGTGCTGTTTTTATGGATGAATTTTTTTAATAAGAGAAGACGATCCTGATAGGCACACATTTCTGAAAGGGGGTGGGCAACCGTCCTCAATGATGAGTCCTGGTAGATGCGTCCTACAGTCCGGGTAGATGCACATTCTAAAAGCATATCAAGGAGACTGTCCTTTCCTACTTTTGGATTGACATGCATTGTGGTCACCCCTTACAAGAGGGAATGGCATGAACAACTAGGAAAAGGGGAAGAAAATCATGGGTTCACTCAAATTAACTTGGTAGTGATGGCTTAATGCTGTACATGACTGAGTATGATAAAGTGATTGACTTGGAGTCATGATCTGAATTAAATCCTACATTTGACATTTATTAATTGTATAGCCATGTATAGCTATGACCCTTAGTTTTCTCATCTGTAAATGAGGATAATAGATGTGGTACCTTCTTCACAGGATTGTTGTGAGACTAAAATGTGACAATACACTGTCCCCAAAGTCTTAGTGCAGTTTTAAGCTATTAAAGCTTTACATAGATACCCTGATTACATAAAGGATTTTTCAAATTTTAAAGCACTCTGTAAATGTCTAATGGAGTTAGCATTAACTTGAGTCTTAGAAATAAAAATTCTCCCTGACCCCAAATCACAAATCCTACTTTCAGCCTGTCCCCTGCAACTACCATGGAGGGGGCAATCCCTTCCAATAACACCAACTACCAACCAATGGCCATCCCCAAGGCAGGCAAGTCAGCCTAGCTTACAAAGCAGGGTACTCTGAGGGGGAGACAGGAGGTGGTATGTGGTAAAATATCAAAACACTACTACTACTTTGACCAAAACCTCCTCCCACATCCTAATGGAAGTAGCCAAGGACCCTGAACCTAAAAACCCTGCAAATATGCAAAGTTCCCAGTTATGATTATATTTACACCAGACCTGCTTTCACCTTAGCTCTTGCAAACACTCTCATCATCACCATTACCACTGATCAGCAGTCACTGATGGTATCATCATCACCACCACCACCATCATCATCATCTTCATAGTCATCATCATTTATATAATGCTTTAAAGTTTGCAAAATCCTTTACTTATGGTATTGTGACACTTAAAGAGCTTGAGAGACATATTTCTGCGTAATTTAATCGTTTTATTAACAACACCAGCATTTTAATAAAAGGATAGTCATTTAGCCTCTCTCTCTTAGACCAAAGACAATCATGACAGCAGGTTCACAGATTATATGTTCTTTTGGAAGAGGAGTATTCAAAAGGATGGCAATCAACTCTGATTGTTTAATAATTAATGAGAGAATGACTATTTCAATGAGGGGCTAGACCTGAACTTTGCTTATGTCATACACTTCTGAGTCCCCCTTCCCCCCAGTCTTGGGCAATTTATTCAAATAATTTATGCCCCACCCAAGCCTGAGCAGAAGGGCATTTCACCTTAAATTAATGATTCTTTGTAAGGTTGGGTGGGATCAGATAGAGGAGGTTAGTTTAGCCTTCAGAGATAGGTCTTGAAGTGAGGATAATAGAAAAAGGGGACAATCTGAGTCTTCCCAAATCATTGTCTATTAATAATCATTTCTCTTGCATCTCATTTGGCTCCAGTTGATTTGAGTAAGCCCAAGAGCCTCAGAAATGATAGCACTCCACCCTACCTCACCCTCCTGTGAAAACAAGCACCAGGATGGCTGCTAACACCAATTCTTTGATCGGCTTTTCTAAAGGAAAGCAACTCAAAAGGAGTTAACAATCTTACTTTAATCAAACATATATATCATTTACTTAGTTCAGGGGGAAAAGTCAGCACCCTGAACTTCAGAGAAGATACAAACAGAAACTTTAAGCAGACAAAAATACAGAGAGAGAAAATAACACAATTCAACAGACCAACAGGCAGGGCTTCTACATACATACATAGTTATCAGAGAGAGAAGCAGCAACATCTGGGGTTTCAAAGCTGGGGTCTCAATGGCTACCCAGAGTCTCATCTGGTAAAATCACACAACTCTTCCAAAAGTGAGCCCCAAAGCAAAACCTCACCTCAGAGGTATATATAACCTGCTCCAGGGTCAGAGAACATCACAACTTCATGACCCACTGCTTGATTACAAAGTAACAAAAGCTCCCCTAAGCAACCTTCTCTTATTGGGCTCCAAATGAGGCCTATTAAGGGGCAGGGAAGATCTTCAACTCTCCTTACCATTATACCTCCTCCATTCCTCCCCACCCAACACACACACACCCTCACATACCCTAGACCACTAGACCTACCTAGCCCCCCAAACCATCATCCATGGAAGCAACCTTTGTGGAGACTTGACCTGGCTACTGCCTCTTGAGGTGCTTTAGCCCAACCTCCTCAGCAGCCACAGCTATTGAAGACCCAAGTCAAGTCAACAAGTAACTATTAAGTATTTATAAAGTGCCAGTCCATGTTCCACTGGGGATAAAAAGAAAGACCAAGATGGTTCCTGCCCTAGAGGACCTCATGTTGATCTCCCCACTGAAGTATTTGATTCTGTCAAATGGTTTGACATCAGAAATGGATATGGTTTTATTACTGGAAAAGACATTAAAGATGATGCATTACCTTTTACTTTGATGCTGTGCCCTAAGGATCATGGAGCCTTTTCATCTGGCTTGTAGCTTAAATGTCCGAGATGTATTGTCTTCTCCAATTAGAATGTGAACTGCTTGGCAAGAGGGATTTTTTTGCTTTTATATTTTAACCCCAAAGCTTAGCACATTAATATTAATAGTTAATAGTAATAGTAAATGCTTAATAAATGCTTTTCCATCTACCACTGCTGCTGCTGCTTACTACCTATTTACTACTACTATTGTTGCTACTGCTCCTGCTGCTGTTACTACTATTTCTGCTACTGTTACTCCTATTGCTGCTGTTTCCTACTACTACCACTGCTGCTGTTGCTATTGCTTACTACTGCTGCCACCACTGTTACTGCTGCTGCTACTGTTTACTGATACCACTACTATTACCACTACTACTACTACTACTGCTGCTGCTACTGCTACTGTTACTCCTATTGCTACTGCTTCCAACTACTACTACTGCTGCTGCTGCTACTATTACTGCTTACTATTACTGCTGCTGCTACTGTTTACTGATACCACTACTGTTACCACTACTACTACTACTACTACTACTACTGCTGCCACTGTTACTGCTTACTGCTACTGCTGCTGCTACTGTTTACTGATACCACTACTATTACTACTACTACTACTACTACTACTGCTGCTGCTGCTGCTACTGCTACTGCTACTGTTACTCCTATTTCTACTGCTTCCAACTACTACTACTGCTGTTGCTGCTACTATTACTGCTTACTATTACTGCTGCTGCTACTGTTTACTGATACCACTA
>CM053580.1:289811602-289846156 GCA_028627135.1 Pseudochirops cupreus | reverse complement strand
TGGAGGGCCCAGATTCATCATACTCCTGCTTGCTGATCCACATCTGCTGGAAGGTGGAAAGAGACACTAGGATGGACCCTCAAGTCCAGACAGAGTATTTGTGCTCAAGTGGGGCAATGATCTTGATTTTCATTGTGCTAGGAGCTAGGGCTATAATCTCCTTCTGCATGCTGTCAGCAATACCAGGTTACATGGTGGTACCACCTGACAATATGGTGTTGGCATGCAAATTCTTACAGATGTCAACATCACACTTCATGATTGAGTTGATTGTAGTTCTGTGGATTCCACAGGATTCCATACCTAAGAAAGATGGCTGGAAGAGAGCTTCTGGGCATCGGAACCTCTCATTGCCAGTGGTGATAACCTGACCATCAGGGAGCTCATAGCTCTTTTCTAGAGAGAAGCTAGATGCAGCAGTGGCCATCTCCTGCTCAAAGTCTAGGGTGACATAACATAGCTTCTCCTTGATGTCACACATGATTTCCCTCTCACTTGTGGTGGTGAAACTGTACCCTCTCTCTTGGTCAGGATCTTCATGAGGTAGTCTGTCAGATCATGGCCAGCCAAATCATGGAGGATGGTGTGGGGAAGGGCATAACCTTCATAGATGGGCACAGTGTGGGTCACACCATCACCAGAGTCCATCACAATACCAGTGGTACAACCAGAGGCATACAGGGACAGCACAGCCTGGATGGCAAAGTGCATGGCTGGGGTATTGAAGGTCTCAAACATAATCTGAGTCATCTTTGTTGGCTTTGGGGTTCAGGGGGGCTTCTGTGAGCAGCACAGGCTGCTCTTCAGGGCCACATGGAGCTCATTGTAGAAAGTATGGTGCCAGATCCTCTCCACATCATCCCAGTTGGTGACAATACCATGTTCAATGGGGTACTTCAGGGTGAGAATACCTCTCTTGCTCTGGGCCTCATCCCCCACATAGCTGTCTTTCTGGCCCGTACCCACCATCACACCTTGATGTCTGGGGCACCCAACAATGGAAGGGAAAACAGCCCAAGGGGCATTGTCTCCTGCAAAGCCAGCTTTGCACATTCCAGAGCCATTGCCAATAAAGAGAGCAGCAATATCATCATCCATGGTGAACTTTGAAGTGGCAAGTTTAAACCCTTAAGAGAGAGGGGAGGTGGTGCTACACCTGGAGGCAGGGGGAAGGCAAGTGCACACTGGGTGGAAGAGCTCACAGCTTGTAATATTCCATTACATTCATGTGCCACCATTTGTTTGGTCATTCCCCAATTTGCTGGGCATCAACTTTGTTTCCAATTCTTAGTGATTACAAAAAATGTTGTTATGAATATTTTAGTGTAAAAGGAATCTCATTTTTCATCAAACCATTTAACCTCTTGGTGCCTTAGTTTTCTCACTGATAAAATAAAGAATGTCTTTAAGATACTCTCCAATTCCAAATCCTACAAATCCTCTTCCTTCTATCTCAAAGTGAAACTTTAAGCCATCATGC
The DNA here is from genome assembly GCA_028627135.1 of Pseudochirops cupreus. Taxonomy (NCBI): domain Eukaryota; kingdom Metazoa; phylum Chordata; class Mammalia; order Diprotodontia; family Pseudocheiridae; genus Pseudochirops; species Pseudochirops cupreus. The sequence continues at coordinate 289,844,676 of CM053580.1, read as the reverse complement.
ACTGAGTACCTCAACCAGAGGAGTTTATAATAGTACTAAAAGCTGAGATTTATATATGGCATTAAAGTTTATAAGGAATTTTGCATCTGTAATTTCCCTTGAGCCTCAAAACCACCTTATTTGACATTTATAGAAGAGGAAACTGAGACTAAGCAATGTTAAGTAACATGCTTACAGTCATAGAGCTAGTAAGTGGAAGAGAGATTTGAATGAGGTCTTCCTGACTTCATGTTCAGCTTCCTATTTAGTGTTTTTACTGGACAGTACATTGGGAAGAAGACTTTCTGGAGTTGTGTATCTTATATGAGCAGCTTCCCAAAAGAATGCTACTATGAACAACTTTTAAGGTTCTGATTACACAGTATAGTGAACACTCCATTTATTCCATAACAAATCAAGGCAAACATTTACAACAAATCACAATATAATATTCACAACATTACATCTTATCACAGAAAATCACAATATAGTGTTCACAACAGCTTATCATTAAAATGGCCACATAGTTTTCACCAAAGTGGTCACAGTATTTAGAACAAAGAACAAAAGAAAAATCATCTGGTATCCCTAAGGAGGTTTGCCTCCTTATTCAGTCATTCAGTCATCTCATAATATAATAGTCAGTCTTCCACTCATGGGGTAATCATAGGTCAACTTAATCAGTCACTTATCTAGTAATCGGTCACAAAGTATCATTAATCACTAAATACAATCATTAGAAAATTACATAAACTCTCCACCCCTTGGTCTCTAGTAAACTTCACTTTCATCACACATTCAATATCCAAGGAGAGGCCTTTTCTTCATCTTGACTCAGGGTGGTCTCTCAGATTCCCTGGATTCCCTTCCCTGGTCCCAGCTCCTACCTGAATCCGCCAAACAGTCACCTGGATTCAGAGGCAGACAGCTCCCAGGTCCTTGTCCAGTTCTCTGGGCAGTTCCTGCTACACACCGAAGTTCACAGGGTCTAGCACATCTCAAAACCTTCACAACTTCTGTTGCGGGGAATTTAAGGATCATCCAAGCCACAAACAAACAAAGTCTTATCCTGGTTATGCTTCTTCAGTCCTCTGGCAGTTTGGCTGGCTCTAGGACCCAGAAGAAATCTCAGCCTTCCAGGTGGCCTTCTCAGCAGCAACTTCAGCCTTCACCAAATTCCAGTCTCAAGGAAATCCTCTCTCAGTTCTCAGTCAGCTTCTAGATACTCACTGAGAGAAATTCTCTCTCTCCTCCACCAGGAGCCCACCAGGAGAAAAATTCTGATTCTGCCTCTCTGGGGCTTTTCTTATGTACACACACACACAACAATGGCTTCCTGTTTCAGCCAAATCCTTCCTGTTATGTCAGCAACAGGAGACAGAGTTAACACCCTCTGCCTCTTTCATAGAGGCTTGACTAAGGGCTAAGTACCTACTTACTTGACATAACAAAAAAGGGTCTTCAAATTTAAATTAATTACCATTACAGGTAAATACAGGACTAGCTCTTAGAGGTGTAAACAGAACATTATTCATTCACTTGCTAAGTGTTATTCTCTGAGTTTGACTTAGGAAAGGTAAAGAAATGAAGCAGCTCGATGCAGAAACATAGGAAAAGTTTCATCAGCAAAATTAGTGCCAGTTTATGAAGAAGTATAGCAGAAGATTGTCTCTAGATAACATGAATTCAAAGGTAAAAGAAAACCCCACCACTGCCACCCTTTCCCCAAATCCCTTTACCTTATCTAGCTGATGTAAACTTTTTTGATTGACTTTAGGCTTAGGTATACATTAAAATGGGCAGATAGGTGGCACCATGAATAGGGTGCAGGACCTGAAGTCAGGAAGACTTATCTTCATGAGTTCAAATCTGACCTCAGACGTTTACTAGTTGGGAGACCCTGGGCAAGTCACTTAATCCTGTTGGTATCAGTTCCTGATCTGTAAAATGAACTAGAGAAGGAATGGCACATCACTCCAGTATCTTTGCCAAGAAAACCCCCAATGGAACATGACTGAACAATAGCATTAAAATGTAAGTGATTCAAGAAGTCTTAATATTTTATTATTCATATATCAGTGTGAATGGATTTAAGATATTTCCTTGAGAAGAGGTTTTTATAGAGAGTAGAAGGGAAAAAAGGAGTAATGATAGGGGAGCTGCCAGAAAGGCACAGGCAGAGGAGACTGGAGATTAACTTCTCCCATATCACAGTTTTACAGACGGCTGGCTTTGCTAAGACCTGTAATTTCTCGGAAAATGAAATACATTCTATTAAGTTGTATCCACAATGATGGAATAGAGCAGTAATTTCGGCCACCCACTGTTCCATCTATGGATTCCATTGCAAGGTATATTCTTCTGGGAGATTTACTGAGACAAAATCTGCTAAGATCTGCAAAGTGTGCTTTGAATAGCAAGTCTAAATGCTTTGTCACATTCAACTTTCTTTCTCCCAAACAAGAAAGAATCTTAGGGACTTCTTACTATGCCCAGTGACTTCTCAGTCCTTTGTTTTCGAAGGGACCAAGACATCAGGAAGGTGATACTAGGACTGGCAAGTGAATTGTATTTAAGTGAGGGAGGGCTGTGCAAAGTCACCAGCCTCACTTTCTTCTCTGGAGCCATCTGGGTCCAGGGGCAAGATATAGATCAGGACCTCTGGAGATGGCCCTGGATACCTTTTTAAGCTAAGGTTTTTCTCAGGTCTCAGTTTCACTGAGGCAATGCCCATTCAGTAATTAAGGCTAGGTAAGAAATGAGGCATGATCCTTAAGAAAGAAATATAGGTGGTAAATCCCAAGATATCTTGTGAGGTTTCAGCAATCAAAATTTACATTCCTGCAGGGGCAGCTTATTCCTTCAACAAGTATATACTGAGAGCCTGCTTAATATGTACTTGGCACCATGCCACTTACTGGATTGGGATGTGAAAGTATTATAGGTAATGCCTCCTCTCTGCCCTCTAGGAATTTTTCATCTTACTGAGGAAATAAAACCAAGAACAAGGTAAGATAACCCATAATCAAATGACCTAATGAACTTTAAAGAGAGTAAGTACTGTGAGTTCTTTTCTTTCCTTTTTTTTTTGGAGGGGGGACGGCCGGGCAATTGAGGTTAAGTGACTTGCCCAAGGTCACACAGCTAGGTAAGTGTTAAGTGTCTGAGGCTGGAGAACTCAGGTGCTCCTGCCTCCAGGGCCTGTGCTCTATTTGCTGCGCCACCTAGCTGTCCCAATACTACGAGTTCTTAACCTCCCTATAGCCCAGGAAGGCTTCATGGAAGAGGTAGGTTCTTAAGTTGGTCCTGGAAGAACTGAATTGGCAGAAATGAGAAAGGAATGACAATAATAACCACAGTAGTAATGGTAATTGCAGTGACAATAATAATAAAAGTGATATCAACGACTATAGCGTTTAAATAGCACTTCAAGGTTTGTCCAACATTTTACCTACGTTACCTCACTTGATCACAAAGGTAAGAGCGGGCATAACGCTGTGGAAGACAGGGCCTTTTTACCAAAAGGGGCACAAGCACGAGTGGCTTGCTGCTTCTCAACGCTTCTCTCTGCCTGGCCAAGAAAACACAGAATTTTCAAGAGAATGCAAAAGGCGTCTAATCTGATAATTTTCCTTGTCTCCTTGGCAAGACTGTCCAGCCTTCCCCCCTTTCAACAGCTCTTTGACAAAAATCTAGATTTTTCACTGAACTCAAGAGTAAACTGCTCTGTTTCTGATTTCCTGTTCCATGTTGTTAGATTGCCAAGGACATATTACATAAATCAATCGAAACTAAATGAGATGTAAAACTCAAGTCCATCAGAGCGGATTTATCTGACATGGAAAATTAGGCATATGAATGAATTGTCTACAAGTTAAAGAGAACATGAACAAGTCAGAACATTCAGACCAATTTATTAAGAGTCAGGAAGTTTTCCAAACAAATTAAAGGCACTTATATGACTAAAGGCTTCCCATATCTCTTGGGATTTAAGATTTATATAATCTAGGGTATTATGAAGCTAGTAGTTCTGACCTCGCCAGAGTGTGCTAAGAGAGAAAAACAAGCAGTTAAATTAACTGTGGCAATGTAAAAGATTTGCTGTTAGGGTTATATAACACCTATTAGCAAAATTAAATCACATCTCTGATGAGATAGGAAAAGAAATGAGGCCATCCATGAGCTCGGATTCGTTTATCCCAGTGCATCTTCAGAGGTCTCATCAGCCAAAGTGATGATTTTCATACAAATCTATTAAGTGAGCCATAACTAAGACGGGAAAACCAAAGTTTTGCTCCAGAAAGCAAAATTTTAGAGGATAAATAATTTTAAGTAACGATTTTTAAAGAGTGTTCACTTTTTGTGTGGTTACTTTTATATTTTGATGTCAGTTTGATTCCTTCAGCAGGGTAGAAACTAATCAGCACAAAGAATTAGTTCAGGTAGGAAGCTGTCCAATGGTACTGAAACTTCTCTCTAACCTCTCTTCTGAGGTCACAAACCAGGTGAACTCTTTGGCCTGACCCCACCCTGCTCCTGCCTGAGTAGTGGCTTTCACAGAAACCTCTCCTCGCTCTGGGGTTTTACACCTTCAAGGTTGGTTTAAAGATGGATGCATTTAGAGCAATCATGGACCTTAGTAGTCATTCAATTCAATTTCCTCATTTCATAGATGAGCAAATGAATTAAAGAGAAGTTTAGTGACTTGTCAAAGGTCACACAGGAAATAGTACCATGGATGGGATTCCAGGTCAGGGCCTACAACTCTGAGGTCACTTTGCTTTCCATTGCAACACAGGCTTCCTGATGCTTCTAACTCGTCTTTAGCTAATTGTTCTCTTTCTCTGTTGTTTATCTCCAGCCCACTTGGAGACTAACTAAAAGAAAGATATTAATACAGGAGAGACATAAAATTCAGATGAAGAGTATTTATGACATGTATACAGTCCCCTTCCTAGTCTTTATATTAATTAAATTATGGTGACTAAACTTTTGAACAGTTCTTCAGTAAGTAAGAACAAGTTGAGCATGAGAACAAAGACTAGAAGTTGTGCTAAGTTGAGGATAACTCAGTACCCCTTGGAAAAGATTGAACACAAGAGGCACTTTATAAATGTTTATTGAATTGAATTTGGACAAGTGACTTTTGGTTTGCATTTTTTTTTTTACTTTTTTTTCAATTGACATTTATTTTATCTTCTTCCTACCGAAAAAAGAAGAAAACAAAACTCTTGTAATAAATATACATAGTAAATCTAAATAAATTCCCATGTTGGCCAAGGAAAATGAGAGAAGAAAAGAGAGAAAGAGAAAACTTCCTTTTACATATTTTTTGACCACTTATTCCTTGGAGAATAGCTCTTACTCTCATAAATTTGAATAAGTTCCTTATATACATAAAAAATCTCGCCACCTTGACTTCTACTCTCTAAAGTCCAGGTATGTTGCATGGATTATATTACATGGAATAATATTCCATTACATTCACCCCACTCCAAGGTTCTCCAGCACTCTTAAAGGTTTTGGGGTATCTAGGCTTGCTGCCAATGGCTCTAAGTCCCCACCAATTGTATTCTTTGAGGGTGAGTCCCTTACACCCCAGTTCCATTTAACCACAGTCAGATTATTATTATTATTTACAAATGAATATTTTCTTCAAAGAAATAATCACAAACACACAAATTTACTCCCCTAATATGTGGGGGCCTTAATTAACCCCCTCCATACCATCTCAGTCTCCAAGGAAGGGACAGAGATTAGGTTGATAGTTTAGCTCATTTTCTCTAGAGAACAGACTTAGTTCTAAACTCAACACTTTGGGTTCCCAAAGTATGTGCAAAGCAAGTCCACATTACATATATAGGATTATACTCAGTTTTGCTGAGTAAGTTATTTTTGGATGTAAGTCTATATCCTTTTCCTTCCGAAATACTGGATTCCAAGTTCTTTGATCCTTTATGTTGTAGATGCTAAATCATGTGTGAGCCTTACTGTGGCTCCATAGTACTTGAATTCTTTCTAGCTGCTTGCAGTACTTTTTCTTTGATCTGGAATCTCTGGATTTTGGCTCTGTTTCTGGAACTTTTTTATTTTGAGGTTTCTTTCAGTGGATGACAAGTAGATGCTTTCTATTTTCATTTGCCTCCTCTTGTTCTAAGGGATTTGGGTCATTTTTTTTTTATGATTTCTAGAAACATGATATCTAGGCTTTCTTTTTGGTCATTTTCTAAAATTCTCTCTCCTTAATCTATTTTCCAGGCCAGTTGTTTTTGCTATGAGATATTTTATATTTTCTTCTATTTTTTCAGTTTTTTAGCTTCATTTTAATATTTCTTATTTTTCATGGAATCATTAACTTCTACTTGGTTCATTCTAATTTTCAGTGAGTTTATTGCTTGGTAAAGGTTTTGTACCTCTTGTGCCAAGTTGCTAATTTTCTTTCCAATTCTTCTGTTTGTATGTTTCAATCTTTGTCACCAAAGTAAGATTCTATAGTCTGAGTCCCTCCCCCAACCCCACCCCGCTCTGTTTCCTCATTTTCCCAGCCAATTCCTTGACTTTTAACTCTTTGTTAAAATAGTATTCTGCTTCCAGTGTGGAGGATGTACTGTCCCAAGCTTCAAGGATTTTGTGCAGTTGTTTTTCGAGATACTTCTAGAGACCTGTACATTTTCAGTTCTTCTAAGGTAGCATGAGCAAAGGAGAGGTGTTTACTCTTCTCTTGGCCTGTATTCTTGTCTGTGAGCACTCTTTCTGCTATAGATAGAAGAAATGTTCAAGACCAAACAAGAAATAGAGAGAATCACAGATGATAAAATGGACACTATTGATAGTTGTTCAGTCATGTGAGGAGGATTCCCTCTCCACTGCTGCCACAAGCTCTGCCATGCCAGCAGTTTTCCTTGCCCCAGGACTGGCACCCAGGACTATGACCCAGATCCAATCATGGGTGAAGCAAGAGAATCCTGCTGCAGCCCCAGCAAAGAGATCTCTACAATCCTCCTGTGATCAACCACTTGATCTCCCAACTGTCTGTGGGCCAAGAGCTTCAGAAGCAGTCTCACCTGGAGCCAGTGAGGCTCTGGGCAACAGGGCTGATTTACAAATTTCTCAGAACTATGCCAACCCAGTCCTTGATTGGAAACAGCATATATATATACGTACATATACACACACACACATATATATATATACACACACATATATATATATACATGCATACACACACACGCACACACACATACACACACATATACATACATACATACATATATACATATACATACACACACACATATATTTATATATGTGTGTGTGTATGTATGTATGTATGTATCAGCAAGCACCCCAGCACACCCAGGGTGCCTGCTAGCACAGGTTCTTAGATCTGCCTTTCTAAAGGAAGGCAACTCAAAATGGGTTAACAATCTTACTTTAATCAATCAAACATATATTATTTGCTTAGTTCAGGGGGAAAATTCAACACCCTGAACTTTGAAACAGAAGTTACAAACAGAAATTATAAGCAGACAAAGAAACAGATCAGCAGACAGGCTTCTAGCCATCTGACCATTACATCCATACCTAGTTAGTTACCAGAGAGGGAAGAACTAACATCTGGGTTTTCAAAGCTGGGGGGCTCAACGGCTTCCCAGAGTCTTGTCTGGCCAAATCACACAACCTTTTCCAAAGTGAGCCCCAAAGCAAACTCACATCAGGGTATATATAGCCTTCTCCTGGATCAGAGAATATCACAACCCTCTTGATCCATATCACAAAGTAATAAGGTGTGGCCATTCCTGAAAAACAAGCTTCCCACCACAGGTACTATGTGACCACATTCAGCCTATTAGGGGGCAGAGTATATTTTCAAATCAGGGAAGGATCTCAGAGTCACTTAAACCTATCAAAGGGCCTAGGGGCAGGGAAGATCTTCAGATTCCCATAACTATATATACATACATATATATACATGTACATATATATATATATAGATAGATATAGTTACATATATATTGCATTGCTTGGAGGAAGATGTGTGGGCTCTGAGAGAAGCAGAAGGAGAGAAGAATTTGCCTAGGGGAATTTGCTTGTGGGGAGGCTTGACAGGGATTGTGATGTCGATGTCATCACTCTTTAGATTGGTGATGAGTATCTTACTAAAACTTCCTTTTTGGTATCCTAATAGCAATGTCCCAGATAAATACTTTGGTTTTGTCTTGGAGAAGGAGTGTTTATTATATTTTGCAAACAAACTCTGGGAATATGTATGCATATTCATAACAGCTTTTATGGGTAGCACATTGACATTGCACAAGGCTGGAGCTGGATCATGTTCCTCTCTTACCCAGGTCCCTATTGACCTTCTAAGTTGTCTTTGGCATTTTTGGGCTGAGAAGTCTGCAAGTCATCACAGCTGCCAGTGATTCAGTCCTTTGAGGCTTGTTCCAGGTTTGTTGGGGTCTGGTCTATATTGGTGTGTTTTGGGCTGGACTTCACTCCTCTCTTAGATAGGTGCAACAGACCTTTTTTGTCGACCTTCCAGGTTGTGTTGGCTGAAATTTGTTTCACTCCCTCATTTTGTGGGTTCTGTAGCTCTAGAATTTGTTTAGAGTCATTTTTTTTTACAGGTATTTGGAGGGGTTTGGGGGAGAGCTCAAGAAAGTCCCTGCTTTTACTTCACCATCTTGGCTCCGTCCCTCTCCCAATTCTTTTTTTCTATAGCTTTCTTTTTTAACTCATGCTTCATCTCTGCCAGGAATTCTAGTTGATCTTGCAGTTAAGCTTTGTTTTCCTTTGAGGTTTTTCAGTAATTTTCTTCTTGGTTTTTGTCCTGAGCATCCCTGTCACCTTTATAGCTCTTTATAATGGAATTAATTTTTTCATTATCCAATTATTTCAGTCTGTTTGTGACTGTTCAGACTTTATGTTAGTTCTAGGTCCTGAATACTTCTAGAGGGAATATCTGGGCTGTTTGTTTCCTCTTGGGTCTTTCTGTTGTTCTCTTTATGTATGGAATGTTGTGTTATTTCCAGATAATAGTAACAACTCAATCTGGGGACCTACAAGTTTTCAATGCTTTCAGAATTATTTAATCCAGTGCAAAGTCTGATCACTACCATCCTGGATCAAATTCTGCAAATTCTTGACAAATTTAGTCTGAAATTCCAGAGATTGCTGGTGGACTCATATATATCAACTAGCTGGAAGACTCTGCAGGTTCAGAGGGAGAGAAGCATAGGCTCCCCTTTGGTCAAGCTGCCTGGTTATTTCACTAACGGCCTTAAGCTTGGGTAGAAACTGGAATTGAGGTCCTCTTCTAGATTTCCTGGGGTCAGAACCAGACAACTGTTGTTTGCTTTTCATTCAGTATATTGCATAGGGCTGGTGACCACTCCTCACCTTTGAATACCTCTCTTAGGTGAAAATTCCTTCCTTAGTCTGCCCTGTGATCTAGAACTAGATAGTGAACAATAGAGTTGTCAGTTGGAATCAGTTCTGAATTCTGCATGAGGTTGGCCCCCTTGTATGAAACTGGCACCTCTTCTTGCTCTGGTGCATAGCCTCAGTGTTCTTGCAACACTGGAGTGTTCTGGATAGTGCACAACTAGCTAAACACATACTCAGTGTTTGTAGATCTCTATGTCTATCTCTCTATGATGATCTAGGTTGGAAATATGAATTGTGATTTTTTTCTTGTTTATTTTTGGCTAGGTTTGTACATTTCTGAAAGGAATAAATTGAGGTTCCCCCATTATAGTTTTACTATTTATTTTTCTTGCAATTTATTTCACTTTTCTTTTAAGTATTAGGTTCTATGTTGTTCAGTGCATACATATTAAGTATTTACATTGATTCATTATCTATGGTATCTTTAAGCATGAGATAGTTTCCTCATTTAGCTTTTTAACCAAGTCTATTTTTACTTTTGCCTTTCCAAAGATCATGATTGCTACCCTTGCTTTTTTTTTCAGTTCAGCTGGAGTATAACTATTGTTCTAGCCTCTTATTTGAACTCTGTGTGAATCTTTATGTTTTAACTGTTTCTTGTAAACAATGTATTATTGTACTCTGTTTTCTATTCCTTTCTGCTGTCTTACATTTTATGGTTGAGTCAACCCCATTTGCTTCCTTTTTATGATTGTTATTGTGTATCTCTGTCCACCCTATTCACTAATTCCTCTCTATTTGTCACCTGTCCCTCTCTTTACAAAGAAGAATATGGAGTATGAGGAGTGTTTACAACATTAAATATATGTTAATGCATTCTACTTCCCCTACCCTATCCTCTTCTCTTTCCTTTGCCCAGACAAGAATCACAAGTTCTTACTCTTTGCTTTTAAAACCTCTTCATGGTTAAGCTTCTGAGATTCAACTTTGTTTTGCTTATGCCTAATCACTTCCTTAGTCTATCCTCCCTTTCATTTCGCCCTTTCCATTTCCCAGTTCCCTCCTGTTGCCCTATTGAGCTGAATACATTTCTTTACCAAACTGTTTATGCATTTGTCTACCCTAGTTGTGTTCTGATTAATGTGAGATTTAAATGACACCTATTCTCTCCTACCCCTTTCTGCTTGTTTGTGTAGTCTTTTACTTGCCCAAGCAGATTTTGTGAGATAGAACATTTCTGTGTCCTTCCCCTCCTTTTTTCTCTGACATGCTCATTTTATTTTCCTTTTATTTCTTCTTTTAAGATCATCAAAACAAAAGAAAGCAAATTCTGGTGCCTGGTTATATTTACATGAAGGAGGACAAAGGAGTATAATGGAAAGAGCATTGGATTTGGAGTCAGAGGACTTAGGTTCAAATCTTGACTGATACATATTGCCTGTGTGACCATTGGCAAGTCACTTATTCTCCCTAATCCTTAGTTTTCTCATCTGTGCATTAAAGAAAGTGAAACTAGATAGCTTCTGATGTCCTTTCTAGATCAAAATATATGATCTTATGAACTATGGAAAAGATCTTAGATGTTAGTAACAAGGCTATAATAATAGAGATTCTAGGAGACAGAGAACCCAAAACAGTTGTCCTTTGAACCCCACAAAGCTATTTCTTGGCAAGGATCAGCATTGTCTCAGAGTAGTTCTCCTAGGGTATGGAAAGACCTCAAAATTCTTTCTCAACTATCATGCATGCATGACCTTTTGTACAAGTCCCAGGCTTGGACAATATTTCAAGATGGGTTAGATGGATAACTGAATCCACACTGTTCAGGTGCAGTTATACCAGGGTACAGGTAGCTCATCACCCACAGAGACCATGCCCCTGTTACAGAGATTGTGACTTTTGACAACTCCTCCTCCAAAAAGCAAAAACAAACTTGTAAGATAAATAAAAGACTCCAGCCATTTTGGAGAGCAATCTGGAATTATGCCCAAAGAGTTATTAAACTGCCTATATTCTTTGACCCAGCAATACCACTAGTATGTTTGTTTCCCAGGGTGATGAGAGAAAAAGGAAAAGAACCTGTATGTCCTAAAATATTTATAGCAGCTCTCTTTGTGGTGACAAAGAGCTAGAAATTGAGGGGATGCCTGTCATTTGGGGAATAATTGAGCAAGTTGTGGTATATAGTTGTGATGGAATACTATTGTGCTATAAGAAAGAATGAGCTCAATGATCTTAGAAAAACATGGATAGACTTGCGTGAAATGAGCAGAACCAAGAGAAAATTGTATATAGTAATAGCAATATTGTTTTAAGAAAAACTTTGAGTCACTAAATCATTTTGACTATGAAAAATACCCAAATTAACTACAAAGAACCTATGAAGAGTGGAGGAGGCAGGGAAGAAAAAAGAGGAAAAAATGAAAATTACATGATAGCTTTATTATATATTTAAAAAGAATAGCAAATTGTACATAATAGATTTGTAGTTTCATGTGCAATCACTTTTTTATTCTATTATGTTATGGAAATGCTTGTTTTATTTCATAAATTTAAAATAAAATAAATAATATTTTTAAAAAGAAACAAAAAGAGAAGGAAGAGGCAAGAAAGGGTATGATAGTCTGAAAAGATGAACCCTGGGAGGGGATGCCATGATATAGAGCCAATGGAAGACTTGGGGGGTAGGGTTGGAGGAGGACAGAGAAAAATCCAAGAGAAATTTGAAAGGAGAAAAAGATGAAGACAATAGTTTGAAAGTGAACAGGTGTTTCCAGGGTAAGAAGTGGCAAGAGTAGCATGCAGTGGCAAGATTCAATAAGGGATGGAATTAATCCTCAGAACTTGCAGGTGTAGAGGACTATCAAAAGAATAACAGTGAAGGGGGCAGCTAGGGCAGCTAGGTGGTGCAGTGAATAGAGCACTAGCCCAGGAGTCAGGAGGACCTGAGGTCAAATACAGCCTCAGACATTTAACACAAAAACTAGCCTTGTGACCTTGGGCAAATCACTTAACCCAATTGCTCTACCTTCCAAAAAGCAAAAAATAAAAATTAAAAAAAGGAATAACAACGAAAATGTGTTATTATTATTATTATTTTTTTGTAAGATGGTTTGGTTACTGACTCACCCTCAGTAAAATGAGTTCTGTGTTATCTGGGAGGGAGCCAGGCTGATTCATTCACTTTCTTCTGAAGCCACTGATTACCAATAGAAGATAGTTACTCCTTTGTGAAGATAGTCATAGAGCGATGAAATGGAATTATTCACATGTTCACAGAGGGATTGAGCCTCTAACCTCCAGCTAATGAGCTCAATGATTTAACCACCTGAACACGGCCTCTGATTCCAGGGCTTAGGGTGAATGGCTCTATACTAAACATTACAACTTGTAGCTTCGTGCACATGGAAGTATCTACACAGAGAGACTTGGAGGGAAATAGTAAGTCTGAGTAATTTATAGTTTAGATGAATGCAAAATAATATAGAATAAGGGGAAGATGTTGCAAGGAATAAAAATGATTAATTTCCTAAATGTGTCAGGATTTCTTATTTTACTGTCCTAATTATGTCAGATTCCCATCAATCAAAGGGTGCAAGAGAGAATGTATATTTCTGGGTACCTCCCTTGTTCCCTTTCTCTGCATCTTGTCTGGCAATATTTTGCTTACTCATCTTTATCGCAGTTCAGTGCATAGCCAGTTTTGGTGCATAACTAAATTTGACCACATTGCTTTAGGGAATTACATGAGAGTGCACATTTGAGGCTATTTCACAAGTGGAAGAAGCAGGAATGTTTAGCCTGGGGAAGAGGACTTGGGTATTTTTTTTTGGATGGGGAGGAGGGAAGTGTCATGATGGTTGTCTTTTTTTTTTTTAATAAATTAATTAATTTTCTTGTTTACATCATTCACTTCCTCGAGATTTTGACTTACAATTTTTCTTCCCATGATGGTTGTTTTCAAGTACTTGATGGTCTATTCCATGGAAGAGGGTTAGACTTGTTCTGCCTGGGGGCAGAGGGTGGACCTAGGAAAGGTCCTATTTGTTGTTCATCCTTCATTCCTGAAGAGGACCAACGAGGTCATAAGGGGGAATGTCTTGACTTGTGTATGAATTGGATTTAAGTGAGGCAAGGCTGTGCAAAGTCATCAGCCTCACTATGTCTTCCAGCATCATCAAAATCCAGTGGCAAGACAAAGATCAACATGACTGGTGATAGTCCAGGATGCAGTGGATGACCTTGGCCTTTCTAAATTAAGGTCTTTCCTAGGCCTCAATTTGTCAGGAGCAATGACCATTCAATGACTAAGGGTTAGGTAAGATTTGAGAAACAAAATGGCCTAATTTACCATCACAACAATATCAATTGAGTTGGGGCAGACCCTCAAAGTTTCTGCCTAGAACAGAAAACAATTGATGTTTATGTTCATTGTATACTGTTAAGTGGGCAAAAGTTACAAAAAGGGAGATAGGCTTGATATTTGAAAAGATTTCTTAGCTAATAGAGCTGCCTCAAAGTGGAATGGGTTACCTTGGCTAGTAGTGACTTCCCTCTCATCAGAAGTCTTCACAAAAAGACTGGATGACCATGTGTTGGGTATGTAGTAGAGAAGCATTTTGTACAGGATTGTGTACCTTTGAGTTTGCTCTCATCTCCTCTGAGAGTGTCAACTTCTTCTTATATATTTTTCCATCAAACTTGACTCAAATTTAAAGGTATTTAAAGGCCAATGAAGGGGCCTTGGTGGGAAGGTGGGGATGGGTAATTGCTTACGTTCTTCAGTGACAGAGTCCCTTTCAGGCTCTTTCTCCAGGCCCTTTTATTCTCTCCACTCCCTCATTTTGCTTGTAATCTTTCTACCTTCCCTCTCTGGTCTGCGCCATGGGCCTTGTTCCCCCACCTGTTGACCATATAGACCATATAAAATGGTCTATATACTTTTAAACCAGCTTGCATCCCTGGAGCTATTTTCTGTTGCTCCTCAAAAGTCTTTTTAATTTTTGTAATTTATTTTTACAAGCTGGCCTTCCTCCTTCCTTTAATTTCTTCTGACTTTACGTTGCCCAAAGGGTTATGCATTGTTGCATCTCCGGGGCACCATCTGCCCATACCTGGCTCAGCTGCTGTTTTCTTCTCCTTCCTCTCCCTCCCCCCCCTCCCCCCAGTTTGGACCCAGTTCAAGTTATTCTTTTACAGTATCACCTCCTAGACCGCAGAGTACATTTTGCGTTTGAAAGGCAATTCCTATTAGCCTTCATTACTCATATACCTAAGTACTAGAGTACTCCCTCCCTCCCTTCTCATCCTGTTTTTTGTCTCATCATGTCTTTCCAGAAGTCTTCCACCAAGGACATGACACATGGGGCTTTTGCCGATTTCTTTGATATTGCCCAGCTTGCTTTTCTCTGGCTGACCCACCTCTTTTTCTGATGAGATGTGTCCTTGAAGGGGCCCTTTTTTGCTGCTTCTTAAGTCTTAGTCATTGTTAGTAACTAGTTGTAGGTTACTTTCCCTCCCCGCTTCTTCCCACTGTGTTCTTGATTATCTGCAATTTTAGTTCTTTTGAGATGTCAGTGTTTTATGAAAAGCAGTCATAGAGTATCTCCAGGAGAATATTAGTAATAAAAAAAGGGATTTTATAGGGAGAAGTAGCTCACAATCATGAAAGCGCTGTGCAGTTTCTCAAATTCAATTCAAACTCTCTCTCCTATTCCGTTTCGGATCCAGCTCATTACTGATCGGTAGTGCCTCCTTTTTACACATACAACTATGTAGATACATATATATGACTAACTCAATTGGTATTACATGGGTATTTATACACACACATGTATATGTCTATATTGGATTACACGCGTGTATGTATATGTGTGTATATACATATATGTGAATATATACATATATGTGTATGTCAGGTATTTATACACACGCATGTGTATGTAAATATACATGCAGGTATGTGTCTATATTAGATTACACACGTGTATGTATGTATATGTGTGTATATACATATATGTGTATATTTGGTCTTGTCAGAATGCCTTTTTTCTCTTTTAAATTATATTTTAATTTGTATTGAATAAAAAGCATCTGCCCTCTGTCTATTGCCAGTTCAGTTCTTCCTCACTATACGATAGTTACAAAGAAAGCCACCAAAAATGAGAATTGAGTAAACCAATTTATTCAAGAAAACAATAAAGAAAAATCAGAGAAGTCCTACTGATTAGAATACGCCAAGGGGGCAAAAAAAGAGTGAATGAGTTCTTCAGTTGGAAGTTGGGGGGGGCTTAGGGGCTCTTGGAAACATGCAGGTGGCATTGAGTAGTCCATCCTGAGATGTGGGAGCTCAAACTTGCAGGGGCCTATTTGGTGCATAGTTAAGCACTCCTGGAATGATAGCAGATATTTGGTATGAAATAGGGAATTAGTATACTTTCTGTTCTTTACAACCATCCAGTTAAGATTTGCATAAAATTCAACAAAAAAAGATTGAACAAAGAATAGGAAGTATCCAATGAGAATTATAGCTACATTCACAGAATCAGTTTGAAGATGAAGATTCAGATAATCTGTTTTTGTAATAGCAATAATGAAGACTCTATCTACAATTCTAGTTAGGTTAAATAAATAAGAGAGACTTGGTTGGACTGGAGTACTCAAGGCTCAGGCTATTGTTATCACTTCCTGCACACCTGAGTAAAAAGTAGCGGCAAGGGGCTCTGGGAGCTTTTTGATGGTTGTCTAATGGGTAATATGGGCAACTTGGGCAGTGGAACTTTACTTACCTACGTCAACTCAAGGTGTCCTTAATGGCTGTCCTTATTGAATATCCTTCTACCACAGCTAAGTAAATCTCTTTTTGATAACTTCTGAATGATCAACCAATATCTTATTTGATTCAAATATGGAACCTTAACTATTATGAGACTGACCTCAGTCTGGTGAGGTTAGAACACATTTAAATTGTACAACCTTGATCTCAGACAGTTTGTAAATATGCAGAGCCTTCAGGAGATTATGGAGGTGGGCACTCAAGTATACTTGAACATTAGGGCTTGTCTTTATCCTGTGCATTGCATTTTGTATGTCAATTCAAGGTAATTCTAGCAAGCTTCTTATGCCACCTGGTATCCTGTTATAGCAGAAGACTTTTTCTTTTACTGTTTGGCTGTATTTACTTTATCAAAGCAAGATGTAAATTGTTTCATATTTATAATAGAGTAATGCATTTTGAAGAGAAACAGAAGCACATAAAGAAAGACATATTAGAATTGGTGAACGTAAATTCTGTTTAGGAACAAGTGTGTTGGGCACAAAAAGAGGGAATTGTGGAAGCATATTTTAAAAATTCCTTTCTGGTTACACCTGAAAATCTTAAATAATACTTTCTTTGGTCTAAAATATTTTCCATTGCTTTTCCTTTAGGAAAGGGGGTGAAAGGTCAAGAAAAAGCTAAGGCGGTGGAAATAAAGATTAAGGGTGATAACCAAACCTCATTTTTTATCTAGTTAAGATAATTAATTTTCCCCACCCACCTGACATGATTGGTGCCACGGTCATTCATCCAAGGGTAGTTTTCTCTTTTCCATTCAAGGATTATGATACTGATTGTGAGGAGGATGCCCTTTCTCATCTTTAGGAAGAAAATGAGTGGTTCTAGTTCAAGATTAAGAGACTAATGTTCTGGAATGTGAAGCCAAAATTGTATTGTAAGATATTGTGAACTTTTCCTTATTCAAGATTCCTATAAAAGTTATCTTAGATTGTCTTAGGTAGAAAGCCTGGGAGGACTGTAACATTTTGGATATTTCTCTCTCCAAGCTAGAAATGCTTAGATTTAAAATGATGTTGAATTAAATAATAAAAGTTTCCATCAGACTTGTGACTAAAATGTAGACCATGTCCTACCCCTATCATCCCCCACTGATTTTTTTATATCACCATCCTGATTATGTTAAATCATGGGAACCTAGATTTGGAGCTAGATATAACCTTACAAATCATCTAATCTAGAAACTTTCATTTTATAAATGAATAAACTGAGACCCAGAGTAGATAAGTGATTTGCCTAAGGTTACAGAGGTGTCATCATTATCTTACTACAGATGAAATATTCTTTCTTCTGTCTCCTGCTGTTTCTCCTCTAATCAAGCTTATTCTCTAATTCTGAAACCCATGGGTCATTCTTAGCTCATCAGTGAGATTCCTAATTGTAGAAGACAGACAATATGGTGAAATGGAAAGAACTGTGGGATGAAAGCTACGAAATCTAAATTCTAGATGGAACATTGGATTAACTGCATGTCCTTAGCCAGGTCATTTAGCTCTTTGGGTCTCTCCTCACTTGTAAAATGAGTCATTGAACTCCTTGATAGATCCATAGGAGCATAGATTCAGAGCAGAAAGGGACCTCTAGAGATCGTCTAGTCCAGTGGTATCAAACTCAAATAGAAGATCTCTGCAGGCTGCATATTGGCTTAGAAAACCACAGAAGAACATTATCTATGTTGTCTTATATTTTTATTTATTTTGTTAAACATTTTCCAATTACATTTTAATCTTGTTTAGGCCCACTCAGGTTTAACACATCTGGTTTAGTTTATCCCCTCATTTCATTTTATTTATTTTTTTAAATACATTTTTTTAAGTCAACAAAAATCTGCCTTCTCTCCCTCCTCACCCTCACCCCTCTGAGAAAGAAAACAATAACAAAATCCCTATTAGAACATGTAGAGTCAAGCAGCATACCTACATTGGCCATGTTCCCCAACAACCCCTTTAAAAGTATATCTCAATTTGCACTCTGAATTCATCAGGAGTTGGATAACCTGGAGTCATCATGAGTCCTCCAGACTTATGGGCAGTTATTATGTTGATCGCAATTTCCAAGTCTTTCAAAGTCTTTACAATAGTAGTGTGATCATATGAATTGTTCTCTTGGTTTCATTCACTTTGCTTTGCATCATTTCATACTGATCTTTTTGGGTTGCTCTAAAACCATTCCCTTCATAATCTTTTATAGTGTAATAGCATTCCAAATATATTCATACATTGTAACTTATTCAGTCATTACCCAATTGAAGCATATCCCCTCAGAGTCCAATTCCTTGCTACTGAAAAAAGAGCTGCTATATTTTCTCACCCAGATGGGTCCTTTTCTTCTTTCCTTAATGTCTGTGGGTTATAGACCTAATCATGGTACCACTGGATCAAAGGGTATGTATAGTTTAGTAACTTTGGGGCCTTACTTCCAAATTCTTTCCAAAATGGTTGGACTGCTTCATAGCTCTGCTAATGGTACATTAATTTCCCTATTTTTCACATCCCCTCCAGCATTTGCCATTTTCCTTTTTTGGTCATCTTTGCCAATCCAGTGCTACTCTTTTTCATTTGCAGATGAGGAAACTAAAGTTCATGGAGGTTAAGTAGCTTGCACATGGTCTAGTAAATTTCAGAGATGGGACTTGACCTGAAGTCTTTCTGCCTTGAAGTCCAGCACTTGAACTGCTAAATCAGGCTGCGTCATATCTAAGAATGATCCCAGGAACAGATTAAATCTGTTTTTGAAATTATTTTTAATTTTTAAAAATTTGTATTCATTTTTTACTTTGAGATCTAAATTCTCCCTCCTCCCCAGTCCTTCCCTTACCCACTGAGAAGGCAAACAATGCAATATCCATTATACATGTGAGGTCATACAAAACACATTTTCATATTATATATATTACAAAAAAAACCAAGAAAAAGTATAAATAAATATGCTTCAATCTGCCTGAGAGTTCATTCTATGTCTAGAGGTGGATAGAATTTTTCATTATTAGTTCTTTGGAATTGTCTTAGATCATTGTATTGATTGGAGTAGCTAAGTCTTTCACAGTTAATTATCATTACGATGTTGTTACAGTGTACAATGTTCTCCTAGTTCTGCTCATTTTACTTTTTCTAAGGTCATCTAAGTCTTGGTTTTTCTGGAACCATTCCTTTTGTCATTTCTTACAGCACAATAGTATTCCATCAAAATCATATACCACAATTTATTCAGCCATTCCCAATTGATGGGCATCCAATTTCCAATTCTTTTTCACCACAAAAAGAGCTACTATAAATATTTTTGTACCTATAAGATTTTTCCTTTTCCTTTCATCTCTGCAGGATATAGACTTAGTAGAAGTATTGCTGGGTCAAAGGGTATGCAGTTTTATTGCCCTTTGGACACAGTTCCAAATTGTTTTCCAGAATGGTTGCACCAGTTCACATCTTCACTAACAGCACATTAGTGATCCTATTTTTCCACATCCCCTCCAGGATTTGTCACTTTCCTCTTTTGGTCAGCTATGCCACTATGATGCCACCCTTTTCATTTTATAGGAATGGAGAAAGAGGAAACCAAAGTCTATAAAGGTTGAGTGGCTTTCCCATAGGGTAGTAAGTTTCAGAGATGGGATTTAACTTAGTCTTTGTGACTTGAAGTCCAGCTCTCTAATTACTATGTCACACTGGTCTCAGGACCAGATTAAAGCTACTTTTTAAGGACCTACATAGCTAAGTGAAAGTGGTTCACTTGGAGATGAATTATTTGACTGGCAACTTGTGGGTGGAAATTATAAAATGACCCTTATTCTTAGGTGCTTGCCACATTTTGCTTCTTAAAGGACAGTGATAATAATAGAAAACACAGAGAAGATCCTAAGAATCATAGTTTTCAGACCATTTGTAAATTCTAACTCGTTGGTATGTTAAATGTGAAATTATTATTGACTAAGCAAGTACAAATTCTACAAGAGGAACTGAATCATTGTGATCTTACCATTCTTGCTGTGAACAAAACCAGCAGAAAAAAGGAAGTTACAGCTAAATGAAAGGATGACTCCCAGGTATTGCTTGGAGAGGCAAATAAAGGAACCCATAAAGTTGATTTTATTGTGCACCCAAAGGCAATAAGAAACATTACCTTATGGTACATTTAGTCATTGCATATTGCAGCATACTCATTATGAGTATTTTCAAAAAGACATCACCATGAGAATAATTCCAAGTTTGGGTACCAACATCTGTTGCTGAGAATAAAGAAGAAGACAAATTTGACTAAGAACTCCATAAAGCCCTCCAAATTAAATCAGCATGTACTTTGCTACTTGGTAACTTCAATGAGGAAGTGGGAAAAGATAAAGATAGGAAGGAATTTATAAGAAAACACAAGTTGGGGAAAATGAAATGATAAATGTCAAAACTTTGTAAACCACACAAGGGTCTCACGTCTATGTATCATGAATCTTTTCTAAATAAAAAGAATTGGGGTGGCTAGGTGGCGCAGTAAATAGAACACTGGCCCTGGAGTCAGGAGGACCTGAGTTCAAATCTGACCTCAGACACTTGACACACTTACTAGCTGTTTGACTTTGGGCAAGTCACTTAACCCCAGTTGCCCTCCCAAAAGCAAAAAATAAAATTTAAAAAAAAATAAAGAATCAATAGACATTGGATATAACAAGCAGACCACCTCCAAATTTCCCTAATTCCATTGAGTACCATAATCTAGTTACCGAGATTTGCAGTTTTGGAAATTCCACTAAGGGTGGAGAATCTGTGACCTGGGGGCCACATGTAGCCCTCTAGATCCTCAAGTGTGGCCCTTTGACTGAATCCAAACTTCCCGGAACAAATCCTCTAAAAGGATTAGTTTCCTATTTTTCTACATCCCCTCCAGCATTTGACATTTTCCTTTTTTGGTCATCTATGCCAATCCAATGCTATTCTTTTTATTTGCAGACAAGGAAACTAAAATGCATGGAAGTTAAGCGGCTTGCACATGGTTAGGTAAATTTCAGAGATGGCAACCATTCTGGAGAACAATTTGGAACTATGTTCAAAGGGCTAAAAAACTGCATGCCCTTTGACCCAGCAATACCACTACTAGGTCTATATCCCACAGAGATCAAAGGAAAAGGATTTGTTCTGTGACGTCTGAATTCAGTCATAGGGCCACACTTGAAGACTTAGAGGACCCCATGTGGCCTTGAGGCTGCAGGTTCCCACCCCCTGCTTCACTGTCCATCATCTGTCCTATCTTTGTATCCTTGGCACAGTGGTATAACTGCAGAGAATGAGGGTAGGCTGGCAACATTAAGTGCCTAGAATGTAGTGTTGATGAAGTATGAATGAGCATTAAGTTATGTGAAAGGAGAAGTTTTTACATAACTATTCTCAGGAAAGAGTTAACTCAGCATCATTTAGTTGAAAGATTGTCAAATAAAATTGCAATGACAAACGAAACTGTGATTTATACTATTTCTTGGATTTTTACATTTTTCATCATTTTGGGATGATGAAAAAGACATGTGACTAATGTTGGAAATCAGAGCCATACCTGGGAATTTTTTCTGCCTGGAGCAAGTCCCAAAAACCCTAAAAAGAGCAAGGGAGGACAGTATCAATTAACGGAGGTAAGGGTGAGAGGGAGGTTCTGGGACAGCAGCCAGAAGTGGAAGGCTGCTTTGGGGTTCATTTCCATGTGGGTGGGAAACAATATAATGTGAGGGAGGCATTTCTCCTGGTTCAATTTCTGACAGCATCCATTTTACCTATTTATTCTTGCTAACTATGTGCTAAGCCAGGCCAGCACAACATATGGCTCAAGGGCCACTTGGGTCTGGCCAAAGGATTTCCAGCAGCCAGTGAAAAATGTAGGGTTGCCACTGGGCACTCTCCTGATTGTCACATGACCTGTAGCATCCAACCAACATCAGTATGTCTTTAGCTGACCTATCTACATCCTGAAGAAGTTTAGCCTATTTTAATTTTGGCCCCTACCTACCCACATTGTGCAGGTCTGTGCTTAGCTTTGGAAAGGTCTTCAGAGACTACCAGTGTCTGGTTATAGATCAGTGTCCTGGGGCAGAGTACTGTTCACTTCATTCAAACTATAGCTCTGTCTTAAGTGCTCCTTGCTGCTCTAAGCTGATACTTGAGCTCCGGATTGGTGACAGAAAGGCTGCAGTTTTACTGAGGATCCTATACCACTTAATTGACACCTATCAACACTAGAGAGGCCAAAATGCACATAATGTTAGTTGTATGAGCATTTTAAGTGCTTTGCATATTGCCCTACTCAATAAATTCCAGAGACTCCTTCTTACCACTAGGATCAATTGTAAATGACTCTGACATTTAAAGTCCTGCATAATTTGGTTCCAACTTACCTTTCCAAACTTATTATACATTCCTCTCATTCATACACCCCACCATCCAGTTAAATTGGCCTCATTACTATTCTTTGAGACACTCTACGACTCATTTTCAGACCTTTGCACAGGTCAAACCCTATCCTTGGAATGCATTCCCTCCTCAGTTCCTCCCCTTAGAATCTCTGATTTCTTTCAAAATTCAATTCAAATGCCATCTCCTGCATGTGCTTTTCTTTTGTTCCCTCAGATGCTGGTGTCTTTTCCTTATTTAAATTATCTTGTATTTTGTAAATATAAATTTTGTGCATGGTTACATACGTACTCATCTCTCACAATGTACTGTAAACTCCTTGAGGGCAGGGACTTTTGTCTTTGTATTCCATGCCTAGCACAATGCCTGTCTGGCACATAGTAGAATATATGTTTGCTGATTGATCAATAGATTTGGTGCTGAGGATCTTTAATACTTGGGGAAGGGGGCAGAAAATATTATTTAAATAGTCTACCTATAGCTCAAATGCAGGAAAAGCTTGTGTAGTCCATGCAGTTAGAAAGAAGCAGTTGGCACCATTTCATAATGAAATGTCTTTATTTTTAGCCACAGTGGTTTCCTATAGTGCTGATTGGAAGTCAGTTTTGTCTAGCTCATGATAACTTAAACTACAGATCTAAAAACTACGCAGGTCATTCTGAGCTCTATCACCTAGCACTGAATACTTTGAAAAAACAACTCAGTCTCCTCTTGCTCCCCTTTAACTTTTCCTTGATTCCCAGTTCTCTTTCCTCTGTTGCAATTGCCTTCATCATTCAACTCTTCCTTTCTTCAAGTCCTCAGCGACCCTATTTCCTCCTAGACCCTAAAGACACTCTCTTTTATGGTTCTGCTCTTTCCTCTCTTCAGCATCTAGCAGCCATCATTAACAACCACGAAGAAGTTAAAGAAAAAGAAAAGAAAGAAACTTAAAGCTGTTGTAGGGTGGTATGGAAAGAGGAGTTCTAGGATTCTAGTCTGATTAGCCCTAACTCACTGTCTGACTTGGCATAAATTCCTTAACCTCTCTGCATCAGGATTTCCATGCCTGTTAAAAAACAAAACCAAACCAAAAAAACCCAACAACAACAACAAAAAAACAAAACAAAAAACAAAAAAAAGAGCAAAAAAAGGTTATGAAATGAGATCTTGTGTGTAAAAATATATTGAAAAATACAAGAACACTACCATACAAATGAAGGCTGGCCTTATGCAGAGGCAAATAGGTGATTTCAGTGGTGTGATCTCAAGAGGGCAGGCAGGTGGGAAACAGGAAGAATGACCCCTTCCTGTTCCTTGAAATTTCATCATAGGAACTTCATTCAGTCAGCTTAAGGCTTTGATAACCATTACAAATCTGTTTCTCCCCTGAAGATACATATTTTAATCCTGAGAATGTCAGAGGAACTTGGCATTGTGAGGGATGAAAAGGGAATAGAATTGAGAGGGGGCGCTATAGAAGTATTAAAGACAAACTTTCCTGCTTCACAGTTTTGCCTGTCAGTTAATCAAGCATTTATTAAGCTCTACATTCTAACAGGGGATTACAATACTGCTGTGCACTGTATTAGGTACTGGGTATACAAATATGAATAATAATAATACCCCTATTCTTAATCAACCTATGTTATATTAGGGAAAATAACATCCTTAAACTCCTTGAAAACACAATCTCTATTTGGTGCTTCCACTTTCACTCATCTCCCCTTCTTGAAAATCTTTGATCTGGCTCCCACCTTTATCATTCAACTGACAGTGCCATGTCCAAAGTTACTAGCTAACCTGTTTGCCAAAACTAGTGGTCTTTTCTAAACCCCAGCTCTTCTTGACCTCTCTGCAGCTTTGTTACCCTCTTCTCCTTGATGTTCTTTCCACTTGAGGTTTTCTTAAGTGTTCTCTGGATTCTCTTCCTTTCTGTCCTACCATTTCTCTGTCTCGTTCCCTGATTCTTCAGTCATGTCACACCCACTAAGCATGGATGATACCTCCTAAGGTTCAATCCTGGACAGCTTCTCTTTCCAATCCAGTCTCATTTCATTATTTCCTCAGTTCCCTTGGATTTGATTGTTAATCTATGAAGATAATGTCTATCTACATATCCACCCCTAGTCTCTCTCCTGAGCTAACGTGATACATCTCCAAATGCCTATTGGATGCCTCAAACTCACACATGCAAAACAGAACTCATCATCTTTCTGCCCAAACCTCCCTTCTTCCCAACTTCTTTATTCCTGTTGAGGCACTGCCATCCTCCCATCTTGTTTCTGTGTCTTGGTAGTGACTGTCCCACTATATCTAGAATTCTCTGCCCTCTCACCTTTACCTCCTAATTTCCCAATTTCCTTCAAGTCAGCTAAACATTTCCCTTGTGCAGGATTCTTCACCTGTCCCTTGAGTTTCCCTTTCCAGATGATCTCTAAGCAACATATCTATATTTCCTTCTTTATATGTTGTCTCTACCATTAGAATGCATGCCCCCTTGAGGACCTTTCTTTGTATCCTTAGTGCATAGCTCAGGGTCTGGCATATAGTAATTGCTTTAAAAGATGGTTGTTGAATTTGAATCATATATCTACAGAACAAATGCAAAATACATACAAAGTACTCAATGCAAAGTTATGTGCAGAAGTTGGTGTTTGAACTTCTTGAAGGAAAAGAGGTATTCTTTGAGGTGGACATGAGTAGAGAACTCATACCAAACATGGGAGGTGGAGAGTAAAAAGGCATGGAGATGGAATGAAGGAAGAAAAAAAGGAAATAAGCATTTATTAAACACTTATTATCTTCCAGGGGCTGTACTAAGTGATGGAGATACAAATACAAACAAAAAGAATAGTCCCTGCCTTCGAGGAGCTTACATTCTAAAGAGAGAAGAAAACACGTGAGAGAACTAAAGATCAGGGAGAGAATGGGGGGTGATGAAGGTACTCAGCATAGGGCATGACTTTGAAGTTCAGAAAGTTAGGAGCAGGGACAAGAAAGGAGTGAAGCTGGGTCAGCCTGGGCCCCCTTTATAAAATGGGGGAAAACTCACCAATGGGAGAAAGCAGACAGGACTTGTGGAAGGACATCTTGTGGTAACCAGACTGTAGGGGTGGTAGGATGTTTCAGGGCAATAAGAACTCGGCAGTTGTAGGAGAAGACAGTGGTAGAGACATGATTTTTAAATCTGAGAAGTCAGGTACCAGGCTGGGAGATGGAGCTCCATGTATGAGTAATCAAGACAAAGTCAATTTGGTTGGATTGTAAGGTAGAAGAATAGGAATAATGTTTAATGAAGTTTGCTAGATACTTTGTGTTCAGATTGTGAAGGCCTTTAGCAGTCAATAGAAGATATTTTTCCTACAGGCAATAGTGAGGCATGGAAGTTTATTGAGTAGGGGAGTAACATGGTCTTGTTTGTACTTAAGGAAGATAATGTTGGCAGCTGTGTGGAGAATGGATTGGAATAGAAAGAGTCTAATTTCAGGAAGACAAATTAGGAAGCCATTACAATAGTCCAGAGAAGAGATAATGAAGATTTGAATCAAGTTAGTGCCTGTGTGATTAGAGAAAAGGAGTTGTTTGCCAGACACATTATGAAGATGAAAATGGCAAGATTTGACAACTGATTGGATATGTGGGAGGAGAGAAAGTGAAGACCTGACAATGAGGTTAGCAAAGTGGGATACTGAAAGAAAGGAGATTATCTTCAACAGAAATAAGAAAGTTTCTTAGAGGGATGGATTTTTTTTGGGGGGGGTGGGAGAGAGATAATGAGTTCTGTTTTGAACATGTTGAGTTGCCTAGAACCATATGCTTATTATTATTTAATGTGTAAACTGGATCAGCAACACAAAATAGAAAACTTGCAGGCAAGAAGACATGAATTTTTGCCTCTGACTCATTGTCTGGGTGACTACAGGCCATTTAATCTCTTAATGCTTTAGGCAAATTTCTAAGGCATTTAAAAATGAATTGCTCATCACTTATCAGTGGAATTAGATCATACCCCAGTAAAATAAAAAATCAGGACAAAAAAAGTCCTCAAAGTCATGATATGAATCCAATTAATGAAGTTTTGTCAACTTATTATCCTGCTGATTCTTTTCACGTACTAAAAATGTACGTGTTCTTGGACAAGTTCCTAACCTTTTGAATTTCTTTTTAACATAGAATAACCCCTGCTGGGTCCAGAAAGGTGAGGGTTCTGTACATATTCTATGTTGAATTCAAAGTCACCTCCAAGTCTAGACATATGCTTCTTGAGACTGATATTTATTCACCTAACATCAAGGAAAAGGCAAACATGAAAGCAGAAAAGACAGCCTGGGGCCCAAGTGGAAGTTGTCTAGTTGCTTCTCCTATATTAGATGCCACATAGGGCAAGGCAACCATGATGCTGAAGTGGAAAAAGACAAATTTTCTCTCCTTCTTCCCCCCACCCCAAATTCCCTAGGTTACTTCCAGAATGTTAAAGTAATTAAGCTAGAGTGGGAAGTTTTTCTTTTTTTAACTGATACTGTACTGCACTTCCTCCTCTTTCATGGGGTGGGGAACGACCAGGGGACAGCTTAGGGTTTGCCATGTTGTGTCATCATAGCAAAATTCAAAGTTCTTTTTAGTATTGGATCACCTTATGGCCAGAAACAGGATCCAAAAGCTCCCATAATAGGAACAAGGAATGCTAACTCAGAGCAAACTCCATGGGATATCCTCTAGGCCAATTCAGCCTAACTACATCTTCCTCTTTAAGATGAGTGACAGACTCCTTAAAATTTAAGATATCTTCCTGCTATGACTAGAATTTACAAAAGAAAATGGATTTTTAATTCTCAAAAATGTAATACACTAATTTTTCTCTTAAGTAAGGTGCTGACAGAATAAGATCCATTTCCATTGTTTTGGTTTTTTTTAGGAGGTTTTCCATTAAAGCGAAGGGTATTGACTCAACCAAACCAAGACTACATACAGTCTCAAGTGGAAGGGTATTTTATTATACTCACACCTGGTCTGGATTAATAATAACAAAAGTATTTATATTGTGCTTTACATCAATTATCTTGTTTCAGCTTAAAAATAAAACCCCCCAAAATCAATCCACTCTGAGATTGGTAATAAAATTTTTATTATTATCATTTTACAGATGAAGAATTTAAAGGCTGGGGAGATTTAGTGACTTCCTGGAATCACAAAGCTAGTGAATATCAGAAGAAAAATTTAAATCTAAGTCTCTCTTTCCAGGTTCACTACTCTATCCACCATGTTCTATTGCTCAACAGTGGCTTGTGGCAACATAATACAAAGGGCAGTCTTCCTCTGTGTCATCATTATTTATGGACAGAGGACCTATATAAATGTGAGAATTCATATGTGGTGAGAGCTGTTCTCTGCCTGTATCATAAGAGTGTCCTTGTGTGGTTTGAAGGGAAGCAGAACAGACATCTCTAAGCTCTTCTCTCCCCACTCTTCTTCAAGGCTGACTTTAGTTCCTCCCAAGAAGGGAAGTAGGAAGTTAGAAGCCAACCATTCTGCTCCTGTCAGAGACAGGGGACATGGGAGTAGAATTACATCTATCTGCTTCCTTAAATATTGTTAGTCTAGAGCAGGGGTGGGGAGCCTATGGCTTTGAGGCCACGTGTGGTCTTCTACACCCTCAAGTGCAGCCCTTTGACTCAATCCAAACTTCACAGAACAAATCTCCTTAATAAAATAAATTTTTTCAGTCAAATTCAGTCAAAGGGCCACACTTGAGGACCTAGAGGGCCACATGTGGCCTCAAGGCCAGAGGTTTCCCACCCCTGGTCTAGAGGATATGATCAGGTTCATGCTAACTTCTGATCACTTTAATTATTGGGAGGAAAAGGAAGACCCCAAGCTTTATGTCAAAGTCTTAGATCCCTTTCTCATCAAATATTAGTTCCACAAATAACACAGATAGCATTCAGTAAAAATAAGTGAATGAATGAATAAAGCCCAATTTATCCAAGTCATAGGAAAACAGAAATCATAGAAGGTATATAGAAGAGAATATCTACTTGGCAATACAGAGTAAAGGAGCTCTCCCATTGGGAGCAAGATAATCCAGCTCACTCAGGAGAGAAGACCCTTAATACTACTCAAGGGGAAGTTCTCCAAAGTCTCTAGTGCAGTAAATTTGGGATCAGGATGTGATGGAGTTTGCCAAAATCTCTTAAGTCTTCCCAGAGTATTTTCCTTCAGTAACCTGAAGTTGAGATGGCCTCTTCCATCTTTGCTTTTGAAGCTCAAAGCCAGGAGAACCTGAAGGAACTGTACCTCTACCGCTACCCCTTGTAGTGGTGCAGGGTATGGCTCTTCACCAATGAGAAAAGAGTCTAGTACCAATGGTTTGAAGACTGAAGTCACATTCAGAATGCATTTTGTGATGCCAAATAAAGCTTTGTGGACTCGTCAACCTCAGGGCCTTGAGGAAGCTACTCCTTTTGTCATTAAGTTGATTTACCTGTAGAACTAGGCCATATCAACCATTGCAGCAACCTTATCTGCCCCCCACAATGTGGATGGGACAATGAGATGGGGAAAGAAGTCATGACATATGTGTTCCCTGTCAGAATTGGCTGACTATCACAAAATGGACCAAAATCAAGCAAGGAGGTACTTAAAAGGACTTCTTGACCCTTCAAATACATACATAGGAAGGGGCTCCTATGCCTCGGTTCTCTTCCAAAAGACCTTTTCAACCAGACACACAATGTCATTCCCATCCATATTGCCTCTCAGTTCTCTCCCCAGACAGCTCTAGAAATGCTTGTCTTTACCTTCAGGTTGACTACATTCACCCCAACAATGTAGGTATCCTTCACTTTACACAACAGAAGCTGTTGAACAAAAGTTGCCTACAGAAAAATTGTTTTTTCCTAATCAGGTCAGCTTTTAAGTGCTCTGGAGAGCAGCAACTTAAAGAGATTCTGTCATGAACCCTTGGTAAGCTGAAGACTTTCTCCTGATATAAAATATCTCCTAATATGGTAGTATAGTATAGTGGGGGAAAAGTCATGGATTTGGACTTGAAAGATATGGGTTCAAATGATATTTATGACACATATGACCTCAAGCAAATTACTCCAGCTCTTAGTTCCTCAGTGTTTTCATCTGTAAACTGAGAGTTGGTCTAGATTACCTTCAAGCTATTTAATCTCATGAGCGTATTAGAATTATTTGACATTAATTTTAATTAACAATTCAGTGACAAGGATAATAAATGGATTCTCCTAAAAATTTCTGATTGTCCTCAGTACTTAAAGTCTTTTACCTTATGCTCTTTTTCTTACACCATTAATTTACTTAGCAAACCCTTCATTAATAGTTCAAAAGGCTACTGGTTCCCAGACCTTGGGTACTGAGGTTTGAGGCAATAGTGAGGTTTTAGTTATTCCCCTCTTCTTAGAGTAGGACTCCTCTGCTCTGTATTACATGCTTTAATTTCAGCTAATTAAGAAGCCAGGGACTACAAGAGACAAGAGAATAACTAACTACGCCATTTCTCAGATTGAACTGAGCTTTCCTCCACACCAAAGCAATTACTACTGAGATGAAATTAAGCTCTCTCCACCCTGAGTGCCTTTAGCAGTACAAGATGTATTGCAAATAAAAAGCCTCGTGATCATTTTCCAGAAGAAAGATATGACCTTCAAATACAACCCAGAAATGCATTTACCATAAGAATGTAATCCTCAAAGAAATAAACTTGAAGAATTTTTAGCTTAATTAAAATACTGAAATGTTCTTCATATGGTGAATACCTTACCTGTGATGTAACTGTGATCTCTTTATAGCCATTGGTACTAAAACAAAGACTGTTTCATACTTTAAAAAAAATATTTCTAAATGTAATAGATCTTTAATCTCACTGCTGTGGGCACTCTCTCCAAAAATGCAACTGAATTCAATTCACCAAACATCTAGTAATCTTTGACATTGAAAAACATTGTGGAAGTTACTAAAGATATAAAGATAAAATCAAAATAGTTCTTGCTCAAAGATCTTATTTCTCCTAGAAGGGACTCACGTTTATCATACATAAATAAACACAGGACAAGGGAAATTTAGACAAAAGAGAGAATAGCACCTGGGATGAATTAGAGAAATGAGCTGAGTCTACAACACAAAGATTTTGAAAAGTGGTGAAGAAGAGGCAAAGTATTCCATATATAGTAGACAGCTTGTATAAAAGCATGTAGGTGGGAAGTAAAATGTAAAATTCAAGAACATCTAGGTGTTCAGTTAGGCTGTAATGGAGCCTGCATGAAGGACTGTAATGACAAGTAAAGCTGAAAAGGTAAGTTGGAGACACATTATAGAGAGCTTTAAAAGTCAAGATGAGTTTAAATTTTATCTTATAAACAAATGGGAATCCACTGGAAGTTTTTGAGCATGGAAACTGCATAGTCAGGCCTGATCTCAGAGATCTTATTTTGGCAGCAATGTGGGGAATGAATTAAAGAGAACATAAACAGGGAGATCAGAATAGAAGTTGCTACCAGGTGAGAGATAATGGGGAACTCAATTAAAGTGATGTTTGTATGAATAGAGAAAAGGGGATGGATACAAGAGGTACTATGGTAGTAGATAGGGCTTATAAGTGGGAAAATAAAGGAAATAATCAAGGATAATCCAGTGAGCAATTTTTTTCCTTTTTGGAGTGGGGAAGGCA
Source organism: Pseudochirops cupreus (assembly GCA_028627135.1). Lineage (NCBI taxonomy): Eukaryota > Metazoa > Chordata > Mammalia > Diprotodontia > Pseudocheiridae > Pseudochirops > Pseudochirops cupreus. Next base: position 289,813,415 of record CM053580.1, on the reverse strand, counting down.
GGGCAATTGGGGTTAAATGACTTGCCCAAGGTCACATGGTTAGTGTTAAGTGTCTGAGGCCAGATTTGAACTCAAGTCCTTCTGACTTCAGGATCGGTGCTCTATTCACTGGACCACCTAAACACTCCAACAATAAGCATTTATTTATTTATTAAGTGACTTTTGTACCAGGTCATGCAATAGGCATTGGGGATGATGCAAAGCCAGATGAAATGACTTCTGCTCTCAAGGAGTTTACATGCTATCCATATAAATAACATATATACAAAAAGTCACAATCAATTATGCATTTTTAAAGGGCCTACTATATCACAAGAACTGTGCTAGGCACTGGTAATATTAGAATGAAACAATAATCCCACTTCCACAAAATGTGTACAAAAAGGAACTTTGAAATACAGACAGAAGAGTCGAGAGAAAAATAAAAAAGGTCAATGCAAATTAGTAAGCAGGAAAGACTTTATACGGATGAACTATTTACACTCTGATTTTGGCGGGGAGACGGAAAAGGTTATTTAGAACCCTAAGTTAACAAAGGGTCGTAGAAGTGGTTGATTGATATAGAAAATCGACAAATGGTTTTCTTTTGTTTTGAAGAGAAAGAAAAAGTAGAGGAGAAGAATACATTGGGAGGAATGAGAAGAAAGATGGAGGAAATTATGGACATACATAATCAGGTTATACAAATACAAACATGGAAGGAGAGAGGGAAGTTACATGGAGTTTGTTGTAGGGATATTCTCAAACAGAATACATATGGGAACCAAAAAAGAGAAATGGAATTAGAAGGCAAGTAAATTGAGTAAAGTTGCTTATGACTAAGTCATAAACAACAGCAAAAAAATCCTAAGCCTGGGGAGGAGATAGTGAAAAATGAAAAAGAAGGGTAACAACTTGAAGTAAACAGGAAGCATACTGAGAAGAAAAAGTATAAGAGTAGAATGGAGGGAAACAAACAATGATCATAACTGTGAATTTGAATGGGACTTATCCACCCATAAAATGAAAAAAGGTTAGCAGAAGGGATTAGAAAGCAAAATCCAACAACGTTTTTTTTTTTTTTGCTTTTTGGAAGGGGGAAGGTAGGGCAATTAGGGTTAAATGACTTGCCCAAGGTCACACGGCCAGTAAGTGTTAAAAGTCTGAGGCCAGATTTGAACTCAGGTTCTCTTGACTCCAGGGCTGGTGCTCTATTCAATAAGCCACCTAGCCACCCCTAACAACATTTTTTTTTTTAGTTTTAATTTATTTATTTACAAAAAATATACTTGAAGCAAAGACTCACACAGAGTTAATATAAGAGATGAGGGAAATATGTTATATCTCAGCTGGATATGTGTAAAAAAGGGGGGTAAAATTATATTTCAGATAAGATGAGAGCTTGAATAAATTTAATTAAAAGAGATAAAGTGGGAAAATAAATTTCACCAAAAAGTAATACAGACAACTAATTGATTTCAAAACTTAACTTATACTTAAAGGTAAAACTAAGCTAATTATGAGGTGAAACAGCTGAAGTATAATGCAGGGAGGCCCAATCTACCCTATTAATCTTAGATAAATGTAGCCAAAAAATAAACAAGATGAAAATTAAGAACTTGAATAGAATTTTAGAAATATTTGATATGATAGTCCTCTGATTCTTTACTGGAAATAGAAAGGAATATACATATATATGTTTTTAATTTTATTTTAGTTTGCATCATTCATTTCCACAAGATTTTGAGTTACATATTTTCTCCCCCTCTTTCCCCCACCCACCGCCCCAAAACAGCCATCCCAGTGTGTCCCCCCTCCCCCAGTCTATTCTCTC
>CM053580.1:289776810-289801200 GCA_028627135.1 Pseudochirops cupreus | reverse complement strand
GAGTTCAAAACTGGCCTCAGACACTTAACACTTACTAGCCTTGGGCAAGCCACTTAACCCCAATTGTCCTCCAAAAAAGCAAAAAACAAAAAAAGAAACAAACAAAAAAAGGTTTGTAGGGGGCAGCACTAAGGAGTTGGGGTGAGGAGTTATATTTCCAGTCTCATATAGCTCCTAAGTCCCTACCAGTGTACTTCCTGCCATTATTATTAGTTGAGAATTATTTAATCAGCCAGGCATAAATAGCTTTTAGAAAGGGAATATTTGGTAAGGTAGCACATTAGAACATTGATGTAAAACATCCTCCCTCAAAAAAAATGTGACACATTATCCCAGCAATACATGTAGCATCCAGGAGAAAGTGGGTCCAAGCTTAGAAAGCACATGTGGCAAATGGGTACTTCTCAGTTCCTGCCACAAGGGTGGGAGGGGGAGTGTCCCTTTGTGGGGTGCTCAAGATGGTCCCCTTAGGCACAATGTAGCTTTTTTGTCGGGAGCCTTATAGAAAGATGCATCCAGTATGTTCTTGGCTTCTAATATAGACACTGCCTTTTATCTGAGATATCAATAGGACACTGATGGAAAGATGGGAAAGTCAGAAATCTTTTCAACCCTTCAAAGCTCACGTTTGTCCTTTGCTCAAAAAAGGGGGGTGATGGTGGAAGGAAACCTAGACAGAGCCCAAAGTTGAAGCTTCTCCTTTTCTCCCTCTCCCAGGCAGCTCTTTCTCAGGGGTTTTATTGAAACATTGCACTCACTTAAATCTGGAATAATCCTGGTTCTAAATTTTCTTGGTAATTTATAGATGACCCCTTCAGCATGACCAATCCAAATACAATCTAAGCCAATCTAGACATGAATCCTGTGAAATGTCAGTCCACTCCAAGGACTTTACATGCACTAGGTAATTTGCACTTTGTAACAATCTATTAGGTAGGTACTGCTTTCATTATGGAGATGTAGGGTGCAGTGGGGAAAAAAAAATCCTAAATTTGGATTTAAAGGACCTGGGTTCAAATCCTGCCTTTGCCACTAATGGCTGGTATGACCTCACGTGAGTCACTTAATTTCTGTAGCCTCAGTTTCCTCAGCTATAATATGAGATTGGATTAGATGGTCTCAAAGTTCCCTTCCACTTCTAAATTTATGATTCTATAACCTTAATTTTATAGATGAGCAAACTAAACCTTAGAAAAGTTAAGTGACTTGCCCATGGTCATACCACTAGCAAGTGTGTTCATCAGAATTTGAACTTGTTTTTCCTAATTCTTACTTTCCTAATTACTGATAGTATCTACATTTTTATTTGACTTTGTCCCTGGATCCCCAACACCTAGCTCAGTGCCTCACACATAGCTAATTAGCATGAATGTAGCATTTCAAAGTTGGCACAATTGGCTTTCCATATTATCCTAATAAACATTAAATAATTGTTTGCTGATTGAGTGCTAGAGAGGTAGATGGGAGTGGAAGCTGTAGACTTAGTAGATTTCATAGATTTGAAAAGTTACAGTAGAGCCCATCTAGTTCTTTCTCTTCATCTCAGACCTGAGAATGTGGGGAGATGAGTCTGTCCTGTGTTTAAAGACCTTGAGCAGAAATTCACAACCTCTCTCTACGTCAGTGTTTAATTGTACATAATAGTTCACATTTATGTATCAGGGATTAAGCATTTATGTAGTGTCTGCTATATTCCAGGCACTTTGCTAAGCCCTCTACAAATATTCTCATTTCATCCTTATAATAACCCGCAAAGTAAGTGTTATGATTATCCCCAATTTTTAGTTGAGAAGACTAAGACAAACAGAGGTTAAGACTTGAAAACCTATCTAAAAACAAGTCCGTGTGAGTTAAGTACTTTAGGTACTAGTTTCTATTTAAAGATGCCATTTAATACCCCTGTCAGAACCCTCTTTACTTCCTCATATCTAACCTAAATCCCTTATGATTTGACTTAAATCCCTACCCTCTGTTTTGTTCTCACTGGAAACAAAGGACAGTCACTCACCAACCATCTATATAACAATAACCTACGGAATACCAGAGGAAGAGAGGCAATCTGTAAAACTCCCAGTTAAATGACTCTTCTCTCAGCATCTATATTTCTTCAATTCATTAATGGACAAACCTCACTGACCTGTCTTTCAGGACTAAGAAGTGGATTAACTCAGGATCCTGCAATAGTGGGAAATCAAAGCTCCAGTCAGGCAGAGGATGGCCACTGACGTGTAAACCTAGTCCTAAGTAAGAGTCAAATAAGTCTGGTATTGGTACATACCACTGGTGTGAGCCCTCCTAACCTTCCCTAGTGCACCTCAATGTACTTCAAATGATCATAGGCCAGAGGCATAAAGTTGTACTCTACAGCTCATAGTCACTTAGTAAAGGTTAATTGACTGACTGACGCTTGAATCATCTTAAGGCACTCCCAACCACCCCTCTCTTGTGTGCCTGAACTCTCCACAGTTGACTTAGTTTCCTACTTCTCTTCAAGTTTACAGATACTCCACAAGTAATACATATTGAATTTAATATGGTGATAACAAAGTTATTGTGTATCCCCTTTTGATTTTCTGTTTTCTTCTGTGTATTTTAAATGTTTCGTTGATGAACCACAAGGGTTCTACCAATCAGTACAGATAATTAGCTCAGCCTGGCTTTATCACCATTTTAGGTAATAGACTATCATGGCCCTCACTGTCCAGAAGACCAGGTAAGTAACATTTTTCACTCCTCTCCTATAATATGCACACTTCTGTTTATCAGTTCTTTTTCTGGAGGTGGATAGCATCTTTCTTCATAGATCTGACTGATTCACTTGAAGGAAGATGCTATTCACCGCCAGAAAAAGAACTGATAAATGGAAGGATGTGTAGTATGATTTTTACATATATTTATATGTTTCTGTCAAATGGTGACCTTCTCTAGTGTGGGGAGGAGAAAAAGGGAGACAGTTGAGAACTTAAAATGTAGCAAAAATTATTATTTAGGATGTTTTTAAAAATATGGCTATTGATAGATTAGATTTCTTCCTATGAAAATTATTTGTTTCATATCTTTTGATATTTTTATCAGTTGTGGAATGGCTCTTGTTCTTATAAATTTGAATCATTTCCCTATATAGCATAGAAATGAGATCTTTATCTTGCTTCTGTTTTTCTCATCCCTGCTCCTTTTGTTGCCTTTTCTTAAGCCCATATCTTAGCATATCTATATTTTCATATCCATACTGATGACATGGACCTAACTCTTAATTTCTCTTTAAGATGATGTGGAATGTTATTCTTGATTATATAGACTTTATACAATCTTAGGAAACCTTATACAATCTTTGGACACAATTATATTGAAAAAAAAAACCCTACAGATTATAACCTTTTTTTGTGTCAAGGATGTTTTGGGCAAGCTGAAGAAAAAAATAACCTATCCATCTCTTCTTAGAATGTTTTTAAATGCAAAAAATAAAATATAGAGAATTACGAAGAAACCAATTATATCAAAATACAGTTATCAAAATTAAAAAGAAAAGGTCAAGTTTAGAAATCCCAGGTTAAGAATCCCTGACCTACAGAAAGAGAAATGGCAAACCCTGCTCAGTAACCTGGTAAATCTCTCTCACTAAACTTTAAGTAAATATTTATGACACATTTTAGATGTGTATATATTCCTTGATGTTTTGACCCCTTGATGGATCTATGATCTTATCAATAGTGGTATTCCCTCTAGTGATATAGATTGTAACCCCATCTGTGCATTTTATGGGACTTTTGTCCTTCCATAAATCCTCCATTGCAGATCTATCCAATATACTGGGGCCTTCTAGATCTTTTGATGTGTTGTAGCTACCAATGTATTATGTAGACTCTTTGTTAGTTAACAATTGATCATGCTATGTAATTGGCCTGCTTCCTTTTCTAGTCATATATTTCTCTGGTGTTATCTTTTATACCATTCTTCCTGTACAACCCTTCCTCATTAACATACTCAATTTGCTCACACCCAATATATATTTTCTACTCTATTCTGAGCGACCTGCAACTTTAATTCTTTGAGAACTATGATATTTCATGACTGAAAGCCATGCAGCATCAGTGGAAAAATAATGGTGTTTAAAAGATGGGCTTTTGTTTCAGAGAAAAACTTGGGGTTATTTAAAAGTACTCTTCAATTTCCCAAATGCAACCCAAACTTCTCTCCTCATTCTAATTTATAGTGGACCGTATTCATTATCCATCTGTAATGTCTATTTTTAATATATGAACTGATGGGCCAGCTCTACAGACTGGCCACTCAACTGCCTATTGCAGTCTAGCCAATAGACATTTTGTTCTTTTAATTTTTTTATTATTAACTTAATCAATAAGCAAAATCATTTCAATATACAAGAACAAAATAGAGGATTGTACATAAATTTGTGAACTTATGTGTTTTTGAAGTATATATTAAATTAATATTGTAATAAAACAATTGCTTTGTTTGTGTCCCCTTTTAATTCTGTCTTTTTTTAATGTTCATTTAAGAAATTTGAGTTCCAAATTTTCTCCCTTCCTCCAGCCCCTCTCTCACCCACCAAGAAGTCAAGCAATTTGATATCCACTATACATGTGAGAGCATGCAAAACAGATTTTCATATTAGCTATGTTGTGAGAAAAAAATGCAAAAAAAATAAAGAAAGTTTTTAAAACTATGCTTCAATCTGCATTCAGAGTTCATTAGTTCTCTCTTTGGAGGTAGATGGCATTTTTCATCAAGAGTCCTTTGGAATTATTTTGGATCATACAATGATCAGAGTAGCTAAGTCTTTCATAGTTGATCATCATCAAAATGTTGCTGTTACTGTGTATAATATTCTCCTGGTCCTGCTCACTTCACTTGCATCAGTTCATATAAGTTTTCCTAGGTTTTTCTGAAGTCATCCTCCTTGTCATTTCTCATAGCACAATAGTATTCCATCACAATCATATGCCACAACTTGTTCATTCATTCTCCAATTGATAGGCATCCCCTCAATTTCCAATTTTTTGCCACCACAAAAAGAGCATGTATACATATTTTTATACTTTTTCTTTAATCTCTTTGGAATACTGACCTAGTAGTGGTGGTGCTTAGGTCAAAGGGTATGCACAGTTTTATAGCCCTTTGGGAATAGTTCTGAATTGTCCTTCAGAATGGTTGGACCAGTTCACAAGTCCACCAACAGTGCATTATCATCCTAATTTGTCCACATCCCCTTCAGCATTTGTTATTTTCCTTTCTATCATGTTAGCCAATCTAATAGGTGTGAGGTGGTAACTCAGAGTTGTTTTAATTTTTGTTTCTCTAATCAGTAAATTCTTTCCATTTATATTTTGTCACCTGCCTTTAAGATATAAGGGCAATTTCCCTTAATGATTTCTTGAAATATGATGTCTATACCCTTCTTTTGATCTTAACTTTCAAGTAGCCCAACAATTCTTACATTATCTCTCCTTGATCTATTTTCAGTTTTTTTCTTTTAATTTTGTTTTATTGTTTCTTGATGTCTCACAGATTCATTAGCTCCCACTTGCCCATTTTTAAGGAATTATTTTTTTTCAGTGAGTTTTTATATCTCTTTTTCCATTCAACCAATTCTGCTTTTTAAGTAGTTCTTTTCTTCAGTGAGGTTTAGTACCTCTTTTGCCATTTGGCCAATTGAGTTTTTTAAGGTGTTATCTTCAGTGTTTGTTGTGCCTCTTTTACCAAGAAGTTAATTCTCTTTTCTTTTCTTTTTTTTTCAGAGGGGGGAAGGCAGGGCTATTGGGGTTAAGTGACTTGCCCAAGGTCACACAGCTAGTAAGTGTTAAGGGTCTGAAGCTGGATTTGAACTCAGGTCCTCCTGACTCCAGGGCTGGTGCTCTACTCACTTGCCACCTGGCTGCCCAAGTTAATTCTCTTTTCATAATTTTCTTGCATTACTTTCATTTCTTTTCCTGTTTTTCTCTATCTCTCTTTGATTTTGTAAAAATTTTTTTTCCTTTTTTATCTTTTACTTTAGCTCTTACAGGAATTTTTGTTGGTCTTGTGTCAATTTGGTGCTTTGCACATAGAGGTTTTTGAATAATTCTCTTCTTCTAAATTTGTGTCTTGAACTTCCCCTGTCACCATAGCAGCTTTTTGAAAAAAAAATTTGTTTTTTCCAATTATATGTAGACATCTTTTACCATTCATTTTTATAAGATTTTCAGTTCCAGATTTTGCTCTCTCCCTCCCCTCTTCCTAAACTGGTAAGCAGTTTGATATAGGTTATATATGAGCAATCATGTAGAACATATTTCCATATTAGTCACAGTTGTGAAAGAAGAAACAGGCCAAAAAGAAAAAAAAACACACAAAAAATAAAGGAAGTGAAAATAGTATGTTTTGATCTGCATTTAGAGTCCATTATGTCTTTATCTGAATGTGCTTAGCATTTTCCATCATGGGTCCTTTGGAATTACCTTGGATCACTGTATTGCTGAGAAGAGCGAAGGCATTTACATCACATGATGTTGCTGCTACTATGTATAATGTTCTCCTGGTTCTGCTCATTTCACTTTGCATCAGTTCATAAAAGTCTTTCTAGGTTTGTCTGAAACCTTCTTGTTCATCATTTCTTATTGCACAATTGATATTCAATTACTTTTATATACCACAATTTATTCAACCATTCCCCAATTGATGGGCACCCCTTCAATTTCTATTTTTTTTTGCCACCACAGAAAGAGCTGCTATAAATTTTTCTGCATGTTGATCCCTTTCCCCCCCTTTTTTTTGAGGGGGGAAGGCAAGGCAATTGAGGTTAAGTGACTTGTCTAAGGCTACACAGATAGTTAAGTGTCAAGTGTCTGAGGCAGGATTTGAACTCAGGTCTTCCTGACTTCAGGGTCAGTGCTCTATTCACTGGGCCACCTAGCTGCCCTGCTTTCCCTTTTTTAATGATGTCTTTGGGATGCAGACCTAGTAGTGATATTGCTGGGTCAAAGGTTATGCACAATTTGATTGCCCATTAGGCATAGTTTCAAATTGCTCTCCAGAATGGTTGGATTAGTTTACAACTGCACCAACAGAGCATTAGTGTCCCAATTTTCCCACATTCTCTACAACATTTATCATTTTCCTTTTCTTATCTTTTTAGCCAATCTCATAGGTGTGAGGTGGTACCTCAGAGTTGTTTTAATTTATATTTCTCTAATTAAAAGTGATATAAAACACTTCCTCATAAGACTATAGTTTTGATTACTTTGTCTGAAAACTGCTTGCTTGTATCATTTGACCATTTATCAATTGGAGAATGCCTTGTATTCTTATACAATTCACTCAGTTCTCCATATATTTGAGAAATGAGTTCTTTATTAGAGACACTTGCTGTAAAGATTTTTTCCTAGCTTTTTGCTTTCCTTCTAATCTTGGTTGCACATAGAAGCTTTTTATAGTCAAATTCTTTTTTGTTGTTTGCTCATTTTTCCAGGCTATTTCTTAACTTTAACTTTATGTTAGAGTTAGTTTCTGCTCTTCTGGAAGGTAGGGAGTCACTGTCCCAAGCTTCAGGCTTTCTTATCTTGCTGTTTTCACATTGTTCTTGCAGTCTGTAATTTTTTGATCTGGGGAGAGGTCCTGGTCTGTACTATGGTCTTTCCCTGCTCCCTTATAACAATAAGAACTAGCACTTTCTTTCGTCCTGGGTGACCTGGAACTGAATAAGGGGCAATAAAGTTGCCAAACAGTGCCCAGTCTTGTGCTAAGTGCTGGTACAGAGGTCCCCTTTAATCTCTTTCTCCCTAGTTGTCTAATCTTCCTACTGTTTCTGGGCAGTTAGAGCTCCCAAAACTTCTGTTGGCATCTCCACTGCCTCCAAGGCACATAGCTGTTGCTACTGCCCTGAGCTCTGGGCCAGTCCCCACCTTAGTTTCATAGACCTTTCCTACTGGGCTCCTAAGTCATCTTGGGCTAGGAGAAATTTTTCACCCTGATCTTTTGTTGGCCATGTTGTTCCAGAATTTGATTTGGTCTGTTATTTTAAACTTATTTGGATGGAAATGTTGGGAGTTTGGCTGAAATTCTCCTATTCCACCATCTCAGCTCAGCTTCATTTCTTTTTGTTTTCTTCTGTGTATTTAAAAAAAAATATTGATGATCTTTTCTTTTCCTTAAAAAAATCTTTTTGAATGTATATTACTTGTTCCACCCCTACCCTATATCCACCAGCAATGAATGGACATTTTTTATCTACTTGGTTTTCCCCTGTGTGGATAGTTAAGCTAAGATATACATATATCTAAACAAGACACTTAAGTATTTCAGAGATGATTGATTTCATCATACCTTAGTAGACCATATTCATGAGTTTTGTGACTGAAAAGTTAGTGGCAAACCTACTTATATGCATCTCCAGCTTTAGCTAAGCTATATCTCTGGACATAATTACAGAACATTACCAAATGTGTTGTCATGACCCTTACAGCTTGACAAGGGACCTTCCAGAGCTTCTGTCCCCAGTGGTACAGCCTGAGAACCCAGCCTTTGTGCTTCAGAGCCACAAATAGTCATCCTAATTGGACCAAAAGAATTTATGTAAAATATACATTTTTAAATTAATATATACAATTATTGGACAATTTGGGTTGAGATGGGAAAAATAAGTCAAATCATAGTCAAATGCATTTTGCCCTCAAACTTTCCAAACTGGAGTATTTCCTAAAAGAACATAATCTAGACCTGGGTACAAAAGGAGGGGATCACAATGGTCTTTGGGAGAAAGTATTAATTATGGCAACTCTGCCCAAATAGATGAAGAAGTCTTTTTCGTAGAGAGTAGAAAGAATAAGAGGAAAAACTAGTACTTTGGCATGTTTATAACTCTCCAATATGTCCTTGTTGTTTTGGTCAGGTTGGTCACCTGAAGAACACAATGTAGCTCACACTTGTCTAGTATCTTAACATCTACAAAGTACTTTAGATACACTGCCTTCAACTTTTCCTCACAACTCAATCAGGGTAGTTTTGCTATTATGATTTTAATTTTATAGATGAGAAAGTTGAAAGTCAGAGAGGGTAAGTGACTTGCCTAAGGCCACATAGCCAGTAAGTCAAAGAGCTGAGACTCAAATCCAATTCTGATTCTGTCTCTGACCCTCTTTTTACTACACTACAATACCATCGCATACATTTACACACTGTTTTCCTCCTCTTTCCTGAGACATGGAATCTTCCCCCTCCCAACTAAATTCTACTCTTTCTAAAAGTCCTATTTCCTCCATTAAGTCTCCCTGGTCACTGATCCAGAGTCGTCCCTCCCTTGCTGATTTCCTACTGTAATTTGTCAATACCATATAGTTTAGACCTTAATTGTTTTCTAACAATTTCATATGTTTTGTCTCTCCAGTTGTATTGTAAGCTCTTGAGGATAGGGACCATATCTGATACTCCCTCACAGCACCAATGGATAGTGATTGACACATGGTAGGTATTTACTAAATGCTTGCTGACTGATTGGTGAGCTCCTTAATCTACTGTGTTCAAGATCCTAGTTTCAGAAGTGCTGAAGGGGTTGTGAGTGGAAAAAGTTTAAGATGCTCTAGACCAGTGGTTCTCAACCTGTGGGTTATGTTCAATTTGTAACAATGAAAATACATCCTGCACATCAGATATTTACATTACGATTCATAACAGTAGTAAAATTACAGTTATGAAGTAGCAACAAAAATAATTTTATGGTTGGGGGTCACCACAACATGAGGAACTGTATTAAAGGGTCGTGGCATTAGGAAGGTTGAGAACCACTGCTCTAGAGAATTTTCTCCCCAACAAGGTGTCTTCAGCAGAAGCTGCTTTCCAATGGGCAACATTGTGACCAACAAGCAATCGCTGTTGCTTGTTTTCTCTTTGAAGAGGACCAATAACATCACAAGGTGATGTTTTGACTCACATGTGAACTGGATTTAAGAGAGGCAGAGTTGCACAAAGTCATCAGCCTCACTCTCTCTTCCGGAGTCAGGATTTTTGTCAGGACAAAAGTCAAGATGATTGACAATGACCTGAGATGCAGTTGATGACCTTGGCATCTTGGTTCTCTGACTATGCTTAAGCGCTCCACAGAGCCTGCTTCAGTTGCCTTCATGGCCACTGGAACAAATTGCTCTCATCCACCCATTCCCCTGGGGGAAGTCTTCACGTGCTTGGGGTAGACACCCCCTTAATTCACTGATGGATTTGAGGCCTGTTGATCACCTTCAACCTGGTTTAGCCCTTCCGCTGAAGCAGTTTACCAGGGTGCCACCACTGCACATGCTGCAGCTTCTTGAAGCCACAGGTGAGAAGTGAGTGCCAGGGGCAGCACAAAGATGGATAAGCAGCCCTCAATCAGATCTCCCTGAATACCCCATATACCCCAACCACCAAGTGATATAACTGAGGGAAATCACTTCACGTACCTTACAGCACTATTTAGATACTGTTGCTATTATTTTACAAAACCCAGACCCAGACCTGGGAGAGAATCCGGTGTCTCAGAAAATGGAGTTAGAAGGGACACAGCCTGCTCCTGCTGCTGCGGCGGCGGCTTCACTAGTGTGTTACTCATCACCTCCCTCTTCAGAAAAGATTGAATTCTTGCTCAGTCATCATTTTGTTCTGAGTCATACAGATACACTTATTTTCCACCTGGCCTAGAGCTCTAGTTGGAATCACTGCAGCTTTGCTCTCTGATTCATGGGAATCCCAATCAGTTTCAGTCTCAAGGGACCAAATGTAAATGACTAAAGGGAAGAGATTTCCTGGAAAGATCTGTGTCATGTAACACCTTCTAGGCAGCAGTAAGATAAAGATACAACTTAACCTCTTCCTTTTTCTTGTGTCCTGGCCCATGGAGCAGGGACTGCGTCCCACAGGATTTAGTGCCTTGTTGAAAATATTTTGTAACGAACTTCTTTCCTTCCCCACCTGTCCTAGTAGCTTCTATAAGCACTTTACTGGCCAGAGAAAATGAATATAACATCCAAGGTTATCCAGCTTGCTCCTGGCGCATAGCCCTCGGCTTGAGGGGGTGAGGATTATGCGGATAATAATAGCCAGGTCAAGATAACTATATTAGGATGAGAAGTTGATAGCTGACTTCAAATGTTTGAAGGTTACATGGAAAAGAGATCAGATTTATGTCGAGTGGTTTCAGAGACCCAGCAACAATAAGAAGTTTTGGGAATGCTGATTTCAGCTCATTGGAAGTAAGAATTTCCTAACAATTAGAATTGTCCAGTCATAAAATGGGCCACCTCTAGAGACATTGCATTCTTGATCTCTGGAGATTTTTAAACAGGTTCAATGGCCACTTTGTCTCTCCACAGTCAAGGAGGCTGGGCAGTACCATGACAGGAGTAGGAGGGGAGGAGCTGGTGCCAGTGATCATGATAAGGGTGTGGTCCTCACTCCTCAGGATGCTGCCTGTGAATCACTTGTAAGATTCAAAAAGAGCCAGGCCCTAGGTTGGTGTTCCTAAACTATCTTTAAATTCCTAAACTGGCTGTGAGTTTGATTATATTGGAAGAAAGTAAAGTAAGAGAGCCAGGTGAGACGTTGAGTCAGAGTAAAACTGTTTATGGGAGAAATTCCACTGATGTGGAGGTCTTTTTCTGTATCAATGCTGATTTTCCTTTGTGTTGTCCTAGGTAAAATCTCAGGCTATAGGCTCTATCGGCAGTGTGCTGCTCAATGTTTAACAACTAGCTCTCCTGGAAAAAAAATTGTACTAATGATAGTTTTTAGTTATCTGCCTTATTAACATTTTGTCCATCACTTTAAGTATAGCTAATCAACAAAACAAAAAATCCAGCCTTAATTTTTAAGTTTTCTTGGTTCAGAGGTATAAAAGCATAAAATGAAAATTTAATAATAGTTTCTTGAGAGGCTGTTTGAGCTGGCTCCAAAATACTCTTGTCTGTTTGGTAAACTGCTTCAAGTCAGTCCCCATATGCATGAAAGGTATTGGTAGAAATGATTAAGGACAGTAAGATGAGATTGTGTAAGATAACACTGTGTCAGAGGTCATGGGACTCTGGCAGTATATAATTCTGTATGGAGGACGGAGTTGAGGGTATGTGACAGGACAAAGATAAAAGAGAGGAAATGCTCAGTAGGAATAGTGTCTAAAACTGAGTGAATTTCACTGGGCATAAATGATAACAAAAGCAAAAAAAGAATTTTTAAAAAACTTCCATGGATTAGGAGAAATTTTAACTGGGACAGGACTCACCAGGGTGAATAGGATGATGGTAACAGACAAAAGACAAAAATGGCAGAATTACTCAACTAATTGCTTCATTTGTTTTAACAAAGAGAAGGATGTTTAAATTGGGAAGGATAAAACAAAAATTATTAACTGGGAGTAAAAACAAAAAATAAATGAGGGGATACTGAGAGGGTACTTCATTGCCTTCAATAGGTTCAAGTTTCCATGCCTAGTCCAAAGAATTAATAGGTGGTAGAATAATGGATGAATAGCTAAGCCACTGTCAGTGACCTTTTAAAAATCTTGGGAAATGTGAGAGGGGCCATAGGAATGGATATGGGCAAGTTTTGTCCCTATTTTCAAGAAAGGGAAGAAGTTGAACCCTTCAAACCATAGACTACTGAGCTTTTCATTGATTCTTGGCTAACTCCTAGATTGTAATGTTAAAGGACTGGTTTGTCAGCATTTAAAATGTGTTAGTTACCAAGTTCCATTGATTCCACCTTCATAATATCTCTCATATATATATATACATATCCCCTTCTCTCCTTTGACACTGACTTCATCTTGATGTAGGCTCTCATCTCCTCACTTCTAGACTACTGCAATAGGCTGCTGGTGGGTCTCCTGACTCATCTCTCTTCACTCCAGCCCATTCTCCCACTCAGATGTCAAATTGATTTTCCTAAATCAAAGATCTGACCAGGTCATCAGCCTATTCAATAAACTCCAATGGCTCCCTGGATCAGATATAAAATCCTCTGTCTTTTAAAGCCCTTCAGAGTTTGGCCCCCTATTACCTTTCCAGACTTGCTACACTTTACTCAGTCCCACATTCAGAGATCCAGTTACCACCTGTCTCCCGGCTGTTCCTCACAACAACACACTCCACCTTCAGATTCTAGGCTTGGAATTCTTTCCCTCACCATTTCTGCCTCCCAGCTTTTTTGGATTCCTTCAAGTCTCAGCTAAATCTGACCTTTTACAAGAATCCTTTCTCAATCCCTCCAATATTAGTGCTTTACGTCTCTTCCAATTTATCCTATATCTGTCTTGTTCTTACATGATCATTCACACATTGTCTCCTCCATTTGACTGAATTGCTTAAGAGCAGGGACTGTTTTTGCCTTACCATGACTTTATCATCTTTCCTTACCTTACCATCACTTATCAACAGCACTTAGCATACTACCTGGGACAAAGTAGGTGCTTAATAAAGGCTTGTTGCCTTGACTTGAAAGAGTAGTCATGGAGAGGCCACACGGCTTCATCGAGAATAAGTTGAACAAGACAAAAATAATTTTTCAAATGAGTCATTAGGCTCAAAGATTGGAAGATGCCATCAGCATTTTACAAACTTTCTCCGGCTGTCCTTGTATACACAAAATGTAGATGTGAACTACTGAAGATATTCTATATGAATTCAGGACAGGTTAAATAACTGACCAAGAGAGTAGTCATGAGTGTACCAATATCAATGTAGAGCAGAGTATATCAAACTCTGAAGCATGTCATCTCACCCCAAATCTCCCTACCCTTCATGCAGAAGGATAAGAATCCTTCAGGGGGAACACAAAGTAAAGCCCCAAATCATTGATTACCTTTTGGTTATTTATTGGCTCAGGGGATAGAGTGCTGGCCAGGGGTCAGGAAAACTCATCTTCTTGAGTTCAAATCTAGCTTCAGAAAAGCTTTGTGATCTTGGACAAGTCATTTGACCCCATTTGTCTCAGTTTCCTCACCTATAAAATGAGCTGGAGAAGGAAATAGCAAACTACTCCAGTATCTTTGCTAAGAAAATCCCAGATGCAGTTCTAGAGAGTTGGACATGACTGAAACATGACTGAACAACAATATTATTACAGAAATATTACATTATTACAGAATTACATTGTTATAGAAATACTGTCATTTCTATTAATGAAAATAAAGTTCAAATGCAAGTTGACAAAAGTAATACTAACACAACAAATTTGTTTCAGCTGAAGGTGAATGCAATGCAGTCATTATTTAGCAGCGTATGAACAACAAGGTCAGATGGACATGTGTGAAATACTGTGATTTGCCACTGTCACTTGCTACTTCAGTCTCCACAGACTCATCCCACAGCTGATATGTCTGGTTGTTCTGCTTATTGTACATAAAGATAAAGTGTGTAAACTCAAAACTAAGTAATATTTTGTGTAGAAGTTGAGTGTCAGAATACCTCATATTTCTCAACATCATTCATTTTGGTAAATACAATGTAAATAAGCCAACTTCAAAAAAAAAAACCCCAAACACCTGCAATTTAAAAATAGAAATTAAGAAAAATTACAGATACTTGTTTGAAATTTTATTGGGATGGGACATGGGGTCTCCTTATCTTTTTTTTTATATTTTATTTTATTGCCTTTTTTGGAGGGGGGAGGGCAGGGCAATTGGGGTTAAGGGACTTGTCCAAGGTCACACGGCTAGTAAGTGTGTCAAGGCTCTAAGGTCGTATTTGAACTCAGGTCCTCCTGACTCCAGGGCCAGTGCTTTATTCACTGTGCCACCTGGTCACCCCTAGAGGTCTCCTTATCTTGCCCAGGCTGGGAGTGCAATGACCACTCTTGGGCCTGATCTCACTACCAATCAATATAGGAGCTTCGATCTACTTTCTTTTCCATTTGGGCTGGTTTATTCCTCTTTTGGCAGCCTGTTTACCTCCAACCCCCAATTGGCAGCTCATAGTATTAGTGCTTGATGTAGTTTGGAAACCCAATCCGAGTTTTTCAGCCTTCTCAGTAGCAGGGATTACAGATATACACCTGATAAAATTTTCAATAATTATTTAAATTTAACTCATTTTTTGTCGCCTTTAATTAAAAAGCAAAACTATACCCAACCAGTTTGAAGCGGAAATTTACTGGTACAGTTGGAACTATTATAAGCAAAGACAAGAATGATAGTTTAGGTAAGAGAAATACAGAAATAAAAAGCAAAAAGCCTAAATTCAGAGAATGCTATTAGTTACTATTTATCATTTGGATTCATAAGTACTATAACTGCTAGGGAGGGGATATCATGTTTGCTTTGTCATGAAAAAATTATCTGACGAGCAGGGGTTCTCAACCTGTGGGTCGCAACGACCCTTTCACAGGGGTCACCTGAGACCATTGGAAAACACATATTTCCAATGGTATTAGGAACCGAGACACCGCTCCTCTATCTGTCTCCAGGTGGGTCTGCCCACATGCAGATACGCCCACATAGGAATATTAAAGGATCGCGGCATTAGGAAGGTTGAGAACCACTGATGCAGAGAATATGATGATGAAAAATTTAGACCTGAGGATAATACATCTGCAAAAATGTTTGTAATGTTTCCCAATTTTAACAATTCCTTCCCTGAAAACAAAATAGAAAAGAGTAAAGACTTCTTTGTCAATAACTTGACCATTTGATAGAAAAAATTCTAATTTTATTATCAAGATATAGATATTTATAAATATGAATTTATAAGAAGCACTTTTGTCATGGGAAAAATCATTATATTTGTTATCATTCCATATGCACAAGAACTTTTAAAAGATTTATCTTATAATGGCACATTGAAAAAAGCATTCAGAATTGTAAATTTTCTTATATTTTGGTTATAATTGAATTTGTCCAATAAAGTGATATAAATTACACTACCATTTTTAACTGTTTTCTGCTGTAACTGTTGTGAAAATAAGATTTCAGTCTTAATCATTCACTGAATAAGGATTACAAATAGCAATTTCATCAATGACACCATATTTTGAGAAGTTTTCCCCTGAAAAATAAGCCTATCTATCATATTTCTACTGGGTACAATGGATAGAACGTTGTATTTGGAGCATGAAGGCCTGAGTTTAAATCCTACCTCAGATGCATCTTTGCTGTGTGACCTTGGGCAAGTCACTTTACCTCTCTCAGACTCAGTTTCCAAACCTGTAAAATGGCTAATAATAATAGTATCTACCTCATAGAGTTTCTTTGAATCTCAAATGAGATAACACATGCAAAATATTTTTTATTTTTTTTTGTTTTTTATTTTTATTTTTTGGAGGGCAGTTGGGGTTAAGTGATTTGCCCAAAACGGCTAGTCAGTGTGTCAACCACCTGAGGTCAAATTTGAACTCAAGTCCTCCTGACTTCAGGCCCAGTGCTCTACTCACTGCGCCACCTAGCCACCCCAACAAAATGCTTTTTAAACCCTAAAGAAATATATAAATGATGTCTATTATTATTTTATAAGGCAGAAGTATGAGAAAGCTTTTCTTAACACATATATGCATATATTTATTACAGGTTTAAGATTTATTTGTGTCTTATTATTATTAATAATAAAGTTATTATCATAACTTTAAATTTATATTTGAACAAAATGCAACATAAAACTATTTGCATGTATTGTTTTTATAAGGGGCACAACATTTTTTTCTTGTAAGGAAGGAAATTCTCTACTGTAGTGTCTTAAGGTTATGCCCTTGATCATGTTTAACATTTTTTTAAAAGTGTTGTTTTTACATTACAAAAATTTACAGATTACTCCCTTCCTGAGAAGTCTCTTGTAAGGTCACTTTGTAAGAAAAAAAGTTAACTAAAACTTATAACACAATGACCTCATCTGAAAGTGTGTACAACACTTCACATCCGTAGCACCCTCCAATTCTGTATTTTAAAGGAAGTTAAAAGATATCTATGGGCAACTAGGTGGTGCAGAGGATAGAGCACCTGGCTTGGATTCTTTCTGAGTTCAAATCTAACCTCAGACACTTACTAGCTGTGTGACCCTGGACAAGTCACTTAACCCTGTTTGCCTCTATTTCCTTGTCTGTAAATGATCTAGAGAAGGAAATGGCAAACCACTCTAGAATGTAGCAAGAAAACTCCAAATGGGGTCATGAAGAGTTGAACATGACTAAGCAACAACAAACAGAAATCTATTTCCTCTTTCTCTCACTCCCACATGCTGTTTATAAAAAATGCTGATAATACAAAGCTGAGAGATAACTAACATTGAATAACAGAGTTAAAATTAAATAGTCTCCACAGTCTAGATCAATGGACCAAATCTAGTAAAAATGAAACTTAAAGACAAATGTGAATTCCTGTGCTAGGGATAAAAACAATCAATTGTGCAAACACATGATGGTGAAGGTTTGACTAGACAATAATTACATGAAAAAGATCCAGAGGTTATAGTGGACTACAGTGCAATATGAATCAAAAATGTGATGCAGGGACTAAAACAGCCAATAGCTGCAGTATTAGTGGTAGATCATCCAGACTGAAAGATGACAGCCCTGCTTTACTCTGCCTTGATCATAGGACATCTTTTGTTTTAGAGTCTCTTTCCTGAGATGATTGTTAGATTCTTTCAATATCTATTTTACCCTCTGGTTCCAGGACATCGGGGCAGTTTTCCTTGATAATTTCTTGAAAGATGCTGCCCAAGTCCTCCTTTTGATTATGGCTTTCAGGTAGTCCAATGATTCTGACATTGTCTCTCTTGGATCCATTTTCTAGGTCAATTGTTTTTCTAATGAGATGTTTTACATTTTATTCTATTTTTCATTCTTTTGAGTTTGTTTGGTTGATTCTTAATGTCTCATAGAATAATTAGCTTCCACTTACCCAAATCAGCTTTTGCACTTTCTTTTCCATTTGGCCAATTCTACTTCTTAAGCAGTTGTTTTTCTTCAGTAGACTTTTGTATCTTTTTTTTCCCATTCAACCAATTCTACTTTTTAAGCAGATGTTTTCTTTTTCTAAGCTGTTGACTCTTTTTTTTTTTCATAATTCTATTGCATCACTATCATTTTTTTCCACAATTTTTCTTCTTCCTCTCTTAAATTATTTTTAAGCACCTTTTTGAGCTCTTCCATGAATTCTTTCTGGGCTTGAGACCACTTTCCATCTTTTGTGTGGGGCTTGCTCATAAGTGTTTTGATGTTGTTGTCCTTTTCTGAGCTTGTGTCTTGATGTTTCCTATTGCCACAATAACTTTCCATGGTCAGATTAATTTTTTGTTGTTTTTTGCTCATCTCTTTTAACTTTTTTTCTTTCTTTTAAATTTGAGCTCTTCCCCCTGGGATGGAAGAGGCACTGCCTCAGGTTTCTTGCAGCATAGGCTGCAGGCCCTGGCTGCTTACTTAGTGCTGGACTGATGCTGCCCTGAGGCCCACAGAAGACCCCTCATGTCTGGTACTTTGCTGAGGTGGTGGGGTATTTCTACATTGGCATATACCTGTTCCTCTGGGGTTACAATGAAGTCCACATTGGTCTGGCCACTGGAAGCTGCCTGTTTGCCTGGGACTATGCCAAAGTCCATGGAGGGGTCTGGTGTTGGCAGCTGCCTGTTTGCTTAGGCAGCCATAAGGTTGGCATCTACTTATTTGCCTACATGCTGAAGCACATGGCAGTTCTTGGAGCTGGAGTCTGCTCATTACCCTGGCTATATTGAGGCATGTGAGGGGTCTTGGTGTTGGTGTTCACTTGCTCCATAGCACTGGGGCTCAGGATCTCCCACTGCTTTGCTGAAGTGGGGCTCACTGCTGGCTTGCTAAGATGGATCCTGAACTGTGCTTGCCTTTTACCCAATTGAGACAGACCTTTTCTATTGCTCTTTTTTTGCTGGTTCTGTTTTTCCAGAATTTTGGGGGGAAGCTATTTTAGGGTTATTTGGAGGTGAATATTGGAGAGTTACAGTGATTTATTGCTTACTCTGCCATCTTGGCTCCCAGAAGTCCAGTCACAGGACATCTTGGTCTTATGTTTATTTATGGTAGCACATTTAAGGAGAGATGTTGGAAACTAGAGTACATGAAGAAGAGATCGATGTGGATGGTACATGGATGAGAGACTGACTCTTGAGGTTCAGTTGATAGATTTGAGCACTATGTCAAGGTCTATTGTACCTCTCAATTTTTTTCTTTTCCTCATCTCAAACTTCGATTTTTTAGAAATTGTGGCATTCCAAGATTCAGAATTATACATCATTATTTAAATAATATTACTATTGTCGGGAATTTGGACAATGTGAAAACATAGTCATTTCAATATGATATGAGTGTTTCCAAATCATTTTTTTTTAAAAGAGAGTAGAAGACATGTCTATATGTAACATTAAACTTTTTTCTATCTTCAGTATCTTGGGCTAAGGAAAAGAACCTCTTATTCTTGAAAGTCACAATGGGACTAGGTTGTGCCTTTGGGTACCATTGGAAGGTCTGGGAATAGGTAAAGGTAGGAAGAGAAAAGAGGACAAATGAAGAGAAGAAAAAAAAGAACAAAAGTGAACAAAGACAAGGAAACTGAGAGCAAGGTGTAAGGATAAACAAGTACTAGTTCCCTCAGGTAACATTCGAAAGAACCTATGCATGGCTAATGCTTGCTTTAGGGTGACACTGGATTATATTCTCTATGTTTTGCCTTTAGCGCACTGTGTGCATACCATGAAACTGAAACATCAGCAACAATGCAAATCCAACACCTCCCTTCTTTTCTGTTCAGCACAACCACAACTATTTAGTGGAAACTAGGGTTTTATGCTATGACGCAGTGAGGGAGTGGACTTCCTCCCTTTGGTTGTCCAGAATTCATCTCCCTGCTCTTTGGGAAATCAACTGGTCTGAATCACAGCATGCTGCTCTGCTCACCCTCAGGCCAATATTTTAGAGCATAAGCTAGACTCTTTAATAATAATAGCAGCATTTATACACTGTTCTTGTTCAGTCATGTCTGACTCTTTGTGACTCTGTGGACCATACCCTCCATGGGATTTTCTTGGCAAAGATACTGGAGTGGTTTGCCTTCTCCTTCTCTAGTGGAGGCAAACAGAGAGCAAGTGACTTGCCCAGGGACAAACAGCTAATAAGTGTCTGAGGCTGGATTCGAACTCAGATCCTCCTGACTCCATGCCCAGAGCTCTATCCATTGAGCCACCTAGCTGTCTCAATATTTATATAGTGCTCACTATGTGCCGGGCACTGTGCTGAGTGCTTTGCAGTTTTATCCCATTTTATCCTTTTAACAACCCTGGGAGGTAGCTAATATTATTATTTCCATTTTACAAATCAACAAAGCAAGGTTAAATGACTTGCTCAGGGTCACATAGCTAGTGTCTGAAGTCAGATTTGAACTCATGCATCTGTCTGTGATTCCAGGTCTGATAATCAATACAGTGCACCACAGGGTTTTTCCTTCTTCCAAGGGATGGTACCAATAGTTAGACAGTCCTCTGTGTTGTCCTCCTCTTACCCCTACGAAGTTCTCTTTGCCAAGCTGGGCTCATACTCAATTGCTTTTGCCTCAGGCAAAAGAGTTTCTATGTACAGCTTATTTGTTCAGGAAAACGTATTTACAATAATGAATCACATTTATGTGATGACAAGGTTTACAAAGCACTTTCCTCATGACACTCCTATAAGGTATAAATATTATATTATTATCATAAGTACAAATATTATTACTCCCCCTTTACTGATGGGAAAAGCAATGCTCAGAGACATTATGTGTCTTACCCAAGGTCGCACTGTTACAAACTATCAGGGTCAGGACTTGAATTCAGGTCTCTACTGATTTTAACTCCAACTCTCTTTCTTTTTTCAAGTTTCATGTCTTTATTCATCTGTTAAAGTCAACATGATTTCGTGCAACATGAGGGAAAAATCAAGCCTTCCCTAATTTTATGTAGAATTGTGCGGATAGGTTGTGGAAGACCTTCATTCTCAGCAGCTGAAAAAGCATGATTTTCACTTAGAAGTCTGGGCCTTCTTTCTTCAGTTTGTTGTAATCCACATTCACTGAGTAGAAATTGTACTGATCAGTGGGACCCATCTGGTTCCAGGGCTCTGGGTTGTTCTTTCTGTTCCAGCTGATGTCGGGATTGCAGAGCGCCAGCCGCATCACATAGGGCGTGGCCCGGCGCCAATGAACAGGAACAGGGGTATCAGGCTCGGGTGCTTCTTGGTCTGGTTGATGATCATGCGGAACATGGCGGCAGCCGCGCGGCTTGGCGGTTGCCTCCAACTCTCTTTCCACCACATTACACTACCATCCTTTAAAAGGCAAGTCCTTATAAGCCAATGGCCTTCAGTTTTGATACTTTCAATTAGGGAGGCTAATTGGTCTATAGCACTTAAGTTCAAGGAAACTCATATGGCTATCCCTGTAAGCTGGCACACTGAGAGAATAAGGAGCAGGAAATTTGTATGAAAAAAAAAAGCAATCTAAAAGGTTTCTCAACTGCTTATTTCAGCTCCCATTAGAGTTGTTACTCAGCCAGTTATATCTTAGAAGTGTCAAAGATGGGTATATGCATATGTCCATGTATTTGTGCATAAACACATATATATACATGTATACATTCACACACATAAATATAAACACACATACATCTGTGGATGCATGTTGTGGGCTGGGCCTGACTCAGGCTAGGCCGCTGGTAGTTTAGGTCTGGTATTGGAGCAAAATGAAATACTCATAGGACATTCAACATTTAACAAAAAAGTAGTTTACTTGGCATTAACAGAGGATATTCAGTGAAGATCACTGACTGATTCTTCGTGTCTTTCCAATGTTAATCTTGCTGTAGGTCTATGGTCAGAAGCCTTCAGGACAACACTGGAGCTCCTTGTGGCCTTTTGTACTTAGGCAACCAGGAAGTCATGTCAATCCTGAGATAGTCCTCTTAGCCAATCAAACCTTAGAGAGAGTTTCAATACCTCTTAAGGAAAAGAACTAACTAAATCTTTTGGGGGTAAAAACTTAGGAAAAGCTAGCCCAGTCTGTAAGGCAGAGTCATAAGAAATACTACTTTTACCACAATGTGTATATATGTGTATAGTGACAGAAAGTGGATAGCCCATCCCTCACCCAGGGAAATTAGAGACTCATATATTTCTGTACCTTAATTTCCTCCTTTGTAAAGGAGGTTAGGTTAGATATTTCCTAAGGATATTTCTGGCTCTGAAATTAGGACTCTGTGGGATTAAGAACTAGGATACATTTTGGTGGGGTTGTTTCTGGTTTTTCCATTTATTATTTATTTTTAACATGTTTGTCTTTTTAAATTTTGAGTTTCAGATTCTCTCCCTCCCTCCCAATCCTCCCCCACCCACGGAGAAGACAAACAATATGATATCATTTCATGTAACGTGTATTTCCAGATTAGCCATGTCACAAAAAACCAAGCAAAAAAAAATGAGAAAATTATACTTTGCACTCAGAGTTCATCGGTTCTCTCTCTGGAGGTGGGTAGTATTTTTTCATCAAGAGTCCTTTGAAATTGTTGTGAATTATAATGATCAGAGTAGCCAAGTCTTTCATAGTAGAACGTCATTACAACATCGCTGTTACTGCGCACAGTGATGTCCTGGTTCTTCTCACTCCACTTATTAGTTCACATCGGTCTTACCCTGTTTTTCTGAAACAACTTTTCGTGTCATTTCTTATATTACAATAGTGCTCCATCAACTTTTTCAGCCATTCCCCAACTGAAGAACATCCTTTCAGTTTTCAATTCTTTGCCAGCACCAGAAGAATTGCTATAAATGTTTTTGTAAATATCAACTCTTTTCCTTTTTCTTTGATTTCTTTGGGGTATAGACTTATCAGAAGGTATGCACAGTTTTATAGCCCTTTGACATAGTTCTGGTTTATTCTCAGAATGGTGGGACCATTTCACTACTTTACCAAGAGTTCATTAATGTGCCTGTTTTTCCTCATCTGCTCCAGCATTTGTCATTTCTGATTAGTGTGAGGTGGTACCTCAGAATTATTTTAATTTACCTTTCTGTAATTAATAGTGATTCAGAGCATTTTTTTCATCTGACTATAGAGAGCTTTGATTTCTTCTGCAAACTGCCTGTTGGTACTCTTTGACCATTTGTCAGTTGTGGAATGTGATTTTTATAAATCTTACACAGTTCCTTATATATTTGAGAAATGAGGTCTTTATCAGAGAAACATTTTTTAAATATTACTTTATTAAGGTACTTTAAGAAAATTTAACCAGAGTTGTTGTCTAGTGATTTAATTAATGTAGACACTACCAGTGCAACTCAGCTCCTCTTCATTTCTTCTCTTCCTGTGAAACATCAGTCTATACATTACTTAAACCATATTTAAGAGAGTTTATCCAATGCAATGGAGCTTCTCCTGGAACACTGGCTTTAAAAAAAAATATTTGAGGGCATCAATAGATCCTCTGTGTTGTCCATTTGCTGACTTTCATTCTGAAGACACGATCAATCCACCTCATTTTAAGGTTATATATGTTTTTAAAATGTCTTTTATGCCACTTCTCCCACATGAATGACTATATGATTACTTCTACCCTATATTTCTGTTTTGCTTGTTATGTCGATTCTCCTGAAGAATGTGGTGTACCATGAGAGACAGTAATTTCACATTACCCGAAGGTTATTGATATTAAAGAGACAATTTTGTAGCAATGAGTTGGGATCAATGAAAGGTCAGGTCAATTTTCAAAGCTTTTCCCTCTTTTCTTTCCTTTTTAAAAATAAGTTTTATTGATGACTTTTGTTTTTTCCATCATCATAGTTATCCTTAATATCCCTCACCCCCTACCTCTCAGAGAGCCATCTCATATAATAAATAGTATTTTTAGAGATTTAAAAAAAGATAAAGAAAAGGGAAAAAGTCAGGACAACTGATCAACATTGAAGAAAGTCTGAAAACCTGCTACATGTTACACCTGGGGATTTCCTACCTCCTTGAAGGGGTGGTTGGGGTTTCCTCTTGTATCTTTCACTCAAGTCATGTTTGATCTTTATAGTTTTGTTACATTCACTTTCAATTTTTATATGCGTGTGTGCGTTTTCTTTCCATTTATATGATATACATTGTGTATCTTGTTTTCTTGGCACTTCTTTTCCTTCTCTTTCTATTAGGTAAAGGAACAAATAATTATCAGCAAAGGCTGATTAGCCACTTCCTAGGTTTGAGGAATTCTTTCCCAGGAATGGGTTGGATAAATTGGCCACTGATCTCCCTCCAGCTTTGGGATTCAAATTACTTCCTCCTTCTCCAAGTGAAATGCCTCTTCTTTTCTCCTGGAATTTGCGACGGAATGGAGCAGCACAAGCCTTTATCACTTTTATGTTGGCAATAGTTTGCAGAATTATTGCTCGGTTGAGTAATAAATCTCAATC
>CM053580.1:289757419-289776310 GCA_028627135.1 Pseudochirops cupreus | reverse complement strand
TTGCCAAGTTTTAGGCTCCCCCAGTCCACTCTCACCCATTTCATTGGGCGAATAAGCATTTCGATAGTTTCTCCTCTGTACCAGGTATTGTGCTAAGTGCTTTAAAAATATCTCATTTTGATCCTCACAACAATTCTGCAAAATAGATTCCATTTTTGCCCCATTTTACAGTTGAGGAGACTAAGGCAAACAGAGTTTAAGTGACTTTGTCCAGGGTCACACAACTATCGAATACCTGAGGTTAGATTTGAACTCAGGTCTCCCTGACTCCAGGCCCAGCAATCTGTCTACTGTGTCACCTACCTGTCATTGAAATGGTTTGCCTCCTTTTAAAGTAAGGGCTAGATTTTCTCCTCTATTTCCCCCCATATCAACTGTAAAAAAGTATTCCTGGTTATGGCTCTAATTAGTCATTCCCTTGTAGTACAAAAACTATTATGGTGTGAGTCACAGGGTAAAAATTTAATTTTATATACGCATTTTTTGTGTATAAATATTAAATATGTATGTTCGTGGGTATGTGTTGGACAGCTGGGTTTTGTCTATATCTGTGATTTCACTAGTTTCCCCATGAGGACATTCCTACTGAGAAGGAAATTGGCACATACTTTTCAACGTACAGTTCTATAAAATTGCCTAGAAAATTAAGATGTCTAAGTGATTAGCCCAAGGTCTCATAGGCAGAATATGTCAAAGGCAGGAGTGGAAGCTAGATCTCCCTATCCACTACAACATCCTGTCTGTCATAAACTCTATAATGTGAATGTTATAATATTGAAATACTCAATCATTAAGCTTTCAATAAGGACTAGGCACTAGCTAAGTAAGGGAGATAGAAAAAAAGGTTGTAATGGTTCCTGCTCTTAAGGAGAGTATATGCCAATTGAGAAAACAACATGTTCATACACAGGTATTCTTGAATATACAATGAACCATATATACAATACACAAGAATATACAAGAACTATACAGTGGTCATCTTAGAAGGGATGATGCTAACAGCTGGAGGTTCAGGAAAGGACCCTTGCAGAAAAGTGGGGTTTGAGCTGAATCTTGAAGAAAACAAAGGATTCTTTTAAAAAATTGTATTTGTTTTTAATTAACAAGCATTTTTTTTCCCTTTCCTTCTCTCTCCTTCCCTCTCCAATCCAGGACAAAACAGCAGCGGTGTAAACAACAACAATAACAAAAACCTTTTGTAATAATAGATATGTATAGTTAAGTAAAGTAAATTTCCATGTTGGCTATGGACAGAAGTACGCATCTCATTCTGCGCACTGAGTTCATTACCTCTCTGTCGGGAGGGGGGGGAGTAGGTAACATGCGTCATAGTCAGCCTTCCGCAATAAGGGCTGTTCATTATATTGATTAGGGTTCTTTCAGAGTTGTTCATTTTACAGCACTGTTACTTTTCTAGCTCTGCTCACTTCACTATGCGTCAGTTGTACAAATTTCACCAACTAAGTCTAGAACCACTTCTTTCATCATTTTCTTACATCACAATAATACTCCATCACAGTAATATGCCATAATTTGTTCAGACATTCTCCAATTGATGAACATCCTCATAGTTTCCTGTTCTTTGCCACTACAAAAAGAGATGCTATAAATAATTTTGTGCTCATGGATCATTTCCCCTTTCTTTGACCTCTATAGGCTGAAGGTCTAATAATAGTTATCACTAGGTCAAAGGGGTTACACCCCATTTAGTAACTGTTAGGACATAATTCCAAATTGCTGGATCAATTCACAACTCTCAACAATACACTGGTAAGCCTATTTTCCCTCAGCCTCTTCAACATTTGTCCCTTTCCTTTCTTGTCATCCAGCAGTTCTTTTTGTATTAATGTGACAGAATGTTACTGTGATTGTACGTGGAACTGAAACACTTGTTAGTAAGATAAAGAGAATGAACATCTCTGAGATGAAATGAAGGAGCAGGTCATAGAACTGAGAAGACTGCAGAATTAGGAAGTTATAATATTTAAAGTAACAGTAATATATGTGTTGAAATCCCCACCTATGAGAGTAGAAGTCGGGATGGAGAGAGCAACTGTGATCCCGGCAATAACCTTACTGGGAAGGAAGGGAAAATGTCTTGGGAACTGGTATGTAATAGCCAACAGAATCTGGATTGATTAAATTGGGGCTCTTCAGCCTTTTTTCTTTTTTTTTTTGCTTTTCAACTTGCCCAAGGTCACACGGCTAGTAAGTGTTAAGTGTCTGAGGATGGATTTGAACTCAGGTCCTCCTGACTCCAGAGCCAGTGTTCAATTCACTGCACCACCTAGCTGCCCCAAGGGGTTCCTCAGTCTTGACACAGTTAAATGGAATAGTGGATAGAATGCTCCAACAGTGGATGCAGTCAGGAAGACCTGAGTTCAAATTCTGCCTCAGACATTGTGTGACCCTGGACATACCACTTAACTTCTCTCAGCCTTGACCTCCTCATCTGTATAATGAGGATAACAATAATACCTATCTGAGAGGGTTGCTGTGAGTGCCAGTTAGATAATATACAGGGAGTACTTTGAAAACCTTAAAGCACTGTATAAATGTTGGCTTCCATTACTATTAATATTAATTAGTTTGAAGCAGAGGGACAGGAATTTGAGACTTGGAAGTTGGGAGATGGCTTGTTTCTTTAGTCTAGGTCATAGGATTATTCAGTCCACCTTTGCCAGGCTCCCAAGTTTGCTGGGAACCTTTTGTTCTCAGATTGAAGCTACTGTTTCTGTAAAATCTGACCCATGAGTTGATTGCTTATATCAGATCCTGGCTGATTATCAGAAGTTGGTCTGTGAGTTTACCTTTAAAGATCAAAGACAACCTTGCTTCTAGAACCCTCAAAATGAGCTTGTCCTTCCCCACCCCTGTATTTTGCAGCTTCAGCAGTTTCAGCTGCCCCTAACCAGAGCACACCCTGACCTCATTCTTCTCTATGCCTCACCAGACCTTGATTGATAACTTTGGAATTTTCTCCTTGGATCTGCCCTTGTCCTCATCTGCTTCTGTCGTGTGACTGACCCACCTCCTAAAAATGGCTAGACTTTGGACTCTGGGTTTGCTCCAGCTCCCTGTTGGCATTTGGTTACCAGTTCCTCCAATCCTGGATACCAGCTACACCCTTTCCTCAAGGTTAAAAGAACTGACCTTAAGACGGTGCAGCTAACAACTTTCCTTCTTGGAGGTGAGCCACCTGATTGGTGTGTGAGTGAAGAGTCACCTCATAGACTATAGCTCTTTGACTCCAAATCATACTTCATATCCCAACCAGCCATAGCCCTTGAAACCAGGCTCCCACCTACTCTTGAGTGGACATCTTGCTATGTACTTTTGCCATCGTACCTCCTCCCACTTTCTCTCCTTTTGCTCTTGGAACAAGAATCAAATCAATGCTGCCATAGCTCTACCAATTATCTGCATGACTCCCAGAACCAAAGCTCCCTTCCTGGTCCCTAACTAATCCCTATGAGTCACTTACTCCTATTTGAATGCAAGCTCCTTGAAGATCATTATTGCACTTTTGTATTTGTATCCTTACTACCCAGAACAGTGCCTGACACATAATGTATATTTACTAAGTGTTTGTTCATTCATTAATCCAATTTTTTCTTATCAGTTATCTGGATGTTTATCAAAACTGAAAATAACATAAATCTGGGAAGGGTAATATGTTGGGTGATAGAATTGAAATTCCCCAAATATCAACAGGTTCAAATACCCTCTGCATTTAGAACTGGATGGAACCTTTGGGGTAATTTAATACACTCCCTTTATCATATGGATAAGGAAACTAATGCCCAGATGTACAATTCTTTACCTAAGGTCACAGCTAATAAGTAGCAGAAGTGAGGTTTGATCTAAGGTCTTTTGATTTTGAATCCAGTGCTTTTTGCCCAATGTCATGATCTCAACAACAGAAATTTAATATAAGACCTAGCTGATATCTCCTGTGCAAATGTCAAAATCATATAAAATTCATTGAAAGATGTAACAACAGAGAAAACTGCATTCTGTGGCCCTCAGATTATTAATATGTATATAGAGGCATAAAATAAGGAGGTATATCCTCACTGAAATTGCTGACTACTACTATGAACGGTGTCTACTGAAGAATCCTAATGAAAGCAAGACATTGAATGAGGCCCTCCAGAAAATCTTCTCTGTGGATGACCTTAGACTGATTCCCTCAAGGCCAGCAAGAACCAAAAAAGCCTTTTAAAAAGTTAGGCACCTTTGACAGGCATGGTGTCCACCACAGTCCCTCTGTATTTTGCTTCTATCAGACTACATTTGGAGTCTTGGCTTCAGTTCTGAGCACCAAGCTTTACGAAGCGC
The DNA here is from genome assembly GCA_028627135.1 of Pseudochirops cupreus. NCBI lineage: Eukaryota > Metazoa > Chordata > Mammalia > Diprotodontia > Pseudocheiridae > Pseudochirops > Pseudochirops cupreus. The sequence continues at coordinate 289,771,969 of CM053580.1, read as the reverse complement.
ATTAATAAGCCAGAGTTCAGAGCAAAAGAGAAGGCCAGGATAGTGAAGATCAGTCAACAGAACTACAGAGGCTTTGTCTTGAGAAGTGAAGACTAGAGGGCATAGGAGAGCTGATTTCAAAATCAGAAGGGCTACTTGTTTTGTTTGGTGCCAGAGTTTGCAAGTAGCACCAATGGGTAGAAGTGATAGAGGAAGATATTTAGGAAAAATTTCCAAATGATTCAAGTTGTTTGAAAATGGAATGGATTGCTTGGGGAAGTAGTGAGCAATCTTTCTCTGGAGGTTTTCAAGTGAGGCTGGAGGGCCACTAGTTGGCCATGTCATAAAGGAAAGTTTTGCCTAGCATAAGGGCTGGACTGACTCACTTCTAAAGTTTCTTCTACCTCTGAGATTCTATGGTTAGATTGTTTTATGTCTGAAACTGTGCCTTAGAATTTGTTAATTTTCTCTAAAGCATCACATGTAAGTATAATATGCATGTAATATTCTTTACGGATTTGACATAATATAGTCTTCTTTCAAAAAATGTAAGCTAGGGGATGGTGTGAGAAATGAAAATTACATGGAAACAAATCTCTGTGTAGTTATGAGGAGACAAGCAGAGAGCCCCCCACCTGAACGTGGGCTAAGGCACCTGCCTTGTCATTAAGGGCACAGCCGCTTAATGACAGTCTGCACAATATCCTGGTTCAAGGGTGTTTTTCCTAAGATGGTCTTTTAATGATTAAATCTGAAAAATTAAATATACAATATGAAAATAAATGTTATGGAAAAAAAGCAAAAAAAAAAAAAGAAAAGAAATGTTATGGGATAAGGAATGGGGAGGTGTGGACCAGGGAGTTGCCAAACATCTGGATTTTTTTTTTTTAGCACTTCTAATCCAAGGACTCCTGCAATTCATTTCATTTCACATTTAAGGAATGGAGCACAGCTATGATGAAGGAGAAGCAAGTTGTTCCCCATTTTCTTTCTGGTATACATGTCTGATGCTCCCGTCTTCCACTGTGCACTCTTTTCCAGAGATTGAAAATCATGACTATGTTTAGTTGGTACAATTAAGATGGGCAGCTATAGGCTGGATCTGACCACGGTTTTCATCATCATTCATCTCCCCAATTCTGGGGCATGCTGCCTGTGGTCTCTGGGGCAGCAGAAGCCTTTGTCTCTGGATCATTAAAGCCTGTCAACACAGAGGGGGAAGAGGAGAAGAGGCAACACAAATGAGGCTATCTACACCCACCATCTTTGCATTAAGCAGTCTCCTTCCACTGACCAGATCATTAAAATGTTAAACCCAAATAGAATTAAGTTCAACAAGCAAAAATTTATTGAGGGCTTGGTGAGTGTGTGCGTTGTGCTAGGATTTGAGGATAGAAAAATAAAAATGAAAACAGGTGTTTGCCCTCAAGGAGCTTAACATCTTTCCAGGGGACTATATGCTCAAAGCAATGAGACCTAGTAGAAAAGGCACTGACTCTAGAGTCAGAAGGCCTGGATTGATTACTGTGTATGTGACCTTGAACACTTATACTGCCTGAGCCTCAGTTTCCTCACAAGTAAAATGAGAGAATTTGACTGGATGGCCTCTGAGATTCCTTACAACTCTAGATATAGGATTGAGAGAACTAACAAAGGTGAGGGAGAAGAGGAAAAAGGGAAAGTTTCGTGAAAGAGTTGGCACATGATTTGAAGGTATATGATGATTCCATGAGAGGAAGATGTGAAGGAAAGGGATTCTAGGCCTAGAGAACAACTTATGCACAGTGGTGAGACAGAATAGCAAGGCCAGGGAATTGACCATTTGGGTTGCCATTTAGCACTCATGGAGGAGAGTCATATGAAATAAGGCTATAGGCATAGATGGGAGTTAGATTGTGGTGGGTCTTAAATGCCAGCAGAAAGAAATTGTATTTTATCTTAGAGGTGATGAGGAACCACTGACAATTTTTGAGTTGAGAAATGCCAGTTATATTGAGGATGAATTGGACATGAGAGCCTGGGAAGTAGGGAGGCCAATTAAGAGAATCTTGACAAGTCTAGGAAAGAAAGGGTTAGGATCTGACAGAGGGTAATATCTGCCTGAATAGTAAGAAAGGTCCAGATATCAGAGATGTAGTGGAGTAGAATGTTCCAAATTTGGCAACTGACTGAATAGAAGTAAGAGGGTGAGGACATTGGGGTGGATGACAAATATGACTTAAAAGTTAAAAACCTTTTAATGTGGTAAATAGCAAAAGGGAAGTTTAGAAGGAGAACAGGTTTGGGAAGGGGTGAGGTGGGGAAGATAATGAGTTGTTTTAGATCTGCTCAGTTTGAGATACCAACTGGACATCCAAGACGAGATAATCCAACAGGCAGTTGATGATGTATGACTAGAACTCAGGGGAGAGATTAGGACTGGATGTATACATTTCAGATATTTGCAGAGAAATAATACTTAGAATCACAGGAGTGGATGAGACCTCCAAGTGGGTGACCTTTTGTGGAGAGAAAAGAGGTCTCAGAATAGAACCATGTAGAAAGGACAGGATGGTATATGGAAAGAGTGTTGGATTTGGCATCAGGACATCTAGATTCAAATCCCAACTCTGCTGCTTATCACCCATGTGACCTTGGGCAAGTTAACTAATCTCTCTAAACCTCAATTCCTCATTAGTAAAACAAAGGTGTTAGAATATATGGCATCTGAGGTCTCTCTGACTCTATGAAGACTAACACCAAAGAGGCTGGAAATTGATGGTGATCCAGCAAAGGAGACTGAAGAGGAGATCAGGGAGTTGTTAATTCAGAAAAAGATTTCTAGTTCACCCCTACTGATCTTGTTGCAAACTCGCTCCTATCTCAAGATCTTTTTTCTGACCCAAACTGGAGACTACACTGGTAACTTTGATGATCAGGGGCCCCATACCTGAACCATGGTGTGTCTTATATCACCAGTCCACAGGAGTTTGCCATTGCCTATTGCTGCTGAATTTCTGCACAGCTTTAGAGCTTTCTTGAATGTCCATCCATGCTTGTAAAGCCAAGCACAAGCAGCTTTCCAGAGGACTGCTGCTGTGAACAGCTTTTCAAGGTTCTGATTACACAGCACAGTGAACTCTCTATTCAATAACAAATCAGAGCAAAACGTTCACAGAAAATCAAGGTACAGCATTCACAATGTTACAACTTATAACAGAAAATCAAAATACAGCATTTACCGCATCACAACTCAACAACTTATCACTAAAATGGCCACATGGTTTTCACCAAAGTGTTCACATAGTTTTGAACAAAGTACAACCATTTAGTCAATCAATCACTTAGTAATTCAATAATTTAATCATAAAGTACAAAAGGTCAAAGTCCTCCACCCATGGGACATGCTAAGTTACAAATCAGTTGCTATTCAGTCATCAGTCACTATTCAATCATCAGTCAGTACTCAGTCATCAGTTACTTAAGGGGTAGTGGAAAGTACACAGGCCATCCACCCCCTCAGTCACAAGTAAATCACAATTTCTTCACTACTCAGTACCCAGAGAGAAGTCTTTTCATCTTGACTTGGGTCAGGCTTTCAGCTTCCATGGCTCCTCTTCCATGGTTCCAGCTCCCACCTGAATCTAACCAACTGCTACCTGAGTTTAAAGGCAGAAAGCTCCCAGCTCCTTGTCCAGCTCTCCATGCAGTTCCTGTTCCACAATGTAGCTCACAGTGTCTCAAATCCTTCACAGTCTCTGTTCTTGGGAAGACAAGGCTTAACAAAGCCACAAGAACATTCATGCACATTAACAAAGCCACATCAACATTTGCACAAAATACCAGTACCACAGTCACACTTCCTCAGTCTTCTGCAGCTCTGGCTGGCCCTTGGAAATCCTCAGCAGCTCCAGCTGGCCCTCAGAAGTCTTCGGCAGCTCCATTCTCAAAATCAAAATCACTTTATCCATGAAGTTCCAGTCCAGCAACAGCAGCCCAGCCTTCAGATGCTCTTCCCAAGAAGTTCTGACTTTCCCAGCTAGGGTTTTTCCTTATATACAGTATTGCTCCTCCCTGTTCAGCCCCTTCCTGTTACATCAGCAACAGGGGTTCATACCTTCTGTTTCTTTAACAGAGTCTTAATTTGAAACTAGGTGCTGAGTATCTGTCAGTTTAGCAATACAGAAGGATCTTCAAATTCCATTACTATTACAATGCTCCAGGCTTTTCTCCCTCCTGAGCTCACCTTCTTGTCTCATATTCTGTTGAGCTGAGTGAGTGACTGCTCCTTTAACTCCTTCTTAAAGATTTATATTAACGTCATCTCTTTCTAATTTTTACCTGGTACATCTAATGGGTATTCATATGTTTTGCCTTCTGCCTCATCCTGCTCGTGCTATCCCTCCCTAAACTATCTTGAATTATTTTGTATTTACCTAACAAGATGTACCAAAAGTATCAGTGAAATTTTAAGTCTTAATAGCTTAAACTCCACCAAGACTTTTGAGACTGTATATATACACATCTCTCTGAATAGAATGTAAACTTCTTGAGAGCAGGAACTATTTTATTATTATCTTTGTATCACTAGCATCCAGCATAGTACCACACACAAAGTAGGCACTTAAAAATGCTTATTGATGGATATGTTGGTTGTTACTTTGGATTAAGGCAGCAACCTTTTCTTATAGCCTCTTCAGCATGGTCCATAACTTTGCCTTAAAATTCTGATGATGCTTTATTAAAGCTCTTATTCTTTTCTTGTGACCAAGAGCAACTCCACCCAATTTCCTAGAAAAGGCTAATTAATGCCTGGTATGTAACAAAAGCATGAGAGGGGAGAACCGAGATTGAAGATGAGTTGATTATGCCTACAATTAAAGTCACCCTGACAAACAGGATCACAGATTTCTGCAGTGACTATTACAAAAGGAATGGAAGAACTGTCAGAATGACATGCTGACCTCTTGTACTCATGGCCTATAGCTACAGCAATGGCTCTCCTGGCCTTTCTCTGAAAACTCACAAACCATTTAGCCAACTCCATGGTGGTGATGATGTGATTGTTCCCCATGTCCAATGCCCAACACTGAGTACCCTGAGGAAGTCAAGTCAGGAATAAGCTCAACTGGCTCAATTTATAAAGACAGTTCCAGGTTGGGTCTGACCCCAGTTTGCATTATAATTTACTTCTCCATTTCTGGTATGTACTATGTGTGGACTCTAGATCTTCATAAGATTGGACCCTAAACTTAAATATCTGAGATACCCCATGTTCCACAATGACAACTTAGGGGAAGGAGATTCATATCCAAACTCCAATGCTAGAACTGTGGCATCAGGATTTCCACCCTACTGCAGCCCCTCCCCTGAATTTACTCTGCTGACTCTCACTGTATCCTTTTTCACCACTACATAGATATAAATTGGTTTGATCCAAGGGAAACCAGTTCACATCTTATTAGCTGATGCCTTTAAATGCCTCACAGCATCAGTGGCTACCTAAATTCTGCTGTTTCTTGCAGCCCTCGCTGTGGAAAAATCCCAGGAGTATTTCCCATGAGCCACCTCCATGCCCTACATTACTCTATTCTCCTTATGATACCAGACATCTGCAGAGCAGGAGTCCAACCAGTAATTGGCTGCTTGAGCTCTGTGGACAATCAGGCTGCCCAAGAAATTAGGTATTAGACTCAATAAATTAACAAGTGCAATGAGGGCACTTAAGGTCTGCTTGAAATATGAGACTCAAGGTCCCATCTCAAGGATGAGATTGGCCAAACTGGAAGACCAGTAGCCACCTCTTGTGATTGGTGTCAGAATATATGATGCTAATATAAGGAGCCTAGGGATTATGAAGTTCTGGGCAAGAAACTGAAAACTTATGGTGCCTCTATCATTGCTGCTGACTGAAGAGAGAGGCTCCAGAAGAGAAAGAAGGATGAGGTATCTGAACCGTTGACTAACTTTTTAGGGAGATGCTGAGACAGGAACTCGGATTTCTGGGTCATATCTTAAATTATGGAAATAATGGGCTATTGACCAGGAACAGAATAATACTAATGAGGTAAAAATGTTTTCCCTGGAGTCTTGTGAATCTGATTAAAGTAGATTAAATTAAAAACCAAGGGGAAGGAAGAAAATTCACCCTCATGTCTGCACTAATACAGATAAGCACAGAGAACAAGTATAAAAATTTTTAAAAAGAATATCATTAGAGAGAATAAGTAATTAACAAAAGGCAATATTTCACAAGGTGCCAACAATAAAACTAATCCCTCAGGTCAAAACTAATGAACAAAGTATGATAATAAAGTGAATGAGACCTTAAGGCAAGAGGGTAAATTCAACCTCCTACATTTCTCTCATGAGGATGGAATTTATGACTGGTATAATCAAAAGGAGGAAATACTTCCAAAAGGAATGGAATAATTGGCGGGGTAGGGCAGAAGCAGTGCATGAGCACATACTCAAACAAAGGAAATCTCAGAACCTGGGTAGGGAGGCACTTTAGAGTGAGGATCAGTGGAGAGAGTAACACAAGTGAAATTGTTGTGTAAGTGTACTATAAACATCAGGCTTAGGAAAGGAAATAGACAAGGAGTTTGGGCACCATATCATAGACTTCAGAGGAGACATAATATAGTCGTAGTGAAAGACCTCAACTATCTGGACCTCGGCTAGAGCTCAGTTTCTGCCCAAATCACAGTAAGTGACAAAGTCATGACTTGTCTTAATGATAATTTCATGCTTTAAAACACAGAAGGGGCAGCTTGGAAGCATAGTGGATAGAGCACTGGGCCTAAAGTCAGGAGGACCTGAGTTCAAATCTGACCTCAGACACTTATTAGCTATGTGACCCTGGGCAAGTCACTTAACCCTGATTACCTCTGAAGGTAGGAGTGGGGTGGGGGGTGGAAACAGAAGAAGCAATAAAAGTCCTATGACAGTGTGGTTTAAGGGTCAGGGTTTTTTTCCTTCTTATTTTGTCTTCTTACATTAATACATAAGTAAGTCAGTAGTTGTGTCCTGTTATCATGATTATTTTGTCTGGGAAGGGGAAAGGAAAGAAACAAAAGGCAAAAGGTTTCTGGGAAGCAAAAAAATTCTCAAAAAAAATACATGTATTCAAGAGAAATAAAAAAGCAAAGAAATGAAAAATAAAACTCCCCAAACCAAGTAAATTGAAGCCTCAAAAATTAACAGCAAAGATTGGACAGCTTCGATTCAGATTAGAAGGCAGACAACAAACAGAAACAAGAAGCTAAGACATATCTTATTCCTTAAGTTTATAAAGTAGCTGGGGTGTTTGTTGCATTTTTTTGAAGGTAGGCTGGGAAGGGAAGAATACAGAGAATGGCTCCTAGAGTACTGGACTTGTGATCAGAGAACCCAAGTTTGAATGCCAATTTTTCTGTTTACCTCGGACAAATTACTTCACCCTTTGGCTTCTATTTTGTTGTTGAGTCATTTTTTTAGGTGTATCTGACTTTTTGTGACCCCATTTAGAGTTTTCTTGTCAAAGATACTAAAGTGGTTTGCTATTTCCTTCTCCAGCTCATTTTACAGATGAGGAAACTGAAGCAAAGAGGATTAAGTGACTCGTCCAGGGTCAAACATCTACTAAGTGTCTGAGGCCAAATTTGAACTCAGGTCTTCCTCACTCCATGTCTGCTGCTCTATCCACTGCACCACTTAGCTGCTTTCTCATCAGTTAGTTTGCTATAAAATGATGGGGTTGGACAAAATGACCTCAAACTTCTGATCCAGCTCCGAATCTATTAACACAAAATTCTATAGCACTTTAAAGTTGGCAAAATACTTTTTCTTATGTAAGGGTAGGGTTGGTTCAATAAATCAATCAAGTCACTCCACCAACTTAAAGTGATAAGTTGCCCTGATACCTTAAGGAGTTGATAACAAGCTGCAATAAATGAAACACTTGAGCATAAATACAAAATGTCCTAAGATGAATTGGAGTGGACAGGAAGGGTATTCAGATGATCTAAGAGAAAAATAGCCATGCCTTATGACAGTTACTCCAGTATCAGGCAGAGATTCAGATTACAGTAGTTGACTATGAGTAGAGACAGTTCCAACTAACTGCCCTGAGAAGGAATCACTTGAGGCAAAGAGGGGAATATTTTAGAACTTTTGAATCATCTTGGTCTCCTTCTCCCACCCTTGACCAGAGGAGAGCTTCATGAACTTCAAAGATCCAGAGATCCTCCCATTGATGTCCTAGTATTGTCCCTGGAACATCTGACTGCCATTTCTATATCAGGAGCTGAAGACAGACTGAATAAAGATGCACACTTTTTGAGTACTTTTGACATATGTTTTCTCTAAGCTTGAGCCCACTGTCTCTGGACTCTATATATACTGATGGGAGATTGTGTTACAAACTTTTGAGGATATTTTAAAAAATTAACTGTTCTTACGTACCACTCCTTTCTAAAAGCTACTTTAAAACAAAAATTAAAAGAAAAAAGCTAAGTAAGGCTGGCTCATGAATTTGCTTCAGTTGTTAATCTAGTTTTAGGAAAGAGGGAAGCACATCACCAAGGGCTGGTGAGCTATGATATTACATAGAAAACCACTCAAGGCTAACCATAGAACTTTAAGAGGTTGTAGTAGCTATGCATGGACACTTGCTCATCGGAGTGATTGGGTGTTGGGATAAATACCTCAGAAAATGTGTTACACTTACTGTGGGGTAAATAGTATTCACCAGAGTGATGTGTGGTTTCCCATTCTCCACTGCAATTTTGTCAAATAGGGCACTATTGCTTTCATTCCTTTCTCCCTAGAATTTTACCTTTGGGGTATTGGGTGATCTTTGTTCTCCCTGTGACTTTGCCTTAGGTTTCCCTTTACATGTTGCTACATATGATAGTTTCTAGTCTATTCACATGTTCTTGTGCTGATTTCTCTAGTGAAACTTCTTTACCTACATGTTCAGCTTCTGGCCATGATTTTGAGCAAATCTTAGGTTGAATGAAGGAGCTTGCTAAAATTTTGTGTTGCATTTTGAGAGTCATTTTTAATGTAGTGACCTTTTAAACAATTGCTGGAATAAAGGTGGGAGAGTTGGGCTTCTTTGCAACCTTCTCAACTACTATATTAACCAGGAATTCCTATTGGTGCTTAAAAAAATCATGAGAAAATACAAAAATAGTTCAGACCTGGAGATGGTAAAACATTCACACAATTTTCAAAAGAGAAAGAGGGGAAGAAAGAGGAGGAGGAGGTAGAAGAGAAGGAAGAGGAGAGAGAGAGAGAGAGAGACAGGGACAGAGACAGAGATAGACAGAGACAGAGACAGAGATAGGGAGAGACAGAGACAGACAGAGAGAGAGAGAGAGAGAGAAGAGATTGGAGTCATTAAATTATAGGTCAGTGAATTTAACTTTTATTCAATTTTTTAGAATGAATTACTAAAGAAATAGCAGTTAAAAGCTAGAAAAGTTTGTGGTGACCACTTAAGGTCCACATGGATTCGTCAAGAACCAACCATTATTGACCTTACTCCTTTTATTGACAGGGTAACTAGACTAGTAGATCATGGGAATTCCATAGAGATATAGACATAATATGTCTAGCTTTCAGCAAAGCATTTGACATAACTTCTCATGCTATTCTTACAGACAAAATGGAGGCATATGAGTTAGATCTTATGTTGGTTCAGAACCAAGTGGCTGATTAGACACATATATCAATGAATTGATGAAAACCTGAAGCGCTTAAGTAGAAAGCCATCAGGATCTGTCCATGGTCCTATATAGTTGTACTTTATCAAATGAGATCATCTATATAAAATACTTTGGAAATCTTAAGGTGCTATCTAAATGTTAGTTATTATTAACTAGTATTACAAATGATTAGGATGAAGGCATAGATAGCATGCTTATCAAGTGTAAAGATAATTGTAAAATCCAAGTCCCAAATGAGCAAAAGTGAGTCCAAAAGCCATCTATTAGATATCAGAGTGAGGATCAAAAAATGTCTTAGGCTAGATTAATGGTTTGACTCTAATAAAAACTAAGTTAAGTAGGAAAAATATAAAATTCCACACTTGAGTTTTAAAAAAATGAACTTCATTCCATGTCAAGGGCATATTGGGAGTCATATTGTCTAGGAAGACAAACAATTCATGAGCAGATCTGGGAATTTTGGTGAACTACAATCTCAGGTGTGTGACATGGCAGACAAAAAACTTACTAATAGATCATATTTATGTGGCACATTAAAAGATCAACACGTCAAAGTAGTTGCTTTCTCCAAATAGTAGTAATCTAAAAAAAAACTGAAAAAAGATTGGCCACATACAGACTAATTGCAATTGTATGTGTGAGATTAGATGCTAAACAAGGTTTAAAAAGCCCAACAGCACATGAAATAACATCAGAAGACTTTGACAGAGCTTTCACAAAGTATCCCTAACCACAACTGTATAAGCTGGGGCTATTTTACAGTTGCATCAGTTGTGTCAGCTGAGTCCCAAAGTTTAACTGACTTGCCTGTGGTTACATAGGAGGTACCTAAGATGGGCTTTGAACCCAGGCCTTCAGGATTCTGAGTTCTGTGTTTTCTTCACTCTGCCACATTGCCTCCATACTGAACTTAGAAAGCAGTAAGAGAGGCAAACTGTCTAGAATGAGGGCAATGTTAGTATCCCTGGATTCTTCCTGGTTAGGACCCGTCTTGCGTATATTGTTTAATTCTGAACACATTTTGGAAGGACATTGATGAACTGGAGTGTGTTCAGAGGATGGTGACTGGGATGGTGATGACCCTGGACACCGCATCATCACAGGATCAGTTGAAAGAATGAGGAATGTTCATATTGGAAACATTTAGGAAGGACATGGTACAAGGTGTTTTCAAGTATTTGAAAGACTGTCAGCTAACAGAAGGATTAGGCTTGGTCTGCTTGACTTTAGGGGATATGATTAAAAGCTCTTGGTGGAAATTGCAAATAAACAGGTTTTGGTATGATGTAAAGAAAGAGTTCCTAATTATTATACTTGTTGTCATTGTGTTGTTCAGTTGTTTCAGTCCTATCTCACTCTTCATGATCCTATATGGGGTTATTTTGGCAAAGATACTGGAGTGGTTTGCTATTTCCTTCTCTAGATCATTTTAAAGATGAGGAAACCGAGGCAAACAGGGTTAAGTGACTTGTCCAGGATCACATAGTTAGGAAGAGTCTGAGGCCAGATTTGAACTCAGGAAGATGAGTCTTCCTGACTTCAGGCCTAGCACTTTATTTACTGTACCACCTAGCTGCCCCCAAGTATACTCTAGGTAGCCAGATGTGAAATGGGTTGTCTCAGAAGGACTTTCTTATTACTGGAGGTCTTCAAGTAGATGACCTCTTATACTGTAACCAGCACAGTTGTATGGCCCAGCAAACAGCTGAATAAAAGAGAGATGGGATGTATTTGATAGTCTGTTTATTACAGAACCATTTCATACAGAGCCAAGATACAAGAAAATCATAAGGCTTATATTCCCTATAGCAGAAATTCTTATGTAACCAGAATGTAAGGACCCTCCTTTGGAATCCACCACTCCCTACCCCAGCCCAAGGCTAATTATTCATTAAGACTTCATCCTAGGACCAAGTCCAGAGATACAAACAAACAGGGAGTCACAAACAAGACTTGCTAATTAACTACCCTGAAACTTCTTTAGATTTTCATAGGACCAATGAAAGTATCCATCCAACAAGATTATACTCTTCCTGCATATCTGCCTAGTGACCTCATAGAAGAGGGGGAGCATTTCCTTAATGGGGTCAGGGGACCCCTGAAAATCTGCTCTACTACACTCTTATACAGAATGGTTGTACCGAGAAATCCTGTTCAGGTGTGTTTGTCTAGACCACCCCTCAGATTTCTTTTTCCAACTCTAACAGTGAGTAAATCAGGTCATCACATAGAATGCAGATATGAGAGCTAAACTGTAATCAAATCAGATGTTATTTATAATGAGATAATATTTATAAAAAGGCACTTAGCAAAGTATCTGGTATGTAGTAGGAACCACATAAACGCTTATTCCTTTCCCTTCTCCTAATTGTGCATGAATAACTCGTCAAGGGAAAGAGGATTTGTAGGATGCTTGGATTTTCCAGGTCATTTCCAGTACCATTACTAGTTATCTAAGACTTGGAATTTCTCCACCCAACATCTTCCCTCTGCCTGTGCTGTGCCTTACTGACCACACTGGAATCAATCCTCTGTGAGTGGGGGGTTTTTCTATGAAGCAGCTCCCCTCCTCCCCTACAAGGGAGAATGTGATAAAAAAAAAAAAAAGAAATCTTGATATTATCACTAGATTGTTTGCTTTGTGTAAACATTCATAGACTTGAAATCAGAAGACTTGTGTCTAAGTCAAGGTGAAGAGGAGAGTACTGTACTTCGAGTCAAAGGACCTGGATTCAAATTCAAATTCCACTTCTACTCATTTCCTGCAAAACACTTCTTCCACCTCTCTGAGTATAACTTTTCTCATTTGTAAAAATGAAGAGATTGGATTAAGTGATCTCTAAGGTCCCTTTGAGATATAAATTCTATTTTTCTATTGGTTCTATGGTCTTGGTCAGGTTCCTTAACTTCTCTGAACCCATTTCTTCATCTCTAAAATGGTAATAATAACACTTGCACTATGATCCAAACATTATTTGGAGGATCAAATAAGGTAACGCATGAGAAAAGAACATTCTAGGCCTGTCAGCTATGATTATCCGCATCAGGTAAATTTAATCAACATATTTAGTTCCTTCCCTCAGCCCAGTGTCCTTCCTAAGACTTTCTCATTAGTACACAATTTTGCACGTGATTCCTTCTACCAGTTCTGGCAGGGGTTATATACCCCAAGAAAAGGCACATTCTCTCTTTATCCAACTTCAAGATAACTGGAGAATGAGAACAGTAAATTCCCAGATAGGAAAATGCTTTACCTAGCCCCAAGCTGGTGGAGTGGGCATTGCTGCTGTTCCTGGCCTCAGAAACCCTTATTATTCTGATTTTTAAGGTTCTTGGAACTGTTAAAGGGACATTGTGTTTGCTGGGAATGAGCTATTTCTGAAAAATGTCCCCCTGGGTGTGTGCCTTTTGTTAACCATATGTTGTCTTCTCATTCCAGTTTCTGAATCTAAATGTGGGCCTCTCTCTTTAAAGGGAAAAGAGTGATCCATAGATAAGACTCAAAAGGTACAATTCACAATCATAGCACCATTTTCTTTCTTTCTTTCTTTCTTTCTTTTTTTTTTTGCTTTTTGGGGGGCAATTGGGGTTAACTGACTTGCCCAGTGTGTCAAGTGTCTTGAGGCCACATTTGAACTCAAGTCGTCCTGATTCCAGGGCCAGTGCTCTATTCACTGTGCCACCTAGCTGCCCCACACCATTTTTTTAATGAAATGTATTGAGAGATGAAGCAAAGCACACTGGATAGAAGGATGGTTTCAGTCAGGAAGACTTGGGTTCAGTTGTGGCTTCTGACACATGCTGATCATATGATCTTGGCAAATATTCTAACTTCTCAGGGCCCCAGGCAACTCTAAGTTTGCAGAAAAGATGCTGATTTGTATTGGTAAAGGGAGTCTCCTACAGCAAGGGAATCACAGGGGGCATCTAGATGGTGCAGTGGACCCTAGAGTCAGGAGCACCTGAATCCAAATCTGACCTCAGACGCTTACTAGTTGTGTGATCCTGGGCAAGTCACTTAACCCCAATTGCCAGAAAAGAAAAGAGAAAAGGAGAGAAAAGAAGATAAAAGAAAAGAAAAGGAATCACAGGTCCAGAACAAACAGAAAATGCATTCAGAATTCATTCAGATTAATATTTCCTCTACTCTTCTCTCAATGGCACTTGCCGTGATCTTCACGTGTTTATTCAGTTCAGTTCCTTTTCTTCTCAGAAGTGACATGCTTCCTGCTTTTCAATTTCCTGCTGAAGTTTTCTAGGGGTCAAGGAGCTGGTCTTTTGTGTCTTCCATGCAGACATAAGGAATTTAGGATATTGGGGGAGCATAATAAGTACCAAGTTGAATAATAATAATAATAATAATAATAATAATAATAATATACTTCTATAGAACTTTGAGATTTCTAAAATGTCTTTCCCTTCACCACCCTGTGAATTATGTAATGAAAATAATATTATAGCGGATAGGTGACATAGTGGATCAAGTGCTGGAGCTGGGGTCAAGAAACATGATTCTAATCCTGCCTCAGACACTTGGGAAGTTAATTAACCTCTCTCAGACTCAGTTTATTCATCTGACAAATGAGGTTGATAATAGCACCTACCTCACAGGACTCTCATGAGGCTCAAATGAAAGAACAGAATGCATGTAAAGCACTTTGAAACTTTCAAGTGCCATATAAATGCTAGTTATTATCTCACTTTTATAGATTAGATCACTAAAACATAGGATATGTGACTTGCCCATGGTCCTACAACTAGTGTTAGATCCAAGACTTAAATTAGATTTCCTGAACCTGATTCCAGCATTCTCATCCATTTATTTATTTAATTCTTTTTTTTTTTCAGTTTGATGGAAATTGTTTTTTTTTTTAATTTT
>CM053580.1:289734072-289747376 GCA_028627135.1 Pseudochirops cupreus | reverse complement strand
ATCATATTAATAAACAGATTAAAAATGAAAACTTATTAAATTTTTTATTACATATTTCCATCAAGCTGGAACCAAGTACCATTTTTAATATGATAACTTTAAATAGTGCAAATTAGAATAAGGTGACAAGGGGCAGCTATGTGGTGCAGTGAATATAGCACGGGCTCTGGAGTCAGGAGGACCTGAGTTCAAATATAACCTCAGACACTTAACACTTACTAGCCGTGTGACCTTGGGCAAGTCACTTAACCCCAATTGCCCTGCCCTCTCCTCTCCAAAAAAAAAAAAAAGAATAATGTGACAACTTAATGAGATTCATTTTTCCATTAATCAGGAACTAACTGTATGATTTTGGTCATCACTCTCCTGGTTCTACTTACGTCACTTTGAATCAGTTTATACAAGTTTTGCCAAGTTTCTCTGAATTTTTTATTTTTATTTCTTTTATTTTTCTTTCATTTCTTAACAGCACAATAATATTCCATTACAGTCACCTACTACAATTTGTCCTATCACTTCCTCACTGATAGTCACCCACATTCCTTTTAGTTCTTTGCTACTACAAAAAAAATCCTGTCATAAATATTTCTTTTACTTCTTTTGGGCTATGTGCCTAATAAGTAGTACCAAAAACCCCTTCAAAAGTCAATACTTTCGTCTTTTCCCTTGTCTGTTTTCTAGCCAGGCACAATTGCTTACCTGTGGACCTTGGGCTGTTCATAGCATTGTAGTGTTGTCTGTTTCATGAAGGAGTATATTAAAAACACCTGGCTGAGCAACGACTTTTTGACTCAATTTCCAAGTCACCTCCAAATTTTGGGTGTCTCATATTACCTTTCTTCCTGACATCATGCTTTGCCCTGATTTCTGTATTCTCCTGATTGCCTCCCAAAATTGTTGCATTGCTTTGTCCTACAGTTTGGCTATTCTTACATCACTATCTGTCCATCTGGTCACAAACCCCATGCTTGCTGTGACCTCTTGTTTCCACAAGTATGTCCGATGACTACTCCTATGGACTCTTTACTGCTTCCTGAAGGTCCTGCCGCATCTGTCTTGCTGGCATCATTCTACCTTGTTTTATGTTCTATGATCCATCATCTTGGTGTGATAAAAGGGGTAACAGGATCAAGCTAAAGGGTTAAGAACATAGGGAAGTTTTGCAAAGGTAAGAAATTATGAGTAAGAGGACACATTGTTTTTGGTTGATGTATTCGTTTTGCTGGGGTTTTTTTTTAGTTTTTAAAATTTTTTGTTATATTTTTATAATTTGTTATAATTTTGTCATTATATTTAATAACACATAATATTATAATTTTACTCTTGGGCAAAGGGATATAGTGGGAAATGTTAGTGATGTAAAAACAGAAGATATCAATAAAAAAAATAGGAGGAGTAGGATGGTGGAGTAGAGAGAGAGCAGGCCACAGAGTCAGAGAGACCTGGGTTCAAACTGTATCTCTGAAACATACTGGGATCTCAGGCAACTCTCTAAACTACAGGTTATAGAGGAGTTATCATTGTGCATGGAGACTACAAGTTACTCATTGGTAGCCAATGATAACAATAAAATCACTGTGGGCATCACACACACACATACATGCAAATAATTATATATATATATATATATATATATATATACATACACACACACATATATAAATATATGTACATATACACACATATATAAATATATGTGTATATATAGATACATGTGTGTATGTGTATGTGTAACACTGGACATGGAGTCAGAAAGACCTGAGTTCAAATGCAACCTCAGACACTTACTAGTTGTATGTTCTTGGGCAAGTCAATTAACCTCTGTTTGTCTTAATATACTGGAGAAGGCAATGGCAGACCACTCCAGTATCTTTGCCAAGAAAACTCCATGGACAGTATTGGCATGCTATGGTCCACGGGGTCTTGAAAAGTTGGACACACCTGAACAACAATATATAAATGCATATACACAGAACTATGCACATGTGTGTGTATACTGACTGTGCCCATATAACATAGATAGATAGATAGATAGATGGAAAGAGATATAGATGGATAGATAGATGGATAGATAGATAGATAGATAGATAGATAGATAGATGGATGGATGGATAGACAGATAGATAGACAGACAGACAGACAGACAGATAGATAGATAGATGGAACCCATATCTATCTATCTTTGTCATGTGAGTATAGTTCATCACATAGGGAAGGAGAAAAGTCTCTTTACCCTTTCCTATTAGCTTTTTCCTCCCCTAGTTGAGGCTTCTGTGATAGATTGTACCCACATGACATGAGTCTACTATTTTTCTAATTGGTCCATAACACATGGCCTTTTACTATCCTCCATCTGTCCAGGATTTAATTGTCTGACTTTA
Organism: Pseudochirops cupreus; assembly: GCA_028627135.1. NCBI lineage: Eukaryota > Metazoa > Chordata > Mammalia > Diprotodontia > Pseudocheiridae > Pseudochirops > Pseudochirops cupreus. The sequence continues at coordinate 289,744,995 of CM053580.1, read as the reverse complement.
TTTGCTGCAGAATGTAAATAAACCAGGAGTTTTGAGCCAATTTTCAAATTCAAGCACCATTTGAAATGAGATATTAATTCCATTCATGTGTATGAGTGTGTGTGTGTGTGTGTGTGTGTGTGTGTGTGCACGTGTGTGTAATGTGTTAAAGAGGGATCTTGGAGCAGCAACACTGTTACAATTGATCCCTGATGTAAAAGCTGAAGAAGACTTTTGGTTACTATAGCAGTATGTCAAGTCTGGCCTTGGTTATCTTAGAGCCTCTCCTCACACAATATTTCCATTAGCCTTCCATGGTAACTATGTGCCTGCAATGAAGTAGAGAAAATGCCCCCACAATGCACAAGGGTAACATCCACTCATCTGAGTTAAATGAAGCTCAGGCATTCTGTAGAAAAATTCTGGTTCTAAGTACTCAGGTTTCTGTATTCATCAGAACCAATTCTCGTCATACTTTATGGAATCTTGAATCTTACACAGTCACAGAACAGATGGGCTGCAGCCATGATTCTGTACAAATGTAAATCATTTTTAAAATGAAATGGGCTTGAGAAAGACACACCAGGTGCAAATTTCCCATGATGGTTGGGTTGGGGGTTGGATGGGAGTGGATAAGTCAACTCAGGGAACTCTCATTATTTGCTCAGCTGGTTGGTTGCACATGCCAGTGTTTTGAGAAAATCTATTCCACAGTCTCAAGAACAAGCAGGGCAAGCACTGCATGGTCTCCTCTTTCTTTCTCAGCCTCTGTTCAGCAGCCACCAGCAGGGGGGAAACCTCAAGATTTTTTGGACAAGGTCCAGAAAGGCTCAAATTCCAAATGCTTTTTTAATAGTGTGTAAAATTCCATCCACTCACTTACATATGTTCAAATACCCCTGTCACACTTGGTCTGGGACTGGAGGGACTCAAGGAAAAATACTAACTGAAAATGGTTTTGGTATTCGAGACTTTGTCCCAACACACACACACACACACACACACACACACACACACACACACACACACACACACACACACCTTAGACCCTGAGCTTGGTTTTTCTGTAATAATTATAGAGTACTCTGCAAAATCATCAAGGTAAGCATGCCTACAGCTTTGCTGTGTCAGTCTGTTTTTCTTACAGCCCTGAAAAAGGGGAAAGACTGCAGGAGCTGCTAGTTCTCTAGTGTAAAATGAAGGACATGGGATGTGGGCTGCACAGAGAACAAAGAGAACCCAATGGGCAAGGAATCCAGAGATAGTGTCACACATCCAAAAGGAGCCAACTGGGGACCTGGTGTGCAGGCCAGCCCTTTGTCTGCATGTGTCCAGTACTCCAGAAAGCAGCATTCTCAGTGGGATCACTTTGACTCATATGAAGAATGGGCACCACGCTCCTCAATGCTTTTCTCCTGTGGTTTTTTTACATAAGTGGTCCACAAACAGAATGAAAAGGAAGAATGGATGTCGATCTCTCACTTGCTTGCTGAGTACTCATCATTGAAGATTTAAAAAGGTTGTAGATGAAAACCAGTTTGATGAATAGTGATAGCCCCCAGTCCTCCAGGAGGTAAGGAGTGGTTGTTATTACCCCATTGTACAGATGAAGCAGCAGAAGAAAAAAGACCTGCACACTCAAAGCCTCTCTTTGTGAAGCACGTGTTTAGGGAAATGCTGCTTCTGGGTTCTGGAAATGACATGCTGTGATAAAGCACAGGGCTTTTGTTGTATCTCTAAGGGAATCGGAATAAGATTAAATCCTTATGAAAATACTCAATCCTTCTGCCTCCCACTTACATTAAAAGGATTACTGGAAGCTCTAGATAGAGGGAGAGACTTTTGTGAAGGAGAAAGATATTTCCAGTGCTGCTGATTCAAACACATTGAAGATGAGAGGAAGACAGGCCACTAGATTTATCCAAAGTTGCAGGGAAGAAAGGATCCCATTTAAGTGAACTTTGCAAAAAATTGAATGTAAGCTCTTTGAGGGCAGAAGCTATTTTCCATTTTGGTCTCTGTGTCTGCACTATCTGACATGGTGTCTTACACATAGGAGGCCTGTAGCAAATGCTTTTTAAATTAAATTAAATTTGTTATTATTTTTTCTAACTCAGTAAAATAATTTTTTGGTAATTTAATTGGTATAGCATCAAATATTTTAATTAGTTTAGGTAAAATTGTAATTTTTATTATATTGGCCCTGTCTACCCATGAACAACGACTATTTCTCTAATTATTTAAATCTGATTTTATTTGTATGAAAAAAAGATATATGTTCTAAAATATTTAAAGCAGCTCTCTTTGGGGTGGCAAAGAACTGGAAATTGTGGGGTTTCCCATCAATTGAGGAATAGCTAAACAAGTTGTGGTATATGATGATGACGGACATACAACTGTGCTATAAGAAATGAAGAGCTCAATCTTAGAAAAATATGGATAGACTTGCAAGAAATAATGAAGAGTGAAATGAGCAGAAAACAAAAGAATTTTGTATACAGTGACAGCAATATTGTTTTAAGAACAACTTTGAGCCCATAAGTAATTTTGCCTATTATAGATACAAGGGACCTATGAAGAAAGATGTTATTCATATCCAGAGAAAGAATTTATAGATGTATAGAATTGTTTTATATATACACACACATCCATCCATACATACATACACATATTTGTGTCTAATGGTAGACATCTCTAGGTTGGGGAAGAAGGGGAGGAAGGAAAAAAAGGAAAAAAGAAAGTTACATAACTCTATTATGTATCTAAAAGAAATAGCAAGTTATAAATAAAAGATTTGCAGTTTCATGTGCAATCATCCTTTTTTCTATTCTACTCTGATATGGAAATGCTTGTCTTATTTCTTAAGTTCAGAATAAAATGAAATCTTTAAAAAGAGATAATAAAGTACAATTAAAATTTTTTTAAATGCATTGAATGTGTTTAAATCATACTGCATATTTCTTGAGTACTTAAACTCTTCCATATTGATCATCATGTATTATACTGTGATGGTGATTGCCTAAGAGCTATCAGGCCATATAGGGCAATTAACTCCTTATTGCTCTTGTATCATTGTTTAGTTGATTAGTCATGTCTAACTATTCATGACCCCATTTGGGATTTTCTTGGCAAAGATACTGGAGTAGTTTGACATTTCCTTCTGCATCTCATTTTATAGACAAGGAAACTGAGACAAGCAGGGTTAAGGAACTTGACCAGGGTCATATACCTATTAAGTGTCTAGGGCCAAATTTGAACTCAGGTCCTCCTGACTCCATCACTGGTCCTGTATCTGCTACACCATCCAGCTGCCCCAATCCTACATTAAAAGACTCCCTATTGCCTATTGGTTCTTGCATCTGCTTAAGATTTTTTAAACTTTCTCCCATACTCTCAAGCAGCCATGCTTTCTATCACTTCTAGTTGTTGTCAGTATCCTTGTTTCCAGTGGCCCTCTCCTTTTTCCTGAATCTTCACTCTCCTTATTCCCTGCAGTAAATCACTCCTATTTTACTGCTTCTGATGTCCTGTGGGCTTGGAATCCAACTTGTGCAGTATGTTAGAGGGAATAGTCACGAGGCCTTGAAAAGACTATCAGATTGGAAGTCAGAGATCGTCTGTTCAAATGCTGGCCGGCCCACTTCCTACCTATGTGACCTTGTGTGCAAGGTCATTTAGCTTCTCCAGGCTTCAGTTTCCCCACCTGCTAAAGGGAGTTAGACTAGATGACCTCCAAAGTTCCTTCCAGCTATGAAACCTAGTCTCTGGCCTTATGCTTTATGATACTGATTTTTACCATTCGGGTGAGTTGTTTTTTACTCTTTTTAGATCAGAGGAGGACTTCCAAATTGTTGATGCTTCCAAAGAACTGACCTAAATGAGATATTAGTTTCCCGTCTTTGCCCTTCTGAGCCTTTTCCCCCACCCCCTCATCATTCTCTTGCTCCTCATAAGATTCTTAGTTGGGTTTGTTCCTTGGAACATTGGCATTCAGGGGCCTGGCAATGGTGCCACTTGGTAGAGATTCTTTTGAGCTATTTTGTTCTGAATGATACACAGTCTGTCATTGTTAAATATTAAATCTCCAGGCCAAATCCTATTAAGGAAATGGATTTCTTTATTTGCTTTCAAGGTAGCTTGAAAGACCTCCATGGAAGGCTCCTCTATAGATAAGGGATGTTGTTGTTCAGTCATTTTCAGTCATGTCTGACTCTTCATGACCCCATTTGGGGTTTTCTTGGCAGAGATACTGGAGTGGTTTGTCATTTCCTTCTCCAGCTCATTTTACAGATGAGGAAATGAGGTAAACAGGGTTAAGGGACTTGCCTAGGATCACACAGCCAAGCAGTATCTAAGGCTAGGTTTGAACTCAGGAAGACAGTCTTCTTGACTCCAGGCCTGGCACTCCATCCACTGAGCCACGTAACTACCCTATAGCAGGGTTATGTTGGATCAAATGAGATGAGAACCTTAATCTTCTTAATTGTGGTCCTGGTCTTGTGGGAGTTATTTTCCTTTTAGGCTGTAGGATATAATCAAATTATAAGTACCATAGGGACAAAGATTCTTCCTTCCTTCCTTCCTTCCTTCCTTCCTTCCTTCCTTCCTTCCTTCCTTCCTTCCTTCTTTCCTTCCTTCCTTTCTGTTTCTTTCTTACTTTTTCTCTCTTTCTCTATCTTTCTTTTTCTTTCTTTTTTTCTCCCTTTCTTTTTTGACTCCATAACCCCAGCACACTGCACAATAATGGCATATCATACATATTCAATAAATGCTTGTTTAATTAAATTGAATTGATTTAAGGCATGAGCCCAGGACCAGGTTACAGAGACCATAGTGTAAAGCAATTGCTAGAAAAGAAACAATCTTTTTGGATAGAAAAGCTAACATATTTGTCTTTGAGAACTCCAGAATTGAGGAGCTCTTTATTATGTGATTCATGGTTGACAAAGATGAAAATTTTTCCTATTGCATTGCCTGTGCCTAACCATCTGTTTGTACCTGTCTCCAAGGTATAAACTTTCTTCTTAGAAGAGCTATTCAGAATGATAGCTCTATATAAAAAAGAAGAAAGAAGCAAGGGGAAAAATGTTATATGGAGGAAGAGAAGAAGAGAGATTCTTAAGGTATAAAGTTTTTTTAGCAGGAGAGACTCCACAAACTTTTTAATGTATTGATTTTGAGGTAGAATCACAAAGTCATAAAATCTTGGTGTTGGAAAACACCTAAAGAACATTATGTTCAGTCTCCAAGCAAGTGCATTAATCTCTTCTATATCATAAACTTGCAGATGGAAGGAATCTTAGAAACCATTTAAATCCAAATATTTCATTTTACAGATGAGGAAACTGAGGCTCAGGGAAGTAATGTGAGTGGCTCGAGATGAAAGATAGGAAGTAGCAGAGGCAAGATTCAAACTCAGTTTCTATGACTCCAAGTTCAACACTCTTCTTTACTGAATCACACTACACCCCTGAAATGTCATCAACCAATTTATACTCGAATACCTCCACTGATGTAGAACTTATTACTTCAAGAGAGAACCTGTTCTGTGGCTGGACAACTCTAATTGTTAAGTAGTCCATCCTTATACTAAAGTAAAAATTGTCTTGCCATAACTTTCATCTATTGATCCTAGTTCTTTCCTGTGGAATAAAGTAAGTAGTACAATCATTCTTTCTCATAATATTCCTTCAAATGTTTGAAAACCATTATTACGCCCTCACTGAGTCGTCTCTTATAGGAATTAAACTTCCTAGTTCCTTCAACCATTCTCTCTGCAACATGATTTTGAATTCCCTCCTCAACCTGTTTGGCTTCTCTGGAGGTGATAAAGATTCTCAATATCCCTCTTAAATGTATTCCCAGGATGGAACGGAAAACCTCCAGTAGAGAGAGCAGAGGGGCCTGCCTTGTCCTATCTTCCTTTTGTCTATCCAAACCAGAGTCCATTCTCTTTTCCCCAAAAATCTCCCTTTTACCAAACTTCCTAATTTCTGTTAAAGGCACCGCCATTCTTCTAGTGTCTCATTTGTAATGTCATTGTTATAATTAGCTAGCTTCTCTCTCTCTCTCCATATTCAATGACTTGCCAAATCTTTCTCTAATTCCATACCATCTCATAACCAAACTCAGATCATCATCTTCAGTACCTCATTACCTCTCGCCAAGACTTGTGAAAGTAATTGGCTTCCTTTCCTTAAGTCTGCTGCACTCCAATCCGTTCTCCACAACTGCCAAAGTGATTTTCCTTAAGCACAAATCTAACCAGGTCATTCCCCTCCTCAAAAACAAAAAAACAAACAAACAAAAACCTCCTCTGGTTATTCCCTATTATCTCTAATATTAAACGTATATTTCTGTCTTTGAATTTAAATCCCTTCACAACCTGGCCCTCACCTCATTATATACTACTTCCATTTCCATACTCTACAATCTAGCCAACCTGGCCTTCTCTGTTCCTCCATCTCCCATCTCCGTGCATTTGCATTGGCGGTACCCATGCTCAGATGCAGTCTTCTCACTTCTGCCTCTTAGAATTTTTCTCTTTCTTTAAGATGCAGCTCAAGTAATACTTTTTACATGAAGTACTTCCTGATTCCAACTGCTGGTACCTTGCTCCCTAATATAGTTATTTAATGTTTATTCTATATATATGTATAAAGCATACATGTCGTTTCACCTGCTAGATTCTAAGTTCCTTGAGAGTAGGGATGGTTTCATTTTTTGTATTTGTATCCCTTATTATTGAGTCATTTTTCAGTTGTGTCTGATTCTCTGTGACCCCATTTAAGGTTTTCTTGGCAAAGATACTCGAGTGGTTTGCCATTTCCTTCTCCAGATCGTTTTACAGATGAGGAAACTGAGACAAACAAGGTTAAGTGACTTGCCCAGGTTCACATAGCTAATAACTGTCTGAGGCCAAATTTGAACCCAGGAAGATTAGTCTTCCTGCCTCCAGGCTTGGCACTCTATCCACTATGCCACATGTATTTGTATCCCTTACACCTAACATAATTCTTAGCACAATCATAGGTACGGAATATATATTCTTTTACATTAATGCAGTCAATAATGCATGCTTTTAACAGCCTGGCCTGAGAATTCATCCATCCTCTTTGCTCCCGTTTTTGCTGTCTGCACTCTAGCTCAGATATTTACAAGAGGAGTGCCACCTTAGACCTCATTCTTTTCGGAGGTTTTGTGATCCAGTGAAAATAGCATGAACTCTGGAGACAGAGGACCTGGGTGTCAATTCTGCCTCTGTTGCTTTACTTAACTGTGTGACCCTGGGCAAGTAGAAAGGTGGGGGAAGTGCTGGACCTCTGAGGTTCCTTCCTACAATGTTCTTCCTACAATGTTCTACCTCCAAATTCTTGAGCTCCAATTCCACCTTTCTGATCATTCTCTTTTGTCTCTTCCTCTCTTCCATTGCCTTCCTCCTCTTAAGTCTACTCACTCTCCTCACTGCAGCCTCTAGTTCTTTAATCCCTTGTGCCTTTTTTAGGCCATCACTCAATCTGGTCTCACTTCCCTCCCTGTACAGTCTTTTTTTTCCTTCCAATTATCAAGCATTAATTTTTTCTTTTTATCTTCCTTTGCCCACTGAAAGAAAGAAGGAAGAAAAGGAAGGAAGGAAAGATCGATGGAAAGAAGGAAGAGAAAAAAACATTTATATTATATAACCTTGTCAAATAAAATAAATTTCTCCCATTAGCCACACTTAAAAATGTCTTTCTGAGTTTGTTCATTAGTTAATCATCTCTTTGTCCAGAGGTGGGCAGCACTCTTCTTCACTGATTCTCGGCAATCAATGTTGATCATTGTGTTGAATCAGAGGTTTTAAGTCTTTCAAAGTCATCTATTTTTACAATATTCATGTTTAGCATAAATTATTTTCCTGGTTCTGCTTAGTTCATTCTGCCTCAGTTCATATGAGTTTTCTCATCTACTTTGTCACTTCTTATCACACAGTAGTATTTCATTACATTCATATACCGTAATTTGTTTGGTCACTTCCCAGTAGAAGGTCACCCCTTTAGTTTTCAGGTCTTTATGAAGGAGAACTGTTTATATATGTAGAATCTTTTTCTCTTTCATCTCTTTGGGGTGTAGGCCTAGTAGTGGCATCACTGGGCCAAAGGGTATATACAGTTTAGTAGTACTTTGGTCTTAACCCTATTGTTAAACAGTTTTGAAAGGAACTGTTCTCCATATTTGAATCCTTCGCCCACTTGTCCTTACAGTGTTTATACGCTCTCACAACCTTGAGTAAACCTCAGTATTCTCTGCTCCAATTTCCAACACATTGAAGACAGTCATTAAACTGTATGAAGTGGGTACACTACCAATCCACAATATTCTACCTCAACTGAGCTCTCACTTTTCCAAGATAATCCTTTATTAACTTTGTTTTTTACTCACAAAATATTCCTCACAGTCATTGTTCCCAACCTTCTCTTTCCTCAGATCTCAAAATCTCTCCCCATTTCTCTCTTTCTTAGAGACCTTAACTTAAATTTTCCTTAGGCCAAGGCCATTTGTCATGAGCTCCCTCATCTTCCATTTTCCAGGCATCACAGCCTCTTGTTTGCTAAAGTATTTACTAAAGTTTCTCTAATCCATTTGCTGATAGAGCATGGTGTCCACCATGATGATTTCTGCTAATTCCTGGACCTTTAGTGTCAAGTCATCCCATAGGTGTGACATGAATTTAATAAAGCTTATCTGTGGTTGGTCCTAGCCCAAGCAGTTAGAACATGGTATGACACCAAAGACAGATTCAAGCCTCCTACATCTGCATCCCTTTCTCTTAGCAGATGACCTCACATCCTACTGTAATGAGAAAAATCAAAGTCATTCATTGGGAGCCCCCCCATCTCCACTCTTTCACACCTCAAAGTCTTTCACCCTCTCCTCATATGTCCAGTTTCACTGGATTATGTGGCCTTTTCTTTTTGCCAAGGCTAACCTCATCTTCTTTTCCCTTTTAACCCAGTCTCAGTTCTCCTTATACAGATATCTACCTATATATTCAGCACTAATCCCTGCCCTGAACTTCTCTCAACCATGGACACAGTGCTTGACATGTAGTAAGCACTTAATAATCTATCTATCTATCCTTTAGTTTTTATTCCCTTTCTCTTTCTATCTCTCTGTCTCTGTCTCTCTCAATTAAAATTGTCCAATCTACAAAAAAAGAGACTGAGACAGAGCTCTGAGTCAATGGCACTTTGTTAAAGGGTCGATGGTCCTCTCTAATGAAGTGGTGCTCAGATCTTCCTCATGATCTGAGATGCCCCCTTCTCACAGGACCTTGTTTTTCTAGGGTTTGATACTCAAATATGAAAAAGAGGTATAGTAAAATATAGAATCTCATTGGTTGATAAACCTCACTCTTGAGGGCAAAAAGAAAAAATGACATCAGCAGGGGGTCACAGTTTGGGTGAGGCATGGGACACCTCCACTAACTAAGTGGTCATAAGACGTTCATAAGATGGTCACCTGTCCATATTGGACAAGAGAGAATGGTCCAGAGGTACAAAAACAAGTTGGGGGATTTTCCAAAGCACCAAGATATATCACCCATGGAATCTGAGTAAAACAGGATGGAGATATTTTTGTCAGCATTCCTGAGGTCACACAAGTAAGCTTCATAACTAGTAAACAAGTATTGAATATTACTTTAAAGTTTGAGGCCCCCCCATAAGAACCCATCTAAGTCTATATGATTCATGTAAAATATCAAACTGATTAATACTGATTGGAGTAGAGTAGGGATCTGAATGAATTATTTCTCACCTCTCTCTCTCTCTCTCTCTCTCTCTCTCTCTCTCTGTCTCTCTCATACGCAGTCTCTCCCTATTTACTTGGTATTTCTCAGCTGTCTGCAAACATGCCTAGATCCACACTACCCTTAAAAATACAATCCATCAAATGTCATCCAATTTCTTCCCATTCATTGCTAAACTCTTTGTAATCCACATTCACTGCCTCCAGAACCTCACTGCCCATTAACTCAGCAATTTCTTACAGTCTTGCAAGCCCCCAAACTCTACCAAGCCTGTTCTCTCAAAGATCACCAATGACTACAAATTAAATCCAATGATCATTTTCCAGTCCTCATTTTCCTTGACTTTTCTGCAGCATTTGACAACACCAACAGTCCCCCTATTGAGTAATTTCTCCTCCCTTGGCTTCTATGACACTCCTACAACCTGACTGGTTTTTTTTTTCTGTTTTGGATTATAAGATCATATACACATAGCTCTAAAACTAGAAGAGACCTCAGAGACTGCCCAAGCCAACTTCATCTTACTGATGAGGAATTAAGGCTTTGGGAGTTAAGTGTCTTGCTCAAGGTCACAAAAGTAGTGGTATTTGAACCCAGGTCTTCTCATTTCAGATGCACTGCTCTGTTTCATCATGATTTCTTTCCCTGGTTCCCCCCTCTTCCTGCCTTTTGCCTTGGGGGTTCCCCCAACTTCTTTTTCATTTTTAAAAATCTGAACTTAAACACCAACAATAAAAGAGCTTTTCTATACACAGAGCAGAACACAAAAAGATGATTCTCCATGAAACCACAGATCTCCATTTCATGCCATTTGCTTTTAAGCAAAAGTATATAATAAATCTTGCATCTAACTTCTCAAACTATCTTTTTATTCTCGGCTTTCGTTTGTCCATTAAAAAAAAAAGCTTAAATGGCTTTATTTTTATCATCACTATTGCTAACCCTCCTTTCTTCCCTGTTGAAAAGGAAGGGGAAAAAATCACCTTGTAATAAGTAAGCATAATCAAGCAAAATTAATCCACACAGTAAACTGGTCCAAAAATATATCTCTTTCTATACTTTCTGCACTGCGTCAGAAGTTTAATTCAAACTTCAGTACTTCCTGAGAAGTTCAAAACTCTGTTCTCTTTATTTTTATTTTAATTGCTCACACC
>CM053580.1:289719462-289733972 GCA_028627135.1 Pseudochirops cupreus | reverse complement strand
CCTACCTCAATATTCTTTAAAGAAATTAAGGTTCTATTGTACACAGTAACAATAATATTGTGCAATGACCAACTTTGATAGACTTAGTTTTTCTCAACAATGCAAGGATCTAAGACAATTCCAAAAGACTAATGAAAGAAAATGCTGTCCACATCCAGAGAAAGAACTATGGAGTCTGAATACAAATTGACACATACTATTTTCTCTCTTTTTTTGTTTCTTCTTTCTCATGATTTTTCCCTCTGGTTCTAATTCTTCTTCACAACATGACTAATGTGAAAATATGTTTAATATGATTGTACATGTGTAGCATGTATCAGATTGTATACTATCTTGGGGAGGGTAAGGAGAGAGAGGAGGAGAAAATTTAGGACTCAAAATCTTATAGAAGTGAATGTTGAAAACTAAAAATAAATAAATAAAATGTTAAAAAAGAAATTAAGTTTCTGAATGGATACTTGTTCCTTCTCCCATCATTAAAATGTGGGCACCATGTCATTATACAGCTACATACAATTGCTCAAATAAATTTATCTTTTTAGATTTCACTAAACTCTTGTGGTTTCCATTTCAAAATTCCTACTCAGCTCTGGTCTTTTCATGAAATTGAAAATTTGTCTATTTTGTTAAAGATCTATTTTTCCCCTGTAGGATCATATTCAGATTTCCAAATGAGTTATTCTTGCTTGTAAGTCTTCTCCCTTTAGCAATACTGTATTCCAAGATCTCTTCTCATTTATATAGAAACCACTAGGTCTTGTATGATCCTTACTGTACTTCCTTGGTACTTAAACTGCTTCTTTCTGGATAATTCCCATATTTTTTTCTTTGATATGGAATCCCTATATTTTGACTCTGACAAACCTAGGACTCTTCCTTTTGAAGCTCCTTTCAGAAGGTGATCTACTGGATTTCCATCTTCACCTCTGTCTCCTTGTAGGCATTTAGACAGAGTCTATTAGTGATCTTTCTTTTGTTACTCTGTTGCTACTGCTGTCATTGCCAGTTGCATTTATTCACTCTGCATTCTGTTATTTGACATGTTTGAGAAGCAAACATTCCCTTCTGTCGAGACTGTTTTTCTTTCTAAAAATGTTTCACTCTTTTTAAAAAATTACCGAATGTCAATCTTTTTTGTTTTGTGTAGTAAAGCTCAGATTCGTAGGATAGATCTCCCTGCACTGCCTCCTGATCTCCATCATTCTATGGAACACATTATTCCATTCCTTCCTCCTTTTTCTAGTTGGTGTGGAATAGTCTTGAGTTATTCAAATCTACTCTCATTTGTATTTGAAAGTCTTTCTCTTCATGGGTTTCAGATGTTATTATTTCTGAATTAAATTGTTAAACTTAGCCACCGTATATCTTGGAGCTTGCAGCTTTGATGTGTTTGTTTTTTTCCCCTGAAGGTGATCTGTGAATTTCTTCATTTGGAATTTCATTTTCCATGTTCAGAAGTTCTCGGTGGTCCTCTTCCATCATTTCCTTCATTATAGTGTTAAGGTTTTGTTGTCCTGTCGTGTTCTTCTGGGAGACCTGTGATTCTTAGTTTGCCTCTTTGCATCTTGCTTTAAGATCTATAGGTTTTGCTTATATAGTGAGCCTATTTATTTTAATGTTACTGCTTATTGCTTCTCTTTTTCTAGGCTGTCCTTTACTTCTGCATATTTAAATTCCCCTTCAACTGTTCTCTTTTGTTCCTTTAGTGAGGCTTGCCATTCCGTATTCAAGTTTTTTCTATTCTGCTCACCATTCTTGCTGTGCAGGACATAAATTCTGCTCTTACAATTATTTCTCTTTTCTCAGGAATGATGTTTTGTGGTTCCATGTTCTCTTCAAATATAACAGGATTCTCTGTCTCATAAAGGCTTGGATCATTCTCCTTTATTTTCCAGTATTTATTCACTGAATTTATTTACTAGATCTGGAGATCATATTTTCTTCTTTTGTTGCTGTTTTTGCTAATGATTTATCTGGGTATGTTCAAGGATTTGAGTTTTTTTCTTCCTGAAACCTTTGATACTTTCAGCTTTTTTTCTCCCTTGTTTTCGTTATCACTCACTTTCTGACCCCCTTTACACTGATTGTAGCTCCTCTGGGGGCTATATCTCAAAGTGTCTCAACCTCCTCCCACACTGAGCAGTTCACCAGCTTAGGTCTCTGCCCCCACCTGACTTCTGGGTAGTCAGAATTAGCCTCATCTGGGTGCCATGCTTTCCCTCAGGTTCAGTGGAGTGCTGCATACTCCTTCCATACACAATGTTCTGTCCCGCTGACCTGTCCTACTCCTCTTTTCTCTAGATATCTGGCCAGGCACCAGTAGTTCAGAGCCTGTTTTCCTCAGCACTGGTAGTTCAGAGCTTTGTAGCACTGCTACTTCGGCATTTCAGTTGCTTTAAGGCTCCTGAAGGTGCTGGCTATCAAGCCCCAAGCAAATTTCCACAGCCTGGACCCAGGTTTTCCACAGAACTGGAAGGGGGGGATGGAACTAAGGTAAAGGGGTAGATTTTGGGGTACGCCTATGTGACTCCCTGGGTTCTGCTAGTACATCATCACTGTCAGTAGCATGGGAGGTAGGAAACAGGTGCTGAGTGAACTCAGAGTCAGTGAGCATTATTTCCTATTTTTTTTTCCTTCTTTTGGATTCTGGATATACCAGACAAGGGATGGGGAACCTGCAGCTTCGAGGCCACATGTGGTTCTCTAGATCCTCAAGTGCAGTCCTTTGACTCCAAACTTCACAGAACAAATCTCCTTAATAAAAGGATTTGTTCTGTAAAATAGAGAGTCAGTCAAAAGGCCATATCCAAGGACCTAGAAGGCCACATGTAGCCTTGAGGCCATAGGTTCCTTACTGTTCTCCTAGACCTTTGAGACAAATGAAGGTGTTTTATCTTTGGTGCATAATTTCTGTTTTGGAGAGGTTTGAATGGTAGTGGGGACCAGAGAAAATGTCTAGTCTACCATATAGTTGCTCATATGACCTAGAAGAAATATCATAGCCTTCTAATAAATTTCTTTGCCTCTAGTCTCTCTAATATTTTCTTCATACAGTTGACAAAAAAATATTTGTAAGGCACAGTTTAAACATATTATTCCTCTAATTTTTAAAAAGAAAATTAAAATTTTCACTGGCTGTCTGTTGCTGATAACATGCAAAACATTTAGCCTGGTATTTAAGGTCTTATAAAACTGGACTTCAACCTTCTTTTGTATTCTTATTTCACATTACACCCCTTCAAACACTTTATGTTCTCTCCAGTTCAGACTACCAGCTGTTTTCCTGAACTCAGCAAGCTAGCTCCTACTTCTGCACAGCTGCAGAGGCTATTCATCATGCCTGGAATGCATGCCCAGGATAAGCTCAGGTGTCAACTTCTCCATGAAATTGTCTCTAATTCTCTCAGCAAAAAAAATGGTCTCCCTCTAAAAATTTTCCTAGAGCACTTTATGTGACTATCCTTTCCCCCCATCACATACTAATTTCATACTTTACTGCGCACAATTTATATTCTTCAAGTGGAATGTAAGCTCCTTGATTCCTGTAAACAATTAGGAAGCACCTACTGTGTATAAGGCACTGTGCTGAAGCTGGGGAATACAATTTTTAAAAATTAAACAGTTTTCACTTGTTCAGGTTGCCATATATTGCAAAATATTTATAACTATGCTTTTTTGTGATAGCAAAGAACTGGAAACAAAGTAGAGGGACATCAATTGGGGAACAGCTAAACGAATTGTGGTACATGAATATAATGGAATATTACTGTATTATGAGAAATGATCAATAAAGAAGAATGGAAAGAACTACGTGAACTGATGCAGAGCAATGTAAGAAAAGCTAGGAAAATTATACATAATGACTACAATGTAAATGGAAAGAATAACAACAACATGATCAAAGTGGATGCTGTAAAATTACAAAGAACAAGCCTGGCCCCAAAGGAGAGACAAGAAAAGACTCCTCCCTTAATTCCTTTGCAGGGGTGGGTGGTAAGGATCAGGTTTTCTCAATGAATTGATACATTCTGCTCATTTTTTTCTCATCTTTCTGTTTTTAGAAAAAAATTCTTTGTTGTAAGGGATAATTCTCTGGGAGGGAGCGGAGGTAAGGATATTCCTCTTGGAGGAAAAATACATGAATAAAATCTATTTTATTTTATTTTATTTATTTACTTTTAGTTTACAACATTCAGTTACACAATCCATTGTTTCAAATTTTCTCCCCTTCCTTCTCCTCCCCTGTTCCCCCCATAGTGACATGAATCAAATATAGGTTCTACAAATACCATCACATTAAACATTGACTAAGTTGTAAAGGACTATAACCAATAGAGTGGACAATGAGAAAGAAGGGACAAGACAAAACAAAACACGGACAAGAGAGCAAGTAGTTTGCTTTAATCCGTATTCACACTCTAGTTCTAAAATCTGTTTTAAACAGGTTTTCATTCAATACAGGAAGCAGCGATGGAAGGAGCTACTCTATGGCATGTATCCTTCTTCAGTATTTCAAGTATCTACCATTTCATTAGTGTGGATGCTCCTTTCACCAAAGCAGATTGTAGCCTCCAGCTATACCATTCCCTGCCCTCATATTTTAGGATTTACCAAGGCTAAAAAAATTCATCACCTTTTGGCTAACCTAGTGATGAGACTCCCTGACCTGAGCAGAGCTGGGCTTCAGACAACAGACCCATAAACCATCAGTAAAACCCTACTCAAAGTCTTCCCAGAGTGGAGGGCCCTGAGTAAGCCTGCACTTTGCTGCCACAGTCTTTGAGAACTCAGGGGGATGTCTATGCCTTGTTAAGAAATTGGAATAGGGGGGCAGCTAGGTGGCTCAGTGAATAGAACACCGGCCCCAAAGTCAGAAGGACTTGCGTTCAAACCTGGCCTCAGACACTTGACACTTAACTAGCTGTGTAACCTTGGGCAAGTCACTTAACCCCCACTATTGCCCAAAAAGACAAATTTGGACTTGATATAAGACAATTAGAACCATACAAAAAAACCCAAAAATTGGAGTAGGAATCCAAGAGAAAGATTAACAGTTACCTTATATATACTTACGTATAACACAGGTATATGCATTGCAGATGAGGACTGTGTAATTTTTAAATCTTTGTATCTCCCGCACCTAGAACAGTTCCTTATATCTTGTGAGTGCTCAATAGGTATTTGTTACATTGAATTAAACCAATAGTCACATCCTATTGATTCATATTGAGGATACAGTCTACAGAAACTAAAGGAAAAACAAACTCAGATCTTTTGCACATGAATTTTCTTTCAGTCTTTGCACTGTTACCATTATTTTACTTTTTAAAATTCATTTGTTTACTTTTGATTTTAAACATTCACTTTTATTTTGAGTTCTAAATTTCCCCCTCTTCCTCCCCTCCCCCACCCCAAGATGGTGTGCAATCTGATATAGGTTCTACATGTACAATCATATAAGACATATTTCCACATTAGTCATGTTGTAAAAGAAGAATTAGAACAAAAGAGGAAAACCACAAAAAAAAAAGAGAGAAAGAAAACAGTGTGCTTCTATCTGCATTCAGACTCCATAGTTCTTTCTCTGGATGTGGATAGCATTCTCCATCATGAGTCTTTTTGTTGCCCTTATTTTAAAAGATAAGAGCAGAACTTTATATTTACCCCTAATAAAAGTCATGATGTTAAAACCTACCCATCTTTCCAGTATTTCTCTCTGGACAGAGCTCATTGGATGCACTAAGATTCCCATCATGAGGTTTGGCTCCACTGAGCCTTACTAGATTGTTAGAAAAACAGTAGAAACCACTTCACAGGTTTTCCAGAAGTTAGAGCTACAACGATGGGAAACACTGAACTAGGGGCAATAAGACCTTCTAGGACAGTGGTTCTCAACCTGTGGGTCGTGACCCCTTTGGGAGTCGAATGACCCTTTCAACAGGGGTCACAGGGGTTGCCTAAGACCATCAGAAAACACATATTTCTGACAGTCTTAGGAACCGAGACACCGCTCCTCTATCCATTTCCAGGCAGGTCTGCCCACATGCAGACATGCCCACATACGAGTATTAAAGGGTCATAGCATTAGGAAGGTTGAGAACCACTGTTCTAGGAGTAAGGAGACTCCATCACTAACTAACTAGGTGACTTTGGGGAAATCATTTTGAAAGGCAACATGGACTTGGAGTTAGGTGAGACCTGGGCACAGTACTGTCTGACACTAGCCTTATCCAATACACTTAATGTCACAGAACTCAGTTTACACATGTGTAAAATAGGTTTAATAACATTTTTTTATATTAGCTGCCCCACAGGGTGGTTGTGAGAATGAAATGAGATAATATGAAGAACTTGGTAATTCTAGGGGCAGCTAGTGTGCAGTGGTTAGAGTGCCAAGCCTGGAATTAGGAAGACTCATCTTTCTGAGCTCAAATCTGGTCTCCGACACTTACTGACTGTGTGACCCTGGGCAAGTCACTTAATCCTGTTTGCCTCAGTTTCCTCATCTGTAAAATGAAGTGGAGAAGGAACAGGCAAAGCACCCTAGGATCTTTGCTAAGAAAAACCCAGATGGGGTCATGAAGAGTCAGACGCGACTGAAACCACTCAACAACAAATCTTGGAAGTACTAGTATTTGTTACCTAATAATAATAACTAGCATTTCCGTTGTACCTACTACATCAGGTATTGTGCCTTTAAGCACTTTACAAATATCATCTCATTTGATCCTCACAACAAGCCTGGGAGGTGGGTGCTATTATTATCTCCATTTTACAGACAAGGAACCTGAAGAAGACAGAAATTAAGTGACTTGGCTACAGTCACATAGTTAGAAGTATCTGAAGGTAGATCCGAGATCAGGTTTCCTGACCCCAGGCCTAGTGTTCTATCCACTGTATCATAACAATAACAATGATAACTCACATTTATATTGTATTTTAAATTTTTAAAGTGCTTTCTTCCCAACAAACCCATGAAGCAGATAGTACGTATTTTTATCAGGTCCTGTTTTACAGATAAAGAAATAGAGTCTCAGAGATCTTAACTAAATCTGATGCAGTAAAATAGCAAGCAGAGGGGCGGCTAGGGGCGGCTAGGTAGCGCAATGAATCAGCCTTGGAGACAAGAGGACTTGAGTTCAAATTCAGCCTCAGACACTTAACACTTACTAGCTGTGTGACCTTGGACCCTGCCTTCCCCCTCCAAAAAGCAAAAACCCCCCACAAAAACAAACAAACAAAAATAATTAGCAGATGGTGAAGCTTGGATTCAAACCCATATCTTTTCCCTCCAGCTCCCACGTTCTTTTCAATGTGTCATTTTGCTCTCTGGGCTTCAGTTTCTGCATCTGTATAATGAATGAGTTTAGACTCAGTGATCTTTAAAATCCCCTCACAGGCTATGCTTCTACATTTCTAGCTGCAGGCTTATGATCTTCTAAAGACCTAGAAATTACCTGCATATCTCTACAAGTATCTAACACGATACCAAAAAATAAAATAAAAAAAATAAAATCCTGTTTTTTCCCCCTGTTGTAACAGCAGTCCTATATCCTCAGCTGTCTTTATTGCAGCCCTCTTGCTGGCAGACAGGTTTGCACAGCTCTCCTGGACAACCGTCTCAACCCTTCCAGGGACATTCAGTTGGCCCATTGGTTCTATGCACAAAGTCAAGTGCATTGTTCTGAGGTTCCTGGCCAAGCTCACACATAATCACCATCTGACAAGAGGAACTAACATGCAAGCAGCCACACCTAATCCTGGGAAGGGCCCAGTGAAAAAGTTGTGTCCTGCACCTGGGATGCCTCTCTATTAGAGCTTAAGCAATTTCTTTCTCATTCCCTAAACCAGGAGCGTGTCTACAATTATCTGGCCATTACTGTCCATCTCAGCCATTTAGTCCCTTATTTCTCAACCTCCTTTCTACCATTGCAAGCCATCATGCTGTCCCTAATAAATCAGTCAATCAAAAAACATTTATTAAGCACTTACCAGCTTCCTAAAGATGTATCTCTCTGCCTCTGCTAATGGTAAGCTTTTTGCTCTCTCCTTTTCACTTTTGCCAGAGAGCCAATCACTAAAGTTCTATTTCTGTATTGTGTCTTGTTCAGATATGAATCTGGAATTAAAAAAAAAATATTCATAGCATCTTGTAGGGATTAGGGTTGGAAGGAACTTAGAGGTCATTTGGTCTGACCCCAACTTGTTATTGGAAGGGAATGGGAGGGTCCTATGTCAAAAACATATGGTCATCCACAGCAGCTCTTTTCTGACGGCAAAAAAAAAAATGGAAATTGAGATGATGCTGATCAATTGGTGAGTGGCTGAGCAAACTGCGGTATATGATTATGATGGAATACTGTTGTGCTATGAGAAATAATGAGCAAGATGCTCTCAGAAAGACCTGGTAAGACTTACCTGAGCTGATGCAAAGTGAAATGCACTGTGCACAAAGTCACAGCAATAGTGTAAGCTGATCAGCTGTGAATGACTTAGCTATTCTCAGCAATACAATAATCCAAGACAGCTCTGAAGGACTTAGGATGAAAAATGTCATCCCTCTCCAGAGAAAGAACTGATGGTGTCTGAATACAGATTGAAGCCCACTTTATTCGCTTCATTTTTCTTGAGGTTGTTGGTTTGTTTTTTGTTCTTTTAGTGGATTTTTGGTCTATATTTTCTTTCACACACAATGTGACTGTTATGGAAATGCTTTGCATGACTACACATATATGGATAGAGCACCGGCCCTGAAGTCAGGAGGACCTGAGTTCAAATCCAACCTCTTACCAGACACTTGACACTTACTAGCTGTGTGACCCTGGGCAAGTCACTTAACCCCAATTGCCTCACAAATAAACAAACAAAAATTTAAAAATGATTACATGTGTATAACCTCAAATTACTTGCCTTCTAAATGAGGGACTTGGGGAGTGAGGAAGGGAGGGAATTTGGAACTCAGAATTTCAAAAATGAATGTTAAAAATTGTTTTTACATGTAACTGGGGAAAAATAAAATGCTAAACAAATTTTTAAAAGCATATGATCATAGAATTGAAAAGGCCTTTGGAGACTGTCTACCCCAGCAGCCCACCCAATGCAATAATCCCTTTCATAGCCTGATGAGAATATTTCACATTTATATTGGATTCACATTTATTAGCACAAAATGCTTTCTTTACAAGAAACCTGTGACATAGACTGTACAAATAATATCACTCCCATTTCACACATTAGGAAGCTGAAGCTTCAGAGAAGGGAAGTGATTTTCCTATGGTTTCATAGGAAATAAGTGGCATAGCCCAGACTTAATGACCTAAGTCCATTGCTTCTCCGTGATGCCACAAGTACCTTTCAGCCCTCCTGACCCCAGATCACCCAGCCTCTATTTAACTTATCTCCAATAGGATAGAACAACTACTTTACCAGGTAGGCAAATTCCTGAGAACCAGAAGGGTGTAATGACATAACTTCACCTCTCTGGGACTCAGTTTCCCAATGTGTAAAATGACACAATTGAACTAGATGCCCCCTCAGCTCCCTTCCAGCTTTAAATCTATGACCCCATTATCACAGGTAATGAGTGGCATTACCAAATGAGATAACGTTTACACACTTTAAAGCACCACAAAAACACTAGCTGTTATTAACTATTAGATCCAGCATTAAAACTCAACTTCTTTTTTTTTGTCTTTTTGGAGGGAGGAAGGCAGGGCAATTGGGGTTAAGTGACTTGCCCAAGATCACACGATTAGTAAGTGTCTGAGGTCAGATTTGAACTCATGTCCTCCTGACCCCAGGGCTGGTGCTCTATTCACTGCACCACCCAGCCACCCCAAAACTCAAGTTCTTTGATTGCAAATTCAATGCTTTGTTTGTTCTCTCCTCTCTTATTATGCCACCTGGTCAGAATTCGGTTCAAAACATCTTCCATCATCATTTCACTGGCCTACTGAGAAATAAAATTGTTAGCAAGGCAAGTCACGAATTTATGAAATTATCCCCTTTTAGTAACTTGGGACTTTTAGCAGTCGGATGGATGGTGAAAGCACCACATCATGTCTTAAACCTGCCTCTGTGCGAGTTTTGTGATCAGTAGGAGAAGTCACCATCCATTTCCTCCATGTGGTTTAGTGACATGTAATTTACTCTCACTATGATATCACCACAATTCCCACTTCTATTTCTTATATTTCTACAACATATATATTTATGTTCTTGACATGAAAGAAAACTTTACCAACAGTTCTGTCCCATTTGTTGCTTGTAAATGAGGCCTGCCTTTTTGTTGTTGTTTTCCAATCATGAATCTCAATGTACTAGGTTTCAGGGAAACCTGTGAGGTTATATGTACTTCCCTGCATTGAAATCTCAAGGTCTTTATACTCATAACATCCTAGAATGAAAGTTCATAGAGCATGTGATTCTAATTTTACAGATGCAGAACATGAGGCTCAGAGACAGTTTGTGACTTTCCCACAGTTGCCTACACGTGATGTATATGACAGAGAGCTAGGATTCCAACCCAAGGCCTCTAACTCCAAACCCACTGTTCTTTTCACTCTATCACATTGCTTGATTCCTCATATTCTAATCGCCGATGTACAAACATCATGACATAAATATATACACATACATATGCATGTATACATACACACATGTGTATATATATATATATAAATATATATTTATAAAATATATAAATATATATACATGCAAGCCCATCTCATGACCTCTTCCTCTGCCAGGAGTGTATGAGCTGTTCAGGGAGGACCAGCACCTCTGGTGGGAGGGCTTGCCAAGCTCTTTTCAGAGCTGCTCATCCACCTTTGGTGTCCACTCGTCTCCCAGCTCTCACCTGTGGCTCCAACAAGGTGTAGCACGTGCAGCAGTCACACCCAAGTAAAACCATCTCGGCAGACGGGCTAAACCAGGTTGAGAGCAACCAACATGCCTTAAACTTGTCAGTGAGTTAGGGGGATGTCTACCCCAAGCATGTAAAGACTTCTCCCAGTAGAATGGGTGGATGAGAACAATTTGTTCCCAGGCCAGTTGTCTTAACTTTTGTCTTGCCACTGGACTTCACTGACTCTGGAAGAGAGTGAGGTTGACAGCTTTGTGCAATTCTGTCTCACTTCAATCCAACTCAGACACAAGTCAAGACATCACCCCATGATGTCACTGGTCTTCTTTGAAAACAAAGGACTAACAACAACATACATATCAATATATGTATATATTCCAATCTGTAGCTAACACATTTTGTTTGCCTTTCATGTGTGTATAATGGGTGTTTTTAGTTACAAAGGACTTTCACATATATCATCTCATACTGAAAGCTTCACAAAAACTGTGTTCTATTGAAACTTTATATTTTTTACAAGGCCAAGCACAGTGCTGTGCCATCAACAAGTACCTGAAAAGTTCTTAAGTAGAATCAAAATGCCTTATTTGAACCTGAAAACACCACCACCAAGGTGGCAAAGCAGATCTTATCAATCTATTTTGTAAGTCAGAAAACTACCGCTTCCTTGTGTCTTAAAACTGTCTCCCAATCGAGCAGATGAAGTCGAGTAAATGCATTTTTACTAAGCACTGAGTGCTGTGCTACAGGCAGCAAGTACAAAAGTAAAACATCCCTGTCCTCGAGGAATTTAAATTCCAATAGGAGAGAGAATATACACGCAATATAAATATGTACAAAACACATAGAGAATCAATAAAAAGCAGTTTGGGGAGGAAAGATGCTAACCCCTGTGGGAATCAGGACAAGGCTTCTTGTAGAGGTTGGTGCTTGAATTATCCTGAAGGAAACCAGAGCTGGAGGTGGTCAGGTAAGAGAATATCTTAGGCATGAGGGACAGACAGTACAAAAACAGAGATGAGAGATGGAATACCATGGGTGAGGAGCAGCAAGTAGGCCAGTGAAGATGGATTATCATGTATAAGGAGGAGAGTAATGTGTAAGAAGATTGGAAAGAGGGGCAGCTAGATGGTGCAGTGAATAGAGCACCACCCCGGAGTCAGCAGGACCTTAGTTCAAATCCGACCTTAGATACTTGACATGCTGACTAGCTTTGGGCAAGTCACTTAACCCCAATCGCCCTGCTTTCTCTCATCCAAAAAAAAAATGAAGAAGATTAGAAAGATGGGATGGAGCCAGATTATGAAGAGCTTAAAGTACCCAAAAGAGGGATTTCTATTTGATGCTGAAAGCTGTGAGATGTTGCCAGAGATTACTAGATAGGGGAGTAAGACAGTCAGGCCTTCATTGTAGCAACATCAGTTTGGCAGTTGGGTAGAGGATATGCTGGAGAAGGTAGAGACTTGTGGCAGGGACATCAAATATGAGGCCATTGCAATGTACAAGGAGAGTGGTAATAAGGGTTTGAACTAGGGTGGTAATGGTGTGAATGGACAGGATGAGTCAGATGTGAGAGATATTATGGAGTTTGTGCTTGTTGACTGAGGTAGAAATGACAGGTTTTGACAATTGATTGGATGCCAAGAGTGAATGGGGATGTGGTATTGAAGACGACACTGATGTTGTGTTTAGGAGGGGTTGCCCTCCACAGAAATGAGGAAGTTTGGGGGAAAGGGTAATGAGTTCTACTCTGGATGTATTCAATTGGAGGTGCTTATGAGACAACCAGTTCAACATGTCAAATTGACCTGTTGATATGTGAATTCTACTCAGGAAAGCAACTAAGGATGGATGCATAGACCTGGAGTCATCTGCACAGAGATAATAATTGAGCCCATGGGAACTGATGAGGTTTTCACAAGGGAAAATGTGAAGAGAAAAGAGAAAAGAGCCCAGGGCAGAGTCTTAGAGAATACCTTCAGTTAGAGGAGCGGAACACAGATGATCATCTAGCAAAGGAAACAGAGAATGAATGATCAAATCAGTAGAAGGAGAACCAGGAAAGAGCAGAGTCACGCAAACCCAGACAGCAGAATGTATTGAGGAAATGGGGAGGAGGAGCCAATAGGGTTTCAGTGCCATGAAGAGGTCAGGAAGGATGAGATTTGGTCATTAAGAAATGATTGGTAACTTTGGAGAGAGCAATGATGAAGTCAGAAGACAGTTTGCAGAGAGTTTAGAAGAAAATGATAGGAAAGGAAGTAGAGGCAGCCTATATATACATCATAATGGAAGAAACAAGCAGAATTGACATGGGACATTACAGGAGCAGAATTGAGGTGAATGAGGTGAGGGTAGTCAGACAGCAGCACTGTTTGCTCTTTGGCTTTTTGGGGTTCAATGTCATATGGTTTTGGAGGGTAAAGGGGAGTGGTTACTTTGCTAATGATTAGGGAATGGGTCCACGCAGAATATTACTGGATGAAACTCCACCGAAGAAAATAGGTAGGTAAAATGGTTGAAGTTTCTTCTTGGGGAAGTATTATAGTAAAGTTTTATTGCTGCAAAGGTAACTAGATGACTCAGTGGATAGAGACCTACGTTTGGAGTTAGGAAGTTGTTGTTGAGTCATTTTTCAGTCATGTCCAACTCTTCCTGACCCCATTTGGGGTTTTCTTGGCAAAGATACTAGAGTGTTTGTCATTTCCTTCTCTAGCCCATTTTACAGATGAGGAAACTGAGGCAAACACAGTTAAGTGACTTGCCCAGGGTCACATATCTAGTAAGTGTCTGAGACCAGATTTGAACTCACAAAGATGAGTCTTCCTGATTCCAGTCCCAATGCTCTATATACTATGCCACCTAGCTGCTCAGAGTCAGGAAGACTTGAGCTCAAATCCAGGCTCTGACACATCCTAACTATGTGACTCTGGATAAGTCATTTAATCTCTATTTGTCTCAGTTTCCCCAACTGTAAAATGGAAACAATAACAGTACCTACCTGTAAAGCCAAGCACAAGCAGCTTTCCAGAGGACTGCTGCTGTGAATAGCTTTTCAAGGTTCTGATTACAGAGTATAGTGAACTCTCTATTCAGTAACATCAGAGCAAAACATTCACAGAAAATAAAAATGCAGCATTCACCATGTCACAACTCAACAACTTAACACTAAAATGGCCACATAGTTTTCACCAAAGTGGTCACATAGTTTTGAACAAACTACATTCATTTAGTAACTCAGTCATTTAGTACCTCCTTAATTCAATCACAAAATACAAAGGTCAAAGTCCTCCACCCATGGGGTGCAATTAAGTTACAATATCATCAGTCACTACTCAGTACCCTCTAAAGGGGTAGTGGAGAGTACAAAAGCCATCCACCCCTAGGTCACAAGTAAGTTACAATTTCATCAGTCACTACTCAGTACTCTCTTAAGGGATGGTGGAAGGTACAAAGGCCATCCACCCCTAGGTCACAAGTAAGTTACAATTTCATCAGTCAGCATTAAATACCCAAGGAGAGGTCTTTTCATCTTGACTCAAGGCAGGCTCTCAGCTTCCATGGTTCCTCTTCCACAGTCCCAGCTTTACCCAAATCTAACCAACTGCCACCTGAGTTCAAAGGCAGACAGCTCCCAGTTCCTTGT
>CM053580.1:289694261-289718962 GCA_028627135.1 Pseudochirops cupreus | reverse complement strand
CTTTGACCACATGTGCTAACTTCATCACTACTGGGTTGGCTTTGACTTTCTGGTTTTGGGACTCAGTTTTCTGGTATTTAAATGAATGCACTATCTATATTTCTTATGTAGAGAGCCTGTTCCATTTTGTGATTAATAACTATATCAGCATATTTATAGTTACTGTAGGCATTGTGAATACTGCATTGCTGATACACAGAAGAGAAAGGGGAGGTTCAAAAAGGTTAGGCAACTTGCCTAAGGTCATCCAGTTAATAAATGATTGGGCTGGAGCTCAGATCTTCGATAGCTCCCCATTGCTTGCAAAATCAAAGTCAAGTTCCATAGGCTGACGTTAAAGCTCTATCATGATGAGATATATCCCTCCTACCCCATCTGCCTCCTCCAATCTACTTTTTTCTGCCTTATCTCCCACTACTTTTCTTCATACATCCTATGCCCCAATAAAATTAAACGTGTAGCTATGTTTGCAAACATCGCACACTTAATTCCTTCTAGGCTACATTTTCACACTAATGGAAATATCAGTACGTGCTACCTTTTGTTGAATGGAGTTTGTAGTTCTCTGTGGTATGTTGCTCCCTCTAGTGGCTGATTTAAAAATAGCCAAAGTCTCATAAATAGGATCTCATTTTCTCCCCAAAATGAGTGTTTTCATTTTGCATTGCCTTTTTAAATGTACAAAGTAAGGTTTAATGTCTCAGTTACTTTCCTTTTTCATATAGCAAATACAAGAAAACTCTTAACTATATAAAGTTTATCTAAATAGGGTATATTCTACCCCAAAAGGATGCTTTCCTATGCTCTTATTTCTCATTTTTCTCAGGCAATAGTCTATGAAGTCTATGAAGAAACAGGCAGAAACACCAGGGGCGGTTTGATGGCGAAGTGGATAGAGCACGGGGCCTGGAGTCAGGAAGACCTGAGTTCAAATCTGGCCTCAGCAGCGTCACGAAGAGTCAGACATGACTGAAACTGCAGAGCAACAACTACAATCTATGAAGAAAAGCAATTCTCTGCTAACAAAACACAATTAGCACCTATACTAAGTGCTTCATTTGATGCAACTGTCATCAATCATATTTTCCCATAATGAATACAGATAAATGCGTAAAACTTGCAGTTTACAAAATAATTTACCTTTCATTGTCTTATTTGATTCTGATAGTGTTTAACATAGGTCTCGGTCCTTAATTAATATTTCTTGACTGGATGAAATAGAAATATAGTCTTTCCACCTGTTATGCCAAAAAACAAATGCCCTGAAGACAATGAAATGAAATGGGATTTCTTCACAAAGATTCTTGATGGTCCATATTAACGCTTTTATCTAGCTCCTCCCCCCCATTTTTGTTTTTTGTTTAATTGTTGTTTTTTTCAGACACGTCCAACTCTTCATGGTCCCATTTGGGATTTTCTCGACAAAGATATTGGAGTGGTTTGCCATTTCCTTCTTCAGGTCATTTTACACATGAGGAAACCAAGGCAAATAGGGTTTAGTGATTTGCCTGAAGTTTCACAGCTAGTAAGTGTCTGAGGCTAGATTTGAACTCATAAAGATGAGTCTCCGACTTTAGGTCCTGTCTTCTCTCCACTGTGCCACCTCACTGCTCAAACAATTGGAGAAACTGAGTCCCAAAGAGCAGAAGTGATTTGCCAAGACTATGCAACTTGTTAATGGCAGAGCCAAGAACTAGGAGCTCTGGAGGAAAGGGGAGTTCATGGATGAGACCACCCGCGTTCTGATTGCTGATATCATTGTACTGTGCTGGGGATAAGACAGAAATGAAGAATTATAGTAAGAAATCTGTGTTAATTGTCTTTACTTTTGGCCCTTAAGTAGATGCTGTTGTAATGTTTTTGTTTTGATTTGGTTTTTGAGTGGGTAGATTTCAAGGGAGAAGTGAGTTTCTAATTCTGGCAAACATCAATCTGTTTTGTTATCTACCTCAACTCCTTCAATCAAAGTTTGATATTTTATCAAATGTAAAATGTGAAAGAGATACCTTGCACACAGAATGTTTATTGAATGGAATGGGAACACATATACCTTAATAGTTCATGGAAAGCCAATACACGTTAGGTAATCAGTTTCCCCATTCACAAAACAAGAAACACAAAACTCATGGAAAATGCTATTTATGTCACAAAGGGCTGTTCTCTCCAGAGAGAAAGTAAGGACTCTTTAAAGTATGAAAGGACCCTAGTGGTAAAGGGCAAACATTGTTATCAGATGACCATCTCCATCAATGTCATTACCTAACAGCGAACTGCAGTCATTTTGGATTCTGATCAGTGGTTCTATGAGTTTGAGGTCACAAATCAGAAGGGCTGATGAAATATGATTTTCCATGCTTCCTACTGCTTATTTCCATAAAATTTAACTACTGTCTGGGACCAGCAGCCCTGTTTACTTTGCCCTTCATCAGGGCGAAGTGAAATATGAGAACCCCATGAGCTCCTCCTCTAGAAACTCAGAATTATAGAAAGATTTTTCATGTGCCTTCTACCTTAATGTATAGTCATTAGTTGGTCAAGATGAAAACTTGAAGGAAATGAATTGACTTAAATGAAGGTAATTCATAGAACACAATATAAGTGCTAATTAAATGTCTACTCTGTACTAGGCACTATAGTAAGTGGTGGAGATATTTTTTAAAAAAAAGAAAGAATCCCTACCCTCAAGGAGCTTATCTATCAAGGGAAACAACTTGTACACATAAAAGTATTTACAAAATAAATAAAAGTTAAATAAAAGGAAGTTTAGGGAGGAAGAACACTAGCAGTTAGGGTAGTGGTTCTCAACCTTCCTGATGCCAGGACCTTTTAATACTCTTATGTGGGTGTATCTGCATGTGGGCGGACGTGCCTGGGGACAGATAGAGGAGCCATGTCTCGGTTCCTAAGACCATCAGAAATATGTGTTTTCCCATGGTCTTAGGCGACCCCTGTGACCCCTGTAAAAGGGTCATTCAACCCCCAAAGGGACCATGACCCATGAGTTGAGAACTGCTGAGTTAGGGTATCAGGAAAGGTTTTATACAGAAAGTAGGGCTTGATAAAAGTCTATAAGAAAGTAAAGGAGTCTATGAGGCAGAGGTGACAAGTGGGAGCATTCCAGACACGAAGAAAAACTAGGATGAAGGCAAGAAGATAAAGAATTGCAAAACAAGACAAAAGAAAAAGATGTGTGACTAAACTTTAGCATACAGGAAGGGAAAGTAAGGTTTAATGAGGTTGGAAAAATAGGTTGGGGTCAGGTTTTGAGAGATTTTAAAAGCCAATGTTTATATGTGATCCTAGAGAAAATTGGGAATGAAGTTCATTAACAAAGAGGGTGACATGATCAGCCCTGGGCTAAAGGAAATTGCTCTAACAGTTGTATTGGTGAGGAGAGAGATTTAAGAGACTTTGAGACTTTAAGTAAGACTAACCAGGGGGTCATTTCAATAGCCCAGGCAAGAGGTACTATGGACCTAAAGTAATATGAGATCTGTATAAGTAGTGAGAAGAGATAATGCAGTTGTTGGGTAAAAATGGAAAAACCTAGCAATTGACTGGATGCTTAGGGAAAGAAATAGTGAGGAGATCAGGATAATGCCAAGGTTTTGATCCTTCAATACTGGACAGACAAAGGGAATCTTGGAAGAAGGGTGGGTTGGGGGCAAAGATTGTAAGTTCTGTTTTAAACATATTGAGTTTAGGATGTCATATGACATCTTGTCTGAAATACTTAATAATCAGTTGTTAATAAAAGATTGGAACTGAAGAGAGAGATCAGGGCTGAATATATGAATCCAGTAATCACCTGCATGGTGATGGTAATTGATTCTATGGGAGGTGATGAGGTCACCAGTTGAGAGAATATAGTAGAGAGAAGAGAGAAGAGAGCACAAACTGAATTGGGTATGCCCACAAGTAAAGAGTGAAATAGGAATAAAGAACCAGTAAAGGAGACTGAGAAGAAATAGGAACACCTGGAGAAAATAGTGTCAGAAAAACCCAAAGGAGAAAGTATACAAGATAAAAGAGGATGGTTAACAGTATCATGTACTGCAGAGAGGTAAAGAAGTGTAAGAATTGAGAAAAAAGCAATAGATTTGGCAATTAAGAAATTATTGATAAATATAGAGAGGGCAATTTTAATTGAATGATGCCAGATAACAAAGTTGACAAGCAAGTAAGAGAAGTGGAGGCAGACTGTATAGAATAAAGTTTTTTTCTAGGAATTTGGGAAAGGGAGGAAAGATATAGGATGAAAGCTTTGAGATGATAGTAATAATAAAGCATTTTTTGTTTTGTTTTAGTATAAGAAGAGCTGGGTGTATTTGTAGGCAGGAAAGAAACTAACAGAAAAGGAAAAGGCTGCAGACTGGGGGATGAAGTCTGTCTGCTGTAGAAGGAATGGGATCAAAGTACCTTTCAAGGGGTTGGCTTTAGCAAGGCTGAAAGTCATTTCATCATCAGATACTAGATTAAAGGAGAAGAAAATAGGGGTTAATATAAAGGGGTTTTGAGAGGAAGTAAAGAGGAGAAGAGAGAGCTCTTAAAATAGTGGTAAAATGGTCTCTATGTCCTTAAGAAAGTATGAGTTGAAGTTCTTAGGTTAGAGAGTGGTGAAGAGGGAGGTGTAGAAGGTTGGAACTGAGAAGAGAAAATTTGAAACAGAATCAATGAGGAAGAGGTAAAAGGATTACCTTGATCCAATCAGAACTCGGTCTGAGACTAAACCACCTAAATTTGCAGTGGATCCAGTCAACACAGTTTTGTGACTAAATTAGGGTCATTCTCTGCAGTTTAGGTTCCTCTGTAAGAATTCCTGCGTTTTGTGGCAAAGACTTCTCCAAATGAATGACTATAAGGTTAATCAGCATCTGTAATCTATCTGTGCACAAGACTTTAAGATTTTAAAAAAGGGTACTTCATTAAGCCAAATAGCCTTAGGAGGTAAAGAAAAAGAAGCAAGACGTTGTGATCCTATAAATTCATATTGGGGTGATACTGTAGCTGCTCCTAAGATGGTTTAATATTTTTACTCTTTTGTTTGTGGAAAAAGTTCTATCTCTACTTGTGGTATACAGTGGCGCTTTCTTTACTAGAGATTCTAGGATGGGAATTAGAGATTCTAGGTAGGGAATAAGGTGCTATTGGCTATTATCCACTTTCAAGTATACACTTTGGTATCTCTGAGCAGAATAGGAAGTTGAAGGGATTGAGAGTGTGAAAATGATTTGTTTTTTAATTTAATCAAGGTTAGCTAACAAAAGTGGTGTAGAGGGTGAGTTTTTCTGTGATGCCTGATGCTCTGGGACTATTTGTGGGCAGATGCTATTTAGTTTTGAAATTACTTGTGAAACTATGAAATCACTTTAAGGAAAAGAAGAAAAAACTTTTCTCAGCTGGTTTTAGGGCTCAAAGCAAAAGAAGAAAAGGAATAATTAACACAAGTTACTTGCTAATTGAAATGGGCTCAAATCTTCCCAAGTAATTATGCCTCTTAAATTATCCGGCAAAGGTGAGGAAAATGGCTTTTGGTTATATTCTCAAATGAAGAATTAACTGCTTTATAGAGTTATTGCTTTCTTCCTTTGGAGCAGCTAGGCGATTGGGTGGTTAGAGTCTCAGGCCTGGAGTCAAGAAGCCCTGCGTTTAAATCCAGCCTCAGACATCTACTAGCTGTGTGACCCTGGGCAAGTCAATCCTATTTGTCTCTGTTTCCTCATCTGTAAAATAAGCTAGAAAAGGAAATAGTAATCCATGCCAGTATCTTTGCCAAATAAACCCTAAAATGGGTCACAAAGAGTCTAAAGTAACTGAACAACTATAACAAAGCACTAAAATCTTTTAAAATTATTTTTTAGACATAATCCTATTGCACACCTAATAGACTATAGTAAATATTAGCATAACTTTTTATATACGCTGAGAAAGCAAAGAATTCATGTGACTTGCTTTATCGGGATGTTTACTTTATTGCAATGGTCCGGAAGTGAACCTGCAATATCTTCAAGGTATGCTTGTATAGGGTCAGTATTCTTGTTTGTCCATCATTTTTATGAGAATACTAATAGTTTGGTTTCCACAGATTCCATAGGAACTATAAATGTTTTGGAAAGGGATCCTGCACAGGATGTATGGAAGGGCCTAGGTCCTGGGAGACAAGGGCAGAAGATACTATTGTTTGGGATGAAAAAAAACTCATCCATAATTTAATAAATAAAAAAACCACAAAGATCTCTTAGGATAAGAACGGGAGTTTATTCTCTTCCCTGGGAGAAGAGGGCAGTCTTCCCCATGGTGTAGAAAAACAAAGTTTTTAAACCCTAACACAGCAGGGTCATATTTCCCCATTGTTCCTCACTCCCATTGGTTGGGGGAGCGAGCTCGGGCTGTCCCTGACTCCCAATGGCTGGGAGAAGGGGCCCACAGAGGCCAGAAAGCAGACAAAGGACTGAAGGTGGGGAGTCGAAAGATTCCCGAAGGGGCTTGCTGCTGATTGACAGCAACGATGGAGGAGCAAGAGGGAAGTTAACAATCCAAAACTGCCTGAGAAGTTTTCACTCGCCTCAGACACTATCTAGTCATATAAAGGGATCTACAAAGGGGAAGGGAGACCATACCGAGCTGGTTCAAACCAGTTGGATTTCAAACCGACACACTTGGTATAGGAGTTAAGTCCTATTGTCTGACCAGGGGCTACTCTGGGAGGAAGAGAAGAACCATTCAGGAGAAGAGTGGCCTAGGAAAAGGGATGACCTGTCCAGAGGGGACCAATGATTGTGACAGAAGTGGGGTTATATAATCTTTGTTCTGCTACTGGGGGCATGCACGCACATGCATGTGTGTGTGTGTGTGTGTCTTGTCCTGTGAGGGAATGCACACGCCTGCTTCTCCAGAGAATCATCAATAAAGTATCTTTTCTTTCACTCCACAAACTGAGATTTTATTTACCACCCAATTAACATTAACCTGGAGCCTAGGAGGAGGGAGCAAGCCTCCAGGAGTTGAGTTTGGGACTAGAATTTTTGTTTATAATACTTTCAAAGAGGATCAATGACATCGTGGGGTGATGTCTTGACTTGTGTATGAATTGGATTGAGGCAGAGTTGCTCAAAGTCGTCAGCCTCACTCTCTCTTCCAGGGTCATGGAAGTCCAGTGGCAGGACAAAAGTCAGTACCACTGTGATGCCTGGGATGCAGTGGATGACCTGGTTGTCGCCAGTTCGTGACCAAGCTCTAAGCACTCCCCAGCACCTATTTGTTTGGGATGAAAAATAGCCTTCATCCTTAATTTAGTGAAAAGAATAAACACAGAGATCTCTTAGGATAATAACAGGAGTTTATTCTCTTCCCTGGGAAAAGAGGACAGTCTTTTCCATGACTCATCATGGAGAAGAGGCAAGTTACAAAAGATAGTGCTGGAATTTATAACTTAACTTAGTCAAGACCCCTCCCCAACTGTTTCCTCTCTCATTGGTGGAGAGGCATACTTCACCAAATTCTTCCCCAACTGGGACAGCAAGGAAAGAGGGGGGGAGGTTCCCACCAAGGCCGGAAAACAGGCAAAGGAAGATAAAAGTGATTCACAGAAGCAATTTGAGAAGGAGGAAGAGAAAGTTAACCACCCCAAATTGAGAAGTTTTCACTTATCCGATACATACTTCAGCCACCCTCGTGGTCATTGGAACAAAGTTGTCACATCTGCTCATTCCACCAGGAGAAGTTTTCCCATGCTTAGGATAGATATCCCCCTAACTCACAAAGGGCTTCAAACCTCTTGGTTACCCTCATCTGCTATAAAAATTATTCCCCAGCTTTCTGCTTTTCTTCTAATCTCAGTTGCATTAGTTTTATTTAATGCAACCCCTTTTTAATTTAATATAATCAAAATTATCCATTTTACATCTCACAATGCTCTTCATTGTGTTTGGTTGTAAGTTCTGAGGAAGTCTTCTTATCACAGCTACCCTATGGTAAGACAGGTTAGCCCATCTGCCAAGATGGTTTTACCTGGGTGTCTCCACTACACATGCTAGAGCTTTTTGGAGTCACAGATGAGAGTTGGGTGACAGGTGATCACCAAAGGTGGATGAGTAGTCCTGTAAAAGGCTCAGCAAACCCTCACAGCAGAGGTGCTCCTCCTCCCTGAACACAGCATCCACCTAAGGCCAATATTAATATTATATATTAATGTGAAATCTATGCACTCTGTACAGTAACTAGTATGTATAACATGTCACACATATATCATTGAACACACACATTACATTCTGTAACGTGCTATTTGTGTATAGGGTATGTAAATACATGTGTGGGTATGTGAGTATGTGTGTATGTACACACATATGTTTGGATAGATAAATTAGATAGAGGATAGATAGATAGGTAGATAGATAAATAGATAGATAGATAGATGGATAGAGGAGTGAATTTTTTTTTTTTTACTACTGGGGAGGCAAGAGAAAAATCAAGGAAGGGAATATGATGAATGCCTGGAAGAGATAGGGTAAAGATGCACAGTAGAGAGGAGGAGGAAAATTTTACTCACCTCCTGTTTCGCTGGCTTTCTCTGCTAAGGACAGCAATCTTCTGACTGGAAAGGAGAGAGAACAGGAGTTAAAGCAGAGTTGAAAGTCAAGATAAGAGGAAATGGTAATAGTACATCCAGCTGCTCCAAGTCATCAGGTCCAGATTAACTACATCACAGCGTACGAAAAGAATTTGTGAGTGTGATTGAGCCAATGTCACCCAGCCTAGAAAAATCATAGAAAGCAGAATAGGTGCCTCAGGAGAAAAGACTGAATCAAAGGATCATAGGTTTAGACTGGGAAGGAGCCTATGAGACCATATGGCCCAATTCCTTCATTTTACAGATGAAGAAATGGAGACTAAATAAATTGCTTACCATTATGCTGGAGCTAAAAGCTTAAACGAGTTGCCCAGATTCACAAAGCTAATAAATATCAGCTGCAGGATTTGAATCCAGGTCTTCCTAACTACAAGGCCAGTACTTTTTTTTCCATTATTCTATGACGTCTCTATATCCTAACTTTCCAAAAAGGGAAATGGAAAGATTCTTCATAGTAGTTATCAAGATTGACTTCAGTTCTCACTCTTAGGTTTTTCCCCCCCAAAAGTTGTAGAAGCAACAAGGAAAACTATTATATTGGACCTAATTCTTCTCCTTCCCCCCAGGCCTTAGGGCTTTCCCGTCTGACAATGTTCACAATGTCGTTGTTGTTTCACACTTGTGAGTATCTTAGTGTAGGTAGATGTGATAAGAAAATGGCCTTGGAA
Organism: Pseudochirops cupreus; assembly: GCA_028627135.1. Lineage (NCBI taxonomy): Eukaryota > Metazoa > Chordata > Mammalia > Diprotodontia > Pseudocheiridae > Pseudochirops > Pseudochirops cupreus. The sequence goes on along the minus strand of CM053580.1, from coordinate 289,709,665 downwards.
TTTATGACCAAAGAAGAGATTGCATTGTGAGATGTAAAATGGATAATTTTAATTATATTAAGTTTTAAAAAGCTCTTGTACAAACAAAACCAACGCAAACAAGAACAGAAGGAAAGTAAAAAGCTGGGAAACCATTTTTACAACAAAAGTCTCTGATGAAGTTCTCATTCCTCAATACAGAGAAAACTGAGTTAAATTTATAAGAATACAAGTCATTCCTTAATTGAGAAACTGTCAAAGGATATGAACAGGCAGTTTTCAGATTAAGAAATCAAAGCTATCTATACTCACATGAAAAAACGTTCTAAATTACTATTGATTAGAAAAATGCAAATTAAAACTACTCTGAGGTATCTCCTCACACCTATCAGACTGGTTAATATTACAGAAAAGGAAAATAAACGTTGGAGGGGATGTGGGAAAATTGGGATATTAATACACTATTGGTGGGGTTGTGAACTGACCCAACCATCCTGGAGAGCAATCTGGAACTGTGCCCAAAGGGTTACAAAATTGTGTGTACCCTTTGATCCAGAAATACTATTACTAGGTCTGTATTCCAAAGAGATTAAATGGATGAATGAATGAATGAATGGGAAAATTTGTATAAAAATATTTCTAACAGCTTTTTTTGTAGTGACAAAGAATTAGAAATTGAGGGGTTGCCCATCAATTTGGGAATGGTTGAACAGGTTATAGTATATAAATGTAACAGGATACTATTATTGTTATAAGAAATGATGAGCAGGCAGACTTCAGAAAAACCTGGAAAAACTTACATGAATTGATGCAAAGTTAAGAGAACAGAACAGGAGAACATTGTACACAGTAACAGCAATATTGTGTGATGATCAACTGTGGATGCTAGCTATTCTCAGAAATACAATGATCCAAGGCAATTCCAAAGGGCTCAGCATGAAGAATACTATCCACATCCAGAGAAAGAATTGATGGAATCTGAATGAAGATTGAAACATATTATTTTTCATTTTCTTTATTTTTGTGGGGTTTTTTTGGTCTGTTTCACATGACTAATATGGAAATATGTTTGCATAATTGCACATATATAACCTATATCAAATTATTCACCATCTTAGCAAGGGGAGAGGTAAGGAGGGAGAAAATTTAGAACTCAAATTTTTTTTAATGAATTTTTAAAATTCTCTTTACACATAATTGGGAAAAAATAAAATACTATTTAAAAAAAAACAACTCCCTTCTCTCATGTATATGGACAGGACAGATAGATGGTACAGGGGATAAAGCACCAGGCCTAGAGTCAGAAAGACTCCTCTTCCTGAGTAAAAATCTGGCCTTAGACACTTGTTAGCTATATGACCCTGGGTAAGTCACTTAACCATGTTTACCTCAGTTTCCTCATTTGTAAAATGAGCTAGAGAAGGAAACAGCAAACAATTCCAATATCTTTGACCAAGAAAACCCCCAGTGGAGTCACAAAAATTCAGACATGACTGGAAAACAAGTGAACAGACAGAATTATTCTATCCAGCACTTAGTACAGTACCTGGCACACAGGGAGAGCTTCACAAATACTTGCTGACTTGACTTAAGCAATTTCTTGGTCAAAATTAATCTCTCTGATTCTTGGTTTCCTCATATATAAAATGATAGGGGTTGCAATGGAAGATTTCCCAGGTTCCTTCCAGCTCAAACATTCATTCCCTAATCTACACCTGATGCATATACTTACTTCACTACCTCCAGCTCTCTGAGTATAAGACTTAACCTGGAAGGGCAGAACTCAACCAGATTTTGGAGGCCTTGAATGCCAGGCTAAGCCTAGATTGATAATTGATAAACTTGGATTCTGCCATTTTTGTTTGACCTTAGGCAAATCACTTCCCACATAACAGCTTCAGACTCCTCATCTGTGAAATGAGGGTATTGAACCCAGTAATGTCTGATGATCTTTTGCTCCAAAAACAAGTATTTGACCAACATGAATTTATTTCACTACTGCTATTTTTTTCCTGTAAAAAAACAATTCACTTTAGTATAAGGCTGTTCAATTTGCAAATTGCTAGATTGGTTCCAAGGAGTTCTCATTACCAAACAACATTTATGATGCAGCTGCATTATCATGATGCCTGAAATTATATGCTTGGGAGCAGCCACTTTGGGAGGCTTATGCAGTTTGCTAACTTTATCACGGAAGTCTATGATTCCAGTTAATGAATTGGACATGATGCTCAGCATTATGCCTTTAAAAAAGGAGTTAGGGGTGTCCCAATGTTAACACTCAGAAAGGCAGCAGGAACTGAATTTGAAATTTAATCACTGACGTTACCGTTCTCTGATAACGTGGTACCATTGGACTCCTTTTATTTTGCTCTCCAATCTTAAAAAAAAAAAAAGGTTACAGTCAGCTGCTTTTGTTCTTTTGGCTGGAGGAAGGTAGATTGACCACTAACAGACAAGTACTAGCAGCTAAGTGGAATCTGTGGTAGAGCATTTACAAAGGCCATTATCTTTTTCACTGAAGGCCCATCTGTGCTTAAAACTTGTAGAGAAGTTTAATTGCAATGCATTCTTCTCTTCTCTCACGCCTCCACAGGTTGAAAAATCCTTTAATGCTGCCGGGCAGTCATTTAAACACAAACTTAAAGGTCTGACCAAGATGGAAATGCAGCTAGTAAAATGGAAGGAAAGCTGATAGGGAAGGGAATCTATTCTGTTTTGTTTTGTTGTTATTGTTGTTGTTTTAATTCATTAACAGGCTGGTTTATCTACCTTCTCATTCTAGGTACCGTGCCTCTTCCCCTTTTGCTTCATGGTTAAACATCAATATTGCTCAACAATTCATTTCACTCTAAATGCATCAATCCTGTAACAAATATTTAACTAGCATCAATCAGAAAGCCTTTTATGCCTTTTTACCAACATCCAAAGTAAACACAGCTCTGGAAAATAGTTTTGTTTCATGCGAAATGCTATTCTAAAGCTTAGTTATCACACACACAATTTGCAGAGCCAGAAGGTCTAGTTCAGGGAGGAGGAACCTACAGCCTGGAGGCCATATTTAGCCTTCTTGGTCCTTGGGTGCGGCCTTTTGATGAGTCCAAGTTTTACAGAACAAATCCTTTCGTTAAGGGGATTTGTTCTGTGGAGTGAATTCAAAGGGCCATACTTGAGGACCTAGAGGGCCACATGCAGGTTCCCTACCCCTGGTTGTTCAACTAAATCATCTAGTACAACCTTTTAATTTTACAGATGAGGAAACTGAGATGTGGAGAGGTAGAGACCCTTATTCAAATCAAATTAATGTAACAAGTATTTATTAAATGCCTACTATGTGCTAGGTGCTAGGGATACAAAAACCAAAAAATGAAACCAGTTCTTGACTTTAAGGAGCTTACATTTTCCTGAGGAAAACAACATTTATCCAGACAAAATTCACCTACAGGAAATACAATGTACACGGGAGAGCATGGAAAGGCCTTGTGCAGGAGTAGCCTTTGAACTGAATCTTAAGGAGAGCTTGGAATTCCCAGAGACAGAGATGAGTTGGGGAGAGCATCTAAAACCTAGTTAATTAGCACAGAGCTGGGATTGGGACTCAAATTTTTGGACTCCCAGTTTTTTCCACTACATTAGGCTGCCTCTTCATCTATATACATTTTGTTTAGGGAAATAGGAAATATCTTCGTTAATAATACAGGAAGCTTTAGAAATTTAGATACTTAGATGACTCATCATTAAAAGGGATTTCCCTGCAGGCCAGAAATTGAAAGTAGTCTCATTTCATTGACAGAAAGGAAGAAGCCCCTCTGCTGCATATGGCTGTAGGCGGAGGAGGAATCTACTCACCTCTGGAATTAGGAGGGAAGAAGGGACTCAATTCTCTTCCAGAAGCTGGAACTGGAGCAAGAAGAGCTAAGTTTCACACCTTCTTAATTTTCTAGTTAAAAACTGAGATTTACTTTTCCCATGGCAACAAGAAGTAATTACAACACGTTAGAAAGCTTAGTTTTATTGAGCACACAAAATAGGTCGACTCAAAAAACTGGGTGCCATCTTAAATTCGCAAACAAGTTTCTATAATTTTTTGGTATAATTTTTAACATGGGTGATTCTTCAGTCGTTGATTTAGGGCTTAACAGGACAACAAATGCTATGTAATCTGGCCTGTTTATTTTTCAAATGTGGAAAATGAGATCCAGACAGGTTAAGTAATTTGCCCAAGGTCATGTGGGCATTGAATGTTGGAGTGGGTTATACACATCCAGGACTATGGACTCCAGATCCATAGCTTTTGTCTCTTTATCAGACCTGAAATTAGAAGATCTCTTGGAGTTCAATTCCCCTGGATAAAAGTGCTTCAACAGTTTCTGCTTAAAATTGCCAAGTCCTGTGGTTGCATTGCAAAGCAGTCTGTTCTATTAGGATAAATTATAATTGTTAGGAAGGCTTTTTTCTTTCTTTCTTGTACTGCACTAAAATATACCCATACTCCTGTAACTTTGTCACATTCATTTTATTTCTCCCACCTGGAGTTAGAATATGTGGTGTACAGGCTCTGGGAACCCCCTTGAACTCTGTTTGAATCTTCCCATTTGATGAGGCTTTTGCCTGAGGCCATAAGCCTTTCATTGTGGCTGGGGCCCACACCTCTGTTACTAGTTTAGCTCTCCTTTGTCCAGTTATTTCCCACCCTAGATCCTCCCAAAATATCTATACACCCTTCAACTAGCTTAGCCCTCCATCCTCACATCTCCAGGTAGTCTCCAGCTACTTCCCACCCTTAATCTCTCATCACTGCAGTCTGACCTCATTTGACTCCTCCTGAAGACCCTCTCCAAACTCCTCCTCTAGGGGTGGTCACCCCTAGATTCCTCCCATGACCTTTCTGTATATAAGACCCCATCTTGTCTCTATAAGAGAGAGAAAGCCGGAGAATGTTCTAGTGCAGACTCACTCTGTGTCAGATGATTCTGGCCTGCTTGTCCAATGCAAGTGTCACAGATACTGAGGCTCCTTGAGAGTCTACCTATTATGGCGAACCTTTAATAAACTTTGCTTTTCTTTGGCTGAGAGAAGACCTGTCGAATTCATTTGGCAGGACCTGGCATGTTGATGTTTTGGGGTCTCATGCACCCCTAACCCTATACCTCATCATGTGTGATGGGCAGCAAGGAAGAAGGATCAGTAATCCCCCTTCTGCCCCCACCCCGCACCCCCACTGGCTCTTTCTCCACCTTTCACTGGGGTGCTAAGAGCACCAGCCTCATCTGGATGATGGTGAGACTTAAAAGTATAGTATACTAGTCTACAATCACAGGTTTAAAAAATGCCAAATTTCAAATTCCATATATAGAAATGAAAGTGATTTGAGTTCAAAAAAGGAAACTGATGTATATGGGCAGGGCAGTTAGATGGTACAGTGGATATAGCACCAGGCCTAGAGTCAGAAAGACTCCTCTTCCTGAGTATAAATCTGGCCTTAGATACTTGGTAGTTATGTGACCCTGGGTAAGTCACTTAACCATGTTTACATCAGTTTTCTCATTTGTAACATGAGCTGGAGAAACTGAACATATAGAAGACCATAAAATTGAAGATGTTAGGGATTTTGAAGAGGTCAATGATGAAAATATCATCTCTGTGACCTTGAATAAATCACTTCCATTGCTTGAGTTTTGGTTTTGTTACCTATAAAACGGTATCCTTGAAATTGTTTTTCCTCCAATATTTTGATAATTGTATTTCAATATAATTGTTTTCCTTTGTAAAATCGGTATTTTATTTTATGTATTTTAATACATTATTTTGAGAAGGGGTCCATAGGCTTTACCAGACTTCTAAAGGGATCTATCACATAGAAAAGGTCAACAATCCCTGGACCAGAAGAATTTCGAGGTCCTTATCACCTCCACAATTCTTCAATTCTATTATCCTATGTGATTAGTGAAAACAGAAGGGCTGTATTCATAATTCACAAGAAAGAAAATAGACTTTAACTTTAGGCAAATGATTGAAAAATTTACATCTTTTCATATACTTATTATATGTAAACGTATTAAGGACCTGTGATTTCAGCGTGGGAACTCCCTACATCATTTGAGACTGCATTCTATGAATTAGTAGAAGTAATAATCTATATAGTAATAGTGGAATAGGGCAGTTAGGTAGCACAGTGGATAAAATGCCAGGCCTGGAGTCAGAAAGACTCATCTTCTGAAATCAAATCCAGCCTCAGACATTAACTAACTGTGTGACCCTGGGCAAGTCACTTAATTCTGCCTTAGTTTCCTCATCTGTAAAATGAGCTGGAGAAGGAAATGACAAGTCACTTTACCAACAAAACCCCAAATGGGATGTCATGAAATCAGACACAACTAGACAATAACAGAAAGCTACTGCTTAAGGCTTCAAGAACTTCAATGTGTCACTCATGGCCATACAACTCATGGATGTCCATAGCAATTTGGAATTTGCACCCACTTCACCCTCTTTCTAAGACAGACAGTCCCCTACCTGGGGGAAAACTTTTAATAAAGAAACTTCTGAATACAAAGTCTCTTATTTTCTTATTATATCTAATTTAGTTGTTAAGTTTTTTCTTTACACTTTATTGCATTGTGAATCAAACTGTTTGCATCTAAAATTAATGTTGCATCAAATCTCTTGCAAAGAAAAGCCTGATAAATATCAGTCATTTCCTGAAGGATAAATTAAGTCTAATGTTTCTTGCCTATAGTTTTAAAAACGATCATTAATCTTGTAAAACTTCCATTTGGCAAGTCAAGTTTCTGATGCCTTTGCCTCCATTTGAGAAATGTGACTCCTTTCCAATTTTTTAGCCTTGGACAGAAGATTAACGACTAAGCATAAAGGCAGGTGTGTCTTATTTGCACTTGACCTCATAAACCTTCAATTTAGCCTTTCCCATCTGCTGTTATCAGCATTTGCAAGGAAGGGGGAGCTGTCACCACAATGGAGGCCTTGAGGAGTCCTGGTGTGAACTACAGTGAACAGAAAACCACATCTCGTTGAAACAGTTTTCCAATGTTTTCCATCCAAAGCATGAAAGAAAATATCTTGTGTATGTAAAGCATATTGAAAACTTTACATCTTTATATACATGCTAATTGTCAATTGTCCTTCAAAGAAATACTTGGCTGTACCCTTTGGTCCTTTGTTGGTACCATACCCTATCAATATTATTTATAAAAAAGAGATAGAGAGAGATATCTGCTTAAATATCTCCATATATCTTCATAGCAGCATTACATATCATTGCAATAAACAGGAATTAACATAAAAAAGAAATGGTTAAATAATTTGGGGCATATCAATATAATGGAATATTACTACATAAACCAGGCTGATAAAGGAATATAAAGAAACGTGAAAAGACTTGTGAAAAATCTAAAGCAATTCTTTGCATATGACCATATATGTTCCTCTCTTGGTTTTTTGGTCTATGTGACCAGGTGGAGACTTGAGGAGAGCTGGTTTCTGGCAACAATGAAGTTTGTCTTTTCTAATATCCCAACAGTTACAAAAGCAGGGTTGTCTGGTAAAAGACACACTGGGCAGTGACCATGAAATAGATGTCTGATACTACATCAGAAAAACAACCTCTGCGCCTCTGTTTCCTCAACTGTAAAATGGAAACAATTATCACTACCTTACAGGGTAGTTTCCAGGGCAAAATAAGATTATAGATGTGAAGAATGAATGCATATATGTGTGTGGTGTGTGGTGTGTGGTACATATAACATGTGTGTGTATATATATATACATATATACATATACATGTATATGTATATGTATATATATGTATATATGTATGTGTGTGTATATAAATATATATATATATCCCTTCTGTGTTCACTCCCCTAACCTGCACTGGCACACTAGCTGGCTGGTCCCTACAGGGTGCCTGATTATGTATCCCTCATGGATCTGGGGGTAATCCCCAGAGACTAAGCTTGTTAGAATATATTATAATATTATTAATCATAAGCCCCAACCAGTGTGCTCCTTATTAACAATTACACCAGCCAAACTTAATTGACTTTTAGATTTACTGAGAAGAAATGATATTAAAAGTTGGTACAAACACATCCCCACCACCTCCAACCAGATACATATTCTCCTCTTATATATACATATATACACACAAGGTTCCTGGGGATATTGGGCTTAAGGAGTACAATAGTAAGGATGCATATATGTTGAAAATATATATGGCAAAAGGGGTACTTCCTAACTCCTGGCTCTGGAGGTCATTATCTCTCCATGGACTTTTCATGAAATCTCTCTCTAGTCTAGCTCTTTCCTGGGCTAGTCACATGCTCCATCACAAAGGATCACATATGCTGAAGACTTTTTTGCCTGTCTTTTCCATATCCTTCTATAGATAGTACTTTCAGACACTAATGTTCTTATGGATATTGCTATCATGTCTGATTGATGGTGTGACTTCTGAGTCTCCCAAACATACCAAGTTCCTTATCTACTCCCATCTTACAACTCTGATTCCCCTAAAATCAGGACATAATGAACACAAAAAGACAAAGACAGTTATGTGCTCATAGCCTTCAAGGCTGGGTAGGAAACAAGACTGGGGACTTTCCCCTGCTCAGATTTTTGGGAGGCACTTCAAAGTCATCTTGCTACATTTCAGCTACAAGGAAAAATATTGAGAGGTGGGTGGGTCACACCCACAAACACACACACCCATACATACATACACACATATGTACATATTAGTATATGTGTATGTTATATATACAATATACATATACACATACATGCATACCTATATACACATAAATTTTTACACACATACACACACACACTCACACACACAGTTTGGGCTCCACAACTCATGAATCATCAGTTCTTCCAGCCCTGCAGCCAAAATTAAAGGGGGTTTCCACCATCATGTGCCAACCCCCGACTCATTGCCAGAAACCAGCTCCCCTCAAGTCTCCACCTGGTCACACAGACCAAAAAACCAAGAGAGGAACATATGGTCATATGCAAAGAATTGCTTTAGATTTTTCACAAGTCTTTTCACGTTTCTTTATATTCCTTTATCAGCCTGGTTTATGTAGTAATATTCCATTATACTGATATGCCTCAAATTATTTAACCATTTCTTTTTTTATGTTAGTTTCAGTTTATTGCAATTACATGTAATGCTGCTATGAAGATGTATGAAAATATTTAAACAGATATCTCTCTCTATCTTTTTTTATAAAGAATGCTGACAGGGTATGGTCCCACAAAGGACCAAAGGGTATAGTCAAGTATTTCTTTGAAGGACAATTGACAATTGGCATGTATATAAAGATGTAAAGTTTGCAACATGCTTTTGATTTGATTTTCATTTGTTTTTCACAACCTTCTAAGGCAGGTGGAACAGATATTCACCATTTTCCAGATGAGAAGACTGAGACTGAACCAAGTTAAACAATTTGCCCAAGGCTAGGGAACCGTAAAGGCTGGCAGGTGTCTCTGGACACCAAGTGCAGCACTGTTTCAGTTATAATATCTCGATTGGACTCATAAAACAACTGTTTTACCGCCCCCACTATCTTAGCAGGTATTTATTGTTTATCGACCCCCCCCAATATACCTGATGCTTTATGGAGCCCTGAGTTGGCCAGGATCCAGATCTGGAGGTATATGACTGCAAGACTGTTAGCGACTTTCCACAAAATAGACCTTTGGAAATTTACCCATAGAAATACAATAAGAGCCTCTATCTTAGCCTTAATTGTACATAATCATAAGATAACTTCTGAAATCAGTGACAATTATAGGAGGACACACCTCAGAATCAGAGTCAAGTCTCCCAGACAAAACTGGGATTGCAGAAGGAGGAGCAAAGCAAGACTGAATCCTATTTGGGGATTAAATTACTATGCTTTCCTAGGAGATTCAGCCATGCATCCTTTTTTATGTTCATTTGCATAAATCTCTATTGATTTATGCTATCTTTAAAAAAGCAAGCCAAAGTGTTTAAATTAGTACATTAATTAACTGAGGTAGCTAGGTGGTACAGTGGATAGAGCTCTGAGACTGGAGTCAGGAAGACCTGAGTTCAAATGCAGCCTCAGATACTTATATAAGCAAGTCATCTAACCTTTCTTTTCCTTAATTTCCTCAATTATAATATGGGGATAAAAACAGTACCTATCTTGCAGAGTTGTTTGGAAGATCAAACCAAATATTTAACACAGGGGCCGGCACATATTGTAGGGGACATATAAATGCTTATATCCTCTCCTCCCACCCCACCCCAACACTGTGCATTTCTTGTCTGGAGGAAAAGTTTTTCAACCAGTTCCTGAGCCAGAACTAAGCATCACACAAAAGCCCCAACTCCATAGCCTAGCTCTTATGTTTTTCCTGTCTGGTGGCCTTCAAGCTGCCGTGGTCCTCTGGGCAAGGAAGGAAGGAGCCTTGGCCTCCTCTCACTGAGGCCTGAAGGCTGTGAGCATACGACCCTGGTATTGCTTCTGTCCCTATTCCTTCCAGCCTTAGGTGAAGGAGAAAGAGACAAAAAGACTTGGTGAAGTACAAGAGGTCTGCGGGCCAATGGATTGGGAATTGGACCTTCCCCCCAAATAGGCAGAAAACTGAACCTGGTGAAGAGAGAAGCCCCCAGTGCCCTGCATGACCCAGCCAGCCTTCTGAGATGCTGTTTTGTGTAAGCAAGGGATAGACTTTGTCCACTGACCCTCCCACATTTGGAAGTGAAGGTGGTGAGTCAAATGCTTTATAGCTACTATAAATTTGATCCTACTCTCTCCAGGGACTAAGGTCATATAGGAGAGATTGAGGCCATGGTTTGGGGTATGTGTTTTGTACATTTTTGCTTTTCCACAATGTGTATATGTATATACGTATGTATATATATGTGTGTAATACATACATATATATATACTCTACATATATACATACAGAATATACATTCCTTTCATTAAAAACCTCCCATGTTCCATCATGGCATGACAGAAGCACTGGGTTATTGAAGGCTATGGCAGCAGGGTAAAAGCTTGGATATGTACTGCCATGGTGGAAAGGCATGGTGATGCTCGGTAAGTTATGATCTAACTTCAGAAAGGCCTGTCACCATTTTCACAGAAGGCTGATAATGTTTTTGATACAGAAACTCATGAAGACTAACTTCTAAGCTAAGGAGTGCTTGTAATCCACAGGAAGTAGATGGTCCTTGAAACACAGAAGTATGTGTTTTGGGGACCACTTTGGCCCCCACTGCCTGAAGGCCAAGTGTGCTGCATCTCACCCCTCCCCAGGGTTCTCCAGAACTTTTTCTGGTGGTGGGTGGGTAGGGTAGCCTCTCTGCCCATGGCTCCAGCTCCCACTGATGGCATTCCTCCAATTGTAGTGGTAGGCCCCCATACTCCATTTCCACTTAGGCACTAGCAGTCAGATTAGCTTTTACATTACAATGAGTATTACTTCAAAAGTATTGTAACAAACAGACAAACATATTCCCAATGTATGGTAGACAATCCCCCAGCACCAACTCATACTCCGGAAGGGGAAGGAGATTAAAATTCACATCTTATCTAAGTTCCTATATAGCACAGTCCCAAAGCCCAGTCCAAAGCCTACCCTCCTCTCCTTCTGCTTGAGTTCCTAGGCACCTTGGCTTCCCAGAGCTTCCCTGATGGGTGGGCTGGCCAGCTGTCCATCTGGCCCAGAAATCTGCCTCCAAGGGAGCAGTAGCTGAGACTCCTGTGTCCAGTAGAGATTCTACTACCTGCATCTGGAATTGAAAGGGACAAAGGGGACAAACCAAGTAGAAACCCCTGGTCCATTTCTCAGGGTTACAGGGCTAAAAAGGAAGAGAAATGGGGAAGGGAAGTACATCCCCCAACCCAGTCAATTCATGGCACCCATAGTGTAAGTGAACTTAGATCTTCACTCTCTCTGTTCACTGAACAGGAAAGAGCATATGGAAAATAGAGTGAGACTGTCCCAGTCCCTGGAGAAGATCAGCCTATGCTGGCTATGCAACTAGTCTCAGGAGTCTACTCTTACACACAGTAGGGAAACACCTGCAGGATATCTTCTCACAGAAGCAAAGCTCCTCCATGTTATGTGACTTGGACATGTGCAGAACAATCCCTGTTTGCATGTGTATGGTGTGTGTGTGTAGTGTGTATGAGTGTGTGTGTGTGTGTCTGTGATGTACTCATAAGATAGAGACAAAACAATCTCTTATGTGTAAAATTTATGAAGGTTTTGATAAACCTAAGATTTGTGTTCTAGTCTTCTTTTCCTTGTCCTTCCTCTATTCATTCCATTAAATTCAGCTATGAATGAATGTGTTCTAAATTAAAAGCTCAATTTTCCACAAAATAATAGAATAGTTTATCCTTTCCATAGCAAATCAACATTATTCACCTCATACAATCAAAGAATTAACTGAGCAGTTTTTTCAATGGGAGTAATATGTGGTACTTTTGTCTGTTTTCCTTAAGATCTGTGACATAATTTTTTTATTTTTTTAAATTTATTTTTAGTTTTTAATATTCACCTTTATAAGATTTTAAGTTCTCAATTTCCCCCTCTTCCTCCCCTTCTACCTCCCCAAGATGTTCTTTAATCTGATAAAGGCTATACATCTATAATCACATTGAGCATATTTCCATATTAGTCATGTTGTGAAAAAAGAATGAGAACAAAAGGGAAAAACCACAAGAAAAAAAAAGAGAGAATAGTGTGCTTTGATCTGCATTCAGACTCCACAGTTCTTTCCCTGGATGTGGATAGCATTTTCCATCATATGTCTGGAATTGTCTTAGATTCTTGCATTGCTGAGAGGAGCTAAGTCTATCATAGTTGATCATCACACAACATTGCTGTTGCTGTGTACAATGTTCTCCTGGTTCTACTCCCTTCACTCAGCATCAGTTCATATAAGTCTTTCCAGGTTTTCCTGAAATCTTCCTGTTCATCATTTCTTTATACAACAATAGTATTCCATATATTCATATACCACAACTTGTTCAGCCATTCCCCAATTGATGGGAATCTCTCTCAATTTCCAATTCTTTGCCACCACAAAAAGAGCTGCTACAAATATTTTTGCACATACGGTATGAAACACATTTTCAAGATGGCCGACATGGATTAATGATGCGCCATCTGTGGCTGTGGAAGTTCTTTTTCTGTGCAAAAGCCAGGAGCTCATTTAGTCAGTTAACTCACACTCTCAGCCTTAGTGGCATTACTTAGTCTAAGTGAGATGGCCCCAAAGACAGAGACAGAGTAAGAAAGCTCCTTTCTATAATGTACACAAGTGCTCCCCTGCTTCTTTTTAAGTTGGGAGAGAAGAATTAATTATACATTTGCCTACATTGCTTAGTTAAAGACATCCTTTTAAATTTTTTAACGAGACCTATAATTTCATAGCTATAGGGAGCTCTCAGTGATTAACTTCTGTAACCAATACCAATTGACATTTGCTATGAAATATATAGTCTTAGAGACTTGCCTGGGCCACTGAGAGGTTGACATACCCCCAGATCTCACAGCAGCATGTATAAGAGATAGGCCTCAACCCCGGGCCATTCTGACTCCTTGGCCAGCATTTATTTTTGGACATATCCCACCTAACATTCTTCTTGGTTTTATGAAAACCTGATGTTGGGTGAACTGACATTATAGGGGAATTAGTTTCATAGGACCAATGTTATAAATGGTGCTCACTTACATAATGCCTGTAAACAATGTTAGAGTGGGTAGGGGGATTGTGACTTTATGGTATAGTTTGCTTATAATATTTTAATGAGATTACTGTCTGATGATGCTGACTGGGAAAACAGTATGTAGGGTATGCCTTTGTAAATGATGGCTCATATCTATGAGGCACAGTTATTTAACATGCTTCTCATTCATAATAATTCTTCACTTAGAAAAGCAGTTTTGAAATGGCCCTCACTTATTCCCCTAGTTGAAGAATACCTCCCCCTAATTATTGGCTGCTGGTTTAACTCCCAGTCCTGCACTAGAAAAGATCCCTTTCTTCTGTGCAGCTCTGATTGCACCCTCATGCCAAAAATAAAATGACATCTGGCAATGCAGAGACAGGTTCAACCACAGGTGTTTATGAGAAATAATATGAAATCCAAAAATGTATCCTTTAACAGGAAAAATGAAAACAGTAACTAGCAAGGTCAGACAAGGTCCATCCATTGCTTTCAGATGATTTATTTCTCTCAGGTTCCCTAGCAAGTGCCTGTGATAAACCAAAACAAAATAATGCAAAACCAGACAGCCATATCTCCCAGCTTGTCCATTGGAAAGTTATTATTTATGTTCTTAAAGAAGGAAACTGTAGCATGACTGACGGATGCTGGGTGCCACTGCCGTGGGATAACTACCACCTCTCCCTTCTCCTCTCCTCATTCTCTTGGAGAGTTCCACAGCTCCTGCCACAGCTGGTTACTAAAAGCTTCCATCCTGCTCTCCCAGGGCTGATCTAAGGAGTTCATTTTTTCTCTTTCCAAACTGGGAAGAATTACAAATCTAAGGGATTTGGGGACCAGTCAATCCCTTGCCAGATGTTGTTATACATTTATATTCAGTTGTTTTTCAATTGTGTCCAACTCTTTGTGACTCCATTTGAGGTTTTCCTTGGCAGAGATACTGGAGTGGTTTGCCATTTCCTTCTCCAGCTCATTTGACAGGTGAAGAATTGAGGCAAACAGGGTTAAGCGATTTGCCCGGGGTGACAAAGCTAGTAAGTATCTGAGGCTGGATTTGAACTCAGAAAGATGAGTCTTCCTGATTTCAAGCCCAGTGCTTTAACCCCTGAGTCACTTAGCTGTCCTTTATTTTCATCATTAACTAATTAATTCTATTCAATAAACATTAATCTAATACCTACTGTGTGCAAGATAGTGAGGTAAATGTTGTATGTGGCCAAACTCACAGATTAAAGGTGTAAATATGAGGGTGTGTGCCTAACTCAGTACTTCGAAAATGAATACAAAAATTTACTTTGATTTTCCTATTTAAAACATTTGAATATGTCCCCAAACCTGGGAATTGGAGGCTACATTTGGGCTGAGGAAGTGGAAAGAGAATGGGAAGGGGTAGGAGAGTAGAGAGCCTAGGAATACAGTTCTGCCAGGGGCTCAAGCCATGTAATAACAACATTTATAAAGCTTCTACTATGTATCAGGCACTGTGCTAAATGCTTTGCAAACCTTAACTCATTTGATCCCCACAACAACTCTGGGAGATAATGCTATTATTATCCCCTTTTTACAGATGAGTCTCCTGAGAGGTGAAGTGACTTCTCCAAGGTCACACAGCTAGTAAGTACCTGAGATAGGATTTGAACTCAAGTGTTCCTGACTTCAAGGCCTGTGTTCTAGCCACTCTGT
>CM053580.1:289664490-289693761 GCA_028627135.1 Pseudochirops cupreus | reverse complement strand
TTTTAAGGCATTCTTCTCCTCATTGGGTTTTTGGGCCTCTTTTGTCATTTGAGTTAATCTATTTTTTAGGGTGTCAATTTCTTCAGTCAGATTGCTAACTCTCTTTTCATGATTTTCTTGCAACATTCTTATTCCCTTCCCAATTTTTCTTCCACTTCTCTCATTTGGTTTTCAAAATCCTTCTTCAGCTGATCTCTAGCTTTAAGGCAATCTTCATGTTTATTGGAAGCTTTTGGTGGGGGAGCTTTGGCTGTCCTGTCCTCCTATAGCTCTCTGCCTTGGTTCTTCTTTTCCCCAAAGAAGGAATCTAGGGTTTGGTTGCTGTTCTTACCCTGCTTCTTATGCTTATTCTTACTCATGGTTAGTCAGTCTGTGATTTTTTCTCTTTTTTTAAATCTCTGTGGAGCTCTGCTTCCAAAAGGGAAAGCTCTGTCCCAAATCGCTGGGGTCCTCCCAGCTGCCGGAGCTCTTAGGAAGTTGCTGGGTCCCTCCTCCACTTCCAGCTCACTGAAAGAAAAAGAACCACAGGACCAAAGCCCAAGACCGCGATCCAGATCCAGGCCGCTCAATACGAGAGCACTTGGCCTCTGAACAATCTCTTGGTCCCCCTTCAGTCTGCAGGCCGAGAGCTCTGAAGCAGCAATGTGGAGGTGGGTGCAGGACCTCCACTTTCTGCTTCTCAGACCTGGAGGCAGTTTGGCCAGACCATTTTTCTCCCACAGACTTCACAAGTCCCACTGACCTAATTCTGGATATTGCCACAGCTGCCGCCAATCTGCTCACCTGAAGCTCCAGCTGGGGCTTGGCTCCTCTCGTCCAGCCACCTCCAGGACACAGCCCAGCCGCCTCCGGGACACAGCCGTGGTTTCAGGCCAGGCTGGTTTCAGTTTGCAGTGGTGATATGGTTCCTTATAGCCGAGCTGACTTTAGTGAAAAGTATATTTGTGTGTGTTTTGGAGTTCTAGAATTAGTTTAGAGTCATATTTTATGGGTATTTTGGGGTGGCTATGTGAGAGCTGTGATATGTTGCTGCTCTTACGCTGCCATCTTGGCTCCACCCCCCAGGAAGTCTTTTTATAGTGACAGATAAGGTGACCACCACCAAGGATAGAACTTTAAGAGATCAAGGAAGAATCAGTGACTAATTATGCTCTTAATTTAGCCAAATTGATACTATGGACTTCCACAAATATAAGTAATTTCCACAGCAGAGGCAGTCCATTGTAAATGTATGCTGGACTTAGAGTCAAGACAAATCTATTTTTTTTCTCTTTTTAATATTTATCTATTTATTTTTAGTTTTCAACATTCACTTTTATGAGATTTTGAATTCTAAATTTTCTCCCCCTCCTTTCCCTCTCCCCTCCCCAAGACAGCATGCTGTCTGATATAGGCCATACATGTACCATCATATTAAACATATTTTCACATTAGTCATGTTATGAAAGAAGAATCTGAACAAAAGGTAAAGACCGCAAGAAGGAAGAAGCAAAAAAGAGAAAATAGCATGCTTCAATCTGCATTCAGACCCCATAGTTCTTTCTCTGGATATGGATAGTATTTTCCACCTTGAGTCTTTTGGAATTGTCTTAGATCTTTGCATTGCTGAGCAGAGCTAAGTCTACCAAAGTTGGTCATCACACAATATTACTGTGTACAGTGTTCTCCTGGTTCTGCTCATTTCACTCAGCATCAGTTCATGTAAATCCAGATTTTTCTGAAATCTAAATTTAAATTCTGTCTCTTACATGATTTGTGTGACCTCGAACAATTTGAGTCTTTGAGCCTAAGTTTCTCCATCCATAAAGTGAGGATAAT
This sequence comes from Pseudochirops cupreus, assembly GCA_028627135.1. Taxonomy (NCBI): domain Eukaryota; kingdom Metazoa; phylum Chordata; class Mammalia; order Diprotodontia; family Pseudocheiridae; genus Pseudochirops; species Pseudochirops cupreus. The sequence goes on along the minus strand of CM053580.1, from coordinate 289,691,943 downwards.
AATAACAATGATCCTCACCCGACTTGGTGGAAGGATCAACTGAAAAAGAATACATATATTGCTTTGCAAACTTAAAGAATTTTTAAATGCTCATTCTTATTATTGTTATAGCATCTAAAGCTGTTTTATATGTTAAAACAATATCTCAGTTCCATAAAAGGAATATGCATGTACACATTTTATATTTTCCAAGTGATTTGCTTTAGGCAACGGAATTTCAAAATAAAACAAAACAACCTTAGTTGGAGTTTATGAATTCCAGTAGATCTGTGTTAAAAGGAGAGATGTTGGGGACACAAAGACTTTTCATTATTTTCTCATTATGATTATGCACAAATATACTTCCTTTCCCAAAGTAGATCTTTAACAGTCATAATCTAGGGAGGTGGCGGTGGGAGGGGGATAAGTACTTTTCAAAGAGTCCTTCGTAGAGTGTTTAAAATTTTTAATTTGTATCCCAAACCCCAAATTAGTAACTTTAGATGCCTCTATTTTGTTTAAACAGAGTATATTCAAGGTGAGGAAAAGATGAAGATGGATAAATGAAGTCAGCAGTTTAATATGACCTATAGGTCACAGCAAGGTAGAAAAAGTACCCTTCCCCCGTGAGGAGGGACACTGATTTCAGGATGGTAGTACGAGTGGGACCACCCAAGGCCAAAGGTCATGATTCTAGGCCACCCTGATACCTGCACAGCAAAGGTTATTCATAGATGATTATACCAAGAAGCGAAGTTTTTGTTGCTTCCATGAGAAGGGTTAATGAGTTATAGGAAAATCAATCAACAATATATTGAAGTCCTACAAATTTTTCAGCACTATCCTAAGACTGGCAATTCGATAGAAGGTTTAGGCTATGGTGAATCTTAAAGACAAAACAGAGCAAATTTCTTTAAGATTATTTGGATTACTGGAGAATAGTTCCTGGGATATTTTCAAATTATTAGATGACAAAAAGTCTTTTTAATCTTGCAGAGAAGTACTTATACTACTTAAATTTACTCATTCATGTATATTATTGAAATTTGACTTTCTACAAAAGGTGTTATATAAACTGTCTAGTGTCTTTGAAATTAATGCTAGGACTTCAGTGTTATAAGACTTCAAAGCATCTTTGACCAGGCATTTTCTTTAGCTGGGCAAAGGGAAAAGGATTTTTAAGAATATCTCTTATAACAAAGAAGAGGATCTGTCTTGTACCATGAAGCTCTTTGGACAGCAACACTAAATTTTACTTATCTTATTTAATGGGGAAGGCATGCAAGTGATCTACTTCATCGATAGAATTCTCAGAACAAATGGGGCCATGAATCACAAATATTCAAAGAATGCCTGGATATTGTAAAGGAATTTTTTTTAGTCAGAGAAACAACTGATAAATGAAAAAACAAAAACCAATAGTATGATTGGCCACAGTTTACCAAATAGTTGGTTTAGTTTTATGATAAATTAAGTCTTTAGTTACATAGACTATAAAAAAACAGATGCTACAGAACTTTCACTGAATCATTAAAAACAAGTTATTCCCCATTCTTCTGTAATTCTTTTACAAGGGCTACAATCCTACCCAGATTGCAGTTGCAGAGCAGAGGTAGATCATTAGATTAATCTCTCTAGAAGCCAGAGTTATAAAGATCATTAATATTTAGCTAAAAATCTCTGGTTTGTAGAGATAAACGAATCATTAATGCTTAGCTAAATCCAGCTTGTGGAAGTGCAAAACCTGAAAGCCAAGACAAATATAAAACATATTCAGTTCGCACTGGCTGTTTTCCACTGCTGCAATGGTCACTCCTCCTCACTAAATCATGGAATCCCTGGCTTCCTTCAAAACTCAGCTCAAATACCACCTTCTGCAAGAGGTCTTTTCCAGTCCCTTCGGCTGCTGCTGCTGCTGCTGCTGCTGCCTTCCCTTCTGAGGTTACCTTCCATTTAGTCAAGGCGTTCTTAACCTTTTTTGTGCCACAGACCCCTCTGGCAGTCTAGGAAAGCCAATGTACCCCTTCTCTGGATGCTTTTAAAGGCATAAAACACATAGGATTGTATTTTTATATTTTTCACTTAGAATTATGTTGAATAATGGTTATCGAGTCTTTTTTTTTAAGAAGCTCACAAACCTCAGGTTAAAAAGCCCTGAGCTAGTCAATATATATCTTTTATGCACCTATTTATGGATATGTGATTGTTCTCTTTCCCACCTACCTCCCCCATTAGAAAATAAACTCCTTGAAGATACACTAGTTTTTCTTTGTATTTCAAAGGTTTAGCTCACTTATGCCTAAGCATATAGCAAACATTTAACAAATGATTGCTGACTTTTTAAAATATCCCAACCTTACTTTATGTACTAGTTTAGCAAAAGGAACTAAATACATGCACGTATTTCTATCTACCTCAAAAGCAGAAGAATTCAAGCAAACAGGCTGGCTCAGGATTGTTTGGACCTTGGGTTAATTCTGAAGGCGCACAGCAGAAAATGCGGGCCTGACTGAAGTAAGAGGACTTGGGGTCCTATCTCGGCCTTGATGCTTTCTACCTCTATACCCTAACTTCTGTGGCTTCAGTGTCTCATCCGGATTAGATAGCCTCCAAAGTCCCTTCCACTTCTCCATCTGTGGCTGTCCTCTCTTGGTTTCCTAACAAGTAGTCTTGGCATTTATACTGTTCTACCCAGAACATAGAACTCTTTTATATATGTAAGAGTTTGCCTCCAAAATGTCAGGAAATGCTATGAGTGTAGTATTCCCGAGAGTGTAAGTCCAAGGCTTGAACAGTCCTGAGTCTCCCTTTTGATTGAATTCTGCTGGGTTTGTTTTTAAATATTGCTTATTTCAAATATTCAAAAAGTACCATGAAATTACTAACAGAGGAAATAAATACAAGATACAGTTTTTCCCCTAAAAGCAAAAAAAAGCCCAAACCTTGAGAGTACCAATATTAATAGTAACACCATATGCTAACCTGTAAACAGCAATTATTACTAGAAGTCCTGTCATTTATAGTTGCCCTTCATAGTGGCAACACAAGTATCTAGCTGCCATATAGGAAGCTCTTTACTCGTAGTAATTCTCAAAGCCCTTACAGGGACCCCCTCCTCATCTCAGTCTCCCAACCTCCTTCAAATCTCAGTTAAAGTCCCACCTTCTGCAAGAAGTCATTCCCAGTCCTCCTTAATGGCAGTGCCTTGCCCCTAATTTATCTGGTATTTGTCTTGTTTGTACATAGCTGTTTCTACATTGTCTCCCCCATTAAACTTCGAGATGCTTGAGAACAAGAACTGGGTTTTTGTTTGTTTTTCGTTGTTGTTGTGTTGCCTTTGCTTCTATCCCAAGTACTAGGCAGAGAGCCTGGCAGATATTAGGTGCTTAATAAATATTGATTGTTTGCTTGCCTATGGCACCATTTCCTTTCATCCCATATAAAAATATGTATGACATTCAGAAATTGACAAAATACCGGAATATTTAAAGATCGTTAACTAAAAATAGCAAATCCTCCCAAACCTCACCATATAAAGAAAGCTGCTAATCAAAAGTGCCTTCATGGTACTGTTAGCATACATGATTTCTCTGTGATTTTATTTGAAAATAAAGCAAGTAATCATTATTAAGTCACATACTAAGTTCTTCAACTGTGCCATGCACTCTACAAGTATTTAATAACAAATTTATAATAGCAACAGCAACAATACCTCTAGCAATAATAATTGCATAGCTTTGTACCTAATACAGGTTTCAATTAAACAGAGGAGCAGGCACTGTGATGAGCACTAGGAATAAAAGGGGAAAGAGGGCAGTCTTTGCCCTTAAGTGACTTACAGTCAATTATGGGGGATAGGGGTGGTCATCTTTAAAAGATGAAGAAAATGAAAACTTACACTAGGCCAATACTCCAACTATACAGTAGAGCTTGCTTCTTCCACAATCCTGCATTTAATGTAAGATTCATTCTCTTTAAAAGCACACCTTTTCTTTCAATTATTTCAAAGGAGGTAGAAGGGGCTTTCACATAGAAAGATCACAAGAAATTCTCTGTGTGATGAGAGTACTGCATAGATAACATAAGAGTTTCAAGTACATGAATCGAGGAAGAAATAAAGTATTTTCTCCATTCTGAACATTTTTACCCCATTCAGGCCAAAGCTAAGGGGAAATGACTGATGTCAGTTTAAGATAAAGGTAAGGAGAAATAAAAAGCAGTTAAGAAAGGGACCCGAGGTTAGAGGTATTTTCCTTTGCCCCTTCCCTCCATGTTATGTAATCTATACATTCTGCAGGTCTTCCCACCTACAACTGTCTTCAGTTTGTGTGCGGTTTCCACTATATGGTGCACCTGACACCCTAAGCACCTATCCAGGGAAACCCGGGCAATTCGTTTTAGAGAGATCTACCTTTCAAATATAAATTCTGCAAAAGATTTACACCTCCATACGGCGGGAGAAAAAGCTTCCTGACAACTCTAGGGATCGAGATGGAATAAGTAAGAGGCCTTTCTAATGGTAGCAGTTGGAAAGGAAAAAAAATAAATCATTGTTAAAATAAAGTTTTTGCCAGTTCCCAACGAACCTAGTAGTGCATTCTTGGAGAGTATTATTTGCAGCCACCCTGTGATCTGAGCTGGGATCTGGCCGGTGTCTCCCTTGTCCTTCCCTCCAGGAATTCCTCTAAACCTGCAGCCCCCCCCCCCTTAATTTTCCCTTCTTTGAGCTCCCGAAACCTCAGGAAGGGGATCCCGTGGATCCCCACTAGGGCGCTCCCGGGAATGAATGTGTGGAAGCCTAGTTTAAATGCCCTTCCTGAAGGGACACCCCACAAGCGGCGCCAGGCAGCCAAAAGAACTCCCGGTCCTTTCTTTCCTCCAGCTGCGTTCGAGACTAATACACGCCACCTTTTAAACTCGAATATATGCCTTTTTAAAAACTAATGAGTAGAAAATTCCCCAATAAGCCGTAGACTCCTCGCTCCCTTTCCCTTTCCCACCTCAGACTGGGCAGCAGGATGTAAACGATAAGTGTCTCCCTGCGCTCCATTCCTTCTAATGTCCCAGCCGCCGGGGCATTCCCGACGCCACGGGCCCTCCTGGTACAGACTTCCTTCTAGGACACCAGCCCCAGCAGCTGTCGCTGCCTCCACCACTGCCCGGTCCCCGCTCTCCTGCCGCCAGCCCCAGGGGCCCGAGCCTGGGGACACGAGTGGCTCAGGGGCTGGCGAGGGACGCTCCCAGCCCCGGTGGTTCCTTACCTGTCTGACATTCAGCGCTCGGAGTCGACTTTGGCACCCGCCGGGCTCCCAGCTGCCGCCGCTCCTCTCGCGTGCTCCGCTGCCGTACCTGGCCGCAGCTCCCCCCACCCGCCCCGGCCCTGCCACCCCCGCAGCGGGCTCTTAACGCTTCATGGCGCACCGCTCCTGGCCCGGGGCCCCGGGGAACGTGTGTCCGGCTTGGCGGCGGCAACTGCGGCTACTGCCGCTCTTCCTCCTTTCCAATGGCTTCTCGCCTTTCCCCCGCCCCCGTCTCTTCTCCTCCCTCCTACTTTCTTCCCTCCCTCTCTTTCCTGCCCTCTTCCTAGCTCTCTACTCGAGGACCGGACAAACAGGTTTCGCCGCTCCGCGGAGGTGCCTCCCCTCTCGCTACAACCGAAGCCACCGCAGCCCAGCTAGACCGTGGCAAAGGAGGGGAAGAGGGAGTGAGACGGTGATGGGGCTTCTCCTCTCCCCGTTGGGGACGCGGGTAGGTGGGAGGGCGTGGAGCGGAACCAGGTGAGATAAACATACGAGAAGAGGCAGAGAAAAGTCCCTGCGCAATCGAGGCTGCTTCCTTCCCTTACACTTGCAGTCCCCCACACCCCCTCCGCTAGTCCCGGGCGTTTAGATCAACTTCGCCTGACCCCCCCCCCCCTCACCCCACCCCGCTTGGCTAGCAGCCTGGAGCGACTGCTGCCCCCTTCTCTTCCCCTCCCTTTCTCTCGCACTTGCTGGGACCACAGCAGCTGCTAGACCTCTCGGTTTACACATTGCGTCTGCCTTCAAAAAAGGCCCAACAACCTCAACTCTCTCCCCGCTTCCTCCAACACCCAACCCGCAGAGTGTTCGGGAAGAGCAGTGCCCACTTTTAGTTTTTCAACTGCTCTGGGTTCACCTCAATGAAGCCTGAGGTTGATTTGCCAGACACGGAACGCTAGCCTCTGGGGAGCCTCAGGAAAGGGGGTGGGGGTGCAGAGAAGGGGAGCAGGCTGTCCCATTGTCTGCTACTCTGGTTTACGTTGAACAACTGGCAGAGCACTCCATATGCCAGTGGGGATGAATGAGTGAAAAGGTAGAAAATAACAAGAAGAAATCAGGAGCTTTCCTCTCATATTGATGGCCAAGCGAGCATAACTCATGCCAGTCTGTACCTGCGCAACCCAAATAGCCCACAAGTTTATACGGTCTTCTTTTGTTTTGTGTGAATTTGTCATAGAGCCGACTTTGGATCTGAACTCACGTCTATCTTTATTTGTATGACCTTGGGCAAGTATCTCCACCTCTCTGGCCTTAGATTCTTCATCTGTAAAATGAGTTGGACTAGATGGCCTCTGAAGTTCCTTTCAGCTCTAAGTGTATGATCCAATCATTCCCTCTTCAATCCTCCCAAAATAAACAAATAAAGACTACTTGAAAGCAAGGATTTACCTTCTTATACTTGTTGGTATCCTTCACACCTATAGCCCAGAGTTGAGAAGTAGGTGCTCAATATTCCTTCATTTATTTATTCATTTAAGAGACATTCATTTAGTTGCCTATGTGGTTATAAGACTGTGTAAGGCCTATGGATCTATGCCCTCATGAAACTTGCATTCTATTAGAAGTGATCAGACCCTGGTATATGAATGTAATGGAATACTACTGTGCTATAAGAAATGAGGAGCACACGGACTCATAATAGCCTGGAGAGACTTATATAAACTGATGCTGAGCGAGAAGAGCAGAACCAGGAGAAATTTGTACACAATCACTGACACAACGTATGTGTGACGACTAATTTCAATAGACTGGGCTCCTCTCAGCAATGTAAGGTTATAAGACAACTCCAAAAGACTCATGATTGAAAGAGATATCCTCGCCCAGAGAGATTGCAGTCAGCGCAGATTGAAACAAACTACTTGCTACGTTTCTTTTTCTTGTTTAGTTTTATTTCCTCTTTCCCACTAATCATTCCATCAGTTACAATCCTTCCTTACAATCTGACTAATGATTAATGGGAAGATATTTGTAGATCCTATATTCGAGTGAATGCTGCCATGGTGGGGGGGGGGGGAGAGAGGGAAGGGGAGAAAATCTGAAACTCAAGGGACTGTGGAACTGAATGTTGTAAACTAAAAGTAAATAAACCAACTTAATTTTTTTTTTAAAGTGATCAGATCCAAGCGGACTTGTGCTGGTAAATGTTGGGGGGGGGGGGAGGAGGCAAGAAAGATCTATAAACATAAAAAGCTTTTAAATTTAATATACACTATTACTATTTTCTACATCACTTAAGACTACACCAGTCAACATTTCTGAGGTGTAAGTGCTCATACGGAAAATTTACCAACCAAGGGCAAGTTAGAGTTGGCTCCAGCACACCCTTTCCAGAACAGAGATCTTTTTTAAAAGGTAGAATATATGCACAATAAGAAAAATTCAAGCCAAAGTGATAAGAGAATTCACTAGAGGGAGAGGAGTCTGGGAAGACAATGTAGGAGGTGGCATTTGATTTGAGTTTTGAAGGAACGGTAGGTAGGACTTCAAGATGAAGAGGGAAAAAGAAAAGAGGGAAGCAACTTTCCAGATGCAAAGACCTTAATCAAAGGTAAAGTGTCATGAAGCAGGGAATATGTATATGTTTGAAATTCTGAACTTAACAAATACCAAAGAACTCCAAGCATTTCCACATAACAAAGTAGAACATACAAAGAGGATTATGTCAACTCACCAATCTCCATTCCAAAAGGATTTTAAAGTACACATTAATATATATTTATATATTATTAAGGTACATATAAATTCAACCCATCATTTCAAAACTCTTACTTATCTGTGTTTTCTTCTAGACTTCTCTCTGTACTCCCCTGTGCACTTTTTAAAATGTATCAAAGATTGTCTTCTTTTTCCTTTTCTTTTTTTGGGGGAGGCAATATTATTGCTCTCCTTTCTCCCTCCCATTGCCCATCCAATTTAAAAACAAACAAACAAAACAAAACCCTTGTAACAAATAATTATGACCAAGCGAAACAAACCCAAACCACTGCCATGTACCAAAAAAAAATCTTTCCACATCTTGAATGCTTCACCTGTCCTTTAAGAAGTGGGGTTAGCATTAATTTGTCTAGAGACATGGCTGGTCTTGTCTTTTTCCATGTTCAGAGTCTTAAAGTTTGTCCAAAGTTTTTTTTTCTTTATTCTGTATTGTGTTGCTCTTGTTGTATAAATTGTTCTCCTAGTACAAAAAGAGAGGTTTATTCAAGAAACAGGGAAAGGCAAGAATTTAGGAAACCTATATTATACAATCTAAAACTAGGTCGAGGCCAGGAAATAGAGTGCCTTGAATACTTGAGTACCTGAATGCCAACTTGAACAGTTCCTCAAACTTCTCCAGTTATTTGACTTCTCAGATTAGTTTCTCTTACACTTATCTGTGTATATGTGGCATTCATTCAGTCCAAAGTAAGTTCCTTGAGGGCAAGTACTATTCTATTTCTTTGTGAATTCTCCACCCATTGAATAGCACAATGATTTGGACATGAGAGCGCTTTAAAATGTTTGTTTTTCAAATGTTAAAAAAATTGTTTTTTACATGCAACTGGGAAATAAGATATACAGTCACTGGGGTATAGAAATCCATCTTGCCCTACTAGAAAGTCAGAGGGTGAATGGGGGAGGATGTAAGAGAGAGCAGATTGGGGCAAGCGGTATTCAGTAGGCTTGATATCTTGGGTTGGGGGGTAGGGGAAAGATGGGGAGAAAATTTGTAACTCAAAATCTTATGGAAATGAGTGTTGAAAACTAAAAATAAATTTAAAAGATTTAAACTTAAAAAAAAAGAAAGGAGAGAGAAGAGAGATAGAGAGACCAATTAAAAAGCTATTGCAATGGTGCAAATGGAAGATCATGAGAATAAAGTCCACATCTAACTATAAAAAAAAGTTTTTTTCTTGAAGTAAATTCAGTAAATAATAACCCATTTGCTTTTATTTTTTATTTTTATAAACTGGGTAGTGAGTAATCCAAGTTATTTTAAGAAGATTAATATGGAATCTGTACTGAAGTGGAAGACAGACCATGGGGGTTATTGCTACAGGGGATGTAATAAGTCTCCACTAGGGTGGTGCCAAGAAGAGACAATAAGGAATAGTACTTTATAAGTACAATAAGAAAGAAAGAGTACTAGATTTGGAGTCATTTTTTGTTGTTCAATCATTTTTCAGTCATGTCCCACTCTTTTGTGATCCCATTTGGGATTTTCTTGGCAAAGATACTGGAGTGGTTTGCCATTTCCTTCTCCAGGTCATTTTACAAATGAGGAAACTGAGACAAACAGGGTTAAGTGACCTGTCCAATGTCACACAGCTAGTGTCTGAGGTCATATTTGAATTAAGGTCCTCCTGACTCCAGGGCTAGCACTCCATCCACTGGGTCATATATCTACCCTTCTGGAGTCACAAGACTATTTAAAATCCCAGTTTTGCAACTGAGTGAATTTTTTTAAAAAAACGTTCATCCTCTTTGGGCCTAAATTTTCTCATCTATCAACTGAGAACTAGCTAGTCTTCTAACTCTAAATCTTATGAAATGGAAAGAGAGTGGGAAGGATGAAATTGACAGGATTTCACAAATGACTGGATTTCAAGAGAAAAGCAAACAGGACTTTGTAACTTCTAGCCCAGGTGTCTGAAAGAATTGTAAAAGAGAAACAAAGTTGGCAGTGGAAAGGGAAGGTGAGAAAGAGAAACATCCTCTGGTTGTATATCTGGTAAATTAAGTAAGATTATTGCCACAGTAGTTAGGAAGATTTTCAGCCTACCCTGAGGCACAAGCTACCTTTCTTTATCTTCTGATGATCCAGCTCTCTCTCTGTCTTCCTTATTAAGCCAAACTGAGACAGAGTCAGCATGACTAGAAAGCCTTAGGGACACCTGCAGGTCCAATTTAGACAGGTGAAGGCAGTCACAGGATAATTAAAGGGGAGCAGCTAGAAATGACATGTCAATGCACGTGCCACCATGCAACAGTTGGGCTTCCTCTCAAGCCTTTTGACCTGTATTCATCATTAACCAACTATCCTCTTTACTTTTTCCTGAAGTATATTGATCTTATGTAAGGATAGCATAGTGAGTGAACTAGGAAGATGAGTCTTTCTGACTCCAGGCCTCTGGCACTTCACCCACCTAACCATGACACCGAAAAAGATGAAGAAGCATCATCTAAGGGTGGGTTCCTTTTGTCACTGACCACAGACCTCAGAAATTCAACAGAGACCCAGGAAGAAAAAAAAAAAAGAAGGGAATGTGGTCTTATAAGAAGGTAGGTCTTTCAAAGGTAGGTCTTTTAGGGAAGGATTATAGGATCAGAGCAATTGGTTTTTGTTATATTGCTTATACAGTTCCTGAAGGATGTAAATTTACTATGCTCTCAAAAATAAAGCACAGGAAAAAAAAATCAGCCAGGTAGGGCAGCTAGGTCGTGCCACAGTGCTCAGAGCTCTGAGCCTGGAATCAGAAAGACTCATCTTCATGAGTTCAAATCCTGCCTTTCTAGCTATGTGACCTTGGGCAAGTCATTTGGGGTGGCTAGGTGGTGCAGTGAATAGAGCACCGGCCCTGGAGTCAGGAGGACACGAGTTCAAATCTGGCCTCAGACACTTGACACTCTTACTACTCATGTGACTTTGGGCAACTCACTTAACCCCAGTTGCCCTCCAAAAAGCGAAAAAAGAAAAAATCAGATATTGTAGCTTTACAATGTTCATATAAATACAGAAAGGAGCTTTAAAAACTCTCAGGGCTATTTTTTTTTTAAAGCAAGGGGATAATAAATGACATCAGAAGAATAATTAATTTGGCATATTCCCTATAACATACCAGTATCCTGGGGAGAAAAAACAGACTATAAGAAGCATTATACTGAGGCAGTTCCTGTCCTTTACCAAGTGTCCCAGCTCAGAGGGAAAAACTCTAGGGAGTTCTTCTAGGGACCCAGCTCTAGGGAAAAACTCCTCTTTGGAGAGGCTGTACTACTCAGGGGTCCTGCTCTTGCTGTTCCTTTTAAAGAATATGTCAGAGGAGGAGAGGTCAGAGGGCTTAGAGGAGGTTGTTTCAGCAATAGGCATAAATCAAATAATTTTCCCTGTAGAGGCAGTTTGATAAGAGTATTAACAGAGAAGTCAGAAGTCTTCCATTTGACGCCTGCCTCTGTTTGGATGACCTTGGGCAAGTCCTTCAACCGTTCATCCTTAAGTGACTTGTCTCAGGTCACACAGCTAGTAGATGTTAAGTGTCTGAGGAGGGATTTGAACTCAGTTCCTCCTGACTCCAGGGCCAGTGCTCTATTCACTGTGCCACCTACCCGCCCCCCAAAGACCTGTCTTTGAAGTCCATCCCACACACATGTTCACTTCCTCCATTAATGGGCTGTTTTCTTGCAAGACATCCACATCCCCTTCTTTTTTTCCTTCCTGGCTCTTGATTGAACTTCTGAGGGTTACAGCTAGTGACAAATGGAACCCACCTTTAAACAACACTTTTTCACCTTGTTGGTATCATGGTTAGGGGGATAGAGTACCAGACGGATTCAGAAAGATTCATCTTCCTGAGTTCAAATCTAGCCTCAGATACTGACCAGCTGTGTGACCCTGGGCAAGTCACTTAACCCTGCTTGCCTCAGTTGCCTCATCTGTAAAATGAACTGGAGAAGAAAATGGCAAACCACTCCAGTGTCTTTGCCAAGAAAACCCCAAATGAAGTCATGAAGATTAAAGGGAGGGGATAGTAAATGCAATGACTGAAAAACAAACAAATAACTGAACAATGATGGACCCCTTTCGAAGGCTGATAAAGCCTGTCAGAGCATCTTAAAACACATACAATAAAAAACAGGATTACCACGAAAACCACACTTTGATGAAATTAAAGCTATTTTTCCCATCTAAATTCACATGCCCCCTGAAATCCATGGGGGTCCACGGACCCCAGATTAAGAACCCCTACTCTAATGTAAGTTAATAATCTCAGCAACAGAGAGTTCACAGTCTTGTGTTTTCTCATTCTATCTCTGATGAGTTTCAGGTCCCTTACTGAAAGTGTCTCAAGTTAGCAACATGATTGATTTGGAAATTTGCTTTACATGAGTCATTTGAAAGCTGACTTATTTGTCCTGGCAGCAACTCCGATACCATTGCAGCTTAGGTAATTCTCTGTCAAAGTTCCCAGATGGGTTTGGACACTTTATATGGCTTTATTTAGAAGCCACCCTTATTTAGTAACCACACCTTTTCCATGCAAGCTGCAGGGGAAAGTAATTAAATTTAATAGAAGCAGTGGTTTCTAAAGGAAGGCACACAATGCTTTCTTTGCTTTCAGCAACTCATAATTTCCTCCTGCTTTTTTTTTTCTTTCCTTGACAACATTTAGTAAATGAACCAGTTGGGAGATAAATTAGTAAAGTAGACAAGGAGTAGCTACTCTTGCTGAGACTTTTATTAGAAAGTAGTTTCCTGGATTTTTTCCCCTCTGTGATGTTGGCCAAGGGAAGAAAGATATGCTTAAGAGACAGCAGATCCAGGTATTCAGTTCTGTATGCTTAAGAGTGTGGTCATTTAAGACAAAGCATCTAATGCCATTGGAAAGGTATTCACACCTCAGCTGGTGCCATTGTTAAATCTTTCATGGCAGTCAAGATTAAGGCTGACTGGGGAATTCTTACAGAGCCATTGTTTCAGATCGGCTTTAGAATCAATTGCAGGTAAGAAGTTCCACTGTATGTATCTGTCTCTGAAATCAAAATCTCTGGAAACTTCTGATAATCAGCTTTATTATTTTTTATTTATTATTTTTATTTATTATTGTTATTAATTATTTTTTAAATTTTGATTTCCAGGAAGAGTTTATCACCATAGATGCAATTTGTTTACTGAATTGTGTGATCTTTGGGTCCAAATAATTTTCTGAAATCTTTTTTTCCAGCTGGTTTGTTCATTCTACTTTTGCCCCACCTTGAAATTTCTTTTATTCAGTCCATAGTTTTAAATTAGGAAAATTGGCAGCTCACAGAAACAGAAGGAATATGGCTTATCTTTTTCAAAAGAAACAAGATGTGAAACACCAAGTGCACACCTAAGTGTTGTTTCAGTGACTTGTCAGTTATTCTGTGGTGACATCTAGCATGATATAATGGAAAGAGTCTTGGCTTGGAAGCTAAGAGTTTAAATCCCAGCTATAGGACCTTGGGTAAGTTGCTTATGTCTCAAAACCTTATTTTCCTCCTCTGTAAAATGAGTGTTGAATTAGATGATCTGCAAGTTTGCTTCTAACTCTGAACGTTCTGTGAGTCTATGTACTATTTATTCGAATCTAAAGCTGTAAGGGCTTAATGGAAAGACCGCTTGCCTTGGAATCAGCACAGCCTAGGTTCAATTCTGACATAGTAGCTATGTGACTTTAGGCAAATCATTTAATCTCTGACTGCCTCCAGCAGCTCTCTAGGATTTCTCTACTAAATCATATTGGTGAAAGGTGTTCCCACTGTAAACCTTTTTCAAAAATTCTGATTAAAGGAAACAAACAGAGAGTAATATACAGTTACAGTATTTATTCCTTATTCCCTTAAGGCTAGAGATTTGTACAAGGAGCCAGCCTGAGGCTGACTGACAAACAAAAAGATGAAAAACCTTAAGTACATTTTAGAACCATCCCAATTCAGGCTGTGTCACACAAATTTATGATCTCCATAAATGTTTAATCCTTGTATGAGAAAGGAATTTTCTTAATTGAATAAATGGTAAATACAATAAAACTAGACAAACTGTCCATTGAAATTATGATCCAGAATATCCATGTTTTCTTTACCATTAATGTTCCATAACATGGTATATGTCCAAAAATATTAAGATAAGAAAAAATCCCATTACTCAATGCCTCGAGTTAAGGGTCTCATCCTTAAGGGCCATAAAGTAAGGCTCTTCTGCTTTGTTGATGTAAGAAGTATTCTCTGAGCTCACTCAGAGAGCAAAGACAAAGCAGGGTCCGTTAGGAATTTATGATCTCAAGATGCTCTGGAGTTGCTGACACGGGAAAAGGCCTTTTTAAAGTGAGGAAAAGCAGTCTGTTTGATTAATTCAGACTTTGGCCAAAATAAGATATTTAATGATTATCGCCACGTAGACAACATTCCATATCTTTAGACCAGGGGTGGGAAACCTGCAGCCTTGAGGCCACATATGACCCTCAAGATCCTCAAGTGCAGCCCTTTGAATCCAAACTTCACAGAACAAATCCCCTTAACCAAAGTTTGGATTCAGTCAAAGGGGCACACTTGAGGACCTAGAACAGTGGTTCTCAACCTTCCTAATGCCATGACCCTTTAATACTCATATGTGGGCATATCTGCATGTGGGCAGACCCTCCTGGAGACAGATAGAGGAGCGGTGTCTCAGTTCCTAAGACCATTGGAAATACGTGTTTTCCAATGGTCTTAAGCGACCCCTATGAAAGGGTCATTTGACCCCCAAAGGGGTCATGACCCACAAGTTGAGAACTGCTGACCTAAAGGGTCACATGTGACCTTGAGGCTGCAGGTTTCCCACCTCTGTTTTAGACCGTAAGACTATAGGATTTAGGTATGACATAAATACAGATAATCATGATATAAAATTAAGCATGCTAAATTTATCAGGAGATTTGGGAAAGTCATAAGTGATGGAGGACATCAGGGAAGGCTTCCTAAAGGAGGTACAATTTCAATTGGAATTTATAGGATGGTTGGGAATTTTGTAGATAAAGTAAGGTGGAGTAGAGAAAGCATTCCAGGTATGGGGAACATAGAGATTAAAGTCAGTGAAGTGTGGGATTTGTAGTAGTGATGTTAAGTTGTCAAGTCTGACAAAAATATTTTGTGTAGGAGAGGGATAGTATGAGATAAGAGTAGAAAGGTAGGGTGGTGGTAGACGGAAGAGTGCCTTAAAAGATGGGAAAAGGTGTGCGAACTCCACTGAAGATTTTGGACCAGAGAAATGACAAGACCATATCTACAAATAAAGAAGGCTAATCTGCTAACAATGTGAAAGTTTGTTTACAAGTGGGAAAACCTGTTCAGAGACCTTGAGTGGTGGATGACACTGAATAGCCTGTACTAGAATAGTGCGATGGTCCTCTAGTTCTAAACTCTAGAATATGGGAAGAGTCATGGCAACATGGCATTGGCAGAACTTAGCAAATGAATGGATGTTTATAGAAGAATTGAAGGAGGACTTTGAGGTTTCCAGTCTGTGACTAAAAGAATATTGGGAGAAAAATAAGGAAAAAATGACAAGATTTGGTAACTAAAATGATGGCAGAACAGAAATAAAAAAGATAGTTAATTTTGACTGAGGTTTCAGACTTGGGAAACTGGGTGAAGATTGTCACTGACAGAAATAATAAAATAGAAAGGAAGAAAAAGTTGGGAACAGGAGTGGACAAGTGTGTTCACATCGAGTTTAATGTTCTGTTTTTTCCTTCCTATGCACTGACACAGTCTACATATTTTTCATTCTTAATGTTTATGTAATATTTCAACCTGTTAATATCACATCATTTGTTTGGCATTTTCCCAAGAAAAAGGAGGGGATTTGGGCCTATTCCATTTTTTTTCTCACTAAATTGGGTTAAGAATATTTTTATACAAATCACTTTACCCTTTTGTGTTAACTCCTTGGAATATATTACCAGACATGGAATCACTGGATTAACAAAGATGAACAGCTTTCTACCTTTCACATGTTGCTCTATATTGCAACTAGGTGATAGAGTGGATAGTAAACTGGGCTTGGAGTCAGAAAGACAGGAGTTCAAATCTGCCTTCAGATTTACCTACTAGCTTTGAGATCCTGGGCAAGTCAACTAACTCTTGTTGCTTCCATTTCCTCATCTATGAAATAGGGATGATAATAACATCTGCACCCTGGTACCTGGCACATATAAATACTGTATAAATGTTGTTGCTATTTTTACGGTTACTCTTCAGCAAAATAAAACCAATTTTCATATATGCGTCCCTTTTTTCTCACAACCCCACAAACACTAGGCTGTTATTATATTTTTGAAAGCACTTTGAAAATATTTTTTAAAACCTTTCGTACATATATTTCTGTTCTTTCTCAATTGTCATTTGCTTTTCCAATCATCATTCTACAAATAGAAATGCTCCCAGTGCAAGGAAAGTTTTATGAGGCCAAAGCATGGATAATCATTGGCTGTCCCCTTCGCTGAAACAATAAAAAATAGTATCCAAATCATTCTATAAACTTATGCCAACTTCTGCTGCATAATAGTACTGCCTGCTTTATTTTCCCAAATTATGTGGGGTCTTTTGGAGGAAGTGCTTACAGGAAATGCCCCTGTAAACAAGCTTACAATTCTATTAGATTCATTTCAATACAACAAGCATTGATTGGTGATTGACTATGTGTCAGAAGCTGGACCAAGTGCTAGAGATGCCAAGATAGAAGTACTGAGATACAAGTTCTGGTATGTGTGTGCCTTTTAAAAAATTTATACTAAGAATTTTTATCTGGGGGGGTCTTTTGTTTGTTTTTCTCTAATGGTACGTTTAATTCTTCTGCAATCTACCTAAGGCCATCTGAAGTCCAGTCTCTAAGCTGATAGCTTGTTTTCAGGCTTTTGCATCCTCCCTTTTTTTTTTCTTCTTGCTGCCCTGAAACTGCCGCTCCCTATTCCCACTACCTACTCAGACAGACCTGTTCTTTCTTTATATCCTGTACCTTCAAGCCCCTGTTAGATTGAAGAGGAAAGTTAATCTGATCAACTAATGTTCAGTAAGGTGTTAATGAATGATAATGCACTAATATGATGCTCCTACACCAATAACTTGGAAGTTGTCTGGTATGGGGTAGGGGGGAAACACTAGACTAGAAATAAAGAGGTCTGGGTTCATCTGGATAAATAGAACTCTTTGGAGTCTATTTTGCTCCCTCATTGGTGGGACTACTTCTGAGGGGGGGCAGGGAACCAAAGATTCAGGAGAAAAAATATCTCTTCCTAATTCTGTCATTAATTTACTGTGTATAAACAAGTGGTATGTCAAAGTTATTGTATTCTTAGAAAGAAAAGCAAATTGTATATAATAGAGGTGTACAGTTTTATTTCCTATTCTACTTTGTATATTGAAATTCTCATTTGTCTTTGGTGTTTTGTTAAGTTCAGAATTTTTTTTTAAATTTGTATAGCTTTAGGTAGATCATTTTTTCTTTGGGCTTCACTTTCTGCAACACATCTTGGCTGCCTCTATTTCCATGTTTATCTCACACTACTCCCCCTCACATACTCTGTGCTCCAGCCAAATTGAAGGATTGCTATTCTCCAGTTGGATCCTGGAAGTGTTTTTGTTCCTGTTCATTCCATCTTATTGAAGTTCCCTCCTCCAGCCCTACAAGATGACAGGCTATGTATGATGGCCCAGTTTAAATGTCCCTAATCAATCAATCAATCGATCAGTCAGCAGACATTTATTAAGCACTTACTGTGTGATATATACTGTACTAGGTATAAGGAATACATAGAAAAAAAAAGTTTCTGCCTTCAAGAAAAGTGATCATTTTTTCAGGGGAGACAACATATACATCTATGAGTTTATACAAAATACATGCAAAATCAAGGTAATTTTGCAGGGAGGCACTAGCAGCTGGAGGGGACCTCCTGGAGGAAGTGGCATTTGAGGTGAGCTGTGAAGGAAACTGGGGATTATTTGAGGTGGAGGTAGAGGTGAGAAGGTTATTCATTCCATAGGGGACTGCACTCAGCTCCCAGCACACTTCGCTAGACCCTTCCAGTAAGCCTGCTAGGCTGCCTTCAGTGGGAGATTTGTTTCTCTCTGTCACTTTGTGGGTTCTGTAGCTCTAAAGTCTGTTTAGAGTCATTTTTTACATGTATTGAAAGTTGTTGGAGTGGGAGCTCACACCAAGTTTGTGCTTCTACTCCGCCATCTTGGCTCTGCCATCTTGGCTCCGCCATCTTGGCTCCACCAAAGGTTATTCATTCCAGGCACTAGGGATAGCCTGGACAAAAGCGTGGAAAGAGCAGGACTGCCATGTGTGAGGAAGAGCAAGAGGCCTCGTTTGGCTGGACCGTGGGGTGCAGAAAGAGGGTAGTAATGTACCCTAAGACTGGAAAATGAGGCAGCTAGATGACTTGGTGGATAGAACTCTGGGCCTGGAATCAAGAAGACCTGAGTTTAAATCCAGCCTCAGACACCAGTTGTGTGACTCTGTGTAAGTCATTTAACTTCTGTTTGCCTTGATTCACTGGAGAAGGAAATGGCAAACTACTCTAGTATCTTTGCCAAGAAAATCTATTGGATAGTAATATGCTCCGAGGGCTTATGAGAGTCAGGCATAACTGAACAAGGCTGGAAAATTAGGTTGGAAGGAAGTCATTACTTTTGGTACATTCATAGAAACTTCTTACTTATTCTATGATGACAACGAAAGGCTTTAAAATACAAAAGAGGAGATGATATTTGATCCTGCAGTAGAATTTCTTAACTTAGGGTCTAGGACAGGGGTGGGGACCTTGTGGCCCTGAGACCACACATGGCCCTCTAGGTCCTCAAGCATGGCCCTTTGATGGAATCCATATTTCATAGTTTAAGTCTGGATTCCAAAGGGCCATGCTTGAGGACCTAGAGGGGTGCCCTTAAGGCTGCAGTTACCCCACCCCGGCCTAGGAACATATTTTTAAAAATATTTTGATAATTCAGTTTCAATATCAATGGTTTCCTTTGTAATCTCATGCATTTTATTTTATGCATTTAAAAACATCATTCTGAAATCTGGAAAGACATATGAACTGATGCTGAGTGCAGTGAGCGGAACCAGGAGAAAGTTGTATACAGCAATAGCAACATTGCATGGTGATCAGCTATGTTAGACTCAGTGCTTCTTGGCAATGCAGTGATCCATGACAGTTCCAAAGGATTCAAATAGTATCAACATCCAGAGAAAGAACCGATGGAGTCTGAATACAAATTAAAGCATATTAATTGTCACTTTCTTTGTTTTTTTTTTTCCCATGGGTTTTCCCTTTTGTTCTGTTTCTTCTTTCACAATATGACTAATGTGGAAATATGTTTTATATGATTGCTGATGCATAGCCTATATCGGATTGTTTGCCATCTTGTGGGGGGGGAGGGAAGAAAGGGGAGGGGACAGAGGGAGAAAAATTTGGAACTCAAAATCTTAGGAAAACGAATGTTGAAAATTGTCTTTACATGTAATTGGAAAAAATAAAATACTATTTTAAAAAAAGAAAAACTTAAAAAAAAATAAGTAAAACATCATTCTGAAGAGGCTTCACTCTTATCACACACAGGTTAAGAACCAGTGTCCTAGAGCTAATAAGGAGTCAGTGGAGTTTCCTGAGGAGGAAAGTGACATGGTATTTGTGCTTTAGCAATACCCCTTGGGCAACTTCATGTCGGGGCAAAATGGGAGAAGGAAGGGACTTGAGGCAAGGAGACAAATTGGGGGCGGCTGACACTCCTGAATTCCTCCCTGATCCCCAGAGCTATGAGCATCTTCTTCCTCTTGTGATAGTACTTCATACTCTTCTGCATGTATGTACCAATTTGTATTTTATCTATTATATTATATATTATATATATGCATACACACACACGCACACATATATATTTGTATATAGCAGTGGTGTCAAACTCAAACAGAAACAGGAGCCTTTAAAATGTACCCAAGGGTCCCTGAGATCTGCGCATAAGAAAACTTGATATATTTCCTTTTTAAAAAATTAATACCTCGACACATTTAAATCAGACAGGAGCTACATTTTGATCTCATTCAGAAAGCCCTCGAGAGTGTGTTATGGTTCAGGTTTTTGACACCTTTAGCTGACAGAGTACTGGACTTGGAGCCAGGAAGATGTGAGTTCAGATCCTGCCTCTGACATTTAGTAGCTGCAGGTTACTGGGCAAGTCAGCCAACACCTCTAAGACTGTTTCCTTGTTTTAAAATGAAAGAGTTGAATTAGATGGTGTCTGGGTCACTTTCAGCTCTAAATCTACCGTCCTATGATCTCTATCATTATTCCTTGTTTATCTTCATATTTGCTAGTACCAAGCCTAGTACATTGTATAGTTGTTGTTGTTGTATAGTCATTTCAATCATGTCTGACTCTTTGTGACTCTGTGGACCTCTGTCCATAGCGTTCTCTTGGCAAAGATATTGGAGTGCTTCATCATTTCCTTCTTAGATAGCAAACGTAAGTTAAGTGACTTGCCCAAGGTCACACAGTTGGAACGTTTCTGAGGCTGGATTTGAACTCAGATCTTCCTGACTCCAAGCCCAGTGTTCTATCCACTATGTCACCTAGCTGCCCCCACATTGTACCTCGTAGGTATTTATTTAGTTCTAGTTGAGTGAATAAAATGATCTAATCACTAGCATTGAACCAAATGCTCTTCCTTCCACCTCTAATGATTTATAACACTATTTACTTTTTAAACCTAGGTCTTCAAGACCCTCTAGGCCACAACCTAAAGGATTAACTAGTAAGGGAAATTTCACAAGCCAGTGACAGATGTGATTTTGATAGACTGGACTAGGAACAGGCAAAAATGGAGGGTGAAGATTCAGAGAGGGACATATTTGAACATCACTTTTTATATATGCACATGTTTTTAAAACTACAACATTGTACTTTCTGTAGCCCATAGGTATTTATCTTATGATAAGTCAAGTGGATGTGTATATATTGAAGGCATAGATCTTTTGCTTGACTGCAATGTATAAGAAGCAAAAATTACCTACTTTTCTGGTCTCTGGAATGATTGGGCTTGACCATTCACAGTCATTTATATGCTCTGCTGGTTGCCTCACCCTCTCCTACAGGCCACAGAATCCCAGCAGTGACTGCCCTGTTCCTCTTCCTCCTTTGTGGTCCTCATGGTACAATGATCCTGAGCCCAGGTACACAGTGTCATGGCAATGGCAGCTCTGGGAACGTCAATCACTTCTATCCTTGGGACCTAGAACCTCATGGGAGGTGTAGTAAACTGTGCTTCTGTTACACACCTTTCACATGTCCCTTTCTGTCAGGATCTGACTCATCATAGTATCATAACTGCAGTGACACTAGTTTGTACAAGTAGCAGAAAGATTTACCTGTGCAATGGAAATTTCAGTATATGAAAACATACACATGTACGCTGATACTAGCTTTGACTCTTCTCATGTTAATTTGAAGTTAAAGTTAAAAGGTATTAGACTTAGATTTGGCATCTCTGGCATCTGACTTGGATTGAGGCTTCCTGGTCAAGGACCATACTAATTCCACATAGTGAGTCAAAGGTTACCTTAAACCTACCCCAGATGATGAATTTTATGAGAGTACCGGCACACAAACACTAAACAAATCCATTTCCTGTGACTCACTTAAAAGAACTGAAGCTCTCCAAATTGTTTAACAATAAATGGGCCATCACACTGTTGTATCCATAGTGCTCACCCTTATTCCATGGAGAGCACGGTGACCTGAGCCACACTTCAAAAAACTTGAAAATGAAACTCTGATGTAGTAATAATAATAGTAGTAACTAACTAGTAGTAACTAATGTAGTGATTACTTTATACCAGGAACTGTGCTTAACAATTTGATCCTTATAACAACCCTGGGAGGTAGTTGCTATTTTACCCCCCATTTTACAGATGAGGAAACTGAGGCAAACAGGTTAAGTGACTTGCCCAGGGTCACACAACTAGTAAAAGTCTGAAGCTGGATTTGAACTTGGGTCTTCCTAACTCCAGGTCTGGTGTGCTATCCACTACTAGCCTGAGAATACCTTCTTCTTCTCTCTCTGTTCCTCAGGTGGGCTTGGCAAGTTGCTCTATTGCTATGGGTCTCCATTTCCTCATTTCTGAAATGGGGAAGGGCATAGAATTTGGGGCTGGAAGTGACCTTGGATATCATCTATTCCAGGCTCTTCATTTGACAGATGAAAGAACTGAGTTCTTAGGAGATGAATGAATTATTCAAAATCACACTCAAGGTAGTAAGGAATCAAACAAGGATTCTAACCCAGGTTCTCTGATACTTTTTCCAGTACATCACACTTCTAGATTAAGGGATTTCTGACCTCCTCCCAGCACTTAGACAAGTCAATTTGGCATGTTTGTAATCTTTTATAAGGATTGCAGTTTGAATTAAGGGGAAGAAGGAAAGAGGGGATCACTATCTTAATTTTTTGAAATACACATTCTTCTGGGCATATAATTCTGTTCTTTTACTTCAGCTCCTACAGAGTCAAAATGCAATGTTCAGATTCTGCCACCTGTTAGTGGGGTAACCTTGGACAATTCATTTAGTGCAGCAGTTCTCAACCTGTGGGTTGTGACCCCTTTGGGGGTCAAACGACCCTTTCCCAGGGGTCACCTAAGACCATCAGAAAGCACATATTTCTGATGGTCTTAGGAACCAAGACACTGCTCCTCTATCTGTGTCCAGGTGGGTCCACCCACATGTAGATATACCCACATTCGAGTATTAAAGGGTCAAGGCATTAGGAAGGTTGAGAACCACTGCTCCAAGTGCTTAGTTGAATAGCATTTGCATCTTTTCTGGAGGGGGGAAGGCAGGGCAATTTGGGGTTAAGGGACTTGCTCAAGGTCACACAGATAGTAAGTGTTAAGTATCTGAGGCCAGATTTGAACTCAAGTCCTCTTGACTCCAGGGCTGGTGCTCTACTCACTGTGTCAACTAACCTCCCCCCATTTGCATCTTTTCAGTGGGGAATAGTGCATTCACCCAAAGGCATGAATTCAGGCATCCAAAGTGGCAAGTTTGTTGAAGACAGAATTTTTTAGAGGGAATTCTTAAGGGTGGGGATCTCGTTTCCTACCTCAAGCTCACCGTGTAGATTTATTTCATTAATATGTCAGAACAGGCCTCATCAAAAGTCACATGAACCCTAGATCTATAGGGTCTTTGGGATCATTCTTATCAATGCTGCTAACACAGAGTATTTAGCACTCTGTAAATGTTGAATAATAATAATACTAAAAATTGTATTTTTATGTTTTAAGGGAGAGAAGCAATATCTCCAAGTAAAGACCTGAAATATGGCAAAGGAGCTGGATTGAGTGGTAATGAGTTTCCCAAACTGTCATCAGTCATCCATACTAATATTCATTTCTGGTTAGAATTCCTAGGGAGGCACATCAGTTTTGAGAGGAAGGATTGGTTCTTTGAGGCTTTGTGTTTAAAGAGAAAAAAAAGAACTCTTTTGATTTAAATAAATACTTTAGTGGGTTTTCATTTCTATTCTAAGGGGTAGAAGAGAAGGAACTATTTGGACATTTAACAAGTGCCATGAGATTGGACGTGTGTATGTGTGTGCATGCATTTCCTTTACTTTTTGGAAGGGGAAGATTCTCAGAGCATGAGCCACAAACAGGACTGTGATGCCTGCTGATGACCAATGTGAGGTCACCTTTCTACGTGCAGCTGATGGGGTCCTGTAATGCTGACTCACATTTTCTTTACTGTGTTTGATGTATGCAGATCTTGCCTTTAGGCAGAAAGTCACAGGCAGACAAATATGTCCTTTTGTCTTCGTGTAATTGTGCTTCCTGGTGCATACTTTCATAAGCAATATTTGGAATGCTGGGTCTTAGTCCTCTTTGTCTCTTTATCTGTTGTTTCTTTTAATATCTCCAATAGGCTTAGGCAGCTAGGTGGTACAGTGGATGGAGCACTGACCCTCCCTGAGTTCAAATCTGGCCTCAGATACTTGACACTCACTAGCTGTGTGACCCTGGGCAAGTCATTTAACCCCAACTGCCTCACAACTACAACAAAAAATATATCCAATAGGCAGTTGGGAATATAAGATAAGAAGTTAAGACAGATGTTAGGATTGGATCTTAACATTGTAAATAGATCTCAGAAGCATCTGATAGAGGTGATAATTTAATCTACTTTTCTCAATGCATGGGTCCTAGTTCTTTCCTTGGGCCTCTATTGGAAGACTTTCCCCAGTGGAATAGACAGATGTGAACAATTTATTCCAATGGGCCATGAAGGCAGCTAAAGCAGGCACTGTGGAGTGCTTAGAGCTTGGTCAGACATGGGAGACACCAAGGTAATCCACTGAATCCTGAACCATCACCAGTCATCTTGACTTTTGTCTTGCCAATGGACTTCAGTGACTCTGGGAGAAAGTGAGGCTGAAGATTTTGCTCAACTCTATCTCAGTTAAATCCAATTCATGAGCTAGTCAAGACATCACCAGTGATGGCATTGGTCTTCTTTAAAAATGAAGGACCACCACCATCACTACCACCACCACCAGCACCACCACCACTACCACTGCCACCACTGTCATTACCACCACCACCAACAACACTGCCACCACCACCACTGCCACCACTACCAACAACACCACTGCTACCATCACCACCACCACCACTACCACCAATACCACTAAAAACAACAACACTGCCATCAACACCACCACCACTACCACCACTGCCACCAACACCAGCACCAGCACCAGAACCAGCACCAGCACCAACACCAACACCAACTCAGAACTTCTCTAGAATCCTCTAGTGTCACCTCCTCCATCTGTGTTTGTAGCATGTCAGATCTAAAGGATTAGAGGGGTGAGGATGTAATTGCCAAGGATAATTTCACTTAGAACCAAGGAGCAGTGGATTTAGTTTCAAGACCCAGGGCCATTCATTTAAACTTTCTGAGCCTCAGTTTCCTCATCTGCAAAATGGGGGACTTGGACTCAATGACTTTTAATGTCATTTCCAGCTGTTAATTTATGATCGTATGATTTTCCAAGGCTTTTGAATGGGCCTCAGACCAGGCATTAGATCATATTTGGAATTAGAAGAGACTTTAGAGGTTGTTTCCAGATTCTGTTTCCAGAAATTGAGATCCAGAGAAATTATAAACTTGCCCAAGGTCACACAAGTCATGAGTAGGAGCGCCAAGGTCATCTGCCTCCAAATCCATCATGTCTTCCATTTCCATGTACCACAAGGAAATGCCAATTTCAGTGTCTTCTGTGAGGCTTCTGTTTGGCTCAATGCACTGGATAGCAACAAAGATCACAGAATATCATAGGCAGAAGAATTCTTGTTGTTCATTCATGTCTGACTCTGTGTGATCCCATTTGGGGTTTTCTTGGCAAAGATACTGGAGTGGTTTGCCATTTCCTTCTGAAGCTTGTTCTACAGATGAGGAAACTGAGGCAAATAGGGTTAAGTGACTTGCCCAGGATCACACAGCTAATAAGTGTCTGAGGCCAGATTTCAACTCAGAAGATGAGCCTTCTTGACTCCAAGTCTCAGGGCTTTCTCCACTTCACCATTTAGCTGCCCCTTAGGGATTCTTAGAGATTAACTAATCTAGCTCCTTTGTTTCTGAGATATAGAAGATCAAGAGTGGTGAAGTGAATCTTCCAGCATCATGTTAGCAGTGCATAGGATCAAAGATTTAGCGCTCAAAGACACCTTGCAGGCCTTAGACTTAGAGTTTGACTCCCTCATTTTACAGCTGGTCCATGCCCCACAAAGTATGCTAGGATGTTACAACTTCCTAAAATTGAGTTATTAAGAAGATTTTGAGCTGTCAAGAGTAGTGTGGTTACCCAGGTGAGCCTCTGCACTTCCCTTCTGTGTATCTACTTCAGGTCACAGTGGAGGGAACTCTCCCCTCCATCTTTCCATTATTACTATATTTACAAAGTCTACCACTCTTTTTTTTTTGGAGGGGGGAAGGCAGGGCAATTGGGGTTAAGTGACTTGCTCAAGGTCACACAGCTAGTAAGTGTCAAGTGGAGGTTGGATTTGAACTCAGGTCTTCCTGACCCCAAGGCTGGTTCTTTATTCACTGCACCACCTAGCTGTCCCTAAAGTCTATCACTTTTGTAATTAAGCTATAGAAGAAAATGTCAGGTGGTTTAGTGTTGACTGTCTCTCTGGTGGTATCTCTTTTGTAGCCTGGAATTTGTCCTTACTTTAGCAAGATGAAATTAGAATTGTTTTACTAAATAAATAAATGTATGTTATGTATATCTGTGTATGTGTATATAAATCATTGTTTAATTTGTCAGTCTCTAGCTTCTTATTTTAGCTCGGAAATTTGCTGTCATTTCCTTTGATTTTTGTTTTTGTTGTTGTTAGAAGTCCATATAGGGGAAAAAAATTGTTTGCCAAAAGTAGTCACTGGAGGGTTGGCTGGTGTTACGTTATTATGTACTCAACTTGTCATCTAGACACATCCGGTTGAATTCTTCTAGCCACATTTTTGAAAAGCCCTGGAATACACTGATTGGAGGTGTACTTCAGAATGACGTCACCACATAGGACCTTGTCCAACCTGCTTTTAGGTTTATCATCTCTTACTGTGGGTTCCTAACTACTTGCTAACTTCATGGTACTAATTATTCTTTTTTAGTCAAGGAATTTCTCATTAATCTTGAATGGAAAAGATCACCAGGTATTGAAGTCCTGTGACAATGGGTCATCCTCACGTATAAAAGACAGTCTATTCTCAGACTTCCTTCTGCTTAAAAACTCCCAGAGTATGTTTAAGTTGGATTTTATTTTTCTATAATTTTCCATTATAAAATAAAATTTTCTATTATAAAATAAAATTTTATTATTGTCTATTATAAAGTAAAAATTTTATTTTTCTATTATGTTCTATTATAAAATAAAATAAGTATATCCTAATCCCTAGATGCATTTTAATAAATTTTAAAAGTTTATTATTTTTTTAAATTAATAATCACTTTTTTTAGGTTGTGTTTCCTACTATCTCTCTTTGAGAAAATAAGAAATAAAATTATTTGAAAGAAAAATATATTTGAGTATTAAAATTGTTTTTCTTTCCTGTTCTTTCTGAATAATTATTTCACTTGTATATAGTTTTTACAATCATTGATCAATATAGAGCCTTCCTGAATAAATTATCTTGGTGGAATGAAAGAGCATTCATCTGAAGTAAAAAGAATTGCTTTCAAGTACTGTCTCTGACACATACTGGCTATGGGACCCTGGGCAAGTCATACCTTTCTCTGGGCCTCAGTTTCTTATAAAATGAAGGGTATTGAACCACATGAGTTTTAAGGTTCTAAGGTTCCTTCCAGATCTAAATCATGTAACTGTATATGCTTTAAAGTGCTATGTCAATGTGAGTTATTA
>CM053580.1:289605057-289663990 GCA_028627135.1 Pseudochirops cupreus | reverse complement strand
TACAGTTTAGCATTCTGTGAAACTGACCACATAAAAAGTTCCTTATGATATGTGAACACCAGTGAGATATGTGATTCCAAAAGACACTGGCTAAAATATTTGAGTCGTTTTCCTGCCCTATAGCCATCCTCTTTCCTCTAGACTTTTATATAGACTTAAATTATCTTGATAATTTAATGTGACTAGTATTTTGATGAATTGAAGCATTTGCGATCTTAATTTTTGAGGTATCAAATAATCCTAGAAATTGACCGAGTAACTTTGCTAGTAACTAGCTACTTGCTTCATCTCCATTGTAGAACTATTTCAATGGAAAGAGTAGGGGGGGAATCTAAGTGCCTTGCCTATAATTATTTTCCACATATGGAATATACTTCTTACATGTTGTGTATAGTTGCAGCTGCCTTGAGATTCATATGCATTTATCCTGTAGCCTATTAGAGAACACAGAGGTTGTTCAGAGGTATGCTTCTAGTGATAGGGTGACATGCAAAAAAATATAGTTGGTGTTACTTGTTTCTAATGATGTTACTTTTACATTACTGTCCCAAGATCTAGTTTTCAGCAGTGGAAAATTTGTTTAACCTAAACTCTGAAAATCCTGGAATCTTGAGGGGGAAAAAAAGATTATAAAATGAGGTTTCAACTGGATGATCTCTTAGATATTTCCCTGTCATAAATTCTATGATCTCACAACAATGCAAATATTTTTCTGAGGTAAGATATTTCCCTGTCATAAATTCTATGATCTTACAACAATGCAAATATTTTTCTGAGGTAAGATCTTTATCTAAGACACAGAAACCATAGATGTTTGCTTTGGAGAATGGGCACATTCTTTATGATAAATTTAAATGTATAAATAAATTATTAAGAGCTTACTATGGACTAGGCACTGTGCTAAGCTCTCAGAGTGCAAATAAAGTCAGTTCCTTCCCTCAAAGAGTTTAAATTCCAGTAGGGGAGGGCAAAACATAGAGGAAAAAAAGTTGGAAGGAGAAGAAAGGAGAGCTAATTTTGACATATGGAAGCATAACTTAGAATTGCATAGGAAAATGGTGTGCTGGGATCAAGAAAGATAAAGGGAAACGTTAGTAATCAGAGCCCAGGTTTCAAGGCTTTCTTTGAGATGTGGTTGAATCAGTAGGTTAATTGGCCAAAATGATGGCTTTGTGTTTTTTAGCCATTTACCAGTTTACATTTGTCTGATTGTTCCATGATAATTTTACAGTCGACTTAAACGAACAAACAAAAAAACCTTTCATTTGCTACACCAACTAAGAGTATCCATAGGATGTAAGTAAGCCCCTTGAGGGTGGCGACTGCCTCAGTTTTGTGTTTGGATCCCCAGCACCTACAACCACACTTGGCATGGATTAGGCATTTAATAAGTGTTGGTTGATAGGCTTCTAATAACTTGTTGGTTGATGACTGTACAAGTTGAATTTGTTTTGTGGGGCATTCTACTGTCTTGAAACAAAATTGCAGCAAGGAGGTTTTCAAGTAGACACATCCATTTCTTAGGAAGATTGATACATGACTAGTAGTTAAAGAAATGGGAACAAATTTGGTTTCAGTTACTTTTGTAAAAAATACACCATAAAATGGGCATTGCATATTGTGTAAACTGACTTGCTTATCGGCCCTTTTTATATGACCTTGTTACGTGAGGCACAGAGTATGATCTAGTGGCAAGAATAGCAATGACTGCTAGCATTTAATAAAACTTCAAGGTTTTTAAATGCTTTACATATGTTGTCATTTGATCATGGAAACAACTCCATTAGGTAAGTGCAATTATTATTCTCATTTTATAGATAAGGAAACTGAGCTAGAGAAAGGTTAAACATGCCTGGTGTCATTCAGCTAGTGAGTGTCTAAGGTGGGATTTCAACTCCTTTTCCTTCCTCCAAGTCCAGCACTGTGTCATTTAGTGGCCTCCTGGATCACAGAATCACATATAAAATATTTGGTAAAAATAATTACCATTATATTGCTCCCATGAAAACCTGTGAGCATGGCTGACATTTTATAGAGAGTTTTATATAACAGTTTATGAAGCACTTTTATATCCATTAATTATTTTGTGTCTAGCAACAATATTTCCCCACCCCTATTGTGTTACTTTCCTTCCTTATTTTGCATAAGTGAGGGTAGGCTGTACAAAGTCCCCAGCCTCACGTTCTCCTCTGGAGTCATCTACATCAGATGACCAGAAACAGATCAGGACAAACTGGAGATGACCCAGCATGCAGTGGGTGATCTTGGCCTTTTCAAGCTATGTGGTCTTTAACTGGTCTCAATTTGACTGAGGCAGCAACCATTCAGTGATTAAGGCTTAATTTTTTTTAAAAATGAGGCAAAGAATGGCCTATTAAAAAAAAATTGATCTGGGAGGAGAAGACCCTCAGAATTTTTGGCCAAAACAGAAACAATTTTATTTATATTCATTCTGAGCAAATAAGGACCCAAATAGTGACTAAATAGGGCTTGGTTTAGGTCTAGGACCAGAGTGATTTGGGGTTAAGGCTGGTCTTTAAGAGAAAACAAACCAAAACAAAATTCAGAGATTAAAATTTACATTCCCTTTGGGCAGAGCACCCACCTATGTGGAGAGAGAAGGAAGGAAGGAAGGAAGGAAGGAAGAAAGAAAGGAAGAAAGCAAGCCTTCTCTGACTTAAATCCAATTTATTTGCATGTCATGGGCACCACCTCACTGATGTCATGGTCCTTCTTGTGAGTAGAGAAGGAGTGTCTGTCTGTCTGTCTCTCCCTCCTTCCCTCCTTCTCTCCCTCCATCTCTCCTTCCCTCTCTCTCCTTCTCTCCCTCTCTCTCTCTCCCCTTTCTTTTCTTTCTTCTCTTTTCACCTAGGATATCACACCCTTACCTGCTACTGCTCTGCCCAAAGGGAATATAAAATTTTAACCTCTCAAACTCTTTAATTTTGGTTTTTTTTCCTCTTAAAGACCTGCCTTAATCCCAAGTCACTGTGGTCCCAGACCAAGCCCTGCTAGGTCTCTGTTTGGGCCCTGTTTGATTTAGAATGAAGAATGAAAGTAAATAACGATTGTTTCTGTTTGAATCAGAAACCCTGAGGGTCTTCCCCTCCCAGACCTATTTTTGTTTTAAGGAGACTATTCTTT
This sequence comes from Pseudochirops cupreus, assembly GCA_028627135.1. Lineage (NCBI taxonomy): Eukaryota > Metazoa > Chordata > Mammalia > Diprotodontia > Pseudocheiridae > Pseudochirops > Pseudochirops cupreus. Next base: position 289,660,846 of record CM053580.1, on the reverse strand, counting down.
GCCTCATTTTTTTTATTAAGCCTTAATCACCAACTGGGCACTGCCTCAGTCAAACTGAGACTTGTTTAAGATCTTAGTTTGAAAAGGTCAAGGTCCCCCATTGCATCCTGGGGCATCTCCAGTTTGTCCTGATGCGTATCTAGCCACTGGACCCAGATGGCTCCAGAGAAAGTGAGGCTGGTGACTTTGTACAAGTGTCTTTCATTTAAATCCAATTCACTTGTGTGTCATGGCATCAACTCCCTGATGTCATAGTCGTCTTCCAGAATGAAGGACAAAGAGCAAGCAAACAATTTTGAGTAATGCTTGAACCAGTGAAATTCCAATGTAGTTCAATACTTTAGACATCTCCTTGGAATTGATTTTAGTGGTGTTTGACCTTGAAATATTTGTGGTATATCAACAATGGTAGCTATAGCGCAGACATAGTTGAGACATAGCTCCTGTCAGTTGGGTTCATACTTGAAGAAAAGTTAACCTCAGGAAAATGTTGCAAAACCCTTGAGGGAAAGAGAATTTCAGTGTGGTGCATGACCAAAGAACAAGAAAGAACCTTAAGAGATTATTTGGTTTGTCTGTCTGCCATTGGGCAGGATTATATCACATAATTGAGATTGTTTTCAAAGACTTTCAGAGAAAGATTCCACAATTTATGTCCATATTAGAACTCTTATAGCTTTAGAATTGTGTTATTCTAATCTCACCAATAAATCTTTCCCAGTGGATGAGAGCACTCTCCACAATTTAGGCTCATTTTCTTCTTGGTGGAGATGAAGAAGAATTGGCCACCTTCCCTGAGTCTTTCATATACTTGAAAGACAATTATTCAATTACTTTTTGTTATTTACTTGCAGGCATCTTTAGTTGGGTTAGATGATTCACTGTAGGATACAGAAAAGTCAGTCTTGAAAATGATTTGAGAAAGTAGCTTAAGGAATGACCAGTTAGTTCATAAGTATTTGAATCTGATCGCCAGTCTGCAAAAGGTAATGGACCATATTTTATCCTCCCCCCCTTTTTTTTCAGTACATACCCAGTAAGTAAAATTCAGCTGCATATAGTACTGGTAGTGTAATAGAAAGCCATTCTTTGTGTTAGGCAATCTTTTCCTGACTTTCTTGTGGCTTCAGGCAAATCTCATAAACTTTCTGCCTCAGTTTCTTTCTTACAAAGTGAGGATAATTATAGATGTCCTTCCTTAACCTTTCCCAGAGAGTGGGAGAATAATTGAGATAATAAAGTCAAAACACTTTTGAATGCTTTAAAGGAAGGGCATTAAATAAATCTGAGGTCTTGCTGTTGTTAGTTTTTATCATTGGTAATTAAAAAATTATGGCAAACATGACAAATAATAATTGTAATGAAGTCTAAAACAGTAATTGGGTAAAACTCACTTAAGCCCAGATGTTTCTGCTTTTATTTTCTTAGCCTGTATTGTCAGCTGTAGATTGAGTTGAATCACAAAGTATGCTTGCCTGGTTTATTACGCTAATGTTACACATAGACAAATCCTTTTCATTTACTATTGATAGCATCTTGGAAGAAAAGTACTATAGAAATAATTATTATGGAACAAGTCATATTTACTGAGTCTTGGACTTCTTTTGAGTTTGTACTGAATTTATATTAAATCCCTCTTATCAAGAAACGTCCCCTTTTTATTTGACCAAAACGAAAGATATTTGTAAAATAGGACTCTTAGCCAAATTGGTATTTTTAGATGTTATTATTTAGCCGACTATAAGTAGAGTCTCCTGTTACAGGTAGAAGAACTGATTAATATATCTTTAATGAAGGGTAATATTCCATTAGGCCATTTGGCTAGGATCACTGACAATATGGCAAGAGAACTAGAAAACAATTTATTTTCATTAATGTTTAAATTTTGGTGCCTTCCTTATTAGCATTAGTTGGCTGTTGGGAGCTGTGAAAAACATGAAAGGAACTTTGGCACCCATTGGATATCCCAGTGGGCTATAAAAAATCCCTCTGCCTCAGGGGTCTATACTTTGATCATCACTAACAAAAATGATAAGCATGTCAGTAAGAACTGTAGTGAAGCTGCAGCTGCAGTTGAGTTTAGTTAAGTGACCAAAGGCATTATTTGTTTTATTTTCCTAATACTGACCACGCTTTCTGGGGTGTTATCAGAATCCATTTTTTGCTAGAGTAAATTTTTTTTTTTACTCTTTAAAATTTCACTTTCCTTCTAAATTTAAACTATAAAAACCCCCAACATATTTTTGAGCCTCACTCAGTGTAATAGATGTATTCCAAGTGGTGGGATATATAATAATTTAAAATTACATAGAACTTTAAGCCTTTAAGATTTTTTTTACATGAGCCTCACAAAAGCCCTGAGCAATAGGTAATATGGATATCATTGTCACCATTTTATAAATTAAGAAGTCGAGATGTAGAGTTTCTACTTAGTAATGGTCACACAGTCGTTAAACATCATAGGCAGGATTTGAATAAAGATCTTCCTAAGACCAGTCTTGGATCTGGAGTCAGAAGACATGGGTTTAAGTCCTAGGTCTGCAAATGATTAGCTATTTGCCTTTGGCAAATGGACATCTCTGGACATTGTCAGTAAAATGGTGATATTATTTTGCATGGCCTTGTTCACAGGGGTGAAATGGAATAGAGTATGTAAAGCATTTTCTAAAGCACAATGCACCTTTTAAATGCAAGCAGTTCTTGAAAAACACTTAAATTTCTTTTTTTTTTTTAAGATTATAAAATATTCTAGGGGAACTTTCTATTTAAAGGAAACCTGTGCTAAATCTTTTGTACAATATATAATCTTGTATTGTGAATAATTGCCCCTCTGATTTATGTATGTTAGATTGAGAGATTTTATGTGATACATTTTCTGGAAATCTTTAGCCAGAAGAGTTCTCTGTACACTTGTGTTTGTTTTTAATATATTCTGTATTTATTATTATAATAAATATATTGTTAATATTATATTATAATATAATGATAAATAAACATATTAACATATTTGCTGTGATTTTCATTCTAATCTTTGGACCTTTTCTACTATATGTCTTTCTCCAAGTATCCTAGTAGTAGTTCTTCCTGGTTCTTTTGGTATAGGAGCGTGACAAATAGGTCGTAATTAGGTATGACTTTTTGTGGGTAAGAAATTTAGTGGTTTAATATCTCCAATTTTCTAGTATAATGATCTACTCAAGTTCCCTTCCGTGGTATTGAGGTGATCTTGAGTCTACTAGGATTCTGCTCATGAAATACACATTTTAGTAGAATTTACCACACTGTCTATGCTGGAAAGAACACACACACGCACACGCACACATGCGCGCACACGCGCGTGCACACACACACACACACACACACACCATCTGTTTTGTGAGAAACATCATGACCAGTAGGCTGGCCCCTTGGTGATGAATTATTTCACAATAGCAGCCTGTGAAACAAAGGAGATCATGAAATTTTAGAACCAAATTTCTGAGATCCATTACTGTATGTTTAGGTCTGTGCTTTTCAATACAACAGTATATTAATTCTTACTTTGAGGCTTGGAGTGGGCTAGAAATCCTCCATTAAAACAGTATTCCTCTTTTAACAGATATAATATGTGGTGAATATTTTGTTTTGGAGGGAATTACAAAAGATTTGAAACTCCTGTCTAATTTTGTATTTAAAGTGAACATGTTTCATGTGTACTTATACCATGAAGTAAGGGGTGGTGTCAGGAGGCAGGACAGTAACCATTGCTAAGGGCCAACTGTGTTCAGGGTACTGTACTTGGTGCTCTACCATTTCTTTGATCTCTGGTCAAATCTTAGAAGCTTGAGGGAAAGAAAATGGGGCATCTTTCTGTCCCTTTTGGGTCCCAGTAACCTTAAATGTTTCCTACTAAATAGATTCTCCTTAAGGGATTGAGACTGGCTCCTAGCTGTCGTACAAGAGATGGATTAATAGATGACAAGCTTTACTCTTCAATTATGCAGGTTTTCTTAGATATAGTATTTTATAAAGCATACAAATAAACTTTGTTTATACCCAGTCATTCACAAAGAGTAAAGAAATTCATAGTTTGTCTCTAGTTCTTAGAATCTGTGGTCACTTTTAATGGATGTACTTCAGCACTTATTTAAAAAGTGAATTGGGGGTAGGTAGGTGGTACAGTGAATAGAACACTGGCCCTGGAGTCAGGAGGACCTGAGTTCAAATGCAGCCTCAGACACTTGACACTTAACTGTGTGACCTTGGGCAAGTCACTTAACCCCAATTGCCTTGCCTTCCACCCTTCAAAAAAATAATTTAAAAAAAAAGTGAACTGACTTGAAACCACTAATGCCAGTCATGGCCTGATGAGGAAAGATCATAGTGGAACTCTGCTCTCCCTTATCCTGAATGATGAGTGTCTCTCACTTCAGCCTAAAAGAACATTGCTTTTTGTTGGTTTCTTTGTCACACTGTTGACTCATGATGACCCTAAAGTACACTAAAATCCTAAGGTCTTTTTTTGTAGGAACTACCACAGTCTTGTCATGCTCCCTTGGACTTGTGAGATAGTTTCATGTTTGCCCCTATTAAATCTCATAATGTTTGGATAAGACCAACATTCTGTCATGTTGAGATTTTTTTTAGATCTAAGTAATTCATTGACTTAAAGTTTTGAACAGCACAAAGAAAGTAATGTTTTTCTGAAATATTCTACTGGAAAGCTCTCTTAAAATTGATGTTGTTGTTGTTCAGTTGTGTCTTACTGTACATGACCACCTGGACTTTGTCCATGTGGTGTTTTCTTGGCAAAGACATTGGAGTGTTTTCCATTTCTTTCTCCAATGTGTCCCCATTTTATATGTGAGGAACTGAAGTAAATAGGGGTAAAGTGATTTGCCCAAGGTCACACAGCTAGTAAGTGTCTGAGGTCAGATTTGAACCCAGATCTTCATGACTCCAGACCTGGTACTCTATCACACCACCTCTGCAGTATTAATGACATTAGGTGTAGTCCTTTAACCTATTACAGATATGTCTATCTATTCATCCATCCTAGAGAACTAAGGTATATGCCCAGCTATGCATGATTTTTTCCAACTTCTCTAATACAAGCTTAGTGATGGAGCAATCACTTATCTGGTGATTTCTACATCAGAAACCATTTTCTCCTTTTTTGGTCAGAATAAGTTGAAAAATAGCAATTCCCTTTGTACTTTCCTCTTCTTTGTGAAGGATGAAGTTGTCAGTAAGACAAATACGTTCATCAACTGATCTACTCCTAGAGAAAGGGAAGAATAAGAGAAAGTAAAGAAGGGAAAGAGGTGGAAAGAATAGGAGAAGGGATAGAGAGAGAGCTCTTTTTTAGCACATATGTAGATAGATGAGATCCCCATACAATACCATGGATTATTCCCTTGATGCTTTTCATGTCTTATATAATAATTCTTTGTGTCTAGACAATCTGTAAAATGCCATACTATGATGATAATTTTGTATCTCTTTCTTTCTCAGTTGGTCCTTACCCAAATTCTACCTACTGTGTTTTCTGCTTTGATTTCTTGGAATTTCTCATATAAATAATTCTTTTTGGCAAGACAGTTGGGGTTAAATGACATCTCCAGGATCACACAGCTACTAGTGTCAGGTTTCTGAGGTTAGATTTGAGCTCAGGACTATCCACTATGCCATAAATAATTCTTAATTTACAGTGTAATGTCACATTATACCCTTCCCCTTTATTGATTCTGTTCCTTTTGGAAAAAAATTATTCCTCAGGTAAGCCTTATTCCTTTTGAACTAAGGTATGTATGTACCATTCTAGAGTCATATTCCTAAGTAGCAGTGATACTGCAAGGTCAATAATAGAGTGGTTGGGGGGGGGGGGAAGGAAATCAGAAATGAGTGTGAACATAGGTGCCTTGGATCTCTTCTGTATTCCAGGGTGGCAGGAGAATGGAACTTTGGAAATGTTTTTCCCCCCAGTAGAAGAAAGACAGTGGTATTGTCCTTCATTATAACAAGACAATTCTAACAAAGTTAGGCTCCTGGCCAGATTAGGGAACTAAAACTTCTATGCTAAAAGTCTTCCTGATTAAATTTTTAGAATTCATGCTGAGGACTTTGTTCAACTGCCTCTTGCTGCTTGGTTGCAACTCTGTTCTTTCTGCTTTGGGCCATACTCTGTTAAGGAATATTACTTAATTGCTAGGGGAAAAATAAAAAATCATAGTGTATGTGTGTATGTATGTGTATGTGTATAATTACATCAGGGAGGGAGCCTATATCAGTGCTAACCCATGTATATATGTACAGATAGATATGTGTGTGTATGGATATGTATATATATGTAGATACACACACATATATGGATTAGCACTGATAAAGGCTCTCTCCCTGATGTCCTTAAATACACACACACATATATGTATGTACATACATACACATATACACACATACATGGGTTAGCACTGATAGAGGCTCCCTCTCTGATGCAATGATCAGAGAATTGAAAGAACACTGAAAAAGGATTGTTGGAAGTAGTAAGAAAAATCATCTACAAAGATGGAAGGTATACTATACATCTCCGAAGCATCTCAACATTCTGGTTACAGGGGGGTTCAGTGTATTTGAAAATCAGCAACTGATTCAGCTTCCTTTCTAGGTGGTTAAGGGTAAAGAAATCTAAACAGACTCCCCACTCCTCCCTCTGCAATTGAAAGTATTTGTTGTATGAGAAACCCTCCTCAAACCAAGCAGGGAATGTTCTGACTCCATTATTGATTGCCTCCTCCTGCTGCACCTTCCCCAACTCATTCTTGAAATCTGCACCAAGATCTCTAATGCCTTTTGTAAATAACTTTTATTCTTTTCATTTTTTTTTGTTTGTATCATTTTTGAAATATTTATATTGTTAATCTTCATCTGAATCATTAATATTCAGTGTCATTTGAACTATTAGTCATTATGGAGAAAGACTTATTTATGTTTTAAATAAAACTGGTGTGGGGGGGGGAGAGGGGGGAAGGACTGTTGAGTGAAAGAAATACTTTGTATTTGGAAAGAAATCCCCTCGCCTAAATTTTTAAATGTCTAATAAGACACACTGGAATGGTTCCAGTAAAACCAGTCTCATCTTACTCCTATACCTCAATGTAACTTGGAGGTTACAAAAAGCTGGATGGATTAGAAATAAACTTTGTTGTGTAAGGACTAGTCAAAGTCCAGAGATACTTAGTATCACATTGGTTGTTGTAATAAGCCCATTAATTCTTAAAATCCTTTTAATTCATTATCGAGCAATTGAAATTCAGGTCAGTGAATAACAAACTCACTGAAAATTTAGATATCTTTAAAGTAGTGAACTTGTGGACCTCTCTAAATATGGGGACCTCTGTTTGGTGAAAATACCAGCTATTAGAAAGGGTCTCTACATACCCACAATTAATGAAGCTCACTGAGATGACCCTGTTTAAAAGCAGTTCTTTCTATTAACAGCACAAAATACTGGTTTCATAAATCCATTTCTCACCCTAATATGCTCATTCTTTTAATAAAGAAACTTCTATATATGTATTTGGAGACTAGGCATAGTTTTCCAAACTCTTGTACCAGTTTTATTTCCCTGTTGACCTCTCTGTGTCTGTGTTTGCTTTGAATTGGTGATATATTAAACGTGACATAGCAAACAGATATGTTCAGAGTAGCTTTATTTAGATTAATGGGAAACATTTAGAGAAAGAAGTTATGAAAAATATGTGGGAGAGTCAGAGGTTTTTTTTTGATAAATAACTTTCTATGCCGTGAGATGCTTTGAACAGTTTATTTTCAATTAGTGTTGATATCATAAGTATGCCTTACCTCTGAATTTTGACACTTCAAAATACTGTCAATAAATGTTCATGATGCTAGAATGGTGGATGAGCATGGTAAAAATTGATTTTTTTAATAGCATATTTACATTAGAAATATTTCTTGACTTTTTAGCTATCATTGCATGTTTTTCATGAAAGGAAATATATTCCTCTTCCTATGAATTGTCAGTCAATGAACTTTATAAGTGTACTTTTTCTTGTACCACAATGATTAATTTGAAATGTTATAAAACATTAATGTCTAATATCAGAATTATGAGTTTGACTTTGGAGAAACCCTGTGGGATGTTCAGAAATAATCTTTTTTTCAGCCTGAGATAGTAGAGAGGTTGACAGAAATTGAGTTGGTGAAAGAAATGTTGAATAATAAATGTTGTATATGTTTGTTTACAGAAAGAGAATATAGTGGGAATTTGGGGCTCTTTGGCTTTGCCTGTTTAATAGTGAGCAAGATAGTCTGCTGTTTGCATAACAGTTATTTATCTAAATTGCTTTACAGTAGTCTTCTTCCCTTTCAGACTGTAGATTTGCTGGTTATCCTTGAGCAATGCTGAAACATCATTAACAGTTACTTACCTTATACAGTATTGTTAAAACATTTTAAAACCAGATACATTTTAATCAAGTTATCTATTGCACGTGCCAATGATTACAGCTATATATGAACCAGAGGAAACTCTTAACAAATACTTTGCAATTATGAATCAACTGGACAAATCAGAGAGATAAGACATTGCATAACTAAAAAAGGAATTCTGCATCTAGTATCTGAAATAAGAGTTCCTTAAAATTACAAAGTAGTTCACTAAATAGCTTTCTTGAAAGCTGCCTCTGGAGGAAATTTAGGGACTTCAGACCACTAATACAAAATAATTGCTGAGCACACCAACTTGCTGAATGAGTAAATGTAGATACAAATCAGTCTATGTCCCCAAAGGCAACAGTTGCTTCCTTGTAAAAACAGCCTTAACATTTTCTGACTGCCCTTAAACTCACTTTCTCTCTACTCTATTAGGAGTTGAAGCATCACTGCATAGATCAACAGATTCTATGTCCCCTAGTTGCATCCATCCAGTTTGCCTTGGTTAAGCAGCCTTCCAAAGACTTGGGAGGCTTGATGTTAAACAGTTCATTCTCATCTTTGTTCCCCATCCAGGTAGAGATAGTGCTTCCAGTGCTGTGACTCTTCACTCCTATTCCTTCCTTCCTAAAGTTTCTTTTTCCTAGTTTGACACCATAAGGAGCTTCCAACTGACTTCCTTGCTGGTCTTTCTGATTATTATTAGCTTGGAAGTTGTTGTTTTTCTGAGCTCTTTAAGTCTTGACTTTTGTGTGTATGGGGGGGGGGGGCCTGTGGGTGGGAAGAAGAATGGTAAAGACCCTTGTTCGCTCAGAAAGACTGGGGGGGTGGGAGGGGAGATGAGACAGAACTAGTTTTAATTAGCCTAGAATGAGAAAAGACTGAGGGAAAGATTTTATGACAGTCCTTGAAGTATATGAAGGACATTTTCTATAGATGATCTAGGCAGATACATTGCAGTCTGGATTTCCCTGAGGGCAGGCAATAGGGGAAGAGGGCTGCAATACTGGATTAAGTTTGGTAGAAAGATTGCCTAACAGGAAAGTTTATTAAAGATTAGGGTATATTACCAGAGGATGCTGTTATAGAAGCAGTATGTTTAAAATATCTTCTCTTTCGGTGATGCTATGATCAGGAGTGAGCCTAGACACAAAGCTAGCTCTTATTTAATTCAATCTACCACATCTCTTAATAAATGCCTGTTGATTGATTGAAGGCATTTATAATTTTCACTTAGATGCAATTCTGAATTTAAAACAAAATATTAATCCTGAAAAGCATTAATTTCCAATTTTACTATATGGCTTTTAGATATATTGCTATAAACTTTACTTGTACCATCTCTTGCCTTGATTTTAGTCTTAAGAATTAGAGTCAAGACCAATGATGCAGTTAATCTAACCACAGAGAGATTAAAAGGCTTAAATTTTTGGCTTATTTGATTTAATGATTTAGCATTTCAATCTCCCTGGGCTGTGTAACCCTTTTCCACTAGCTGGAAGATTGTCTTTACGAGCTAAGGAAGAAATAGAAGCAGCTAGGTGGTATAATGGATAGAGCACTAGGCCTAGAGTCAGGAAGACCTGAATTCAAATTTGACCTCAGGCACTGACTAGCTGTGTGACCCTGGGCAAGTCACTTAACCCTTTACCTTGGTTTCTTCATCTGTAAAATGAGCTAGAGAAGGAAATGGCAAACCACTATAATATCTTTTCCAAGAAAATCCCAAATGGGGTCAGGAAGAGTTGGACATGACTGAAATGTGAACAATAACAACAAAAAAGGCATTGAAATCTAAGGAAATTATGGTCATTGGGTTGTTTCCTGTAATGTAAATAAATGCTTTGGTTTATTTGCCTAGTTTCTTAATATAAATTATTCTTTCACAAAGTTGTTTCCAGGATACTTCCAATTTGGATATGTAGGTGCAGGAAATGGCACATATTATAGTAGCTCTTTATTCAGCTGCTTATCAGTTAGTTTAGATTGTTTTGAGTCCTCATTTTGAAGTCAGAGAGTAGCAGGCCCAATTGTCTCGCCCTTGATACAATCTTTATTTGTATATCCCAGAACAGTCTTATTTCTGGCAGCTTTTGACTTTGGGAATGGCTGAATTTCTTAGAAAATAAAGCTTTATGTCTGTTGTAATTAGCTAATCACTGGTCCAGAGAGAATATCCCCTCTTCATTCCATTCTTGAGACAGGAGTAAATCATCCCAGACCATTGGTCATCTAGCCTTAGTAGTTAAACCCACTCAAGGAGGAAAATTCACATATTCCCTAGATAATCTATTTTAAGGTTTGGTAATCTATCTATCCTTCGGGAAATTATTAGCTATAAAAAAACTAAATTCTCTGAAGTGGTTAGTTTAAGTCTTTTTCTTCAGTTAAAGAGGAAAAAAAATTAAGCTTAAGTTACAAATTTCTTATACCCTATTGTATTTTCAAGGATTCTGAAAAGTTTTCAAATGTCCAACATTTTAGTTTATTTAAGTAGTGTATATTGAGTACCTACTATATTCAAACCAAATTTAAAAAATTTTAAATTGATTTGTTTGTTTACTTTAATTTACAAGATTCAGTTCCACAATCCCTTGAGTTTCAAATTTTCTCCCCTCCCCACCATGGCAGCATGCAGTCAAATATAGAATCTACAAATACTTTCACATTAGATATTAGTCTGTCAAACCAAATTCTTTTAAATGCAGAGTCAACACAATTCCTAGTCAGCATATATTTCCAAAATTAATATATAACCTTATAATGACCTTGCTTAAAATGTTTTAATAATGACATATATCGATAAGAATACATTGAGTTCTGAAGTCAGGAAATTTGAGTCAATTAGTAAACATTTATAAAGCACCTACTATGTGCCAGGCACTGTGTTAAAAAAAAAAAGCACAAGTAATTAACCTGAGCACTTTGATCTTAGCTCTTGTATTAATTAGCTCTATAACCTAGATAAAAGAGCCAGAGAACCTCAGAGGTCCCTCATTTCATTATTTTAAAAGGAAAAGATTGGATCTTGAAATCTCTTCCTAGCCCATATAAAATTCCATTCTGATCCATGATGAATTCTGAGAATGTCATGTGGCTTGTTTGCATTTTCTCTTATGACCACAGAGCAACCTGTCAGATCTTTAAGATTTTAAATGGCTGATTGGCCTCCCTTTGCTTTTTAAAGCAGTTACCATAGGGATAGGGACTGGACCTCTCCACTTGGGATAGTTTTCATTGTTAGAACATTTCCTCTTATAGTAAACTGAAGTTTACCTCTTTGCAATTGTCAGGGATTTTTCTTAGTTCTGCCCTCTTGGGAAAAATATAGCAAGGTCAATTTCTTTTCCATGTGGTAGCCCTTCAAAGGCTTATATAACTTGTGGGTAAGACCTGCCCTCTCTGCCATCTTAGATGGCTACCTAGGACACTGAGGTGCATGATCACAAAAGCAAGTATGTATAGGAGGCAGAACTTGAATCCAGGTCTTCCTGACTTTAAGGCCACATGCTGCTTACTGTTGCAGTAAATAATTCTTTTTTTTTTTCTTAGTGTTTGATATTGCACAAGAATTTTTTCATTTCTAAGGAACTTAATACATGTGTGATCTTGGGCACAGCCTCTGGACCTCAATTTCCTTCTCTCTAAAATGAGCGGGCTGGACTAGAGAGCCTCTGAGCTCCCATATATCACCTCTGGGGAGAAGAGCATTCAATTATTAGAGGAAATGTTTTAGAAACTTTTAGGAGAATTTTTTAGTTGCCTTAAAATGTCCTTGTGGAGGACAGGGTGAGTACCATTAATGGAAAATCGATAAACAAAGAATTAGTTTTTGGTGCTCATAGTGCAGAATAGAGTTCCCCCCTTTGGTTTGGTTCTGCTGAATTTGATGTCTTCTCTTTGTCTGGACTAAAGCATCAATGAGGAAAAAGACAATCCTTTCCCCTATCTTATAATTGGAGAATAAGAATATTCAAGAAAAGTTTTCCTGACTATAACCTGTAAAACTCTTCCAAGAAATTTTTTTCTATGCTCTGTTCTTATTCTTTCCATTTGTGTGTGTGTGTGTGTGTGTGGGTGGGTGTGTGCACGCCGCATACACATATTTCTTGTTGTTCGGTTGTGTCCAACTCTTTGTTCTTGTTTAGAGTCATATTTTATGGGAATTTTGGCTATGTGAGAGCTGGATATGTTGCTGCTCCTACGCCGCCATCTTGGCTCTCTTTGTTCTTTTAACAAAGATACTGGAGTGGTTTGCCATTTCCTTCTCCAGTGAGTCCCTATTTTACTGACAAGGAGCTGATGCAGATAAGGGTTAAGTGACTTGCACAGGGTCACATAGCTAGTAAGTGTCTGAGGTCAGATCTGAACACAGTCTTCCTGACTCTAGGTCCAGTGCTCTATCACTGGGCCACCTAGCTGCTGTGTGTGTGTGTGTGTGTGTGTGTGTGTGTGTGTGTGTGTACACAAAAACAGAAATGTGTACGTATATGTATATTGTGTATTTTTTTCTTTAGATTTCTGGTATTAAATCATCTAAATCTTTTATAGTGGGTGTGTGAAAAGAAACAATAACTAGCACTTTATATTTTGCAAAAGGCTTTGATTATGTTATTTCATTTGAGCCCTACCACAACCCTGTGAGCTAAGTGCTACCATTATCCTGATGTTACAGTTCAGAAAACTGAAGCTGAGAGGTCAGTCACTTACTTGTCTAGCATCTTGAAGCTAACAAGTGTCAGAGATAGGGTTCGAACTCATATCTTTCTGATTCCGTTTCCAGCGTTCTATATCCTGTGCTATCCTGTTCCACAATTTTTACATTTGATAAGGGGGATCTCAAAGGTGACCTAATCCACCCTTTGTCTTATACGCAAGAAAACTGAAGCTCACAGTGATTAGGTGCTTTGTTCTAGGTCATGTGATTAGTGGTAGGGTTAGGACTAGAACTGGCCCCTAAACTTGTATTTCTCTGCTCAACCTGCTTCTGCTTGTAGCCTTCAGGACAGCTGCATTTAACTTGCCAATTTACTTTATCTGAGAATAGACTGAGTGTATAATCTGTTCATATGGAAATCATATACAAATGACTCCCTGACTTCTGTGTCTGATCTTTTCCTACCCTGAGAAAAGCTTCAGAGCCCTGTGACCTTAAAGATCAGGTGGGTCTCTCCCATCTTTCCTAATAAGAGAGTTGAGAGGTTAACAATCCCAGAGGAGTAAAGCGTCTTGGAATCAAAATGCTGCTTTTTTAGGTATACACTTATTGATCTCTATCAATATCTTTACTGATATTTCTGGAAGGAAAAAAGTGCAATTAGAATTGTACAGTGAGGATTGTGTGGATTATGGCTGTTTCTTTCAAGTATTTTGCTAATAATACTTTTACTGTGGAAGATATATCATCTTTTTATAAATTAAGAAACTAAAAACAAAGTGGAAAGACTTATATAGCTTTTGTAATCTCAGGGCCAGGAGTCATAGGGGATAGATGGTTGGGAGTCAGGAAAACCTTTATTCAAGTCCTATCTCAGCTACTCACTAGCTTGGTGACCCTGGGCCAATCACATCACCTCTTTTGACCCAAGTTTTTTCATCTCTAGTGGTGAGGATCAAATGGGATGACATTTGTAAAGAGCTCTGCAAACCTTAAATCACCATATAAATGTTAGCTATGTACTATTATTATGCTCTTAAGACTCTTGCTGCACTATCTACCAATTTACTAACTAGCAGAAAACACTAACTTTTGTGAAGGGTGAGAATACAGGGGACAATCTAGAGCAGAGTAGGATTTGTTTTCTCTTCCCAGTTTTGCCCAGGATGAGGCCCTCAGGCATTGTGAGTCTAGGTAATACCAAATTTCTGAACATCAATCTTCTGGGACATAGTGGTGGGGAGCCTCTTCTCTGATTGCATAGGGAGCACAGATCTGGGTTCAAATAAAATCAGTCATATCCATCATGTGTACCCCTTGACAAATCACTTAACCTCTGGGATGCCTCAGGTTCCTTCACCTGCAAATTGAGAAAGTTGAACCAAATGATCTTAAAGTCACCTTCCAGCTCTAAATATATGATCTTATGAACTGTTCATTGTCCTATACATCTAATCATATGGGAGGAGATTGACTTAAAGTGACAGACTTCTTTTAAGGAGATATAAAAGTGTGCTGGTGTGCAGAGGTGGGTTACTGCTTATACTGAAGCATGCGGAACACCCTTCCCTGTCCTAATGATGCTTTTGTTTGTTGTTTTTTGGAGGGGAGAAGGCAGGGCAATTGGGGTTAAGTGACTTGCCCAAGGTCATAAGGCTAGAAAGTATTAAGTGTCTGAGGCCGGATTTAACTCAGGTCCTCCTGACTCCAGACTCCAGACTCCAGGGCTAGTGCTCTATTCACTGTGCCACCTAGCCACCCTAGCATCTTCTCCCAGGTGTGAATGATAAGGGAGTCATCCCCTTCCCTTGTGAAGAGAAAAATGTGTTCCTGGCATTCTGGGTTGTCATTAAGAGTTCACCTTTTCATTGAAATAATGTTAGAAGGAGTGTTTAGATCATAGAAGGAGAGCTAGAAAGGACTGTACAGAACAGCCATTCCAAGCTCTTCATTTCATTGATGACGTATCTGAGGCCAAGAGAGATTGAGTGATTTGACTCAAGGGCATATAGTTGGTAAATGGAAGAGCTGAGATTTGAATTTAGGTCCTCTGACTGCAAATCGAGTGGGATTTTATTTTCTCCCAGTTTATCACACTGCATTCTGTCTGTTTGTTGTTGTTCAGTCATTTCAGTCACACCTGACTCTTTATGACCCCATTTGGTGTTTTCTTGGCAAAGACACTGAAGTGGTTCACCATTTCCTTCTCCATCTCCTTTTACAGATGAGGAAGAAGGTTAAGAGACTTGTCCAGGGTCACATGGTTATTAAGTGTCTGAGGCTAGATTTGAACTCCGGTCTTCCTGACTCCAGGCATGGCACTCTTATCTACTGTAATACCTACCTGCCCATTCCATGTATAGTAAATTGCTAGTATTTTATTTTTACTAAAAAAGAAAGTATTGTTTAGTGGAAAGAGTATTAGACTTCCCTTGGCCCTTGCTTCCTATAAAATGAAGGTCAGGATGCTTTACATATTTATCTGTCCCTTTCTCCTTTACTGGGTTATTTTGAGGATGAGGCCTCTACTACTGTAGAAGCATCTATGTGGTGCAGTGTATGTATAGAGCACTGGGCTTGGAGTCAGGAAGACTCATCCTCCTGAGTTCCAGTCTGGCCTCAGACACTTACTAGCTGTGACCCTTGGCAAGTCACTTCACCTTGTTTGCCTTAGTTTCATCTTCTCAAACATGAGCTGGAGAAGGAAATGGCAAACCACTCCAGTATCTTTGCCAAGAAAACACCAAATTGGCTCACAGAGAGTTGGACATGACTGAAAAAGGGCTCAAAAAAAACTCAACCAATAACTGGGCATGATGATAGTATCCACCTCGCAGGGTGGTTGTAAGGATGAAATGACATACCATTTGTAGACTTCTTTGCAAACCTTAAGGTGCTGTATGAATGTTAGCATGCTGTTATGAAATAGGGAAAGGCACCTGAAGATATTTTGTAAATTGTAAAGTGAAATGTAAATAGCAAGTTTTATCTTAAAGCTTAGATTAAACAAGTTTTTGTAGCCTAAGAATCCCACACCATTTGTGGTTACAAAAGTAATTTTGGATCACAACCCATGCCTGGAAAAGGTTCACACATTCAATTCTTTGTGGATTAGCTGCACTGCCAGTGGTCTAGAGCCCACCGGGGAATTGTAGGGGGAGGAGATGTTGTTCTGGGTGATAAGAAGTAATTAATGAGCAATTATTAGACTCTTTTGAATGGTCAATTGATAGGAAATTGTGAGAAGTATAATGCTGTAAAAAAACAGTACTTTCTATAAGAGGGAAAAATGAGAAAATATTGAAAATTTGGTCTATGGTATCTGCAAGTTTCCCACTAAGTATTATAGTGCTTGTATGGTTCATAAATTTTAATATTTAGGGTATAAGAAGTAAATAGAACCATGAAAGGATCAGTTGTGCTTGTAATGTGTTTGTATATTTGAACATAAAACTACCTTGAACTCTCCATGTACACGATTCACTTTTACTCACTTGTTGACAAACAACTGGAGTGTCTATTTTTGGCCATCCCGTGTGGAGTGTCTCTGCTGGCAAGATACAAAGAGTATATTGTGACGTAGGTGTCGGATGTAAAGAAGGTTTCTGTTTCTGAATTTAACACTTTAATAATTCTTCAAAATCCAGTGTTTGTTCCTCATTGTATGACACCATCTAGAAAGTACTTTTTGTAGGCAGATATTTAGAAAAACATTATTGAGCCTGTAAGAGGTTTCTTCTTTACTTAGCACATCTGAAAAGAGGTTGGTAATGGATACACACCACGTTGCTTTGTTCTGAGCAGCTGCGATAGTAAAATATTTAATGTCCTCTCACTACTAAGGTGACATTTTCCTGAGTACTACACACCAATAGGTCGCCATCTAGGCATTCCTCTCTTTATCAATGATTCAGTAAATGAAGATAAATAAATGGGCTTACCACTGGCTTCCAGTGTTCAGATATTTCTAGTAATGTCAGATTATTCATTTAGTACTAATAAAGTGTAATTTAAAGATCTAAAATGCTGAGCTAGATTTTCTCTGTTCCCTAATCTACCCACTTTGTATATGCTATAGTATCTTTCCTGGAGGAGATTGAAGGGTCTCCCAGTGACATGGAGTAGTAGACTCTTAACAGTTGGAAAGAACCTTAAATATGTAGTCTTTTTTTTTTAAAGGTAGCAAGCTATTACTCGATTCTCTTCAAAATGCAGGGTAAACAGTGCCATAACAATCAAACTACCAAAGAATTACTTTATAGTGCTAGAAAAAATAATAACACAATTCATCTGGAGGAACAAAAGGTCAAGACTATCACAGCAGTATGGAGGAGGGGGAATGTGAAGGAAAGGGGCCTAGCAGTCTCAGATCTCAAACTATAATACATAGTGCTAATCATCAAAACAATCTGGTGCTGGATAAGAAATAGAGTGGTTGACCAATGGATTAAATTAGGTACAAAATTTATAGAAGAGGTGAACACAATAGCCTAGTTTAGTTTTGATTACACCCAAAGATCCCAGTTATTGGGGCAAGAACTCATTATTTGACAAAAACTGCTGGGAAAACTAGAAAGTAGTCTAGCAGAAAGTAGGCATAGACAAATATCTCATACCATCTACTATGATAAATTCAAAATGGGTACATGATTTAGATGTAGAAGGTGATATGATAAGCAAATTAGAAGAGCATGGAAGAATTACCTGTCACATCAATGGATAAAGGAAGAGTACATGACCAAAGAAGAGATAGGGAGGTTCATGGGAGATAAAGTAGATGAATTTGATTACATTAAGTTTAAAAGTTTTTGTACAAATGTAGCCAAAGCAGTCAAAAATAGAAGAAAAGAAGGAAATGGAGGGGGGAGTTTCCAGCAACTTTCTCTGATAAGAGTTTCATTTTTCAAATATATAAAGAATTCAGCCAAATTTATAAAAGTAGAAGACATTCTCCTACTGATAAATGGTCAAGGGATACAAATAGGCAGTTTTTAGAGGAAGAAATTAAAGCTATCAATAGTCATATGAAAAAAATGTCCTAAATAACTAATAATTAGAAAATTCAAATTTAAACAACTCTGAGCTAGCAGCCCACATTCATCAGATAGGCTAATTTGACAGAACAGGGAAATGACAAGTGCTGGAGGGAATGTGGAAAAATAGGTACACTAATGTGGATCCGTGAACTAGTTCAACCATTCTGAAGAACAATTTGAAACTTTGACCAAAGATCTTATAAAATTGTGCTTACTTGTTGACCCAGCAGTATCTCTATTAGGTCAATACTTCAAGGAAATCAAAGAAAAAGAAAAGGACACATATATACAAAAATATTTATAGGAACTGTGGTGGCTAAGAATTGAAAACCGAGGAGATACTCATCAATTGAGCAATAGCTAAACAAGCTATGGTGTATGGATGTAATAACATACTATTGTGCTGTAAGAAACAATGATGGGAATGATTTCAGAGAAACCTAGATAACCTTACACGAACTAATGCAAAGTGAATTCAGCAGAACCATGAGGAACAGTCTACACATTTAACAGTAGTATTGTAAAGATAATCAGCAGAGAAAGACTCAGCAACTCTGGATCAATACAATTATCCACCACATCTCCAAAGTACTCGCATATAGATATAGAATTGATGGACTTGTAGAACAGATTGAAACATTTTTTCCTTTCTTAATTTTTTTTAACATAACTAATTTAGAAATGTGTTTTGCATGACTTCACATATATAATGGTTATCATAATTCTTGCCTTCTCAATGGATAGAGGAGGGAGCTGAAGGCAGAATTTGGAACTGAAAATTAAAACAAAAGAAAAAGAAAATGCAGGTTAGAGAGAACAGAAATCACTTAAATTGGTGACATATCTTTGTAGGATAGGGAGTAGTGTTCCCTGGATGCCCCCTTCCATACCATCTCTCCCTAAAAACATTTTTTTTTTATTTTTATTTTTTTGGCTTTTTGAAGGGGGGAAGGCAGGGCAATTGGGGTTAAGTGACTTGCCCAAGGTCACACAACTAATAAGTGTTACGTGTCTGAGGCCATATATGAATTCAGGTGCTCTTGACTCCCGGGCCAGTGCTCTATTTACTGTGCCACCTAGCTACCCCAAAAACATGTTATTTTAAATGGATACCATTTCAACATTTATTCCAAAGCCTCAAAAAGTCCTAGCTGTTACTAGGGAGATAAATGTTTTCTGATAAAAATTAAGAGGTGTTTAGATCCTTAAACTTAACTTCAGAAAAGTAAAGGGAGAAAGTGGAATCATTAACTTTGCAAAGCTGGGAAAGAGAGGTTGTTAACAGCAGGTGTGAGCTGGGAAGCCTTCTCCCCCAAGCATGTCTGTATACCTGTGTTCAACTTGGCAATATGAAGAGACACGTTAGTTCTGGTGGTAAAGGAGAACCTGGCAGATGGAATCAATCTGAATCAACTGGTTTTGAAGCTTTATGTTTATCACTCCTTTTGGTCCTATCTGAAGCAGCTTTCTAATGCCCTTCTCATTCAGCTTGAGACCAATGACTCCTTCAATCTTGCCCCAAGTCTAGTAATTAGGAATGAACAGTTTATACTTATCATCAGTGATAAACTTTGGGCCTTTCCTTGATTTTTATGACCAGATACTTCTGTATACCCTGCTCTTCTGGCCTTAATGGGTCATGTTGTACACTTCTAGAGTGATTGTCATGGCGAAGCTTCTGTCTCTGAGTCTAGTTTTGCTGTGTTCTTGGTGATGGCTATGAAGGGAAAAGGTCCAAAAATAGTGAGAGTTAAGAGCTTAAGGTGGCAAAAAGGATCACTTTTTGGCAAAAGTGGTCATGAAAGGTATCCTTGAAAAGATGGTCCTTGAGGTGGGTCTTGAAGCAATAGGAGATGAAAGGGGAGAGAATATTTTAGGAGTTGGGGAGGATTTAGTCACTTTGTGCAGGAGAGGAAGGCTAGATCAGTAATGAAGAAGATGAATAGTTCTGTTTTGCCAGAAAATAACTATGTGAAGGGAAATAGTGAAATAATAATAATTGAAAGGATGGCTGGGATTCAGTTGTAGAGGATTTGGAGTTCAAATGCATGGTTATGTTGCACCATAAATATTTAGTACATTGCTTTTAGGAAAATGGAGTTTCAAAAAAAAATATTTTTTTTTTACAATTGTTGTTGCTGACAACTTGGCAAAGGTGAAATGTCTAAACCCGTGGAAGACAGGAGAAGAGTTTTGGAAAATGTTGTTCAATTTTCAGTCATGTCTGATTCTTTGTGACTTCATTTAGGGTTTTCTTGGCAAAGAAACTAGAGTAGTTTGCCATTTCCTTTTCCAGATCATTTTAGAGGTGAGAAAACTGAGGCCAACAGGATCAAGTGACTTGCCAGGGTCACAGTATGTGTCTGAGGCCAGATTTGAACTCATGAAGATGACTCTTCCCAGTTCCAGCTCTGGCACTCTATCCACTGTGCCAGGTAGCTGCCCCTTTTGGAAAATGGGGTAAGGATATAGTGAGGAAGCAATGGAGGAGCGGGAGGGGTTTCACCTGAACTAATTCATCCTGGCACTGCTTCTTCCCCAGTACTTAAACATTACTACCCTATTTTGAAATTAAGAAGGCAGTGTGATACAGTGAGACGAACACTGGATTTGGAGTCAGACAGTTCTGTTTAAGCCCCAGCCTTAGCACTGACAGACACATCTCAAACAAGTCATTTTACTATTTGGGACCTTAATTTCTTCACCTCAGATAAGGAAGTAGAAGGATTAATATCTCTTATAACTCTAGAGGAAGGAATAATTAGATGGTAAAGCATCTCTCAATTCTATAACCTGCCTTTAAACCAAATCAAAGTTATTTTAGGATAATTTTCCAGTCAACCCTCTCCTCAGCCCTGCCCCTTCCACATACACAATAGAGTGTTACAAATTCTAACTTTTTGAGGAAATGTGCCCTTTCCTGAGTTTGTTAGGAGAACCCAATTCTTTTTAAGGAAGTTTTGTTATCTGTGGTATGAAGAAGAGGGAAATAGACAGCTTTTAAGGAAAAGTGAATCTTGATTTGGGAGGTACTGAGTAGGGGAAAAAACATCAAAGAAGAAAAATTTTTAGATCGAAACCTCAGAATTTTCCTAGGACAGTTTTTCAGGAAAGAAAAAGGATGATCAGTTAAATTGTTCTGTGTTCCTTTTAGAATAGAGTCTTTCTCTTGCAGGTTTTACCTTATTTATCTTAAATGACTTGTCCCAGGTCAGAGAGACATAAAAGTAGAAATAAAAGCTTTCCTGCTTTCAGTTGTTGCATTGGTGGACTATTTAAGTCAAATGTACCTGATCTGAGTCAACCTATCAACTCAGCATTTAAAAGCCTAAAGCCTAGTCATTTTTGAGGGTGCTCATGGGACTGAGTGAGATTGTGCATGTTGTTAAAGATAAATTTCCTGAAGATTTCAGTTCTTAGTGACTGATTTTTTTCCCCTTGGAATTTAAATGAATGTTGCTGATGCTTTTGTACAGCTATTAGTATAAGGTTTATTCAGATTGTCAAAAGATAAATCTTTTCATTTAAGGAGTCTGTCCTTATTTCTTTTAATTGCCTTTTATCATTATCTTCATTGAAGACTTTGCTCATAACATTTGAACATTCTCTTCTTCTCCCCCCCCCCCCAAAAAGGGTTTGCTTTCACATAATAAAGTAGAGAAAGAGGAGAACTTGGAAATTTCAGCAGCAATTATATTGCTTCATTGCAAATGCTAGCAATGCCCTTTCCTTTGGGCACATGCCTGGTAGTATTGAGCATCATGGGCATCAACCTGGGAGGGACTGCAGCAGCATTTGGTCTGACTTTCTCATTTTACAGATGAATAAACAATATAAACTCAAGTGCTTAGTTTATATGCTGTAACATCCATCTTTTGCTTCCCCTATAATGCCTGAAATTAAGTAACATGAAATGGAATAATGTCTTTTAGAAATAAAAGGAAAACATTTCTTTCCTTAAGGGAATAAGTCTAGTAATATGTACCAAACATTTCCAAAACAGGGACAAAGGGGGAAAATATTTGAAAATAGGTGATGGGAAGAATCCAGGGGATGATGATGGAAGCGCAGAACTTCCTATAAGTAGGAAAGGTGAAAGAAGGCTTTATTAATAGGTTATCTTTTCATTTACTTAACAAAAAGCTTGAACATGTTTACGGAAAGGCCACTGGGCTAGAAGCCAAGACAATGGAAATCTAGTTCTGGCTCCAGTATGGGCAAAGCTACATGCTCTATCTGTGCTTTAGTTTCCTCATGGAAATATAATATAATATCTCACATGATATTGTATAGATTGAATTCATTTGCTTATATTAATACTTTGAGATGAAATGGGCTTGTTTTATAAATACTAATATGAACCTTTAAAATATACCCCATAAGGTTGGATTCTTTCCCTTGCAGATTATACGGTTGTCTTATCTTAAACAACTCATTCTGGGTCAAAGAGAAACATAGAAAGTAGAAATACAAGCCTGCCTACTTTCAGTTGTTGTATTGATAGATCATTCAAGTCAAATGTACCAGATCTGAGTCAACTAATTAACAGCCTAACATTTATTAAACACTTTATGGCTGGCATTGTGCGTAGTAATATAAAAAAGTATGACAGGCCTCACCCTCAAGGAACTTATATCCTGGTAGAAGGAAACAGCACGGTCATAGAAAAGTGAAAACAGGATATATGCAAAATGAATACAGGTTGCCATGAATAGGAGAATCATTAACAACTTGAGCAATCAGGAAAAAACTTCTTGAAGGAGATGGTTTTCTTATGCTGTTCTGCCTTTCATCCTGTGTAAGAACTTAATCTGAATTGTAAAGGGAGGCAGTTGGTCTGTCAACAAGCATTTATTAAGTGACAGTCATGACTGATTGGTGTCTGTGAAAGACCAAATAGCAAGTAGACCTTTGAGTACAAGTAACCCTAGATACACATGAAAAAATACTGCATTCCATCTAAGCCACATGAGAGAAAATCTTGATAGAAAAATGAAAACAAAACTATGGGAATTATAAAGAAAACAACCAAAAACCAAAAAGCAAAACCAAGCATTTATTAAGCTCTATGGCAAGTGCTGGGAATGCAAATACAAACAAACAAAGAAGGCTGGATCTGCCTTCGTGTTTCAATTCTAGTAGTGGAAGATAACACGTAAAATGGTAGCTGAAAAGTGGGAGAGGAGAGTGGATCTGCCTGAGACTGGAGAATGAGGGAAGGCTAGGCTGGGTCCTTCCCCCAAATGAAGGTTCTAGGAAGAACTCACCAGTGGGAGAAGGACCGTGCAGCAGCATTGTGGCTTGGTCCAAAGAATAAGGGATGGCTGATTCTATACCTTTGCCCAAAATGGAGCTTGTGGGAACAACTCATCAGTGGAAGAAGGAGCCCCAGGAAGAGAGTAAGAAGGCATCTGAAGTAAGGGGTTATAAGGGACAGATATGAGGAAGCACACCATTCCAGACAGTGAGTCAGCTTACAGAAAGGCATGGGGGTAAGAAATGGAATCTTGTAGGCCAGTTTGGCTTGGACCATAGAGGATATGAAGACAAATAATGTATAAGCAACCTAGAGAAATAGTCTAGACTAAGACTGTGAAGGTCTGAATGAGTTTTTTTGTTTTGGGGGGGTTTGTTTTATTTTTTGCCTTTTGAAGGGGGAAGGCAGGGCAATTTGAGGTTAAGTGACTTGCCCAAGGTCACATGGCTAGTAAGTGTGTCAAGTGTCTGAGGCTGGATTTGAACTCAGGTCCTCCTGACTCCAGGGCCAGTGCTCTATTCGCTGTGCCACCTAGTTGCCCCATGAGTTTTTATTTTATCCTGAAGTCAGTGGAGAACCATTGAAACTTCGTGACAGGACATGGTCAAGCAGCACCTCAAGCCTGTACTTCAGGAATATTGATTTGGCATTTGTGTGAAAGTTGGTTTGTTGTCGGGAGAGATAAATAGAGGAAAGTAAATTAGGAGATTGTGAGAGTAGCCTAGGCCAGAGCTGATGATAGTCTGGACTAGGATGGTGGTGAAACAGATAAAGGAGAAATGTTAAAGTGGGATTGAAAAGATTTGGTAACTGATTAGATATGGGAGTAGGGGTGAGTAAGAAAGAGGCATTTGAATATGAAATTCCATAAGGAAAACATGTAGGGTGGTGGCTAGGTGGCACAGTGAATAGAGCACCGGGCCTGGAGTCAGGAGGACCTGAGTTCAAATCCGGCCTCAGACACTTAACACAAAACTAGCCACGTGACCTTGGACAAGTCACTTAACCCCAATTGCCCTACTTTCCCCCTCCAAAAAAAAGTTAAAAAAAAAAAAAGGAAACATGTAAATCAACAGCCATGTTAAAAAAAATGTTCCCAATCATTAATAATAGAAATGCCCACTAAAACAGCTCTGAGGTTCTGTCTCAGATGATGATGGTAAAGACAAAAAAGGAACATGGTGGCTGTTAGGTTGAGAAGACAGGCGTATCAGTGCACCGTTGGTGGAGCTGTGAATTAGCCCAGCCTTTCTGGAATGCAGTTTGGACTGGTACTCTAAATGTTACCAAACTAAACATACCCCTTGCCCCAGTGATATTGCTCCTAGGCCTATAACCCAGATAGATTAAAGAAGGGAAACATTTTTCTACATGGCCAGTGTACTAGGCTGGGCCAGTCTCTGACCAGTTCCTTGATAGTTTAAGTTGCATGCTGGAATAAAATGAGTCACTTGTATGTTACTTAACAGACCAGAAAAAATAATTAGGTAGTCATGGTGGGAGAAGGATATACTGTAAGTGTCATGCATTGAGGAGACCTTAGTTGATTCAGGTGAGTAAAGCTTCCCTTACTTTGAGCTGTCCATGGTGGTCCGCCAGCCAGCCAGAAGTTCCAGAGCCCCTGGAGTTCTGCATGACTATTTTTTACTTAGGTAATAATGCTGTCAACAGCCTGAGCTAGTTATGGCTCAAAATGGTTTCAAAGAAAAAACATTAATTTTAAGGAAAAACTAGCCTAATTGTCATGAGGGGTGGGTAGGAGGTGAGAGGGTGGCGTTAAAATAGGACGCCCGTCACAACTAATGGGTTATTTTTTGTTTTTTTGTTTGTTTTGCTTGATCATGTGTACTTATTACAAGGTAGGATTATTTTTTTAATTGTGACTCTCATGGGACAGAGGGACCAATCAGAGAGATGCCAAAAAAGAAAAAGAAAAGGTCATTGTAGCATTTTAAAAATATTCGCAAGGTTCACAGATAAGCCGGATGACTTTGAAATTAATCGGTTGAATTTATAGTATTAGGTTTTTAAAAAAATTTGTGGTTTCATGTAAAATTCCCTTTGTTCTGTTATTGTGGAAATGCTCATTTTTAAAATGAGATTTGTCAACTACAGAGCAAAAACAACAATAGAAACCTGTTTGTCCTTTATTGTCGAAAAGGATCATGGTATCAGGGAGGTGATGCAATGACAAGCAAGTGAATTGGATTTAAGTGAGGGAGGGCTGTGCAAAGTCACCAGCCTCACTTTCTCACTGCTGCAGAGAGTTGTATTAGTTGAATGGTTATCTTGCAATCTGCTTAGTGTGAAGCTTGGTGGTGAATGGTTTGTCTTCTGAGAGTTTGTAATCTAAGTTGGATAGCACTGTGTGAACTTTGTATATGGAATAAAATAATGATTAGATATCAATTATAGCCCTTTTTCTTTGAGTTTGGTATTATCCTGTTGACATAACTGAGGGAGCTATTAATGATTGGTGCTTATGAGTGATAACATAATTTCTCTTTGTTGTTGTTTTGTTTTTGCTTTTTGCTTTTTAGAGCTGGGAAGATAGGGCAGTTGGAGTTAAGTGACTTGCCCAAGGTCCCAGCGCTAGTAAATGTTAGGTTACTGAGGCTGGATTTGAACTCAGGTCCTCCTGACTCCAGGATTGGTGCTCTATTCACTGCACCACCTAGCCACCCCAACATAATTTCTTTAAAAAAAAAAAAGGAAAGTAAATGTTGGTCTCAAGCACACCTGATGCATATTTTACATATCATATCATGTTATATTTGAATTTTGAAATAATAATTCCTGCCTTCTGGATTCCCTGGCCTCCTTCAAGATGCCGCTAAAAGTCCATCTTTTACAAGAGTCTTTTCCCAAGTGTAAGAAATGTTGAAGTGGATGGTTTCATAAAAACATGGGAAGACTTGCATAAACTGATGCAAAGTGAAGTGAACAGAACCAGAAGAACAATTTATACAATAACAACAACATTGTAAAGACAATTTTGAAAGATTTAGGAACTTTTATCCACACAATGACCAACCATGATTCCAGAGGACTCATGATGAAGCATATTATCCACCTCCATTAATGTGCAAATTAACTTTGCTTGACTATACATATTTGTGACAAGTTTTGGGTTTTGTTTTGTTTTTTTTTTCTTTGGGGGGTGGGGATGGCAGAGGGAGGTGTGAAGAAGAGAACATGGATCTGAAAATAAATTAAAATGATTTTTTAAAAAACAGGCAACAGGCGCAGTGAATAGAGCACCGGCCCTGGAGTCAGGATAACCAGAGTTCAGATGTGGCCTCAGACACTTGCCACACTTATGAGCTGTGTGACCTTGGGCAAGTCACTTAACCCCAATTGCCTTGCCTTCCTCCTTCCAAAAAAAAAAAGAGGTCTTTCCTGATTGTTTCTTACTGCCAATGCCTTCCCTCACTGATTTTCTATACTTTATATTGTCTGATTTTTTACATAGTTTGCGTGTTGTCTTCTTCATTAGATTGTGATCTCCTTGAGATTAGTGTCTTTCTTCTACATTTTTTTTTGTATCCATGTATGTAGAATGGTAGGAACAGCTAAGCTAGGTGGCACAATGGATAGAACTCTAAGAGAACCTGAGTTCAAATCCAGCCTCAGGAACTTACTAGCTGTGTGACCCTGGACAAGTTACTTAATCCTGTTTGCCTCAGTTTCCTCATCTGTAAAATAAGCTGGAGAAGGAAATGGCAAGTCATTCCAGTATGACTGCCAAGAAAACCCTCTAAATGGAGACACAAAGAGTCAGACATGACTGAAATGACAACTTAGCACAATATCTGCTTAATAAATGCTTATTGATTGACTGAATGTGAGATCATGTGTATTAGGCTAAAGAAGAAGCTCTTAGTTTCCTGAAAATGTGCAATTTAAGGTCACTGAAATCCTGTGTCTAGGTCAAGTCATTAGAGAAATGTCCATATTCACATTCCTAATCATAGATGGAGAAAGGGGCAAAAAGAAGCTAGATGTTTTGCCCTGATCCCTGATATTCATTACGTTAGTCTGCCTTGAATCTATGTGTTAGGAAGATTGGTTGAAGGAACAGGTCATGTGTATGCTAGAAAAAAGTGAATTCTGGGGGGGGAGAGAGAGACATGATTGCCATCTTCAAGCATTTGAAGGGTTGTCATAAGGAAGAGGCAAATAGGCTTCTCTTAGGCCCCAGAAGGCAGAAACAGAAGCAATGGGTGGAAGCTACATTATAGTGGCAAACTGAGACTTGATGTCAGGAGGAACTTCATAGAAACTAGAGCTGACTCAAATTGGAAAGGACAGCCTTGAGGGGGAAGATGAGCTTCCTCAAGCAAAGAGACTCACTCAATGATGACCATTTACTTGTTGGGTTTGCCTTTCCTTGTATCCCCACCACTTAGCCCAGGACTGGCATATAGGAAGCATTTAATAAATGCTTGTTCTCTGACTCTGTGGGCTGGAGTCACTGAGGTTTCTTCCACTTGTGTCAAATTCTGTGATAATTAGTATATTTTATAATGGGTCACTATTCATAATGAGTGGCAGCTAGGTGACACAATGGATAGAGCTCCAGGGCCTGGAGTTAAAAAAGACCTCAGTTCAAATGCAGCCTCAGATACTTAATAGCTATGTCACCTTGGGCAAGTCACTTAACCTTGTTTGCCTCGGTTCCTCATCTGCAAAATGAGCTTGAGAAAGAAATGGCAAACTAGTATCTTTGTCAAGAAAATCCCAGATGGGATCACGAAAAGTCAGACACCACTGAAGCGGCTGAACAACAACAATACATAATGATTAAGAGGGAGTGAACTTTTCCTGATTTATTTGACAAATTGTAACCCTAGGATCAGAGGCTTAGGGTTGGAAGGGATCTTTGATCCTTAACAGATATCTGGAACTCTATATTTGTGAAGTACTGGAAAGGATGTGAGATTTACCAGAGATAAACACACATTCCAGGACACAATTGTCTGTGCTACCATCTGTATGTACTCAGTCATTTATCTACCTTCTTACACCTCACTCCCCTCCAGGTGCTACATGTACCCTTCAGTGAAAATAGCTCCTTGCTCTTCCTCATACACAAGGCTTCATCTTCTGACTCTGAGCATTTTATCGAATTGTTCCTCCTGTCAGGAATTCCCCCCCCCCCCCCATAGATATTGCGATTGATAGATAGATGGATGGATGATGGATAGATAGATAGATAGATGGATGATGGATAGATAGATAAATAGATAGATACACACGCACATATATGTACACACACACACACACACATCTTTGCTTCCTGGTTTTCTTGATTTCCTTCAAGTCTCAGCTAAAGTCTCATGTTCTTCAAGAACATCTTTCCAGGACTCTTTCATCTTAATGTTTTCCCTTTGAGACTTGCTGTGGATTAGTCATTTTTGAGTTGTGTCCGACTCTTCCTGACCCCATTTGGGGTTTTCTTGGCAAAGATACTGGAGCGTTTGCCATTTTCTTCTCCAGCTCATTTCACCGATAAGGAAACTGAGACAGAGTTAAGCTAGTCAGTGTCTGGGGTCAGATTTGAACTTGGGCGGATGGGTCTTGTGACTCCAGGGCCAGTGCTCTATCCGCTCTACCCCCTGCTAGCCCCTTTGAGGTTACTCCTCACTTTGCCCTGTTTACATCTTGTTTGTACAGACTATGACTGTTTTGTAGTTTGGTTTTTGCCTTTCTTTGTATTCTTAGCATTTAACAGGCTACTCAACACATAGTAGGACCCTAGTACGTGCTAACTGATTAATTGACACTTCGTAGTCAGTTGATACTTTTTTGAGATTTCTAATGCATTAGCAACCTGAGCATAGAGTGAGCCACTTCCCCTCCTTACTTAAAAAGAGAGTCCTCCCCACACCCTTTTTTTAGTGTACCGTTTTACCAAAGCACTTATTTCCTATAAATCTGGGCCAGAGAGCAGATCCTTGGAGCAGGGGAAGCCATCAGCTTGACATTCGTTCACTGAGGCCAAATTGGTGTTTCTTTTTACAAAGCTGTCCTTGATTCTCCATCAATAGACTGATTCTTCTGGCATTACAAACTAATCCAACTTGAGAGACTCGTCAGAAGCAAGATGTTATTATTATTATTATCACAGAGGTTTTGTTTCCAGTTAGGTGTAACTTACAAAACATATGCCTATATAGTGTTGCTTAAGCCTGATTATAACAGGAGCTATGAAAGCATAATTATAGAGGTGGCACGAATGGAATTAAAACGGGCCATTGTCCTTAACCGATTCACAAAGACAGATGCAGTCTGGGTTTAAAAACAGCAATGCTGTTTTCCCTTTTCCCTTTTGTTATTTATCATAACAGTGAATTGTGGGTCTGAGCTGTGACTCACCATGATAAATATTTTGGAAAGAAAAACATTTTGGGAATACTCAAAAGCTCGTGTTTGGGGATGGTATCTATTCTAATGTTCCACCCTCTTGTTCACTTTGTTTCTGAGTTTTCTAGATCCATCCATAGTGACTAGCTCATGAACTGAACCAAGACTAATTCACCAACTTAAATCTGTTTTGTTACCAATGGATCATAAATAATAATTTTATAAATATAAATTTTATAAACATAAATGTTTTATATATAAATATATATTTTATATATAAATATTTTATAAATATACATAATTTTATGAACATTTTCTTTTTTTAATTCATTTTTAGTTTTCAGCATTCACTTTTATAAGATTTTGAGTTCTAATTTCCCCCCTGCCCAGGATGGCATGCAATCTGATATAGGCTATACATGTACAATCATATTAAACATATTTCTACATTAGTTATATTGTAAAAGAGGAATCAGAACAAAAGGGAAAAACCATGAGAGAGAGAAAACAAAAAAAAGAAAGAAAATAGTATGCTTCGATCTGCATTCAGACTCCATAGCTCTTTCTCTGGATGTGGATAGCACTTTCCATCATGAGTCAATTTTACATATATTTTCTAAGCCAGAAATAAATTAATACAAAGGGGAGAAATAGTTGTGTATATACAATATAGGTTGTTCCAAAGGCTTAGTGCAGTTTTAAACAATTAAAACTCAAGTTTATTTGCATGTTGTCTTTCAGTCATATCCAACTCTTTGTGACCCCTTTTTTGAGTTTTCTTGGCAAAGGTACAGGAATGGTTTGAGATTTCCTTCTCCAACCCATTTTACAGAGGAAACTGAGGCAAACAGAGTTAAGTGACTTTCCCAAGGTCACACAGCTAGTAAATATCTGAGTTCACACTTGAACTCAGGTCTTCCTCTGTGCTCTATGCACTATACTACCTAGCTGTCCCAAGTTTGCTTGCATGTACTTTTTCATATTCTCTAGTTTGTTTACTAGGAGTCTGCCTTAGGGTTATTCTTTTGTCAATGTTTTCATTGACGGGTTGCAAGAGCAAGTAAATATAAAAGTGGAAAATGGAATGAAAATGGACAAAATGGAGTTCCTTGTGGTCATACTGGAGAATGTGGGTCAGACCCAAAGAGTAATCCTTAAATGGTAGGTGTCAGTGAAAAGAGGAGAGGGGGAACAGAACTGTAAGTGGAATGCCCCATTCATCTGTATTTGGCCCTGTGCTGTTTAACATTTTTATGAATGATTTGGATAAAAGCAAAGGTTGTATACTTATCAAATTTCAGATGACACAAATCTGGTGGGAAGAGCTAACATCTGTATCTTAAAAAGTGACGATCTGTATCTTAAAAAAAAATGGACTGAATCTAATAAGGTGGAATTTGATAGGGATAAATGTGAAGCCATATACGGTACATAGTTTCCCAAAATCATCTTTACAAGTGCATATTGAGGAAGGCATATCTATGTAGAAGTTTGACTGAAAAAGACCTGATGCTTTT
This sequence comes from Pseudochirops cupreus, assembly GCA_028627135.1. Lineage (NCBI taxonomy): Eukaryota > Metazoa > Chordata > Mammalia > Diprotodontia > Pseudocheiridae > Pseudochirops > Pseudochirops cupreus. The sequence continues at coordinate 289,629,580 of CM053580.1, read as the reverse complement.
GGTGAATTACAAATTCAATATGATTCAACAATTCAATGAGTGTCATAGCCAAAAAAGTTAGTACAATTTTAGACTGCATTAAACACTAGAAGGACTGGACTTTAAGAATACTTTGAAGGACCAACTGGTATCAATTGACAAGTGCGTGTTTTTTTCATCACAATGCAAAGAAAATAAAGATAGGATGAAAATTTTTATCTCAAAGTGAAAGTATAATAAAATACTTTGCATCAATTGACATGCATGCCTTATCCTTAAAGTTTGAGAAGAGACATGGTCTCTAGGACAAGAGAAGTGAGAATCCTGCTGTATTCTGTCCTGGTCAGATCGTAGAAAGAGGCTGATGTGCAGTTTTGCACTCCATATTTTAAAGAAAGGCATTAACAAGATGGAGAAGATCTAGAAGAAGGCAACCAGGATAGTGAGGAGCCTGAACAGCAGGTCATAGGAGAATTGTTTGAAGGAACTAGAGATATGTAGCCTGAAGAAGAAAAGATTTGGGAGAGACAGTATGTCTGCCAAAAAAGTTTTAATGCCATTTTAAGCTACCAAGATTTAAAGCTTCTCTTAGACTTTTGGAATACCTTGTATATAAAGAGTTTTAGGATGAGAGAAGAATTAGTTCTGTTCTTTTTGGTTCCAGAAAGCTGAACAAAGAGTAATTGGCAAAAATAGAAGAGGAAGATTTCCAGAACCATGTCAGGAGAGGTCTGCCTGTGTGACCTTGGATGAGTTCTTCACCTCTCATTGACCCAGGCAACGTACTAGGATTACAAATTGCAAAGAAGTTCCTGATATGCATTAATAGAGAAAGTTCTTCACCAGGAGCCCTCTCCTCTAATGAAATTATAGGTCTGGTTTAAAAAAAATCTATATGTACCTTCTGTTGCAAGACACTATGATAGGTTCTAGGAACCTAAAGACCTTGTTTTCAAAAGGCTTTTAAGCTCCTGGATCCATTCTCTGTTGCCTCTTAGCATTGGAGGCTGTAATGAATGCACAATCATCTTCGAACAAAAAGTCAAACACCCACTCTCCCTCCACTTTAGTCTCAGCTTGTAGCCTTTTCAGGTTATAGTTTGCCATTAGTACAGTAGCTAACCTTGATGCTGTTTTCCTCAGAGGCTGAGATAAAGCAATGTGGATCGATTCTCTGCTGCTTGTGCTAATTTTGGCCTGACAGTTAACACCAAAAAAAATCAGAGATTCTCCACCAGCCAGCACTGCACCATTCATATGTGGAACTATAGGTTATAGCAAATGGAGAAATTTTGACTGCTGTGGATAAGTTCACTTACCTTGGCATTGCAATTTCCATGGATTTCCACATATGCATTACCAGGGCCAGCTCAGCATTTAGGAGAGTCCGAAGGAAAGTGTGGGAGAGAAGAGGTATTGGGCTGCCTACCAAACTGAAGATCTACAGCACTGTTGTGCTCACATTACTGTTGTATGTTTGTGAAACCTAGACAGTATGCTAAGTGCCCTGCCAGGAAACTGAATTGCTTCCATCTAAATTGTCTTAGGAAGATTCTGAAGATCACCTGGCAAGATAAGATACTGTACATAGGTCCTCAGTCTTGAGCTGAACTGCCAAGCATTCAAACTCTGCTGTAAAGAGTGCAACTCTGAAGGGCTGCCCCCATTATTTGAATGCCAAATGTAGGTTTACCTAAAAGACTATTTTACAGAGAACCCACACAAGGCAAGTGCTCACACAGAGGTCAGAAGAAGTAACACAAGGACACTTTCAAGGTCTCTCTGAAGAACTTTAGTATCAGTTGTGAGGCATGGGAGACATTGGCACAGGACTATATTAAAACAGGACATGCCAACCATCAAAGAAGGCGCCGTGCTTTATGTGCAAAGCAGAATCACAGTAGCACAAAGGAAACATGAGATGCACAAGTCTAGAAACATCTCCATCCCAAATGATCAAATGGACTATTTGTGCCCAACTTGTGGTAGAGCCTTCTGGATCAGCAGCAGAACATACTATACCCAGATCCCAACATCATGATGTCATTGGTCGTCTTCAAATATGGTGGTCAAATAGCAACAGTCTCCTGAAGGCAGGAAGGAGGATATTATGTGTATATAAGTATCATACATGGAAAACTAAAGGGAAGGAAAACATTAAAAACCACAGAAGACTTCCTGGAAGAGGTGGCTAAGCCTCAAGGGAAAACAAGAATTGCGAGGGGGGGAGTGCAGACAACCAGTGAAATAGAGGGAGGTGAAAGATGTCATACTGCATTCCAAAACCAGGTAGAATCTCCCCTCTAGTGAATTATCAAGGCTCTTCTGGTGCATGATGTGGACTGTATTTTAAAAATGAAGGTGAAATCTGTCAGTATGGCCTAGGACTGATTATACATCACATTCTAACAACGTAATGAAAGAGAATAGTTCTTAATTAAAGTTATAATTTAATGTAAAATGGATGATAATTTCATCCGAGTCTTCAAAATTTAAATTGCTAACTAATTTCTCTGCTGAAACTTAGAGTAATTAACTATTCTATTATTAGAATGAGTGACAATCTAGTATTAGTGTATAGAATGCTCACCTTAGAATTGTTCAGTCATTTTCAGTCTTACTCTTCATGACTCTATTTGGGGTTTTCATGACAAAGATGCAGGAGAAGTTTGCTATTTCCTTCTCCAACTCATTTTACAGATGAGGAATCTGAGGGAAACAAGGTTAAGTGACTTGCCCAGGGTCACACAGCTAGTAAATGAGGCTAGATTTAAACTCACTGAAGATTAACTTCCTGCCCCAGGCCCAGCAATCTATCCACTGCCACCTCACTGCTCCTACAATGAGTGATTCGAATCACCTAGCTTTAGAATGAGCAAGATTCTAAGTTCAGGTGTGGTTGTAGTTCAAGTTTGACCTCTGGACATCAACAGATTGAGTCACTTAATCTGTGTGAGTCCCAGTTGCTCTCGAAGAAGACTGTTTTGGACAAGATGTCAGTTTGTATCACTAGAGGGAATTTCCAAACTAGGAAATTTACCACAGTGATCAAAAGATAGGTCTCGATGAAATTATACAGGACAAACTGGGTTTGGATCAGTCGAAAGTCATCCTTATTCATTTGTTTGGCCATAAATTTGTCATGATTCTTCAAATAATAATAACTTTGGAAAGAAACTATTGGAACTAAACATTTATACCTACTAAATTTTTAAATTTGTTTATTCACATATTGCTCAGGCCCAGGTACCTGCTCTCCAAGCATATCATGTTCAAATCTTTATTAGAAGAGCATATGCCTGAGCTTTTCATTTCCTTAGCACAATTGTATCTTTTATAATTTGAAGGCCATTTTTTTCCAATCAAACATGAAAGGCACTTTATAATAATAGAATTCTCTGTAGACATGAAATACTGATGAACAAGATATTTTTTGAACTCTACCTATGGAAAAAAAAATCAGTCTATGATGATGAAGCATAGGTAAGGGAAAGCTTATCTGTGTCTCCTTTCCCTATTTAAGACAGACTGAGGACTTGTTGAAGGTTCTATTTCCCTGATGCCTGGAACTTCCTGTACCTGATGATATACATGAGAGGGGCATGGAAGACATCAGGAGACAGGTGGGCCTCAGAGAAATTTCATGGATTTTTACTGCTTACCCAAATTTGCTTGCTCTTTAGTGGTTTGTACATTCATAGTTAACATAGGTCCACTAAAAGTCTTTTAGTGCCTTGACAGTTTACATTAAAGCAGTTACAAATCTGTAAAACTTGTAATGGTGATGTCTACCTGCCAAATGGGGTTTTTATAATTTGGGATGGATGGGTCAATAATATAAAATGGAGAGCCTATATCAAGAAAGCTGATCTACCAGTAGTTATTTTTTTAAAAAGAGTTTTACTGTGCCCACAGGGCTATCAAATTTGCTCTAGCAATGGTCTAGCAGTATTAGGTCTGTATCCCAAAGAGATTATAAAAAAGGGAAAAGGACCCACATGTACAAAAATATTTATAGCAGCTATTTTTGTGGTAGCAAAGGAAATTGAGGAGATGCCCATCAGTTGGGGAATGACTGAACAAGTTGTGTTATATGAATGTAATGGAATACTATTGTGCTGTAAGAAATGATGAGTAGGCAGATTTCAGAAAAACCTAGAAAGATTTACATGAATTGATACAAAGTGAAGTGAGCAGAACCAGGAGAACATTGTACACAGAAACAGCCACATTGTGCAATAACCAACTTTGATAGACTTAGCTCTTCTCAGCAATACAAGGATCTAAGACAATTCCAAAAAGACTCATGATGGAAAATGCTATCCAAACCCAGAGAAAGAACTATGGAGTCTGAATGCAAATTGAAGCATACTATTTTCTCTTTTATTTTTGTTTTTTCTTTCTCATGGCTTTTCCCTTCTGTTCTGATCGTCTTTCACAACATGACTAATGTGGAAGCATGTTTAATATGATTGTACATGTATAGCCTGTATCAGATTGCTTGCCATCTTGGAGAGGGGGGAGAGAAGGGAGAGAAAAACTTTGGAACTCAAAATCTTATAAAAGTGGATGTTGAAAACTATGTGTATCTGTAATTTGAAAAAATAAAATATTATTAAGTGGAAAAATAAAATATAATAAGAAAGTTTCATTCATGCCTTTTTTTTTTTTGACTAATCAAGCTTTTATTATGGTCTTACTGTGTGCCAGGCACTCTGCTAGGTTCTGGGTTCACAAATACCCAGACAAAAGAATCTTTGCCTTGAAGGAATTTACATTCTAATGAGGGAGAAAACACATAAAATAGATGTGAGGTGACATTGGAGGGGAAGGCACCAGAAGCTTGGGGATATAGGAAGGATTCCAAAGCAAATGCTTGAATTGTGTCAAGGAGAAAATGAAGAATTCTCAGGTGAGTATTTCAGACACAGAGGACAACCAGTGCAAGGCACTACAGTGGTAGATAGAGGGACCATGTGTGAAGAACAGTATGAAGGCCAAGATGGTTATATCATAGCATGGCAGGGGAAAATGTGTAATAAAACACGAAAGTTAGGAAGGGGCCAGGTTGTGAAGAGCATTCAGTATCAGAGGAGTTTTTATTTGATCTTGATGCTGATATGAATCCCCTGGAGTTTACTGAGTAGGAAGGTCATGTGGTCCCATTTATGCTTCAGGAAAATCCCTTTGGCAATTCTGCAACAGAGATCATAGGATCAACTCCTTTATTTTACAAATAAGGAAACTGAGGCATTATGAAATTAAATGACTTGCCCAAGGTCACACAGCTAGTGTTTGTGGTAAGATTTGAGCCTAAGTCATATTTCCTGCTCATGTATGCTCCCTGAAAATTTCTTCTCCCCTCATTGATGCTATGGTTACTTGTGGTAGCATATATTCCTCTATGTAAAGCACAGTTTTTCTTGTCATTTATTTATATGTGTTTTTTTAATTAAATAGCTTTTTCCTCCTAAATAATATGTCCTTTAGTTTGCTGGTAAAAGAAACATAGTAGCGGGGTATCATGAGTTAATGGATGAAGTAACTGATGATCCACACACATAATAAATCTCAAACCTGGCATAGTGTTCAAGGGGCCCACATATGAGGAAAGGAGTGGTGCTGTCGCAATATTATAAAGACCATTTTTACCAGTGAGGGGACTGAGGCTCAGAGAAGTTGAGTGACTTACCCAGGGTCTCACAGAAAATAGCTATCAGAACCAATTTAAACTCAGATTTCTCAACGTCAGGGCCATCACTCTTTCAACTATTCCCTATAACCCATATTAACCATTGTAGATGGTTCATCTCACAATGATTTCACAACTGAGTAACTGCATGAAAATCCTACTACTCCCAAATTTATACTTCTAAGGGGTTCAGCCTGTTCTTCCCACACAACACGATGTTTTCTTTCTCATAATGAATTTCAGAATACACAAGATACAATATTGGATGTATAGTCAATATATAACAATTTGTAAGTATTTAAATAATGCTTAAATGTTTGCAAAGCACTTTACATACGTTAAATTATTCCATGTAGCATCTTCCTGAATTTCACTCCTTCCCCTACTCAACAAGTTGTCCCTCTATAACAATGAAGTAAGAGGGAAAAAAATGTGGTTTACAAAACTAGCTAACTCATCACCTCCATCTGACAATGTATATGATATTCCACATCCACGTCTTCAAAAAGGAAGGGAGGCACATTTTCTCATGGCGTCTTCACAGCTGATCTTGGTCATTATAATTCCACAAAGTTCCGTTGCATTGGGTTATTGTTGGTATTGTTTCCACTTACATTGTTGGAATCTCTGAGTTTTGTTGGTTCTCATGATATTTGTTTTTTGTTTTTGCTTTTTTTTGGAGGGGTAATTGGGGTTACGTGACTTGCCCAAGGTCACACGGTTAGTAAGTGTTAAGTGTCTGAGACCGGATTTGAACTCAGGTCCTCCTGACTCCAGTGCCAGTTCTCTATTCACTGCACCACCTAGCCACGCTTTCTCATGATATTTTTAAAGCTCATTTCAAGGAGGATCTAGACCACAAAATAACTGCAGTATCCTAGCTGCACAGAATTATTATGAGGCTCAGATGAGATAACTGATTTCATAATATGAAATACTATATTATGTATGTTTATTGTTGTTACTCAGAAGAATGAAAAATTTTAAAAGCATGGACAAGACAGATGACAAACCTTTTAAAAGATTTTTGCCTAGGTATTCTCATGTAGCTTTCAAGTTGAATTTAAATGTCTACTAGATTGTGAATAAAAGTTAGAATTTGACAGTGCTTCTTATCAAATGGGTTCGCAGTTGAGTACAGATAACCAAATTATAACAAAAATGTGATGGATCTGTGATCACCAGAGTGAGTTGTGTTGATTTGACTGGCAATGTAACGTAGGTAAACAATGACAGTGTCTTCTTTTTATTCTTCATTTGTCTAAAGACTGTTATAAAAAGGATTTTTAGAAATTTTTGTTCATTTTATTTTTAATTTATGAAATAAAACAAGCATTTTCATAATATAGTAGAAAAAAAGATGATCACACATGAAACTGCAAATCTTTGTAATACAACTTTTTATTCCTTTTTAATATATAATAGTTATCTTGTAAATTTATTTTTTTTTCTTCACTCCCTCCCCCTGTCCTTAGAGATGGCTACCATTAGAAACAAATACGTGTATGTATGTATGTGTATATATGTGCGCGTGTGTAAAATCATTCCATACATACTTCAAAATAGAGGAATTCATTTAAAGATGCTCTCTGTGTACAGGTAGATTGTAGTTTAAGTGTATATGTAATCATAAATTTGAAAGATTGAAAGAAGAGGATGTTAGAATGGAGGTAGAGAGTGTCAGAGACAGGGGTGGTGTGGAGAGAGAATTGATTTAAGACACATAATTTTGATACAGTGCAGTTTTCATTCTTTTATTTAAAATATTTTTAACCCCCTAAATTACAGACTAAGCTCATAAACCTCTTTATCATAGTAAAATTTTAGGGGATGTAAACAAAGAATTACTTTTTATTCTTATTTTTTGTGTAAATTTGACCTCTGAGTGATATTTATTAGAATTTTAGAAGGATAAGCTATTATAATGGAAGTGAGGTGGACAGAGCCAGAGTTAACTACTAACTGAACAACAGTAATAACACTGTCTTAGTTTTCTTAGTTTTCCTTTCCTTTCTTTTCTTTTAAAAATAGGTAGTTCCTGATTGCCAGCAGAATGAATAGGGAAAGAGACTCAGAAACTACAATTGAGGAGGACTCTCAGCCCAATGATGAAGTCGTTCCCTACAGTGATGATGAAACAGAGGATGAACTTGAAGATCAAGAGCCTGCAGTAGAACCAGAGCAAAACCGCGTCAACAGAGAAGTAGAGGAAAATCAAGAGCCAGTCAGAAGAGGTAATGACACAGGGGCACGAAGGTTGTCCAACAAATGGGTAAAAGTTGTAAGCTTTTTAATATTACCTCCCCCATTCTGGCTATACTATGGACTTATACAAAGTCCATCCAGTCCAGCCTACACTTGCAATGACCACTTTTCCCTCACTTTTCTTCTGCTCCCCAAGAGGCTGCTTTTGACCATTAGATTGTAAGCTGCTTGAGGGCAGGACTGGATTGGAGTTTCTTTTTTGCCTCTTTTTGTATGCCCAGCACTTAGCACAGTCCTCAGCCCATTGAAAGTGCTTAATAAATGTTTATTGATTCATTGACAGTGGCTAGAGGAGTTAAAGAACACAAATTGGTTGGCCCTCAGGAGGATACTAGTATGTGTTTTCTAGTAATACAGGAATATTAGGATCTGGGTGAGCAGTCATGAGCCCAATTATCTCAACCAAAATAACCAAATCCTACAAAATGAAGAAGTGTCAGATGTAAAATGACGAATCTGAAACTGCTTACTTTTTACCAAAGGAAAAATTATATAGACAGGCAAAAGAATGACAAAGAGGTCTGATTCTGTTTACCCTTCGTCTCTTTTCTGCCCATAGATTTATAAGATCTTGTGGTTATTTTTCATGCTTGTCTAATGGTTGCCCATCCAATGAAATCATAGAGTCCAGTTCCTATTCCTATTCCTGTTTTTAGGGTAGCATGAGTCAGTGTTGTGTATACACAATAAACTCTTAGCAAAATTTGTTGAATGAATCAAAATGCTCAAAAATTGTAATATGTGATAGTTTTAAATTAACTATGGAATATTCAGTGTCAATTCTGTACACCAATTGTTCTTTCAACATTTAACAAGGGTTTTAAAGCTTTTTTATTTTCTTTAAAAACTTATTTTTTTGTTAGCTAATACAGAGAAGTATGAAGATGCGGATTCAAATCTTTCCTGGAATTTTAAAAAAATGTCCTAAAATCTATATGCTACATTTGACAATGTCCAGTATGATCAATTTATATCTATTGGTGTCAATTGTCAGCTCTAATCACACTTCAGGAGAACTGTTGAACGGTACAAATTTATAGTGTCCTAAAACCTGTGACTTCTCTTTTCTTAGTCTCCCAATCTAGGGTTTTTCCCCTATTATTTTTTTTCTTTAAATCAAAATGGCTCTTAAAAAGCATGCTGGATCAATAAAACAAAGATTATACATGGTGACTAAGTGGAATTTATGCCATGAATACAGGGACGGTTTAACTATTATTATTATTATTATTAACTATTTAACTATTATTATTATTATTATTAACTATTATTAACTGTTTAACTAGGAAAACTATTAACATAATTGATTATATCAATAACAAAAGTAGTAAAAATCATATGAATAAATCAATAGATGCAGAAATAGCTTTTGAAAAAATACAACACTCATTCCTATTACAAAAAAAAACACTCAAAAGCGTGGGTACAAATGGATCTTTCTTTAAAATGATAAAAAAGCATCTATCTAAAACCCTCAACAAGCAGTAAGACTTCCCAGTAAGATCAGGAGTGAAACAAGGTTGCCTGTTATCACTAATATTATTCAGTATTTTATTGGAAATGCTAGGAATAGCAATAAGAGAAGAAAAAGAAATTCAAGGAATTGGAATGGGTAATGAGGTAATAAAACCATCTCTTTTTGCAGACAATACAATGATATACTTGAAAAATCCTAGAGATTCAACGAAAAAGTTATTGGACTGTAGACTATACAAGATACCTAGAAGTATACCCACCAAGACAAACTCAGGAACTATGTGAACATGATTATAAAACATTTTTATACAAATAAAGTCAGATTTAAATAATTGGAGAAATATTTATGGTTTATTGGGTGGGCAGAGACAAAATAATAAAAATCACAGTTCTACCTAACCTTACTCAATGCCATCCCAATTAAATTACCAAAAAAAAATTGTATTGAGCTAGAAAAAATAATAAAATTAATTTAAAAGAACAAAAGGCCAAAAATATCAAAGGAATTAATGTAAAGGAAGGAGGTTTAGCAGTATCAAATCTTAAACTAAGGCAGTAATAATCAGGCAGTAATATCAAAACTATCTGGTACTAGGAAAGGAACTGGAAAAGAGAATGGTAAACCACTCCATTATCTTTGCTAAGAAAACCCCAAATGGAGTCACAAAGAATTGGATGTGACTGAACATCAAAATTCCTCATTGGGTTTCCTATATCAGTGAAATTACAGGTCTAATCCCTAATCCCTTACGACATTTAGAGTCAGTATACATTTCCAGCATATATTAGATGTCCTATAGACATCCCAAAGTCATTGTGTCTAATATAAAGAACTCATCTTTCCCACCAAACTCTCCCTTCTCCCCAACTTCCCTATTACTGTCAAAGGAACCACTGTACTCTAAGTTATCCTTGTTTATCAGTCAAACTTACCTTTAAAATCCACCTCTTTATATCTACCTTTTTTACGTTCCTTTCTCTTTACTCACACAGCCACAACCCTAGTGCAAGACTTGACTATTGCCTTCTTTAAAAAAAAAAGTGTTTACTATTTTATTTTTCCCAAATTCATGAAAAAACAATTTGCAATGTTCATTTTAAAAATTAAATTCCTTCCCATCCCCCTCATTGTGAAGACAAGGAATTTGATAAAAGTTATAAATGGGTAGTCATTGCAATAGCCTTCTAATTGGTCTTCCTGCCTCAGGTTCTTCCCCACTCCAATCCGTCCTTCCCTAATTTGCCAATATGGTTTTTCTAAAATGTGGATGTGACCTTGTCACTCCCTTGCTCAATGAGTTTCCGTGGCTCCCCTGTTACCTTTAAGATCAAATATAAACCCTTTTAGAGGGCATTCAAAACTTTATAACTTGAATATTTCCTACCTTTTTGGTTTTCTTATGCTTTATGCAATTCCATTCACTTTATATTTCAGATATACCAACCTGCTTGTAGTTCCTCCAATTTGAGCAAGACTCTCCATCCTGAGTCTCTGTCTTTGTACTAATTATCTCCTCATCTTCATCTCCACCTCTTGGTTTCTTTGGTTCTCTTCAAGTCTCACCTATTCCAGGATGCCTTTTCAGTCCCACCACATGCTAATGCCTTCCCTTTTGAGAGTGCCTTCCATTTACTCTGGAAATACGGTGGATCAAGAGTCAGGAAGACAAATTGAAATCCAGTCTCCTACACATTCTGTTGTTTATAGGATGTCTCCTGCCCTTAGTATATATGCCTTGAGGGCAGGTTTTATGTTTTTCCCTTTCTTTGTACTCCCAGTGATTTACTTGGCACATTTTCCTTGTTGTTGAGTTGTTTGGTGTCCAACTAAACAAAATAAATTCGTTTACTGCCTGAAAAAGCTTTGGATTTGGAGTCTTAGGCCCTGGACCCTGTTACTTTGTCTGTAATGACCTTAAACTGATCAAGCTTAATGGACTTTAGTTTCCTCATCTTTAAATTGAGGGGATTAGACTAAATGTTCTCTTAGGTCCCTTCCAGTTTTTAGAGCTATGATCCTATCTACCACGTAACTATAAAGTAACTATACCACATCCATAAGGCATTTATTCCCCTTCATGGCCTCAGTTTCCCCTCTGCATTTTGCTGTAAATGGCAGCTTCCTCTCACTCATTACTCTCCCATCACCCTATTGAGGCTACTGAAAACCACAAAACAATTCTTTGTATACTTTTTTTCTAATTCTTAATTTCATCATTACTATAGCTTTCAGACTTGAAATTATTAAGCCAAGCAGTATGCTGTCAGCTGTGCGTTGTTTTTAAAGCAATGAACAAAAAACAGAAATATTTTATGCCTATCATGAAAAACTTAATCAAATAAAGTTAAAAGAAGAAAAATGAACGTGAAAATGAAGATGGCTTTCAGTGATAAGAAGCTGAAACTGGCTGTTAGAATCAGGGGAAAGTTGAAGAAACCGAACAAGCTAAAAGTTTAGTTCCAAGTGATTGCCCAGACAGCTTTCTTCCTCATTCTTTTCTGCACTGTAATATAGACATTTTTATAACTGTGACTGCTGCTGTTAAAGTACTTTATATCTGTTTGGTACTTTCTATTTATTGGCAACAGAATGAGTGACTGGATGCATTTATTTATCTTCATACTTTGTTATTTAGGCCACACAGTCGTATAGGTTGGTTAGGAATCAGAGAATGAGTCTAGGTCATTTGCATTCAGAATTTAAAAGAAACACGTAGTGGAAGAAAACTATCAACTCTGTTTTTTTCCTTGGCATACACAGTCTATGTGTTCCGGGCTTGGGTTGACTGTTCAACTTGTAAAGGACAATTAATGCAGAAGGTTGCCCTCTTCAACCCATGGAAATTCAGGCTTGATGTTACTTTGGGTTTATTAAGTAGTCAGTGTGACTGTTTGTTTTCAATTTTTTTTTTGGAGTTTTAAATTCTGTTTTCTGGAGAAGCTCTAGATACTGGTGATTTTGTTACTTATCTCCTACCTCTATCCCCAACATACATACATCTATACATCTATACACATATATGCATATATACTTTACATGGGTTAAAAGCATATTTTGAGAAGTATCATGGCATAGTGGAGAGAAAGATACACTTGGATCTAGGAAAACCAGAATTCAGATTCTGTTTCTGACACATACTGGCTGTGTGACCTTGAGAAAACCCCTTCACTTCTCAGAACTCTTGGAAACCTTATAAGTCTATGTTCTAGAAAATGTGCATCCTGACTTGGTAGAAGGAATTGACTCATCTGATAGTTCCTATTCTAATGAAATCATAGTTCTATTCCAATGAAATCTAGTTCTAGTTCCTACATCTGTGTGCTAGTATGTGTATGTAAATAATATAATATTTATATGTGTGTACACATAAATAATACATTTATGTGTGTGTACATATGTATTATATTACATATATGTATAGGAGAGAGGGGTGTGTGTGTGTGTGTGTGTGTGTGTGTGTGTGTGTGTGTGTGTGTGTGTTTACATTTAGGGTAATTTCCCTCACTGAATTTCATGACTGAGAATAGTCCAGCTCTGAATTTATCACTTGGCTTTTTTTTTTTGACAGTTTAACCAGTCTATAATTTTATGTACAAATTCAATAAGTCAACAAAAAAGGAATTTCAGTGGGCCACCATCTTTCTTAATTATATTGGCTTGATCTGAGCCAACAGCCTTTGGTTTTTAAAAAAAATCTTTAAATATGAGAGCAGAATTAAGATTCAGTATCAGGCTTTAAAATAGCCAATGGAGGAGGCAGCTAGGTAGGGCAGTGAATAGAGCACCGACCCCAGAGTCATAAGGACCTGAGTTCAAATCTACCTTCAGACACTTGATATATTTACTAGCTGTGTGACTTTGGGCAAGTCACTTAACCCCAATTGCCTTACCTTTCCCTCTCAAAAAAAAAAAGGAAAAATAAAATAAAATAACCAATGGAAATTAAAGAGACTTTTATTGTATATGCATAGTATAAGCATGAGCCAATGAGTGAGAGGGAAACTTGTGAGTTTTATTTATGTAGCTTTGCTTTGAGTTTACTTAGAGATCTAAAAGGGACCAGTTACAACTTAATAGAAATACTCTCCTAGGAATGTAGGGTCTACTTTTAAATCTGCAGGAGGTACACTAGAGATACTCAAACTAGCAGTGAAGTTACTTGAGAAAGAAATAGGAAGTTATCTTCCTGATTCTTTTAAGCTAAAGATGTCTGATGAAACTAGGGGGTTGGGTGGGGTGGGGTCCGGTCTGAGAATGTAATCTTCCTTTCTCATCAGCCGTAGAAGAATTCTCATAAATTCTCTTGCTATTTGTTAATCTTTGAAGGCTGTACTTTGTTGAGCGGTAGCTAAATATAAGATGTAAGAATTGAAATCAGTTCTTGTTAAAACCTAGTTTTGTTTTTTTAGAAATGTTTCTTCTCTGATTTCTCCAAATGAGAACATGAGTGTGATTAAGTGCCTCAGTAGTCAAGGAGGATGTGAGTTGATTATGCTGGGGGAGACATTTTTCAGGGTGCCATGCCATATTAAGATTATGCAGGTGGGAGCAGAGAAGAGGTGAACTGCAAGGAGTATACTGTGCTGCGTAGTACTCTCTCAGGTGTTTGTAGCGATCAATATATACTATAAGAATATAGAGAAAAACAATTTTGAAAGACTTGAGAACTCAAAGCATGCATCCATTACATGGCCATTGTCTAACCATGGCAAAGAAGCCAGCATTGCTTGAAGCAGCCTGGTACAGTTTTCTCTAGATTGTCCCTGATTATAACTCAATATCAACTCCTGATTCTATCACTTAGGAATTGTGTGACTATGGGTAAGTTCTCTAAGCCGCAGTTTTCTGGTCTGCAAAATAGGAATAATAATATCTCTAGTAAAATAAAGTATTTAAAGTCATTTGCAACCTCTAACAGTATTATGCACTGTCCCAAAATGTGTCAAAGTGTCCTTTGATCTCTTGGGGTATAGACCTAGTTACAGTATTGCTGGGTCAAAGAGTATGCATATTTTAATAGTCTTTTAGGCAGTTCCAAACTACTTGCCAAAGTGGCTTGATCAGTTTCCAGTTCTACCAACAGTGCATTAATGGACCAGTCTTCCCACGGCCCCTCCAGCATTTGTAATTTTCTTTTTTTAAATTAAGTTTGTCAAGCTAATGAGTGTGAAGAGCTACCTCCAAGTTATTTTAATTTGCATTTCTCTCATCTTATTTTTCAGTAAGGTTAAGAATTTAAACCTAAATTTTATTCTAAGGACCAATCCTCTTTCTACTATTCCAGTTCTTTTTCACAATTCTATTCACTGGAGCAAATCCCTGAGGACAATATTTTACTTGCTTCATTAGAATTACTTAAAAGTATAAAACTACATTCTGTTATTTTTTTATTCTATAATTCAAAATTTCCATTAATTCAAATGAGTCTCTTCCTCTGATTCAAATGAGTGTCATTTTAATATATCCTGTCAGTCTTTGGTGATAATAGTCAGCAGGTGATGATAGTACCTAAGATGAAGAATCTAATAATTAAGCTTTAAGCCTATTGCCACATCAACAACATGGCATTATTTCTCTTGGCATTATTTCAGTCTGCTTCAGTGAAGTCAGCAAGGTGACTGCATCATTTTACATGATGAAACTGATCTTTTCAGAGAAGCAGGAAGAGTTTATGAGGGTGTGTACCAAAATGATCTTTTTTTTTTTAACTTGTACTGTGAAATGATAAATCTAGACTTAAAATTCATTGATATAGGGAACCTATAAAATCTGGAACTGAATTATATTTGACATGTGCCCATTTCTTTGGATACCTCAAGAATTGAATTACTTTAAGGCAGGCCCACACAACATTCTTCCAGGCCTCAAAAGTGGCCTGAGGGCTGTATGTTGTGTAGGCCTGCCCAAGGGTATTAGACTTCCTAATCACTTCTTCTTAAAGGACCTGTAAGCCCTGTTAGCTCATTCTGAAATCAGCCTTGGGGCCCAAGGATGACCTGAGCCATAGTTACATCCTCTGTATTTTGAGGACTGCTGGAAATCCTTTGGTGGGCCTCCAGGGCTGGCAGGCTGCAAGCAGCCGTAGGTTGTCCAATGTTATGCAGGCCTGCTTTAAGGTGTTTGTGTTGGTTTTTAAAAAAATTTATTTTGTTTTTTCTTTCTTTTTTCTTCCTTTGAGAGGGGCTATCCTATTTCAGCTTTTTAGTAGGAATGCTTTAATTGACAGTCAATAATTGGCATGATTTGTTATCTCAGACTATGTAAAATATATAGGAGAGGCATTCAAAATTAGCATTCTTTTTTTTGGAGGTTAGATCTCAGTTATGCTGTTGAAGGATGTAGATGTACATCTGGAAAACTTTGAGTAAAGACCTATCGCTAAGTGAAAACTTGGTCTGTGCCCTCTTACTCTCAATTTCCTGCCAGTGTTGATTTGGGTTACTAAAGTCTGGGTTAATTATGGAAAGTCTGTATGTGTAGACTTTCCATAATGAATCGCTGCCAAAAGGAAAGCCAACATTTCCTTTGTATAATCATGGGTTTTAATTCTTTTTATTCCACTGAATGTCATGGTATGTATGGTACAGAAATTTGTTGTGGTAGCATCTCTGAAGCTTCAAAGTCAGTATTTGGAATTGTAGAGTCTTAGGGTTATAACACAGAAGAGGACCATAAAGACTTTACAATTCTATTCCCAGCTTCCTTTTTTGTTTGTTTTGTTTGGGGTTTTTGCAACCGACGAAATT
The DNA here is from genome assembly GCA_028627135.1 of Pseudochirops cupreus. Classification (NCBI taxonomy): domain Eukaryota; kingdom Metazoa; phylum Chordata; class Mammalia; order Diprotodontia; family Pseudocheiridae; genus Pseudochirops; species Pseudochirops cupreus. The sequence goes on along the minus strand of CM053580.1, from coordinate 289,613,421 downwards.
GATAGAAGTGAGTTGACTTGCCCAATGTCACATGACTAGTTATCTGTAGATCATAGGTCTCTTGACACTGAGTTTGGTGTTCTTGACACCATGTCCTGCTTCCTTTAAGATGACCAGGGAATTACTTTTTCCATGGATAGCTAGAAAGAGATCCAGTTATGTAAGAGTAATTTAATCAATGCAGATCTGGAAAACCCAGACCACTGGAATTAAACTATAAAATATATTTAATGATAATTATTAATATTAATAACAGTTATGCTAATCAACTAATTAGTTAGTGATTAACTAATAACAATAGTGCTTTTTGTGGTTACAAGCATGCCTCATTTGCCACCTCTCACCAACTTTGTGAAGTTAATAGTGCAAATGTTGCTATCCTCTCCCTCCTTTTTTTTGTTCAGGTCTGTGGTTTCTTTGGTGTCAGTTCTCTGTGAGGAAATTCTTTCTCCTACACATCAGCAACTGTTTTGAAGCTAATAGTGCTAGTGAAGGGTTCTTAATTTTGTGTGTGTGTTGTGTATCATGGACCTCTTTTGTCTGGTAAAGCCTTTGGACCCCTTCACGCAATGATGTTTTTTAACCTAAATAAAATGCACTGGGTTTTAAAGGAAAGTGATAATTTTGAAATAGTTGCCAAGTTCAGGGACTCCAGGTTAAAAAGCATCCATCTTAGAGAATTGTTTGGGTCCAAATAGAGGTTAAGTGATTTACACCAGAGTAACATAGCTAATATGTGTCAAATGTAGAATTTGAACCTAGGTTTTTTCCGATTCTGAGGGCAGGTCTGTTTCCACTATGTCATACTACATCTCACTTTAATTTTATAGATAAGGAAACTGAGGCTCAGAGAGTTTTTTGAGTAAATCAAGACCTCATAGCTAATAAATATCAAGGGTTGAATTTTTAACTCAAATCATTTGACTCCCAGTTTCAAGAGAATCAGCATAATATAGTAGCAAGAATACTGCACTGGGGATCAGACAGGTTAGATCTGAGGCCCACTTTACCTGTACTTCCTTGGACCCCTGTTTGAGCATCTATTAAATCAAGGGCTTCAGTGAGATGACCTTTAGGTCTCTTATAATTTCAAGACACTATGAATAAGGTGGAAATATGTTAAACTAGAAAAGAAAAAAAAATCCCAAGCTCTAGAAGAGTAGAACACAGAATTGGGTTGCATGGGGACCCATTATGGTAAAAGAATAAAATATTAGAACTTTTCTTGATTATTTAATTTAACAAAAAAAATTAAGCTTTACTAACTTTTAATCTATGAATTGACCTTAGAGTTCTCACGTGGTTCCTGTGTCAGGTAGTCAGATATCACATAAAAGCATGTGAGGTATCCTGAGAGAAGAGTGAGATTTTGACAATATGGGTGATTAGACAGTGGCATTTTTACCCATTCATTTCCTTTTCAGTGTGTTGCTGAACTTTCTTCATGCCTGGTTACTGAATTTATGTGTGACGTTGTCTAGTTTTAGCTAATCTAATCTTTTTTTTTTTTTTTGCTTTTTGGAGTGGGGAAGGTAGGGCAATTGTGGTCACAAGGTCACACAGCTAGTAAGTGTTAAGTGCCTGAGGCAGGATTTGAACTCAGGTGCTCCTGACTCCATGGCCTGTGCTGTATTCACTGAGCCACCTAGCCACCCCTAGCTAATCTAATCTTGGCAAAGATTCTTGAAAAATGAACAAAAATAACAAAACCAGTGGAATAAAGAGGATAATAATAACGGGAGTACAAATAAACAAGATGATAGAGCTGACCCTTTTTTCTCCTGGTGCTTCTATTAATAGTAGCATCACCTGCACTGTAGGGTAAAACCAAACAAAACATCTCCTCAAAGGGATCTTATGCTTTTCTGGGTCCTGGACCCTTTGGCAGGCTGGTAAAGCTTATGGACTCCTTCTTATAGTCATAGGAGTACAAAGGAAATTGAAATACATATTAAAAAAATTTTAAGTTCATACACCCCACATGAAGAAGCTCTTATCTCATCAGATTGACAAAAAAATTCAAAAGTTTTTTTAATTATTAAGAATTTTACTGAAAATAAGGATTTACATCTCCTATTGTTAATAATAAGCCTCACCCCACATATATATTAGAACTTGAGATATTGTGAAACCATCTCAAATAAAATAATAGTTAAAAATTAATCTTTTATTACTGAAAATGATGTGTCACAGAAAAAAAAAACTGGCATGTCTGTCCACTTAAGAAACTTGGAAATAGAATTTTCTAATCTGTTTAAAAATCTCCCAAATGAAGAGTTTCAGTGGATCTTTGAACCTGTTTATTTAAAAAAAAAAAACCATAAGTATACCACACTTTCTTACAAGAACAACTGATTCACAAAAGGGAAAATGAAACTTTACTAGTGGAATTTTAGTAAAACCCATTGCATTATTTGTGGTTGAGATTGAAAAAATGAGTCTCACGATTAGCTTAGGGCAGCCAAGGATACGCTTCTTCCATTTAGATCTACCTCTTTTGGTGCAGTATCCTTTTTAGCTGTTTCAGCCAAGGGTCAAAATAAGCTGCCCTTAAAAGCAGACCTTTGCATCACCATTATCACAAAGTGTTCAACCAGCATCCCTGAAAGAATGGAGCATATTCAATGCCATCACTTTCATTAAAAAAAAAAATTAGTATTTTGGTGAGAGCAGTAAGGTCTTTTTTGTACTACTAAATAAAACATAAAATAAAAATTTATTTTAAAATATGATCTTTAGCTTATTTAAAATTTCTTTTTATTCATGTTTTATAATATTACAGTATTATACTGTAGGATACTATATATACTATACTAGAGTATATTATATATGATATGATATATAATGTAGTATTATATGCTATAATATATAATGCTATAGTATTATAGTATAGTAGTATGGATATTACTATTGTAATACTTTGTTTTAACATTGAGAAATGTTAAGAAACAACATTCACATTTGTTTCCTATAGGCCAGTTAATAAATGAGATCATTTTCTTTGTAATAAATGTTTTGAATTAAACTTAGGGAGGTCACTAGTCACATTATTTGAAAATTAGTGGCCATAACTGCCTTGTTGGTAGATTTAAGTACTTTCTTTCCTCAGCAGAATTATAATTAATAAGATAATTACAAATCTATGAGATTTCTCTGCACATCTCAATTTTGCAAAGATTTAATACTTTGGGAATAGAAATCTTAGAAAAATAAGTTGTACGGTGTGAATAAGGTGGGTTAACCTACTTCTTTTTTTAATTCCATTGATTTTTCCATTAAAAATTTCACACCCTACCACCAATTAAGACAATTCCTCTAACAAATGTGCACCGTTAAGCAAAAATTAATTCTTGTATTGCTTATGTCCAAAAATAGGTTTTGTTTTTCATCTTGAGATCAATGCCTCTTTGTCAAGAGGTGGGGAACATAATTCATCAAAGGTTCACTAGAGTCATAGGTTATTGACTGACTCTCTCAGAGAGTACAATGAATTCATTCAGTCTTATGCCTCTTTCCTACCTTCTGACCCTCCTGATCAATTTAGAAACCCCTGGGTCACTTATACCAAGACTACTGTTTCAATGTGACTCTCACCTATCAGTTGTAGATGTTGGAAGAAACTGACTTAACACAATATCATTTGCTTTTATTCAGGTTGACTGTTTCTTTTGTGTAGTCTGTTGCCTTGATTCTACTACTCCTAGTCTCCCCTAACTTTTTCCTTTTTTTTTAACCTTCCATTTCTCTTGTCTTTCCTTCCGCTTTTCCTTGGCCTGCTTACTCCTCTAGTCTTGACTTCTTCCTTTCTCCTTAATCTCCATCCTGAGGACCACAGAGGTCAAAGTGACTTTCCTAAGGTCATGAAGATGATAAGTAGCAGAGCTGGGATTTCATTCCAGTCTTTTGATTCCAAAGTCATGACTCTTTCTATTGTACCCCACTACTTGCCCCATATCATAAGATTTCTTAGGTATAACAAATTTGCTACATTTTTTTATCATATCACAAATTCATAGAATTTAGGAATCTTTTCTTTAACGTTTTATACCATAAATCAGCTATAATGAACACTCAAGAACTTAATAAATAATATTTGTTAATAAAATATCTACAATCTACTATCTCTGTGCTCTGGCACTTCAATGCAATATGGAGGTTAACTTGGGTTTTTAAAGGTAATGTCAATAGAACACAAGATGATACTAAAGTAGAAAGGCTTTGAGTGTTGTCCTAGGGATGAATTGGACGTATGCACATGTCTATACACATGTATGTGTGTATATACACACTTAAACCTTTACATATCCCTCAATTGAGGGACAAGCCTAGCTGACTGAAAACACTCATCAACAAATTGGCCATGTCATGATAAAAGTATGATAAAGAGAAACTGAAGCATAAAGTTTCAAGCATGTTCAACTTATTAACAAGGCTAGCACTTGCCAATAAATGGGATCCAAGGCTTCTCAGTAGCCAGGGATGCATTGGACAACCAGAGTACCTCTTTTATACAGTTGCAAAGGTAGCAGGTTATATAAGCTAACACCAGTAGTCTAGTGGTTGAAGCTAAACTAAGACTGCGATTGGTCTTACACAAAGATGGAGAGTGTGCTTACATTTGATTTGACTCAGGGAGATTTCCAGTATCCACTCTGGTAGATTTAAGTACTTTCTTTGATGGGCAAGTATCCTGTGACCAGTTGGACTCACATCACTTTATGGTCAGCAAAAACTCACAGATTTTGAATCTTTGTGGTCAGGCTGTAGCCTACAGGAATAAGGAATTTAAACTTTTACAAATTCTACCACTGAGACTTATACAATGAAGTCCAAATCTGATCCATAAATACTGATACATTGATTAGAAATAATTTTCAATCAATAATTAATACATAATGCAAAATAAAGTGGTATTGGTTTTTAATTTCACAGCCATTGGGTGATGGATTTTTCAACTACCACAACTTTCATGGATCATCTGCTTAATCTTAGAGGATTTCTGATCTGGCTAGATGCAGAAAGAGTATTCACTATATGAAATCATGGATTCTTGAAGAAATAAGGTGCAAAATAAAATCATAAGCATTTAAAACAATAATGAAGTTGCAATCAGACCTAATTTTTCATTCATTTCCACCAGACTCTGGACATTAAAGATCAGAGAATGTAATAGCCATGAATACATGATTGTTAAAAGCATCCATTGATTGATGTTCTGTACAAACCCACTTTTATCAACATCTAGCAAATTTGTACATTACCTATGGATATCTGGGCTTGTGTTTTATTAGGCATAATGAAGCAGTCAGTCACTAAATATTTAGTAAGTGCACTGCTAAGCATTAGGGACAAAAAAAAAAGAAGCAAAAACCAGATCCTTACCTCGAGGAGTTCACAATCTTATGAGGGAGACAAATAAAACATGTACAAACAAGCTATATACGGGGTAATAAAAGAAGTAATTAAGAGAGGGAAGACATTATGTTCAAGAGGGATTGGGAAAGGCTTCCTGCAGAAGATAGGACTGTGTTGTTGTTGTTCATTCTTTTTCAGTTGTATCCAACTCTTCAAGACCTCACCTGGGGTTTTCTTGGCAAAGATACTGGAGTGGTTTGTCATTTCCTTTTCCAGATCATCTAAAAGATTAGGAACTGAGGCAAACAGGGTTAAACTTGCCCAGGGTCACACAGCCAGTAAGTGTTTGACTCCAGATTTGAATTCAAGAAGATGATAAGTCATCCTGACTCCAGGCTGGATACCATCCACTGCACCACCTAGCTGCCCTGAATAGGACTGTAATTGAGCCTTAAAGGAAGCCAGGAAGGTCAGTAGGCAGTGAGGAAGAGGGGAAGCATTCCAGGCATGGGGGACATTTAGAGAAAATGTCAAAAAACAAGAGATGAAATGTCTTGTTTGTGGGACAACAAGGAGGCCAGTGTCACTGGAAAGAAGAGTATGTGGCAGAGAATAGGGTTTAAGAAGATTAGGAAGATAATAAGTTATAAAGGATTTTGAATGCCAAACAGGATTTTGTATTTGATTTTGGAGGTGATAGGGAGCCACCGAAGTTTGAGTAGGGGGCTGACATGGTCAGAACTATGCTTTAGGAAGATCACTTTGATGACTGAATAAAGGATAGATTGGAGTAAAAAGAGATATAAGGCTGTTGTTGCATCAGTACAAATGAAGTATTGAGGGTTTGACTGTGTCAGAAGAGAGAACAGAGAGTATTCAAGAGATGTGAAGGTGAAATGGACATGCCTTGGTGACAGATTGGATATGAGGGTGAGAGATAATGAGAAGCTGAGGAGGACATCTGAGTTCCAAGCATGAGGAACTGGAAGGGTGGTATTTCCCTCTACAGTCATAGGAAAGTTGAGGGCAGGGGGAGAGGTTTTAGGGAGAAAGATAATCAGTTCAGTTTTGATCATGTTGAGTTTAAGATGTCTGCTAGACATCCAGTTCAGGATGTCTGAAAGGCCATTAGAGGGGAAAAATTGGAGGTCAGTAGAGAGATTAAGGCAGGATAGGTAGATTTGAGGATTATCAGGATTGAAATGCCAATTAAACCCTTGGGAACTGATGAGATCTTCAAGTGTAGTATAGAGAAGAGAAGAGGGCTCCCGGACAGACCTCTGTGGGATATCTGTAATTAGAGGGTATGTTCTGGATGAGGGTTCAGCAAAAAAGACCTTGTTCCTTCCTTTCCTCACTATGACTGAGAATTTTTTCTACCCCTTTCGAAGTGACCTTCCAGGTGATCTCTAAAGTGCCAAAGATTAAAAATCTTTCTCTTTTTGCTTCACACTCTTTCCACAAGCTGAGATTTATAGAAGCAGTTGGCTCTGCCCTTTCCTTAGAAGACAGATTCATTTGGCTACTTAAGTAGCTATAAAAAGAAAAAGCTTAAATATCTTAATTTTGTTATCTACTCTATTGGTAGTGATTTTATAGTAGTTTGATACTTTGAAAAAGGAAAACACAGACTCTACCTAATTTCCCACCTTGTAAAAAAATCAATAGAAGGCATAAAGTTATTAGGGGAGGGAGTGTTTTGTTCTATTCTTGCTTTGGGGAAGCGTGGAATCACCTTTGATAAAAATCTAACTGCTTCACTTGCGTCTTACCTCCTAGGATTTCCAGAAACGTCTTAGGAAATTAACTTTGTCCCTAGAGTTTCATTAAGGGCATAATCCAATTCACCCTGGGAAAAGACTTAAGGAACCTATTTTTGTTTAGTCCAACCAGAATTCAAAATTCTATCCAGACAAATGGAATCTTACTGTTACATAGCCTATTTATATGGGAAAAGACAACTCCATCATAACTTAAAGTGCCTCATTGGACTAGAAGGGGAAAAGTCAGCAAGGGAAACTGTTTTTCACTTTTTGGGGAAAAAAATTTCTGATATTCATTCACGAATGCAGCAAATCTTTATTTAGTACCTATGAAGTATAAGGCATTGACTTAAAGATGCTTTGAGAGATTTTTTTAAGTACTTATATTCTGGGAATTTTACAGTCTAGTAGAAGAAATAAAGAACAGCATGAAGGACAGAGTCTAGAGTCAAGAAGACCTGAGTTCAAATTTTATCTCAGGCACTTATTAGCTTTGTGACCGTGGGCAAGTCACTTAACTCTGTTTGCCTCAGTTTCCTCTGTAAAATGAGCTAGAGAAGGAAATGGCAAACCCCTCCAGTATCTTGGCCAAGAAAACCCCAAATGGGGTCACAAAGAGTCAGACATGACTAAAATGACTGAAAAACAACAAAAAAAGAGGAAATGAGGCACAAACAATGATTAGTGTTCCAAAATTGTATGAAGTCTTTAATAGCTTAAGGCTTTTTAAGTTTTAGAAGCTCAAAAGTGCAGCAAGATTTTTTGGAACACCTTGTGCATGTGTATATATGGACATATGTGTACATAAGTGTGTATGCATGTGTGTGCTTAGGTAGAAAATAAATGCAATAGAAGAATAACTATTGGGTGAAAGTGATCAGGTAAGGAACATCAGGTGAAGTAGCTTCATGGAAGAGAGAGAATTTTAATTAAGTGATACCTAAGCACATATATGTGCTAATCAAACTGGGAACACAAGGGGAAACCAGCTTCTAACAAGCAATAAGCCTCTCTCCATAAATTTGCCTTTAAATATATTTTGTTAAACCTTATACATCAGGCAGAAAAGAGGAATACTTTGCAAAGGAGGCTGAAAGGCTTAAGATCTACTAAGCAGGGGGGGCAGAGCCAAGATGGCGGCGTAGCAGCAGCAACATATCGCAGCTCTCACATAGCCACCCCAAAATACCCATAAAATAGGACTCTAAACCAATCCTGGAACTCCAAAACGCACAGAAAGATACTT
>CM053580.1:289586981-289604557 GCA_028627135.1 Pseudochirops cupreus | reverse complement strand
AAATGTATACATACACATGTCTATATAGGAGGGTATATATGCATATGAATACATACGTGAGTGTGTATACATATGCGTACAGATATACATAGACAGAGGGCCCAGGATCAATTGAATAGGAAGGGATGATATTTTAGAAGGTGAAATTAAGAGGTGGGAGAGGAATATAATGAGAGGAGATAGCAAGAGACAGAATGGGGTTAATTATCTCATATAGAAGAGGCAAGGGATAACTGCTAAATTAGAGGGAAAGAACAGGAAGGCAAAAGAGAATGGGTCAGCCTTACTCATTGAATCTGGCTTAGGGAGGGAATGACATACACTCTAAAGTGGGTATCTTGTGCTACAGGAGAGTAGGGAGGAAAGGGATGAGAGGGGGGAGGATGGAGGGAAGGGCAGGTTGGGTGGGAGGGTTGTTAGAAGCACACACTTTTGTAAAGGGACAGGGACAATGTAGAGAATAGAACAAGTGGTGGGCAGGATAGGAGGGAGGGAAATATAGTCAGTCTTTCACAATATGTCCTTTGTGGAGATGTTTTGTGTAACTACACATATACGCCCTGTATTGAATTGCTTGTCTTTCCAGTGGTGCTGGGTGATGAGGGAGGAAGGGAAAGAATCTAGAATTTAAAGTTTTAAAATCAAATGTTTAAAAATATATATATTATAATAATATTTATTATTATTTACATGCAACTGAGAAATAAGATATACAGACACTGGGTAGGGAGATCCATCTTGCCCTACCGGAAAGTCAGAGGGGTGATGGGGGAGGATATAGGAGAGAGCAGATTGGGGGAGGGGGTATACAGTGGTGAGTAGGGGAAAGACGAGGGGAAAATTTGTAACTCAAAATCCTGTGGAAATGAATGATGTAAACTAAAAATAAAGAAAAGTTAATTTTTAAAAAAGTGTTGCCAAGGTTAATATATCTGAAATAAGGGATAGTAAGGGAATTTTAAAAACATTTACAGAGTCTAGAATTTTAAGTCCATATCAGATAGAAATAAGAAAGCATTCAGAACTATAAGTGACTAGGAAAAGGATGTCTCTAAAATTGCTTAGGGAGGGAAAAATAAGTTTCAGAAAAATAGAAAATTAATATATTTTCCTCATAAAGTAAATATTTCATTGGATTTGTTCTCTCATTCTCTCTCTCTGTCTCTCTGTGTGTCTGTTTCTTTTTCTCTCTCTTTTTCTCTCTTTTTCTCACCAAATTCTGTGTACACAATTTTATTTCTTTAATATGTACTATGCCATATACCCCTGAACTGCAATGGTATTTTTTTTTGTTCTATCTCCCTTAGTGTTTACCATGGCATGCTCTGCACACAGTAGGCAATTAATAAATACTATTGAATTTACTGTATCTGCAGTACTTACACAAAGCCATAAAAGGTATAGACAAAAATCTTCCCAAACAATCACACCAGAGAAGAGTTTAGATTTCTTACTATACAAACAGAGACCTGATCCAGAGCTTTACTTCATGTGAAAAGAATGGCTGTAATTACATACAATGAAATATAAAACAAGACAAATATCACCACATTTAAGTAAAGAGCACTATGCCCATCTCTCCCTGGACTATTTATTAATTCAACTCAAAAAGCATTTTTAAAAAAACATTTATGTGCGAGGCACTATAGCAGACATTAAGAATCTATGCTCTAAGTAGAAAAGTGTGAACCCAAGGCACAATAAGACCCTGCCCAAAGGCATTAAATACAAAGCTAACAACGAAGAAATTTTGAAAATTAAAAAAAAAAACACCAAAAGAAAATCACCAAATGAAGGCAACGATTGTTTCAGAGACATGAGGTACTTTGTAGTTTCTTAAGGCAGATGAGAAAAAAAATCATTTGCCTAACACTACATCAAAAGGTGGTAAAAGAGGCAGTAAATATTTGTCAAATTGAAAAAGGAGTTACGAACATAAGAAACAACATGGAGTAGAATAGCCATCCCCACCAGAAAGTTCTTACAAAGCCACAGTTAAGAGAGATGTGCTTCAGAATAGTGTGTGTCCAGAAAACTGGTACAAGAGTCAGAGACATCGAAAGGTTTCAGGGAGGGACGAAATACCCCTCACCTTACCCCCTCCAAAAGGTAAGAAATGCAACCTCCTCATCCAACACTGATTTCAGTTCCTAACCCTGATGATGAATGTACTCCAAAACTCAACATATTGGGGGATTTTTCATACAGGGGAAATGTATTTTTTCCTATGTCATGAGAGAGCATAAGTAAATTAGCACCATGTAATAATAAGTTGTATACCTTCTCGTTAAACTTAAAGCAAGACACAAAAAAGGAGACTTCATTACCTGACATAGAGAGAGATGGGTACCATGGTGTTCAGAATGATGATGTAGCCCCAGAAATTAAGGAATCCACGATACGAAGGTGTATAGTCTTCTCCATCATACAGGTACCAAGAATAATTACCAACCTGCGCTACCCAGTAAGCATGTCCAATAGCTAGACCAGCAGAAAGGAGTATAAGGACAACAATAATCTAGAAAGTGAAACATGTTTACATGTATTACTCAGATCTTCCTTTGACCAAGAGTGGGTCCAAGCTAGATTCCTAGTCCTGTCTACCCAATAGCTTTGCTTAGTCCTTTATTTATAAATATTTGAAATATCTGTGAAAAATAAGTAAAACTGTACCATAACACTTTCCTTTAAAGTTTTACTTGGTTTCTTTAATGATTGCTAATAGCATCTGGTTTACACTCCCTCCACCCCCCCAAAAAATTGTTTGCAAAAATGATTGTTAACAAAACTCTGTTGCTGTTGACCAGTTGTTTAGTCACGTTGAACTCTTTGTGACCCCACAGACCACACTGTCCATGGGTTTTTCTTGGCAAAGAATTGAAATGGTTGCCATTTCACTCACCAGTGGCTTAAGGCAAACAGAAGTTAAATGACTTGCCCACAGTCACACAGCTACTACATATCTGAGGTCACATTTGAACTCAGACCTTCCTGACTCTAGGCCCAGCATTCTAACCACTGAGCCATATAGATGCCCCTATTAATAAAACTTTACTGAAATATAATTCTGCATTAAAAGAAGTGACCCTAGATTCTCAAAAGCTATACCTGGGAGGTATAAATTCTTCCCAGTCTGGAAAGGTTTGGTGAAAAGGGCATCTAGATAGTACAGTGAATAGAGCTCTAGGTCTGGAGTCAGGCAGATCTAATTTCAAATCAAGCCTCAGATATTTACTAGTTGTGTGGTTCTGAGCAAGTCACTTATACTCTATCTACCCCATTTTTTTTCAACTATAAAATGGGGATAATAATAGCACCTCCTTCCAGGGTTCTTGTATTAAATCAGCTAATTTGGAAAAGTGCTTAGCATAGTACCTGGTACATCCTAGGTATTATATAAATGCTAGTTATCATTAATTATTAAAGGCTCAATATTGTCTGCACTAAGTTTAGACATGCTCCTAATATGGAGGTTGGTCAACAGGTAATGAATTTTTTGGCCATGGAGACTCAAGAAGACTATGTACTAAGATGTACAGGTTGGATCACGAAACAGGGTGAACTCCCATACTGATGAAATTACAGAGCTTCTCCTTCAAAGAATCATATGTTGAGAATTAAAGGAATCTAAGAGGTTATCAAGTCCAATCTCCTCATTTTGTAGATAAGGAAACTGGAGTTGAAAAGTGAAGTTAACTGCTCTAAGCTCACCCTGATAGTGAGTGGCAAGGACAGAATATGAACCAAAGTCCTCTGACCCCAAACCCAATGATCTTTCTATTATCCTTCACTGACCGTTGGAGCCAATATTGTTTTAAAAATTACTTGTGTAATAGGTTAGCTTTTTGTGCAGTGAAATAACAATATTTTACCGTGTAAACCATGTAGTTCATCAGGTCATCAATTTTAGTCCTTTTAAACATGGTCTTCCCACTGTTTTTCATGATTTTGGTGTCAGCTCCTAAAAAAACACACAAACCCTAAATTCAATGTGATCAAAATATGAAAAATAACAATTATATATGTGTTCATTCTTATGTTTTTGATGTTGGATGGTCAGGGAGGAAATACTTTGTGCTTCATTTCTATTATTCACTTCAGGTTGTTAGGGACATGAAAAAATAAAGTACCTGCAAAAATGACCAAGCCATGGCAGAAATCAGTATTTCTAATCACACAGCCACGCAGCAAAATTTTATCTGAATCCAAACGGTAACTTTCATTTCTCCAGAATAGTGTTCCTGTAAACTTATCTAGTCGATTATTTGGTTCTTCACATTCAACAAAACCTGGATTGAAAGGAAAATTTCAATCTATGTAAATGTTTACATGTAGCATTTCATACAAAATTTACTGTTTTTAGAAATTTTAGAAACAGAAATTATCTATTGAAATTGCAGCAGGAAGAGCTATTTTGTACAAACCATCAAATGTTGCCAATGCACTCTCTTTTTGGAGAAACCGATCTGTTACTTCAAGTGACATTTTGAACTTCAAATTTGTTTCTCTAGAGGGAAAAATTAAAACAAAAAAAATTTAGCTGTACCAAATTAGTCATTTAAATGGCGATATACTCATAAAGGAAAACAGTAGTACAAAATTATTTAAAATCTTACATTATTTCATTACTCAGCCATATTCTTTCTATATTAAGAATCAGTAACTAATGTTCCAACTAGTAGGTTTCCACTGGCTTACATAGTCATGTTCCCTACGTCTGGTTCTATTTTCTAATTCTAATTTTAATTGGAAGCTTTGGAGATGGGAAAAATAAGTGGTTCACTGAACTGGAGCCAAACCATTCGCATACTAATACCTGATTCCCTTTGTAAATAGCTTTTTCTGGGCTAGTATGTGGACAAACATATGAACATTTCAAACTATCACCTGACTAGACTCACCAGTTAGTCAATTGCAACTTTCTCTCTACCACCTACCTGCTTGGTTAATGTTTTTCCTATTTATCCCAAACTCTGTGGATCCCTTTGTAAACTAAACTCTTAATATTTTGTCACATTCATTAGGTATACAATTGGGATGGGGCTTGTTTGGTTCTATATTTAAAAATGAAACTCAATTTTTCCTATCATCATTAGAAATGAAATAATTTTCTTTTTGGCTCACTTAACCTGAGAAGGTAAGGGTATAATTGTTAACTATGATACTTCACATTTAGACCAAACCAAAATATGATATATTTTGAAAAGTGGGGAAGGCGCTAAAAACATATGAAAAAGATATAGATCCACACAACTGAGCATTGAAATATGCTTTTTACCTTCTAGCAACACCTCTTCTTCAGGATTTTATTTCAAAATTTCCATAAATATTAGCTCATTTAGTTCTGCATATTAGGCAGGTGGCGAATTGGTCTTAACATAGTCTAGTAGGCAGGTCATGAGAATTTTTTTCACATTTATAAGTAGCAGTAGTATCTTTTTCAAAAGATTTCTACTCAGTTATCAAGAACTGAAATTATTCACATATGTTATCTCATTTGACCCTCTGAATGACCTTCTGAGATAGAAAAAAACAGGATCACAAAATCATAGAATTTAATATTGGAAAGGGCCTTAGCAGCTATTTTATTCAATCTACACTTGAAAGTAATCTCCACTGTAATGTCTTGGCAATTGGCCTTCCAGCCTCTCCTTGAAGAGAGATCTCCAAAGAGGAGGAACCCAACAATAAAGTATTAATTTATAAATAACTTTAAAAAATGAGGTAAGTTTACTGAGTGAGCTGGACAGGTCCCCTCAGCCTCTCTTATGCTCAGGAGGGCTCCCTCTCTATAGAGTTAGGTACTACAGAAAACAGAAAAAAAAATGAGTGTTTGTTACAGAGCCTGGTTGGCAGGAGCTCATTCCATTTATGCACAGCTATAAATGTTAGAATACTTTTTCCTGTCATCTATCCTAAAGTGCCTCCTTTACACCTCCCATTGATTGCTTGTGGTTCTGCCGTTTGAGGTGAAATAGAACAAGCAGAATTCTCCTTTCATCTGTCAGCCCTTCAAATACTTGAAGCCCAGTTTATCATGTCTTCCCTGATCCTTTTCTTTTCTAGATGGTAAATCCCCAGTTCCTTCAATCAATTTCCAGTTGATATGGACTTAAGGCCCTTCCTTCCTCACCTTGGTTACTAGGAGGGCAAGACACAATAGTGAGAAATAATTTTAGCTACACAGATGTCTGCTAGGACTCTTTGCTGCTAAAGGTAGATCGGCTAAGAAATTCTTGGCTTTCCTTAATAATTGTTTCTTCCTCAAAAAGTAGAGTAAGCAACAAAGAGAAATTATATTCTGGATTTCATTCTGATATATAAAGAACATCTTGCTGCTGAAGGAAAAATGACCAGAGTCTTGAGAGGAACTGGTCATGGGATGATAGATAAGGAAGGGATTGCCACATATACTCTAGGATTTTGGATGATTGGGTTTCAGAGTTCAGAGAAAGCATAGGGATGCTCTCAATGGCTAGGAGCCTACAGGGAAAATTAGCTCAAGAGGGACAGTATATTCTCAAAAATGAAATTTTTATAACAACATAAACTATCCCACTAAGAAAAAGGGGATCTTTTTAAGTTGGCCAGTGGATAAAAAGAAGCTCAAAGAAGACACAGAATTACAAGATGTGATGGATGAGAATATGATGATTGAAAAAAAAAAGTTGAACTATTCAACTAACAACTCAGTTTCCACTTTCTCTTCTTTGGAAAATGACCCACAGATTGGTAAGTACAGAACGAAAATTTTTAAGAGGTAGCTGAAAACCCAGGAAAAATGAGGAGGTTGTAAGAGCACGTGGCTACCTCAAACAGATATCAATGCATGGGACAACATGCAAAAGAAGGTGACTAGGGGGTTAAGGAATTGGAAATTGTGAGATTGTAGAGATGGAGCTAAAGAAAATGCAGTTATATTGCCAGGAGAACAGAAGAGTTAGAGGTAAATCAATAGCTATCTTCAAGTATCTGAAGATAGTGATTATGTGGAAGGACAATTATACTCATTTTGGGTGGTTTCTATGGGTGAAACTAGGAGTCATGAGTAAAAAGGGTTTTTGGGGGAGAGTAGAAAAGTTCTGGACTTGTGATTTCATCTATATAAAGTACTCCCAACAAATGACTTCTCTCAACCCATGCAAATCAGTAACTTGTCTATCACTTTTAGTCTTAAACGAGTAGCTTGGGACACTGAGAGGTTATGTGACAATCCAGAATAGCACAGTTAGTATATATCAGAGGTAGGAACTGAACCCAGATCCTTCAGAGGACCAACCAAGGATGGTCCTCTGTTCATGATACCCTCTCAACTTAAGAGTTAGATGACCAAGTGAGGCTAGAGGTCTACATTTGCCAAGGTGAAAGTTACATCAAGACAAATATTGGTTCAATATACGAGAAAAATTATTAATAACTTAACAGTTCAAAAGTGGAATGGGCTGTCTTAAAAGTCAAGTCCTCATCCCTGGATGTCTACAAGAGGAAGTCAAATGACTAATTATTGAGGATGCTGTTTAGGGGATTCCTGTTCAGGTAGTAGGGGCTAGTTTAGAAGATAGCTTAGGTCCATTCCAGTTAAAGAATCCTATGATTGTGGCCTTATTTTAGAGATGAAGCAACTAAGAATTGGAAAGATGAAACAAGTTGGCCAAGTTCCAATTACTAGAAAGTAGCAAAGCTGGAACTCAAATCTGGATCTTTCAACTCCACATTCAAGATTCATTTCAATACATATGACACTCTTGGAACAGGTGACTTGCACTTAAGGTGCAATGCCTTAAATGAAGTGATGTTTCTAAAGATGTATCCTTACCCATCTAATTCAGCAGTTTCTACATAACAGAGGCTGTTAGGCTCTGAGCTGGACAGGAGAAGAATGTCAGCCTAGAAAAAAAACAACAAACACAAGATAACACATTAAATATCAAGTGAAACTGAGTACCAAAGGTCACAGATTTAGGCAAGTTTGGATGAAATGGAGAAAACTTGTTCACTTACAGGAATAAAGTCATTTTTTTTCAGACGAATGACATCTCCAACTTGAACATCTTTCCACTTTGCAGTTTTGAACCTAAAAATAGCATTTGAGAACCATTAACAATTATTCATGTTATAAAAATTGTGATATTAAAATATATAGAAGAAACTAGCTGTGTGACCTTGGGCAAGTCACTTATGCCAACTGCCCTACCTTCCTCCCTCCAAAAAGCAAAAAAATTTAAAAAATTAAAAATTAAAAAAAATAAAGTATATAGAAGCAACTGGGAATTTATATTAGGAATATCCAGGACTCTGAAATATATTGGCATTCTATGAATTATGACAGAAAAATCGTCAGTTTGGGATGGAAACATTTTATCGGTGTCATAGAGATTAGAAAGGATGGAAACAATATTAGCTTACCTTAAGCTAGCAGCTTTATAGATGTTGTAACAAAATGTTAATCAAGTGGTCACAATAAGGATTGACTTATGGAATCTCTACTCTTTGTTCATGGATTTTTAAGGAGCTACAACTTTTCAGGTCCTATCTCTGTTCTTCCTCCTCTACATTATCCTAGCAAGTAAACATGCTATTTACTTCCATTCTTGATCTGTCCAGAGGCTCCTTTATAATATTACTGAACCTAGAATCTCGTGTCACCAAGTTTGTCTAGCGAGCCAGAGCCACATATATACTAGAATACTTAACTCAGTCAGAGATTGGTCCTCCTCTAAAGGAAGGCTTACCTAACATTTAGTCCTTCATATTTTGGTAGTGTTACCTGAGCTGCAATATTCTAGACTCTGAATGTCCATTTGTGTATTGTTTTGTCTTAAAACTTTAATATTTTTAACTTAAATCCAGTCACAGTAGTCTGTAGCTCTTCTTGACCTATCATATACAAAGGAACCCTCTGCTTAACAACGGAAGATTTCAGGGAATAAATTACTGAAAAGGTGAAATGTTCTTTCTTTGTTTTTTTTTTTAAGCAAACAGCCATTATTCTAATCTGAATGGGTATATCTTATTTATAAGAACTGCAGAAGGGGAGAATGAGATGCTTAGAGATTCCAAAAACTGAGTTCAGAACCCCTTTCAGTCGCAAACTGCACCATACAGAAAGTTCCAAGTCCAATTTCAAATAAGTCTGAATTTGGAGAACTTTTAAATATACGGTAATTCAATATATAAATTTTGGAAATAGAGAATTACTAACAAATAGAGGATCACAAATCCCATGAAATCCAACAAGATGCAAGATACCTCTAGAACCAATTATCAGAGGCAAAATCAAGGCACTGTGGTTTCCTTATTAATTTCTGGCTAAAATGCACATAAACAGAAAATCTTCTTATGTTGATTTTTCTAATTTGCTAGGGTTTACAACACAATCTATAATTTAAAGATTTTTAAAATTTGGCTTCAATTGATTTGATTTTACCTATTAACCAAAAAAATCAATGACAATTTATTAATAAGCATCTTTTTTGAGTCCATGACCATCCTAGGCACTGGTGATAAAAAGACAAAATAATGAATGAATGAGTGAATGAATGAATGAATGATGATGACATTAGCTAGCAGTTAAATATTGCCTACTCTATGCTAGGTACTTTACAAATAACCCATTTAACCAGTGAAAGAATACTTAACTGCAAAGCATTTACACTCTGTACAGGAAAAGCAACATGTACATATGTTGGGGGAAAGGCACCTATAGTTGAGGGATCAAGAATTGCTTCCTAGATTAAGTGGTACTTGATCTGAACCTTGAAGGATGTTAAGGTTCAAAGAGGCAGAGGAGAAGAGGAAATGCATCTCAGGCATGAGGGACAGCCAGTACAAAGGCATAGGAATGCAAGTGCCACATGTGGAAAACAGTAAGGAGTGATCATGAAGTGGAATAATGTGTAATAGCTCATCTGGGAAGTGATGAGGACCTGAACTAGGCTAGTGGCTGTATGAGTACAGATATGGGGACAGATGTTAAAGGTACCAAAGAGTAGAAATGACAAGATTTGGCAATGGATTAGAAATGTAAGTGAAGAGTTAAGTATATGGTACCAAGATTGCTGACCCAAGTAAATAGAAGGATAGTAGAGATGTAGACACAAATAAGGCATTGTGAAAGGAAGATGAGTTGAGGGAGGGAGAAAATTAGTTTTGTTTTGGACATACTGAGATTGAATAGTCTATGGGACATCCAGTTCAAAATATCCAATAGGTATTTGGTGATATGTAGCTAGAGCTGAGGAAAGGGACTGGGGGTGGATATACAAATTTGAGTCATCAGAATATAGATGATGAAGATCAGCGAAAGATAATGTGGAGAGAGAAGAGAAGACATAGGATAAAGCCTAATCATGATACCAATTATGAGGCAGTGAAAAAAAAGAGAGAGAGAGTAGTAGTCAGACAGAGAGAGAAGTAGTGGTCAGACAGATAGGAGAGCCAAGATAAAACAGTATCACAAAAACCCAGAGGGTATCAAGTATTTATGAGAAAAGGGTGAGCAACAATATTAAATGCTCCAGAGAGGTCACAAAGGATGAAGATTAAGAAATGGTCACTGAATGGAATATCTAAAAGATTACTATAGTAACTTTGGAGAGAGTAGTTTCAGATGGGTGATAAGGTCAGATTACAAAGACTTGGTAAGAAAATGAGAGGAAAGGAAATAGAAATAGAAGTAGTGAGTGTAGACAGTTTTTTCTATATGTTTGGCTGAGAAAGGGAATAGAGATATTGGACGATAGGTTCTAAAGAGTTTTTTCCCCTTGAGTATGGAGAAGATTGGGGCATGTTTGTAGGCAGCAGGAAGAGAATGATGATAAGGGATTATCAGAGATAACAGTAGAAGACATTTGCTGGAAAATACTAAAGGGGATAGCCAACAAGACCTAGATTTGTCAAGAAATTTGGAGAGTGAACCTCAAAAAAGAAGAGCTTGCTGAGAGATGTCAGCAGAGTGAGATTCTGGAAATAGCAAAGGGGATCAAGGAATATTCTAAATTAAAATAGCTACTTAACAATTCAATGTTTTAAATCTTGGGTTAGAATTCAGAACTTTAAAACTACAAATCAACGCTTTCATGTTACCACCTGTTTCTAATTAAATTGTTTCTGATATTCCACTGAGGATATAGAAGAGTAATTCATATTACGGGCAATCCTTAACTTATAAATACTTGACTTATTAACAACTCAAAAATGAACCCTCAGCTGTTACTGAAGATTCTAACTTCCCCGGATCAGATGGTAGTTTCAGGGTTGGTGTTTATTTCAACAGAGTTTCAGCTGTATAGGTTTTTTAAAAAAGGGTCTTCTGTGGACTAGTCTGGGAACCTCATTACCAATTTTTTTAAACCTTTTTTTTTCAATTAACAAGCATTTATTTTCTTTTCTTTACCTCTCTCTCCCATTAAAAAAAGAAACACAAAAAACCTCCTGTAACCAATATGTATAGTTAAACAAAACAAATTCCCACACTGGCCATAGCTGAAAATGTACGTCTCATTCTGCATCTGGAATCCATCACCTCATCAACACTTGTAACAATTTTCCTATGGGAAAATGCATTCTGAGCTCTAAATAAATGACTTACAAATACACCTTTCAAACACAATCATTAAAGGACTGTTCTTACTGCTAACATGTAATACACTGATTCACAACCAGTGAAAAAGTTGTTGTCTAGACATGTGCTTTTCTACTAATAGGTATTGTCACATTAACGTCTGATACTGTGGAAAGGCAATTCAAAAGACAAAACAATAAAATGAATAGTTCCTTCTCTGTTTTGCTGCATACACACACACACACACACACACACACACACACACACACACAAATTGAGGCCATTTTCAAAGGGCTTTCTTTTCTCCCCTCCTAATCTCATGCCACTCCACCACTTTACCTTACTATCTCCTTCTTCACTTCAGTTTCTGATAATGAGGTAATCCTTCTTGCCAAGGACAAACCCTCCACATAAAAACAGGACTCCATCCTTTCCCAATCTCTCCAGCAGACTGCCTTCATTATATCTTTCAGCTTGAATTTCTATATACTGGGTCCTTCCTACAAAGACTACCATGTCTCACCCAATCCTCAAAACCCTCCCATTCGACCCTACCATCCTACTAGCTATCATCTAAATCTCTCCTCCCCTTCTTGGCTAAACTCCTTAAGAAATCATTTACACTAGGTGCCTTCTCTTCTTCTGGGCTAAATCCTCTGCAATCTGACTTCCAAACTCATTATTCAACTGAAATTTCTCTCTGCAAAGTCACCAATGATCTGTTACTTGCCAAATCTCAATACCCATCCTTGTTGACATTTCCTTAATAATGCTGATCACCATCTCTTCCTTGATATTCTCTACTCTCTAAGTTTTTGGTATATTCTTCTCTCATGGTTCTTCAGATCTGATTTCTCCTTCCTTAGTCTCTTGTGCTGATTCTCATGCCATTTTTGCTAGCTGTAGGTGTCTTCCCAAGGCTCTGACCTGGGCTCCCTTCTCTATACTCTCTCACATAGTGATCTCATCAATTACTACGGATTCAATTACCATCTCTATGCACATGACTCCTAGATCTTTCTATCCAGCCTTAGATTCCTCTTCTTAATGTGAGTTTCTTGAGGGTAGAGGCTGGTTTTCTTAAACCTTTATTGGTATCCCCAGTGAAAACTATTTGCGAATAGTAAGCTTTTTAGTAGTAAATGCAATAGTAAATGCTTTTTGATTGACTGAATGATGTACATAAAAGACTACTTTGTGCTGTTTTCATGGCCATTATATTCAATGCTTTTTACTATGACACTTGGATTCAAGACCCTTTGAATCTAAAGCCTTGATTTTTTAGGCTTTTGCACAAAAGTCACCTTATTGGTACATCTGCTATTCACTAATTACCATCAGCTTCCAGCCATATCAAATATAAATATTTAGACTTTTTTATAGAGTAAAAAGAAAGAAGGTGATTTTTACAGTACCTGCCATCCTTGATAACTTCACATGTCCTGTTGTTTACCTCTTTATCCATTTTATGGCGAGCCTTAAATGGAATAGAAAGAAGATGGAAAATTGATACCTTAATTATCCTGAAACTTAAAGTGCTGCAAAAATTATGGGCTAAAATAATCTGAAAACATCCAACAGAATTCTTAGTATTTTAAAAAAACTTACAATATCATCCACAAGATCTTTGATTGCAGTGATGCCCAGCACCAAAAGTAAAGGCACAAGCGTTGTATACCATGCCAAGGTAGATATTTGAGGAATTGCCTTTAAAATAAAAGTGTATTATAAAATATATAATATTTCTATACAATTCATTTTTTAATTTGAAACTTGATTTGAGTAATTATTCATGACTTAATTCTTGAAGACATGCTGGTAAAAGACTCTTGGTACCCATTATACAAGTTGTCTCAAAAGTCGTTGCAGTACTAAGCAATAATAATAAAAATAATGACTATTATACATCATAATTATACAGGGTGTCCCAAAAGTCTTAGTGCAGGTTTAAGCTATTAAAACCTAAAATTGTACTAAGACTTTTAAGACACCCCTTAAAATAATAGTAACAACAATAATAATATATGCACAATAATAATCATAATAGCTCTTATATACTGCTTTAAAGTTTGCAAAGCATTATACATGTGTTATCTAATTTGAGACTTACAACAACCCTGGGAGATCAGTGGTGTTATTATCATGGTTTTATAGAGAAGAAAACTAAGAAGGTGGACAGAGTTCAAGTAATTTGTCCAAAGCCACAGGGTAAGTGTGTGAGGCTGAATTTGAACTCTGGTTTTTCTGATTCAAAAATCAAGTGCTCTTATCCACTATGCAACCCAACTGCCTCTATTTTATACATACGTATATATATATATATATATATATATGTGGGTGTATTATGTATATAATTGAAACACAGCACATAATATGCAATTATTGAACATAACAAGCTCACTATATGACAATATCAACACCCTCAGGCTAGAAAAGTAGCTCTAGTTTTCAGTTCTAAAATGGACACAGTTGAGGGTTTATAACTCTCAAGTAAAAAAACACTAGTATTTCAAGGATCTAGGTTTTCATTCATATGGAAAATTAATTCACCAGTACAGACTGTAAGGCTCCTATGACTTAAGAAGACATTCTCATGAATTATTCTGGCCAAAACAAATGCATCCCTTTGTGGATAACCCTCTGTGAAAATAAGCACTAAACCTAGTATGCTTGGTCCTCAGATGACATATAATTGGTTGCCAGGCCTTTATGCTTTCCTAGGAGATGCCCAAGTTTTGTAGCCTCCTGGAATCCAGATTCACCTCCATGCTACAAAAGGCCCTGGAATAAGACTTCAGTGGAAATATGGGATAATGTGAGAAATATCAATGGACAGTGTTTGATGGATTAAAGCCAAGGATACTGTTAATCCATGACAAACTTCAAAAGCAGGAAGTAGTCCAGGTGTAGGAAGCATCTTTTCTTTGTCTGTTAGACAATTTATATACTTACTTTTCATCTCCTCCTTTAAGAATCCTCAATCCCCTTTTGAGGCTCAGCTCAGGTGTTATCTATGTTTTTTATGTTGTCCCCTCCCCCCACTTCAAATACTAAAAGACAACTTTGTCTGGATCGCCAGTTTGTCCCTTACCTTTCTAGCTAATATGATCATTCTTTTTTTTTTTAATCATTCTTTTGAAGTAGCATTTCTTACTCATCCCTGCTGTCCCCCTTATCTCCTTAAGGAGAATCTTAGTTTCTTGAAGGCAGGAACTATTTTTGTCTATATCTCCAGTGTCCAACCTTGCACATACAGAGTAGGTTCTTAGTAAATATTTGCTGACTTGAGTTGAACTTTAGGACAATCAGTTTTAATCTTCATATCAGTAAGAGGAGCCAGAATTAGAGAGTTGTGCAAATATATGTATTTTTTCCTCCTCTTTCTCAATCAGTCACTAATCACTTGTGCTCCTATGGTGTATGAGCTACTATGGTACCATTCCCTTAAAGAAAAAAAAATCCAGTTCTTGGAGTCATTCATCTTATACACCCTTTTACAACTTAAACATTATTGAGCAACCATTACTCATAAGAGATTTAAGATATCAAATGGTATTTTTACCTGTAAGATAAGGAGGATCAAGAAGTAGGAATTGGCAGCCCTCTTGAACTGTTCAAATAAGTTCATCGGTAAAAATGTAATTGCATTGTACTTGTAAGTTTTAATTGCATTATCCTAGAAAAAAGAAGAATCATTTTAAGTGTTATCACTCATTTGCTATCACATATGCTTCTCCAAATCTGATATTGATCAGGTATAAAATGCTATAAGAAAACTACTGACAAAAGTTTAGCTTATTAGTATCGTTACTTTAATTGTAATGGTAATGTTTACTAGTCAGAATGTGATAGTGAGATTTCTTAAATTTTCTTGAATTCTGTGCTGTGCAAAATGACTCCCAGAAAGCTTAAAGTCAGGACTGCTGCATAATAACATATATAACCTTCAGGGTCAAAGACTAGAAAATTTCATATTGTTGTTATAAATAATTTCTCTCAGTCTGAATGGGTAACATTGCATTAATGTAGGGAACTCTTGGCAAGGAAGAGGTTACAAAGTACTTTATATATATTATCTTATTTGAGCCTTACAACAACCCTATTATTATTCTCTCCATTTTAAAAGGAGGAAACTGAGGCTGAGAGAGTTTAAGTGACTTGTCCAAGGTAATACAGCTAATAAATGTCTCATTTGTCCAGTACTTCATCCTTAAAATGCTTTTGCAATTACCTTCTTGATAGAGAAATATGAGGGTAGGGGAGAAATTAGCCCACACAATTTTATCAGTGTATACCTATCTACTTGTTAAGGCAACTAAAAGTAGTGAGAGGAATAAAAATGAACTACAGATGATCACTGTAAAGTCTCTTACTGATTTGATACTGAATAAACAGACTCTAAAGACACTTTTGGAAATTAAAGCCAACTTACCGCATATTTACTTTCTTTTAAACAAAAGAACCTTGTGTTCATAAACTGAGGCTGTTCATGGAAGCTCCGATCATTCGCCTTCACTTGCCATATACAGTCTAAAAAAGGCAGGGGGAAGAAGAAGAAACAATGAAACAAAATCTCTCAAAAAACAAACCTTACATAACGACTTTACTTGAGTGACTGTTTATTGGGCAATATACAATGTTCAGGGCAGCTATGTGCTGCAGTAGATAGAGTACCTGACTCAGAGTCAGGAAGACTCATCTTCCTGAATTCAAATTTGACCTCACTTATTACCTGTGTGACCCTGGGTAAATCATTTAACCCTGTTTGCCTCAGTTTCCTCTTCTGTAAAATGAGCTGGAGAAATAAATGACAAACCATTCCAGTATCTGTGCCAAGAAGACCCCAAATGGGGTGATGAAGAGTCTGGCACGACTGAAATGACTAAACAAATACATCTTAATAAACCTCTCAAATATGTTGTGGTGACAATAATAGCCAAAATTTATATTGTATTTTAAGGTTTACAGTGCACTTTACATGCAATATTTCATTTAATCTTCACAATAACCACGTGGCATAGGTGCTATTCTCACCCCCCATTTTACCAGTAAAAAAACTAGAGGGTAGAAAGGTTAAATGACTTATCTAGTTTGAACTCAGGACTTCCAGACTCCATGTCCAAGACATTATCTACTGTGGTGGTAGCACCCAGAGTCACAAAGAGCTGAAGAGCCCATCTCCTTCTTAGCATTTCATTTGCTTTTTCTCTCCAGATTTCTTTGGTGTACACATTTTTCAAATCCACCAAAAGAAAGAGTCTTACACCTTGACTAATTCTTCCTTTTGAAGTTTCAATCATGGATTATACTATCCTAGGCTATAACCCATAAAACCATGCCTTCTGACACCTCTAATATTATCACAGATCTCTCTTAGGTACATTACACAGTTTTGGCTACATACCTGCAAACAGTTCCCATATCTAAACTTCAGGGAGCTCTATAACTCCTTCACTTTCCCTCTCCCTTTCGAGTTTTTGTGGTTGTTCAGTCATTTTGGTCACATCTGACCCTTTGCAACCCAGTTAGAAAGTGCCTGAGGTTGCATTTGAACTCAGGTCTTCCTGACTCCAGGCTCAGGGCTCTGTCCTCTGAGCCACCAACTGCCTCTACTCCCTGCTTAGTAGGTCTTTTTTTTTTTTAATTTATTTTATTAAATTTTTTTTGAGTTACATATTTTCTCCCCGTCTTTCTCCCACCGACCACCCCAAAACAGCCATCCCAGTGTTTCCCCTCTCCCCCAGTCTATTCTCTCCTATGTCACTTTTTGGTAGGGCAAAATGGATCTCCCAACTGCAGTGCCTGTGTATCTCAAGTTCCAGTTGGATGTAGTCAATAATAATAATAATAATTGCATATATATATATATGTATGTACATATACAGATACATATACATATATATATATACACACACACACACACACATATATATACATATATATATACATATATATATATATATATACAAAGATAGATAGATAGATAGATACACATTCATAACATTTGATTATG
>CM053580.1:289532038-289586481 GCA_028627135.1 Pseudochirops cupreus | reverse complement strand
AATTTTTCCCCCATTTCTCTTATTTGGTTTTCAAAATCCTTCTTACGCTCCTCTATGGCCTGTAACCAGTTCATATTTTTCTTGGAAGCTTTTGGCGCAGGAGTTCTGACTCTGTTGTCTTCCTCCTGTTCCATGCTTTGATCCTTTTTGTCCCCTAAAGTTGGATTACTGTGCTTGCTTTGCTTCCTTTGCCTGTTCATGTTGCCAGTCAATTAACTTGACTTTTGAGCTCTTTGCCACAGTAGAACTCTGCTTCCAGATTGGAGAGCTTTGTCTCAAATCCCTGGGGTTTTCACAGCTGCCAGAGCTATTAGGGGGCTGCCATCTCTGCAGCCCCCATCAGCTTTGGCTCACTGAAAACGCACCTCAGGACCACCACCCAAGACCATGATCCAATCCAGGCAGGTTAAGGCAAGAGCACTTAGCCTCTGTATTGTCACCCTGCAATCTGCAGGCCAGGAGCTATGAAGCAGCCATGTGGAGGTGGCAGCAGGGCCGCTGCTTCTGGCTCTGGAGGCAGAGGGCCAGACTCCTCTGCCCCCCGCAAATTCAGCCAAGTTCCACTGACCTTTCACTTTTTCTTTGGCATTTATGAGCTGATAATTCTGGAAACTGCCACAGCTGCCAGTGATCCACTCTCCTGAATGCTCCAGCTAGTCTTGTCAGACTGCCCTGGGGCTAAAACCGTGGCTCACATGAGGCTGGGCTCGGCTCCCAGTGCACCGCGATGAACCCTTCCCTTCCACCTGCCAGGCTGCCTTCAGCGGGAGCCTTGTTTCTCTGTACTTTTGTGAGTTCTAGAGCTCTAAAATTAGTTTAGAGTCATATTTTATAGGTATTTGAGGTGGTTATGGGGGGAGCCACGGAGATTTCCTGCTTCTACACTGCCATCTTGACTCCTTCCACTTATCTTCTGGCAGCACTAGTTTTAAAGGAACTTTCCTTTTCAGCTCATAAATCCTAGTTTAGTCCTTACTTATCCCAAGGCATTTACACTGCCATTCTGTGATCTGATCAGCACTACTTTGCTCAGCCCATTTGAGTTGAGGAATGTGTTGTCCCAAGATAAATTGTCTTAGATATAGTTTGAGGGAAGGAAGGAGTAGAGATTATCATTCCTTCCAGTAATACTCTGATGATGGCCGGTCTTAGTTGAATCTATATGACACTAAGTTGGAGGAAAATGAAAGTCAATGCCCTATAGCTAATCAGTCAGTCAATCAAAAAGAATCTATTGAGTGCCTACTATTTGCCAGGCAATATACTTGGTATTAGGGATACAAAAGCAAAAATAAAACTGTATTATCCTTAAAGAGTTTATAGCCTACTAGAGGAAATAATGTGTACATCTGTCATCCTGTCAATAAGCTTTTTTTTTTAAGAACTTATGCCCCATACACACACATGCCAAGTGCTGGTGATACAAAGAAATTTCTGTCCTCAAGGAGCTTTCATTTTAATGGGGAGACAGCATATAAATAAACATATATAAGATACATACAAATATACAAAGCAAGGAAATCAGGGTAGTATTAGCAGGTAGGTGATCAGGAGAAGTTTGATAAAGAAGGGGGTTTTTGACACGGGGGTAGGTGACACAGTGAATAAAGCACCGGCCCTGGAGTCAGGAGGACCTGAGTTCAAATCCGGCCTCAGACACTTAACACAAAAACTAGCCATATGACCTTGGGCAAGTCACCCGACCCCAACTACCCTCAAAAAAAGAAAAAGAAAAAAAAGAAGGGGGTGTTTGAGCTGAGCTTTGGAAGAAATAAGAGATTCAGGGAGACAGAGGGGAGGCAAGAATTATGCCAAGCATGGGGTCAGTCAACTAGTTCACTGGCACTGAGATGAAATATGGAGTACTGAATATGAGGAATAGCAAGAAGACCATAGGAGAGGAGGTGAAAGCCTGAACCAAGCTAAGTGTGAGTAGAGAGAAAGAGACCAATGGATGAGATGCTATGGAATGTCTGCAGTTCGAGCAATCCAACAAGTGTTATTTCTTTGTTTCTAGTGTTGAAATCATTCGTCTTGGACAGAGTTATTTCATAAACTGGGACCTACAAATGTATTATTCTGAGAAGGACACACCAGCAAAGTCTAGAACAACCACGCTGAATGAACAGCTTGGGCAGATTCATTACATTTTCTCTGATAAGACAGGAACATTAACACAGAATATCATGACATTTAAAAAGTGCTGTATAAATGGACAAATATATGGTAAGTATGAGCCATGATTTCACTGAACATTTGTGGAAGATGTATTGTGGATAGAGCTCTAGGCAGCACTGGATATATATATATATATATATCCAGTGATAGGTAGATGTGAGGTAGATGGCGTTATTATCATCATTTTACAAATGGGGAAAATGAGGATGAAATGACTTACCTAGTGTCTCACACACAGTAAGTGTCTGAGTCAGATTTGAACTCAGATCTTCTTGACTCTAAGACTAGTGCTCGTACCCACTGGATCACCTAAATGCTTCCGTACTCAGTAAAATAAGGGATAAGAGGGAACTTGGTAGTAATAAGGTCTCTTTCTTGCTCTGAGTTTCAGCAGCCATCCAGGAATATGATGCCACTCACTGGCAGGTACAAGGAATAAGTAGGTGGTTGAGCTTAGTTCATAATATAACACAATATTCCAAGTTTGCATATGAGTTTAAACTTTTCAAAGCACATTTATACAACTCAGTAATCCTGAAAAGTAGGTGGAACAGGTATTACCATTTTATAGATAAATAAACTAAAATGAAAAAGTCAAGTGATTTGCCCAAAGGCACACAGTTAAGGAATAACAAAGCTGAGACTCTTATGACCTATGTGTCCAGTCTCATAGACAAGCATTATTTCTGTAAAACTGCATTGCTTTCTATGGTCAACACATTAGACTGAACAAAGTCTTGTGATGTGAACAAAATTGTGATCCTTCAAGATGGTTATAATTTAATGAAACAGAAGAAACAGAAGCACATTTGTAAATTCTAACAAAACCGTATAAAACATACATAAAACGCATGATAAAAAAATGGGGAAATATATATTTTTTCGTACACAAGTACTGATTTAGCTTGTGATTTTAGTACTTGCTCTTATTTCAGGAGACCACCGGGATGCATCCCAGCATCACCACAGCAGGATGGATGTGAGTTCTTGCAATTCCTTCAAGGGTCGTTTGTTGTTGACATTTTGCTTGGGAACAAATGTTAAGTTTTCAATATTTCTGTGGGTTTAAAAATACATTCAAATTACACAATGATTGTTCTTTAGGCAAAAAAGAGTAACTCAGAATGAAAATTTAAGCTTCATTGAAGCTCTTAGGCTGGCATTTTCATATTCAGCATTTTTTCTTCCTTCACCCCAGGAAGTCGATTTTAGTTGGAATACATATGCAGATGGAAAGCTTGTGTTTTATGACCATTATCTGATTGAACAAATCCAGTCAGGGAAAGAGTCTGAAGTTCGACAGTTCTTCTTTTTGCTTGCAATCTGTCACACTGTCATGGTGGATAGAACTAATGGTAAGTAAGCATTTCACTGGCATAAAAAAGAGCCTGAAAATTTATTATCTACTCTGTAGACCTCATATTGAAGATTTAAATGCATATAAATGTCATGTACTGCAAATTTTTTTTTGCCTTTTTTTTTTTGCTTTTTTTTGGAGGGCAATTGGGGTTAAGTGACTTGCCCAAGGTTACACGGCTAGTTTTGTGTTAAGTGTCTGAGGCCGGATTTGAACTCAGGTTCTTCTGACTCCAGGGCCGGTGCCCTATTTACTGTGCCACCTAGCTACCCTATATACTGCAAATTTCTCAAGAGTTTAATTAATCAAAAATAAAGATTGAGATTTTACTCTCTATATAAGGTATAAAGGATTCCAAGAAATATAACATTTCAGCCTTTGAGTTTAAAATCTGCCGTCTTCGGGGTGACTAGGTGGCACACTGCATGGAGCACCAGCCTTGGAATCAAGAGGACCTGAGTCCAAATCCAGCCTCAGACACTTAACACAAAATTAGCTGTGTGACCTTGGGCAAGTCACTTAAGCCCAATTGCCCTACCTTCCCCCCTCCAAAAAGCAAAAAAAAACCCTCTTCTTCAAGCCTTCATTTCTGAATAAGGTTACAGCTAAGGACTGTTTTTGAGTTATGACTACTGGTTGTTTAAGATCATGTTAGGAAATTTAAAATGTACCCTTAAAATTATACATCATTGTCAAATGGTAGCCATTTGAAATCCTCTATGATAACATAGAGCCTTGGTGTGAGAAAAAGAGCAAAACCAGTCCCCTTGCCTCTCTGTGCTCAGGCATAAGCTGTGTCTATTTGTAAAATATTCTCACTTTTGTGCTTTAATTAATACAGCCAACAAAAACACTTCAGTATTTACTTGTCACTGATTTTGTTTATCTGTAATAGGACATAAATCGTGTGGAAAGAAATAAGTTTAAATGCTAAATAAATAGTAACAGGGTACGTTATCATTCCATAAATTCTAAAGTAAACTATTCTTCTACGATGAATTTAAGGAGTCTAATAAAAACTGTTTTCAGAGTTCAAATTGAGGTTGAGAAATGGAAAGGGTTATCAGAGATCATGGTGGGGAGTGATGCAAAGGGATGATACCAGCTCAGTCATAGGAGAGGTTGAAGTCTGTTTCCCTGGACATCTCTTCACAGAATAAGGACAAAGTACAATGTCATAAAGCCACCTGACTCTCTGGCTTTGAATAATTGATGATACTTTAAAAAATACACACACACACAAAATACCTACGTGGAGTTTTTTCCATGGTAGTTATCATTCATTTTCAAAGGAAGTGCACAGTTCTGTGAAGATGAGGGTGGAGGTCTTTCCCATGTTTTACACTAAATTCCCTAGGGCAGGGGTGGGGGACCTGCATCCTCCAGGCCACACATGACACTCTAGGTTCTCAAATGTGGTCCTTTGTCTGAATTGAAACTTCACAGAACAAATCCCCTTAATAAAAGGATTTGTTCTGTAAAACTTAGACTCCATCAAAAGGCTGCACCTGAGGACCTAGAAGGCCACAGGTGGCCTCTACGCCACAGGTTCCCCACCCCTGCCCTAGGGACTTTGCATAGTGAAATTAGAAGCCTGAATAGATAGCAATAGGATTTTTCTCTCATTTTAAACTCAGCACTTCTAGAAGAACCTCACTATCTTTCATCTAAATTCTGTACTTCTTAAATTTCCTGTTTCTGTTGATTGATACAACCACATCATCAAGCTGAAAAAACCTGGAGTCAGTGTGGCGTAGTGGAAAGTGCATTGGATTTGGAGTCAGAGAACCTGAATTCAAATATTAACTCTTCTTTTTATTCCCTTGTGACCTTAGATAAATCACTTGACCTCTGCCGGCTTCAGTTTCCTGAGCTCTACAGACTGAGGAGTTTAGACTAGATCAGGGATCTCCAGAGGTGGGGTGGGGTCTTGACATGTGTTTGATCAACCAGTCAGAAATCAAGAAGATCCTCTCTAAGACTCTTTCCAGCTCTTAGCTAGCTGATGATCTTATGATTTTTGACTCTTGATTCTACCTCAGTCCCCACATCCCGCAAAGTCCCATTTTCCTTCACTGTGTCTCTTGCCTCTGATATATCATTTCTGTTTTTAATGCTGTTACTTCCTTAATTCTGGCCCTAAGCAGTTCTCTCCTGAACTACCATAGTACTACTACTTATCTTATCTCTTAATTCTCCATACCTCATTCTATTTTCCGCACTGCTGTTACAATCACCTTTCTCTAGTATTATTCTGAACACAGCAATCTTTACTCTATACCTAGGACCTTCACGTCAGCACTTGCCTCAACTTATCTTTCCAACTTTTGTTATCTTCTGTTCTTGCAATGATTTCTCCTCCCATGACTGCATGTTGAAATTCTTCCCTTTCTTCAAGATCAAAATCTGGTGCCATCTCTTAGAAAACCTTCCCTGTTGCCTCAAACTATAAGCTAGTTCTCCATTCTAAATCTGAATAAATTCAATAGAAAAGCCTACACATACACAAGGCATTAGAGGTACTACAGTTATCCCTTCCACATCATGATTTTTTTTCCCCATCACAATTTTGATACATCATGGGTCGGCATAAAAAAATTAAATGGCGATTTTGGGTAAGTTTTTTGGAAGCCACAGATGACACGTGAAGGCCAGCAGATGACAGAAAAAGTTTGAAAACTTAGAAATGCATAAAATATGTTTATAATATTGTACTATATCCACATATTTCATCTTGTAATACCATGATAATTCAGACTTCCTCTCTGGTATGAAGGGAAGGCCAAAAAAATTTTTCACAGATTTTCCAGATTGCAGGGGCATGGCGCCCCTAATCCTCCCATGTAGAAGGGATATATATACAACAAAAAACAGTTCTCACCCTCAGGGAGATGACATGCTTTTCAAGCGATACAACATGCACACTATTATCAAAGACAAACTCATTTGAGGAGGGAGAGAGCAGATAAGACTTTAAAGAGAAGGCATCGTCTAAGATGAATTTTAAAGGAAGAGAAGAATTCTCAAGGTAGAATCAAGGAAAAATTGCTTTCTAGGCTTGAGGATTGTGTCCTGCATGAATGCAAGAAAATAGGAGACTGAGAGTCAGATGTTGGGAACAGCTGGTGCTGTAGTTTGTTGGAATTGTGGGAGAGATGATGACTGAGAAAGGAAGACTGGGAAAAAGGGGTCAGACTTCTTTTTTTAAAAAGATACAATCTTTTATTTTGCTCCAATTACAAGTTAAAACAATATTTTAAACTTTTTTTTTAAGTTTTGAGTTCCAAATTCTATCCCTTTCTCCCTCCCTGAGATGGTAAGCAGTTCATATATTTTATACACATGCAATCATGTAAAACATTTCCATATTAGTCAGACCTCTTTTTGAGGAGGTCCAGGAGAGGAGAACCAGGAGAGAACAGTGTTCCAGAATCTAAGGGAAACAAGTGTATCTAAAAGACTGACCAGATAGTTGTCAATAGTGTTGAAAGCGGCAGAGAGGCCACGTATTGGGAAAAAAAACTATTGCATTTAGCAGTTCAGCATGATCATCAGTAACTGTTGAGAAAGTAGTTTCAATGGAACAATGAAATTAAAAGTCAGACTTCAGCTTGAGATATTAGTGGGTAGTGAGAAAATAGAGCTAGTGCTGGTGACTCTAGAACAGTGGTTCTCAACCTATGGGTCGTGACCTCTTTGGGGGTTGAACGACCCCTTCACGGGGGTCACCTAAAACCATTGCAAACAGGTCTTAGGAATTGACATATCTGTCTCCAGGCAGGTCAGCCCACATGCAGACACACCCACATACGAGTATCAAAGGGTTGGGGCATTAGGAAGGTTGAGAACCACTGCTCTAGAAGTTGTGAGTGAAAAGTAAGAGATATATGGAACAGTTTCTTGAGGGGATGAAAGGGCCAGGTGATTTTTGTTTTTTACAGAGGAAGTTTAAACATGTTTGTAGGGAGGAAGTCAGGAGTTTCAAACCACTCCAAACCTTTCCTATTGATTTATCGCAATATAACTTGTTCTATCCATGTCACTTGCTAATTGATGGTAATATCAAAATAAGGTTGCCTGAAGGTATGAGAAATTATGTTCTTTTGTATCTAGTGAAGAGAGTCCTGGTTCTAGAGGATTTTCCCATGTGTTTCAGCCCTTTTGTTTGAAAGAGGGAGATAAGCAATAACTGATCCTCCCCAGGCATGAATCAGTATTCCTATTGGAATCCGAGCCCTCTGAAAATCAGGATTAGGTATTAGACTGAGTCATATTTTACACAGCTGCCTGCACTTAAGAGCCCTCAAGAAGCTCTTGGTGATATTTAAAAACAAAAAAAAGGTGTACAGACTTGGTATGAAACATTTCACTTAATTGATATGTGGTGCATGCCTCTGGATCTGTACATGCACTCATTCACTCCTGACATGTCTTCTGGCTTCTTCTCCATCCACACTCTCTAATTGTCTCTCTCTTTCTTACTGTGTCTTGATCTCATTGTCTCTCTCTTTCATACCTCTCTCTCACTCTTTCAATATCTCATTCTAGGGCAAATCAACTACCAGGCAGCCTCTCCAGATGAAGGTGCTCTAGTCACTGCTGCACGCAACTTTGGTTTTGCCTTCCTTGCAAGAACACAGAACACTATCACAATAAGTGAGATGGGAACAGAAAGGACGTATGATGTTCTGGCTATCTTAGATTTTAACAGTGATCGAAAGAGAATGTCCATAATTGGTAAGTCTCACTCAAAGTCTTCTATTCAAAGGAGTACCATTAAAGTACATTCTATAATAACTAATTTAGCTTGATTCCAGCCATGGTAAAAGCATTTGATAAACTAATGGCTTGACACATGGGAAATTTCAAGTCCTCTACTGAAACAGGTTAAATTTATATTTTTTCCTTCATTCTTTAACCTTTTAAGACACTAAGTTGCAGAGATGTATCTGACCTATTTTGGTAGAGATTTTCCTCATTTGGGAATGTCCTGTTCAGTGAAGGTCCAGTTGCTTTTCCCATCTTGTATATTACATGGACCTCATTCACATTGATAGCTGCAGGATATAAGATATTCAGTTCATTCTGTTGGATATTCTTTGCAGCAAACAGATTCAGGACCCTGGGTATTGACCTTAGGCATGTAAGATAATGCATAGAAAGAGAACACAATATTTTAAAATGTGGTTACTGCTTTAAATGTCATGTTAGAGGAAGCCTATGGGCTCCAAATTTATATTTAAACATAAATATTTATATTCCACTCCTTTCAAGGGAAGGGCAAAAAAGCAAAGGAGTTCTGCTTGGGAACAAAATTGTGATTGGGAATCAAAAATATATATCCTACTCTGCAAGAAATGGTGCTTTGCAAGAGAAAGACTTACTAAGCAGAGAACAGAATCAATAAATCAGCAAACTTTATTGAGCGCCAACTATGTGCAGGCATTGTGCTAGGCACTGAAAATCCACAAAGTGGAGCAATCCCTGCCTTCAGCAATCTTACATCCTATGAAGAGAGACATGGACATATGTAAATATATGCAAAATAAATGCAAAGGAGTTAGAGAGGAAGTTAGAATTAGTTTACCTCTACTTACCCTGGAGATATGGAGCTAATATACCCAGAATCCTCTCTTGTTTTATTCATTATGAAAATAAAGTTCCAGATTCTCAAATCTAATCATGTACTTTACTCATTAAGAAGAACTTATTCAGTACTGATCATATATGGTTGTTGTTACTGTGACAACCCAGAACAAATAAAGTACTTGGACTCTGTCATCAACTAAGATTTATTTGCGGAAATAGGACACCCATAGAAAGTTAATGTCAGATAACAATAAAAGATATCATAAGGCAGTAAATGATAATCCCAAATGGTTGATGCAAATCAGTTCATAATAATCACCATGTCCTGGCAGTCAAAGAAGACTTCAAGGAAATGAGAACCAAGTTGGGTCCTGAAAAATGGGAAAGCATCTACCATGTTCACTTTGCTAATTGTTCCTATTTATTTAAATGGTTTGTTCATTCCTTGTGGGCAAAAGTCCTTGATTATTTTAGCAGATTCATAATTGTTTAAAAGTCATTATCGGTGGTGTTGCCCTTAAAAGATCTTAATACTAATGTTCTCTAAAATTGACAATTTAATGAACATGAAGCTTGCCTCAAAGAATCTAGCTGAAAGCTTTATTTTCTTTTTCATTAATTAGTAAGAACACCAGAAGGTCATATTAGACTTTATTGTAAAGGCGCCGACACTGTTATTTATGAACGGCTGCATCCGATGAATCCTACCAAACAGGAAACACAAGATGCCCTGGATGTAAGTCTTGGTTTTTTTTATCTTGATTTCATAAACTCAAGCACTCAAGTTAAACTCCAACTAACTTATCCATCATTCAACATTGTTTAGTGGAAGAAATGTCTAATTAAGAGAAGAAAATGTAAGTTTTGTCTCTGTCACTAGCTAGCTGCACGGGAATGTGCCTACTCTACCAGAGGACACTTTTGTTTGCTGTTGTCAGATGATAATTGGAATCCATGTGTTATTGCAGCATAGTAACTCAGATTCCCAGGTGATTTTAAATGAGTCACTTAACCTCTCCACCAAAGTTCCTAAAGCCAAATAGGATTAATACCACTTCCATTTTACCCACCCCAGACATAGTTTGCCAAGACAAAGTATATGCATTGACTATACGGCAATAAGGCTGATTTTTTCTTAAGCATCATATCAGAATTCATCCAAATGAATGTTGCTTCCTTTAAAATAGTCATTCTTAAAGACTGTATACTTACTATATTGATGCTACTATTGCCCTCAAACATTTTTGGAAATTCTTCTTTGGAATTACATATTTTTATTATCTGTCGTGGTTGAGAGTTTTCACTCTTTAAGGAAGTTTTTTTATTTTATTTTAAACAGATGAAAGTCATTCATGGACAAGTCTGGAGAATAATGTTGGGGCTTAAACTAGGTAGAAAACCTTAAAAATTGGAAGGGACTGTCTAGTCCAGCCTCCTGTGAAAGAAATATCTTATAAGCAATGGGGTATAGAAATCCGTCTTGCACTACAAGAAAGTAAAGGGGGGGGCATGTGGGGGATATAAGAGAGGACAAATTGGGGAAAGGGGTATGCTTGCCATATTGGGGTGGGGAGTAGAGGAGAGATGGGAAGAAAATTTGTAACTCAAAATCTTGTAGAAAGGAATATTAAAAACTAAAAATAGATAAATAAATTCAAACAGAAAAAAAGAAATATTTTTCACAATGTCATTGAGAGGTAATCATCCTGCCTCTGGTTGGTGGGGAATTCACTATTTAAAGCAAGAGCATATTCTATTTTCCAATTGTTCTATTTTTTATTATATTTTTTCCCTAATTACATGTAAAAAAATTTGACATTAAATTTTGAATTACAAATTCTGTCCATCCATCCCTTCTCTCCCCTCTCTCTTAGTAAGGAGTCTGATATAGATTATACATGTACACTCATGTAAAGCATTTCCATATGAGTAATTTTTCTCTTCTGTTAGTAATTTTGTTTATTGTTGTTTTTGTTAATTCAATTTTTCATATTCTAACAGTTAAAAAGGTCTTCTATGTAACTTTTGGGCATTAGTAAATTATAGACTGAAAGTCCTCCCTGCCTTTTTGGTCAACACATAATATGACTTTTCCTCGTTCTTCAAAAGACTTTCACATATTTGAAAATAGCTATCACTCAGCAAACAAGTTGGTGAAAATTGATTAAGTTCATACTGTATCAAATACTGTGCTAGATACTAGACATAAAAACATGAAACAAGACATAAGCCATGCCTTCAGATATGGGAGGTCAGCCATAAGAAAAATATATAAATTCATCTTTTCTTTAAGCTAAATATTCCCAGCATCTGGGACATTTTTCATATAAAAATTTCCAGATCCTTCATCGTCTTGGGTACCTTTTAAAAATATATATATATTCTAACATAAATTTTAGGGGATTGAGGGAAGATCTCTACTTCTAATTTTTATCACAGTGGGGAACACCTCTATCCCTCCTTAATATGTGGTGCTCAAAATTGGGCACCATATTTTTGTTGTGATTTGACCAGTACAGAATACAAGGATACCTCTATGATGTAGATCCTCTATTTCTTAGTGTTTCTGGATTTTAAATGTTTGTAGTCAACAAAATTGTATCTATTTCTTTTTGTAATTATAAAATCATGATATCATTTTCCTGAGTGGTTCATAAACTGGTATTTAGAGGACTTCTGAAATTTTATGAGTAGTGGTAGCTTCATTGGAATAATTATATAAATTCTCAAAGTGACTATTTTGAAGGATGACAATTCCTTGGATGAATATATAGTGTGCATATTAAAAATAATCCTTAATCCAACCTCACTTCACATATTCAAATGTTTTGAAAAAGTTGCTATATGCAACAAACTATTGTTGGTAACCATTAACATTAGCAGCATCTTTACATAACATCCTTGACTATTCAGCTCTTAAAACTGAGTGCAACTGAGGATTGTATGTACATTTTTTATATATACTTCACATTCTAAACAATAATGGCTTTAATCTCTTCATAATGGAAAAGTTTCTTGAATATTTTTTCCTTCAAGTTTTACTTTAGGAATACTCAGATAATGGTTTCATATTTGGTTTGGGGTCCACATGTGGTTGTTTTCCTTGTAGGCTTTATAATAATACGTTACCAACATTGTCAAGATTTTTCTTTGAAATATCATTTTGCCCCTGATGTAGCATTACAAATATTTGGTGCTCAATTTAGTGGAAGTAATAGTTTATTATGTGATAGGATTTTTTTTTGTTCAGGAATATATCTTTATGACAAATTTTTAATGGAATTATTTTAGCTTTTTGTTTTTTTTACTTCAAAGTTGTCTTTAGCTAATTTGAATGATGAAAGAATGTTAAGACCTTTAGTTTCATGTTTAGAATAAAAATGTCAGGTGTGTGACACTTTTAAAAGTAAGGTAAATTTTGAGACACATGGTTAGTCTCATCTACTAGCTAGTTTGTACATGATCCATATTCTCTCATAAAAATCACCACTTGAATTCAGTTATTTCATTACTGCCAACTAATGTTTCAAATCCTTTCAAATAAAATAAAAATTTGTGTCTTTTTAAATAAAAATAGGTCTTTGCAAATGAGACACTTAGAACATTGTGCCTTTGCTACAAAGAAATTAGTGAAAACGAGTATGCAGAATGGAATAAAAAATTCATGGCTGCCAGCATAGCCTCGGTTAATCGAGATGAAGCCCTGGATAGAGTTTATGAAGAAATTGAAAAAGATTTAATTGTGAGTGTTAACTTTAGTAACTTTTCCTATTATAATAAAGGTAGTTATTGTATCACACTTTTCATTTTCTGTGAAGAGAAAGAATCATTTCAACAACTTGAAAATGATGGGACGGAAGTAGTACATTTAAGCTCAGTTGCCATCATCAAGGAAAGAGTAAGATTTCTAAGCTAATTGGGGAATGGGGAGGGTACTAATCTGATGGCTACATTATGTTTTTCTTAAAACATTTTAAAATATGATTTAATCTATACTTTTATTAAAATACAAAAATACCTATTAAAATGGAATTTTTACATAAAATAAGACATGCTTATTATTACACAAATGTCATTGCATGAGTGACAAGGCTTTTATTCTTGCAAATTAGCTTGAACACTAGAAAATAATATTGTTTATGATTGAGATTTTACCCTATGACGATTGATGATGGTAAGTCTTTATATCATGGCATTTGTTTTGCCGTGCTAAGGTTAGTATATAACATACGTCGGTTATTTTATAGACAATGTTCAAGAAATTTGTTGATTTCACTTAAACTGTGGTAGTACAATTTTTACTTGATATATGTTATTGTCGTCATTACATTTTCTGCATTTGTCTTTTGGTCAGTAAATGAAATTACTCATGGCAATGAAAACAGTGTGTGTGTGTGTGTGTGTGTGTGTGTGTGTGTGTGTGTGTGTGTGTGCAATTTACCATGCACATGGAGTATTAGCCAGCCCTTTGGTTAATGTCAGATATTAGCCCACTCTTGAACATTAGCTAATGTACATAATTCTTAATTCATAGCTTGATATTTTTTACATTCAATCATGCTATTTCTATTTGTTCCTGAACAATTATTTTTGGATTCTATAGCTGCTGGGAGCTACAGCTATTGAAGACAAGCTTCAAGATGGTGTCCCAGAGACCATTTCAAAACTTGCAAAAGCAGACATTAAGATCTGGGTGCTTACTGGGGACAAGAAAGGTAAGATATTGTGTATAAAAATAGGATTACAAGTTCAGCATCTAATTTATGACTGGTGCCTTTCACTTTACTATTTCTCCATTTATATCATGTCTAGCGTGATCCCTAAGTACTCCGGCCCATACTGATCACTCCATTTTCTTAACTCCCGACACCTTGTCTGTACCACACAGTTCAGCACAGGATACCTACTGCTGTAATAGGGCATGTGCAGAGTTTCCCTGTTTCCTTCTTGCTGGTTGCCCCACCAGCATGCTAGCTCAGCACATAGGAACTTTGGCAATGATGAAGAAATCCTCTTATTGGCCAATAAGCATGAAGAGCCAATTAGTCTTTTAAAAAGGAATGAAAAGGGAGTTTACTACTACTTTTTTTTTTTAACCTAGAGGCAAAACCTGAGTTTTCCCCCAGGTTAAATACTACTACTTTTAAAAAGGGAGTTATTCTATCTCTGTCTCACTTTTTTCTTACCATGTGGTGAGTGATGTTGAGAGTTGAAGGGAGAGGGGTCACCCTTCCATCCCCTTCTCCCCAAGCAGAAATATTGAATTTCCAACATATGGTAGGTAAAGCACATGTCTTGCGTAAGCAAGCCTGAGCTTGGGTTTTCAGTTGCCTTTTCTCTATTTGCTTTTTCCTGGTTCATATGTAAGCTGCCTGTAAGCTGCCAGAAGCTTTGTCATCCCCAAAACACCCAAGACCTGAGCCAGCCCATGCTGGTTGATAAGAAAAAGGCAGGTCAATTGTTTGAATACAGACTGAGGCATGCTCTTTTTCACTTTGTTTCTTTCATTCTTTTTCTTTTATTCAAGTCTTCTTGTACAAAATGACTAGCATGGAGATATTTTACCTGAGTGTACGTGTATAAATTATATTTGATTATTTATTGTCTCAGGGAGGAGAGGGAGAGAGGGATAGAATTTGGAACACAAAACTTGAAAAAAAATGTCAAAAAATTGTATTAAGAGGGAATTGAGGAAAAATTATACATAACACACACACACACACACACACACACACACACACACACACACACACACACATGGACACATCAGTTCTTCACATACCCTGCAATGTGACACTATAATATACACCTAGTGCTGAATTTTTTGGGTGTGTTTTGTGTGAAACAGAACACCTGTTGACTAACAAAGCACCTTGTTTTCCCTGAAAATTGAACATTTCATAGTTTGACTAAAATCTTTGCAGCTAAAGAGTAACTTTAATTTTTAAATTTTACAAAAACCAGTTAATTCAGTTTAGTTTTTATTAAGTGCCTACTTAACAAAAACAGAACAGTCCCTGACCTCAAAGAGACCAACCATATTCTATTGACCTTTTAACAATTAAAAAGAAATTGATTAATATATAGACCTTTCATTCAGAAAATTTATATGATATGGTGGAAAGGATTTAGGTCTGAAAACTGGAATTCGAATCTTGGTTTTGCTGCTTACTACCCATGTGACCTTGGGCTAGTTATTTTACCTCTTAAAACCTCTAAAATGAGAGGGGAGTCATACAAGGTGATATATTAAGGGGGGGAAACAACAACCCATAGCTCTATATCCTATATTCCTGTTAACTCTCCTAGTCATCATATTTCTCACTTTGGACTTAAGTTTAAAAGGAAGGTTACTGAAGAGGAAAAAAACAAAATGATTTTCTTACTTAAGAACCCTAAGTAAGAGGGGGCAGGTAGGTGGCACAGTGAATGGAGCACCAGCCCTGGAGTCAGGAGGACCTGAGTTCAAATCTGACCTCAGACACTTTCTAGCTGTGTGACCTTGGGCAAGTCATTTAATCCCCATTGCCCTGTTCTCCTCTGCTGCAAAAAAAAATAAAGAACCCTGAGTAAGATAATTAGGATCAGAGCATAGTGGTTTGTTAATTAACTTTTTACATGAAATTATATAGTTGACATAGGGATTTAGAAATAGAATACTTTTCCCCATTTATCATAGAAATCTAAAAAAGGCAAATTTTAAAACTTTCCTTAAACCCACAAAATTTTTCCTTCCATTGACTTTTATTATATGTACTTCTTTCATTGATACTTATTTTGGGTGAGTGTATATTTCATTGTATATTTGAGATGAATGTGTTATTTCAGATTTTGAGAATTGTTGAATAAGAATACATTGTCCATTTTATATGTAAAATTCTATCATATAAGCTATAATTGGTGTTTTTATGTTCTATTTTTAAAGCACAAGGGATTTAAAGTTTCTGAATACATTTCTTTTGCCAATTTTGCAGATTTTCTTTCTGCATAAAATTGACATAGCAAATTCTCTTTTAAAGTGGTGCTCAGGCTATATACATCATTTGAAAATCATTATTACTTGGCAAAGTCAATTTATTATTCAAGTCACAAAGTTTGACTTAATGTTGTCCTATCATAGAAACAGCAGAAAACATAGGATTTGCTTGTGAACTTTTGACGGAGGATACTACAATCTGCTATGGTGAAGATATTAAGTAAGTAAAGAGAATGCATTCTGGGATACTTAAAAATGTCAAATTAGAGGCAAATCAAGAGTAGTTGATAAGAAAGCTAGTGATGGGGGAAATTTGGTGCAGAATATGTGCCTTAAAGCAGAGTCAGGCAGTGAAAATTATGCAAAGTACTTAAAAGATTGTGATTAGTTTAAAGCCAATAAGTCTCACTTGGAGTTTATTACAGCACAATCTGTCTTGAGATCCTCTTTCTTTCCCTTTAAAGGACATTTTCCCTAAGTTGGAGAAAAGAAGTGAGTCTAATGAATTTCTTAATACCTTAGTATAAATTAATCTGGTAGCTTTTCACTTTTGAAAAACAGACCAAGACTAACAAATATATCTCTGATTGGGTCATAAGAAATGTTTCGGGATGAGTGGGCAGCTCCTCAAACTTTTGAGATAATAACCACATATCATCCTTACAGTTAAGAACAGGTCTGGTTTCAAATAGTCTCATTTTGTTAGACAGATTTAAATATTTAAAAGGAAAAAAAAGACACTAAGAGACTTAGTATACACAAATATTACTGATAGTCCCATTTACTGCCAAGCTGGTTCATTAGATAGCCCCATGTGGGTATAATAAATCTAGAAGAAAAAATTTAACATAAAATTATATGTCTCACTCCTCAAAGATAATGGGGGAAATTGATTATCATTATTAGTTCTGCTAAAGGTGGTGGTAGAGTTTTGTAGAACACTGTGTTAGGATGCTAAACTAGACAAGTAAAGAGTTATGAGATTAATTATCTAGAAAAACGGGGCAGCTGGGTGGTGCAGTGGATAAAACCCCAGGCCTGGAGTCAGGAAGGCTCGTCTTCTTGAGTTCAAATCTGGTCTCAGGCAGCTACTAGCTGGTGGTAAGTCACTTGGGCAAGTTACTTCACCTTGTTTACCTCCATTTCTTCATCTGTAAAATGAATTGAAGAAGGAAACGGCAAACCACTTTAGTATCTCTGCCAAGAAAACTCCA
This sequence comes from Pseudochirops cupreus, assembly GCA_028627135.1. Lineage (NCBI taxonomy): Eukaryota > Metazoa > Chordata > Mammalia > Diprotodontia > Pseudocheiridae > Pseudochirops > Pseudochirops cupreus. Next base: position 289,569,167 of record CM053580.1, on the reverse strand, counting down.
AATGGGGTCACAAAGAGTCAAACATGATTGAACAAAAAAACAAAAAAATTTACAAAGATCATCTCTGAAAGAGATGATAAGACTATTTTTTCTTTTGTTTTCCAGGTTTAAAAACTAGTAATTTAATAAAGTAATAAATTTGTAATATGTTTAGTTAGTTTTTTTTGGATGACATAGCTGACCTGTTAGGCTGATTGGTTTTAAACTAATCACAGACTCCTCCTAAATATTTTACATTATTCTCATAGCATATAGAGAAACAATGTGGTTTAAGGCAGACAGGATATGCTGAATTCAAGTCCTACCAATAACATATACTAGCTGGCTGACCCCAGTCATTTAAACTCTGAGTGTACCAGTCAACTCTAAAAATATTATAAAAGTTGTCATTCTCCCTTATTAACTAAAGGAGTCTCAAAGGAATCTCCCTGCATCAATGAAATGATAGTTTTGAGAGAAAGGTATATGTAACTATTATACACACATTTGTGTGTATGTGTGAGAGAGAGAAGAGAAAGAGAGAGAGATGGATAAGACAAGACAGAGGAAGAAGAGAGAGTGCTTTATTTTTTTTCTTCATGATCTTGCTAGCCTTTTACAAGTCATAGTCTTAATAAATGAAAATTCAGTCTCTTTTTTTGAAGGTGATTAAACTTGAACCTTAGGGATAAGATGAATTTTTGCAAGTGGCAAATTTCTTAATTTAATCCTGATACTTGAGGTATCTTTTCTTCCTCCTGAGTATAGATGTCAGCTGCCACGTCTGGATATTCCAGGTAGTCCATGAAAGTATTATTCCTGTACAGTGTACTAAGCATTATATAGGTAACCATTGCAGGAAGTAGCCTGCCCCTTTCTTCCTCTGTCAGATATTTCAGAGATGCCTTAGTGAGTCTTTGTTATCTCATGTTAACAGTAGTTTAAATTGAACAAAAGATCATGGATCACTTGTTGAGAATTTGGTTCAGGAGGGGAGCTGGAGCTGGGGAACGTGACTTCTAGTCTTGGTTCTGTGAATAGCTCACTGTGTGACTTGGAGCAGGTCACTTTATGAACCTAAGCCAGTTTCCTCATCTGTAAAATGAGGAGGTTTTACTAGTTTGTTGGGGAGTGTAGAAGTAGAAATCAGTAGGGTTGGGGGTTTCATTTACTAGTTTCATGTATTTGGGGAATTATTTAACCTCACTAGGCTAATTTCTTCATTTTTCAAAAGAAGGTTGAAGTTGAGATAGATAACTTCTAAATACCTTCCAATTCCATTCTCTGAGCCTATGATAAAGGAAATTGGTTTCTAATCTATTTAAGAAGGAATAGACAGAGTACATGTCTTCTTAGTACTAGTGTAACTCTTAACATGGAATAGTAAGAAAAATGCTCAATTGGTTATCAAAAGAGGGTTCTACACTCAGCTCTTCCTATTTGTGATCTTGACCAAATCATTTCATTTCTCTGAGACTCAGTTTCCATATCTGCAAGATAAGGAAATTGGACTAGCTAACGCTGAAAGAGATCCAAGATCTAAAATTCCAGAATTCATTTTTATATTAGGTGTAGTATGTTGGCCTACTCAGGTACTATTATATATGGTACTGTTACAAATTCTTCAAAATAATGCTCATTATTGGTATATAAATAGACTTCTAGTCATTTTTGTACAGTTTTCTCCACCAATAAGTTTAACTATCACAAGGGTCTGTTGGTCAGCAGACTGACCCTGCTTGGTAATGAGGACCCAGTGCTGACCATCCCATGCCCAGCTATCACTAAACAAAGGATGCTTTGGGGTCAGCTATCATGCTCTCTGTGGCTCTCAGAAAGAGAGCTGCTTCTACTCCCTGGGTTCTTTTTGTGAATGGGAGCTCTGGCCTTGTTAGTCAAGGCTATGGTTTGTGAATTTACCTAGGAAGAGAATTCTGTGACTTGTGGTGACCCCACCTACTGAGAAACTGCCTTTTACCCTTTGATGCTGGGTTTTAATGGAATTGAATCATACAAGAATGGCATAGTGGAGTTAAAATTACTGAAGCATGGCATCATTGTATACAGTTCTTGACTCATATCCTTAGAAGCAAAAGCCATGAAAGCCAAATATTTAAAACAGTCACCACATGGCAAAGTCTTTTTGCCCTGTAGGCAAGCCAAGCAGAACTATAAAAAGACAGTCTGCACACTTAGATTCAAATCCACCCATTATCTGTAGGCTATGGCTATAAAGACTTAGGTTTAAAAGAACAGAGGTCAGGTGCTTAGTTGCAAGCCTCTACTTCCTGCTTGGACAGGAAAGGAGTAGAATTAGTAACTCAGCTCTGTTCTCTGCTATCTGCGTGCCAGAGGGCTACATCAGCTCCTGAGGATGCTGCTTTTCTGCTCAATGTTCTCCTTTACACAAGCAAATTCAGAGGGGGAGGGTCTCTGTCCTATCCAGAAACTGGGGAAAAACACACAGGTGCCACAGCACTATTACCCCATGTCACCTTCTCAATCCTTGCTGCTCTTTTCAGACTTTTGTGTTGACCAGGTCCTATGTCACTTCTCTTAAATCAGGAGTGAGGAACCTGCAGCTTTGAGACCACATGTGGCCTTCTAGGTCCTTGGGGTCAGCCTTTTGACTGAGTCCAAGCTTTATAGAGCAAATCCTTTTGTTAGGGGGATTTGTTCTATGAAGTTTGGATTCAGTCCAAGGGTTGCACTTGAGAACCTAGAGGGACCTCGAAGCCACCACAGGTTCCCCACCCCTGAATTAGGCCTTCTTATTCCCTTGTTTCCCACCCCCAGGATCTTCGTCTTCTGTTATACTGGCACAGGCTCATATCTAATCACACATTGGTGAAGAGAAGGATGGGGGGTGGGGGGTGGGAGGGGAGAAATCTATCACTAAGGGCCTCCCTGTTACATCCTGATCCAATCCATAGTTATTTTCCTTATTATGCTGGGGGAAATTCTGCTCTGTTTATCTGCTCAAGATAAATATACATCCAGGAGCACAGCAGCCTTGGAATAAGATAATCAAGTCTCAGTAAGCTGATGTGCCTAAGAGCATTTTAAACTCTCCCGAGTTTAATTCCTAGAAAACTTTGAGTTTAAAACATGGTTATTTTTTTTCCCCAGTGCTCTTCTACACACAAGGAGGGAAAACCAGAAGAACAGACCTGGGGTTTATGCAAAATTCTCTCCTGCTGTGAATGAACCTTTCTTTCCAGCTGGTGGAAACCGTGCTTTAATCATTACTGGTTCCTGGTTGGTACGTATCTTTGAACTATAGAGAGCAGCCATGTGGATTAGTTTTCCCTTTTATTTTTGATAAATTCTCTAATGTTCATTTGAGGCACCTAAAGGGGAAGGATAGAATACTGGACCTGGAGTCAGGAAGATCTGAGTGCAAATTAGGCTACAAAGAAGAGATACCAGAAGGCACCTTTTTGCAGAGATCGAGGAATATGATGACTGTAGCGTATTGTCTAGAATAGTGAACTTTGTTGATGTGTTGGTTACTTTTGTCTCTTTTTTATTGATTTAGAGGGGATTTCTCTGGAAGGGAGTCAGGAAAGGCATACAGTATAATATATTGATCATATAAAGACAAAAGATATTAGTGATTTTTTTTTAAACAGAGGGAGATTTTAAAGTCTTTCTGATTAGGAGGATTCTCTCCCCAGACCTGCAGGCAGTATACTCTAAGAAAGGAATTATTGACTCAGACCATTCACTCTTGCTCCTGTAAATGTGGTCTAGAGTAACAGATTCTTGAAGGCCAAAGTAGAGTGCACTGGCTACCCAAATCCACAGCAACAGAACCTAGAACTGACCTCATATCAAACCCAAGAATCAGTAGGAACAAATTTTAGGCAGAAGATAAGAAAAACCCTGTAAAGAAAAAGGCATCTGGTAGTGTAGTTCAACCATGTCCATGGGTAGGGGCATTTTGGTTTGCACCAACTTGAGAGCTCAAACTCAGAACTAAAAAGCATAATAATTGGATGCAGGAAGTCATGTAATAAGGAGCTTGGGGTCCCAGGCTCAGAAAGACCTATAGGCCTGGACCAGAGGCAAAGACTGTGATTAAGCCATAAAAACATGTGCATTTTGTCAAACTGATATGTTTTCCTTTTGCTACTCTACCTTTGTTATTCCCACCCCAATCAAACAATCAGTTCACCAAACATTGATTTAGTGCATGTGCCAAGCAGTCACTGTGCTGGGGATCCAAAGAGAAAAATGAAACCATCCCTTCCCCCAAGCAGCTTCCATTCTATGTTAGGGAAGACAAATATACACACATGAGTGTATACAAAATAAATATAAGGTCATTTGGGTGGGAGCAGGGTGTCCAATAACCACTGGGAGATCAGGAGGACTCCATGTTTGAGTGAAGGCTTGAAAGAAACTTGATTCTAATAACCAAAGGTAAGGAGCGAGTACATTGTGGGCATTGGAGACCGCCAGGGCAAGGGTTTGGAGAGAAGAGATAGAATGTGAAAAAAGGTAAGAAGGCCAATTTGGCTGACTCTTAGAGTGTATGAAGTAGAAGAATGTATATGTAATAAGCCAGTAGGTTTCATTTTTATCGGTTTGTAGTATATTCCTTTTTCTAATGCCTGACACATCAGTGTGCTAGGAAGTTAGTGGGCTGTTAGACAGCCATGCCACCTCCCTCTACTTTGTTCATTATTGAGACCCAGGAAAACTAGGGTAAGTGATAGCAAAAGAAACTCTGTAGAATACATCAGCTGACCAGGCCCTACATTAGCCGACAAGGAAGTGAAGTGGTGTTACAAAACTGGTAGAAATTAGTAGTGGACTCCTGTAGCACCTATAACCACAAATGGTTGTTATACTCTGTAGACATGCCGACAAGGAAGTGAAGTGGTGTTACAAAACTGGTAGAAATTAGTAGTGGACTCCTGTAGCACCTATAACCACAAATGGTTGTTATACTCTGTAGACATGGTCCTGAACTTTTTCCTAATAAAGACTTGCTTTTGATGTTCTTGAAATCTACTATTAACAGTGACAATAATAAATGTTTTTCCTAATATTAAATGACAACTTAAAATTCTTAATGAACTTAACAAGCATGAATGTTTCTATAGCCAAAAAACCAGAATGAATGAATAAGATCTTGAATCTCCATTATTTACAACTTTTTAAAAATACATATTAAGTATTAAATTTAATACTAAATAGAACCTACCAACACTTCTCTACTGAACCTCTTTCTGTTCTTGTCTGTGTATTTTTAAATGTTTCAGTAAAAGCTCTTCTTTATAGCAGATTAGCAGTCAGGTAAAACAAATTTACACATCGACCCTGTCTGAAAATGTATGTCTCATTCCTTTCTCTCCAGAGTTGGAAAGTATTTTTTGTCACCAGTGTTCTTGAGTCATAATTTGTTATTGTGTTAGAGTTCTTAAGGCTTTAAAAGTTGATTTCTTTATGATGTTATTGTATAAATTGTTCTGAATCTACTTACTTCATTCTGTGTCAGTTTAAATCTTACCAAGCCTCTCTAAATCCATCCTTTCTGTAATTTCTTTGAGTACAACAGTATGCCACTATATTCAGAAAGGAAGATTTGTTAAGTCATTCCTCAGTTAATGGGCACTAACTTTATTTCCAAATAAGCTATGAATATTTTTGTACTTAATGGGTTCTTTCTACCTGTCCTTGACCTCTTTGGGAGTATATGCATAGTAGTGATGTAATTTGGTCAAAGGACACATCTTAGTGACTTTTAGGGTATAGTTCTACGTTGTTTTAGAATGACTGACTCAGTTTACACTTCCACTAATAGTGCATTAAGTTACCTTTTCTCCCATTGGCTCTTTCAAGAATTATCATTCTTTTTTTGTCATCTTCACTAATCCGGCAGTTTCATCTACTGACATGGCTTCAGTCCTCATTTCTATGTATAAAATTCCCTAATTCTCACTCCTCAGAATTCTAGGTGGAAATTTCCAGCTGATGGTTTGACATATGCACCTAGGTGTCCTTTCAGAATCTCAAACACAGTATATTCCAAACTAAGCTAACATCATCTTACTTCCCAAACCTGGCCTTCCTCCTAATTTCCCTATTCCTCTTAATGTCACTGCCATCTTCCCAGTTATACAGGTTTGAAACCTTAGAATCATCTCACTACTGGCCATTCCCTGAATATGCCTTACACTTTCCTATTGCTCTGCCTTTGGTCAAGCTGTTCCCATGATCTGAAATAGTCTGTCTTTCTCCACCATCCTCTGCCTTTTGAAATCCTTCAGACTTCAGTTCAAGGGCTAGTTCTTCCCATGAAGCCTTCCCTCGTCCACACACTCCAGATGAATTGGCTTCTCCCACTTTTGAACTCTTATAACACATTGTCTTTTACTTTTTAATGTGTATTTCTCACATGCAAATATTTTATCTCACGTTAATTATATGCCAAGTTTCACATGAGAAGGGAATATGTGTTAATAATTTTTATGTACCCCTCATTAGGTATCACAGTATTTTATACATTACAAGGTTTTGTTTTATGTTATTGAATGAATGAGCAGACAGAATTTTCAGGATAAGAGGAGGTTGGTTTTGTTGGAACCCAGGATGGCATTTGTTATTTGCTCAAGAGCAGTTTGAACAAAGGCTTAGAGACTGGAAGAAAAACACAGGTGGAAAATGTAGAGAAATATAACCTGGCTGGGGTAGAGTTTATGTATGAGAGTTAGAAAACAGCACCCAACAACAAGGGAGAGATCTGAGAGATTAACTAGTTAGGCTTTGAAGTATGAAATTAAGAGTATGGCCTTGATCATTTGGGCAGTGATCCTGTGATTACAAGCTTGTGAAGAATATGGTTGGAGCAATACTTCAAAGATGATTTTTGAAACATTTATTGACAATGGAACACAGTGGATGAAGTACCATAGGTAGGATGACAGTAGATCAGATGGGAATTGAATAGGCTTGAAATGAGGTATGCAATTAGAATAGAAAGAAATGGACAAACATTCTCTGGTTCAGAGGTAAAAGACAGGTTTCATCACTGGTAAGATTGCCTCTTCTTAAGGCATTAGGTTCATGCCCAAGCCTAGGTCCCATTTTAGCTACAAACACAAAGGGGCTATTGGGATTCTAGCCAGTATCAAGGATCACATCCTGGATTGGGTAGTAGAATGTCACAGCAAAGTGAAATTAGGGTTCTGAGATTAAGGCACAATTAGAATGGTAAAGGACCAAGAGGATTTTGGGGAACCCAAGAGCCCGTGAACATCATTCCAACTAAAATGTTATATAGCCTGAACCTACCTAATTTTACTCCTGCCTATAACATTTTTCCTCCTATGCACATTACTGATTTATGCTAGAAAACTTATAAAGGCTTTTCACTTTATTATTTCGTTTAGTTTAGTTTTTCAAGCTGCCTTAATGGAGGATGAAATCAAAGAATGAACTTTTGGGTGGCCTGTATTATTCCCATTTTTATTCATGGATTTTATTCTAATTTCTTTAATTCCTTCCTATCTTACTTCTCATTCTTTTAATTTGATCTCAGTATCTTAGTCTTGCTCTTCCTTTTCCCCTATAGCATAGAGTTGTCATGTATCTTTTAAATTCTATCAACATTTATATAGTTTTAATTATTACCTTTTTCCTACTCCTTCCCATTCATGTTATGGGCCCCTGTATTTTGCCCATTCAAGGTCTTTTTATCTACCTGAAACCCTCCACTTTAAGGCTGTTGCATAGATGAGTTTGCCTTTGTACCATTGACTGATTCCTTGATGTCATTGTCAGATAACAATGGTCAAAGGTAAGCATATTCTTCCTTCCTTTCCCTGAACTGAGTAGATTTGGATCTATTAAATGAGTAGCTTTTAGCAAAAATACAAGTTTGAATAATTTTTTCTGACATCACTGCAATGAACAATTATAAAAGCCAGTATTGGTTATACATTTTTCTACTCTTGAAGATGTATTCTTGTCTATGTCAACTATGATCAAATCTGGGACCAGATTTGAGATGGTTCCAAAGATAAATATTCTCCTCACAAAAATATCTTTGTTTAAAAATGAAAGCACAAGACAAAGAGGGTCATAGGTGTATAATGTTATAAATGCTGTCAGATAAAATTGAGGTATTGATTGATTTTGCTAAACTATTTTTTTTCTTCTTAAAAATATTTGTTACATGCTATGGCTTAATAGGTGGAGAAGAGTGAGGAATGTGTTTGGAGGTGAACACAATGTAAAAGCATGAGATAACTAGACAAATAATATTTTTAAAGCAAGTATTAGCTAGAAGTTAGCAAAAGAACTAAAATATGTACTTATCTTAGTCCCTTTGCTGTTCTGTAAAATGATAATGTAAACTAAGAAAGAGGCAATGTCAATGGACAAGGTAGCTAAGTGGTGCCATAGTGGACAGAATGCTGAGCCTAGAGTCGGGAAGACCTGAGTTCAGTGTGGCCTTAGACACTAACTAGCTGTGTGACCCCGGAAAAATTCATTTAACCTCTGCCTTGGTTCCTTATCTATAAAATGTGGATAATAAAGACACCTACCTCCCAGGGTTGTTGTGAAAATCAAATGAGAAAATAATTGTAAAGTGCTTAGCATAGTGCCTGGCATACAGTGGCATATAAAACGTTAGCTATCACCATCATCATTATTATTGATTTTTTATAATAAAGACAAATATTTAAGTTCATGTGATTTTTTTTCAGGTAATCTTAGATCAAAAACTAGAGCACTGCTGAATGTTAACCTTTTTCTCTCTGACACTATAGAATGAAATTCTTCTAGAAAAGAAGACAAAGAAAAATAAAATCCTGAAACTGAAATTCCCCAGGACGGAAGAAGAAAGAAGAATGCGTACTGAGAGTAAAAGAAGACTTGAGGCTAATAAAGAACAACAGCAGAAGAATTTTGTTGACTTGGCGTGTGAGTGCAGCGCAGTCATCTGCTGCCGGGTCACTCCCAAGCAGAAGGCCATGGTCGTGGACCTTGTGAAGAGGTACAAGAAAGCCATAACACTGGCTATTGGGGATGGTGCCAATGACGTGAATATGATTAAGAGTAAGTAACACCCCCAAAAGTGGTTAAGAGAGCATGCTCTGGGAGGCTGCAGAGACTCCTAATGACATCATCAGAAAATTATTTTGGAGAATTTCTAAATGTTATTCCCTAAGCCTTCTAAACTCATGAAATTCAGTACATTTCTTATACCTTCTCAATGTAAAATGTTGAATTTACTTTTTTTTATACCTGTTTTTCAAAAATATAATTGCTGAATTATATAAACAAGGTCAGTCTAAGAGTGCTGGTAATGAAACATACCTTCTTCCTTCTCAGTCAAGAGACCTGCAGATGTGAAATGTGGAATATACTGACCAACATTATTTGGTTTTGCTTAAGTGCTCTTCCTTTTTACAGCAGAAAGTTTATTAGGGCAGCAGTCTAAAGGGACAGTGGCCATATTTTTTAAAGGGCAGTAACTAAACAAGTATATACAGATAAGTTTATATGGATAAAATATTTCAATGTGTGTGTATATAGCATATATATACATACATATAGTAGATATACATATGTGTCTATATTATATACACACACAGAGTATATGTATATATAAAAAATTTTTCACTGTAGCATTTCCTATCTGGAAACTTTTTAATGCTTTACGTGTCTATTGGAGCTCACTATTTGTTATGTGACCCACTGTAATCGAGTCAATTCATTTGTCTTTAAAATAAAGTGGTTGAATTGCATGACTCTTTAAAGTCCTTTCCAGTTCCAAAATGTTTTGATCCTATAAGTCTATAATCTTATTATTTGGGATGATAGAAGTCCATCTTGGACACCATATAAGAGAAATTCATTACTGAAAGAGCCCCGTTATCATATGGTCTCACCAAAAGTATTGACATTCCATAAAATATTATAAAATAATTCCAGCGAAGGTTGGTCCCACATCTTTTCAACTTTTTTTTAAAGATTGTTACTGAAAGAACTGGATTAGAGAGAAATTAAGGTGCTTTTTTCAGGCCATACAAAAAAGATAGTAGGACTAGTGTTAAACTTTGTTCAACCGAAACCACCACTGCAATTTAGATTTCTGTTTTGTGATCTCATACTTACAGCTATAATTGAGGTCATTCATGAGCCAGCATAGTATAGGAGAGAGAGCCCTGACCATGCCATGCCATCAGGAAATTTCTGCTCAGAGTTTGCTACTCCCTGTGCGACCTGAAACAAGTAATTTCCCCTTTCCAGGACCTCAGTCCCTTCATACATACAATGAAGTCTAAGGACCCTTCCAGTTCTGTGATTCTATGAATAAACTGATTTAGAACGTGTGCGCATGGTATATGTTTTATCTGGTCAAAAGTTTAAATAGTAATTATTTATTACTGTGTCTTCCCTTCCAGTCTATTTAATGACTCATACTTGTATCTCTTTCTTTTTCTAGAATCTTCTACTCCTCTTCCTCCTCTTTTCGATATATATTCAGACTATTAGTTTCCTTGGCAAGACTCTGCTGTGTGACGTATGCCTTCTTACTGTTGTCTCGTTGACTTTTGTATCTGCCTCCACCACTAGTTCTCTTCTGATTCAGTTTTGTTTGACCTCTGTATTTTCATAACTCCTGTGACATTTGTTACAATGACCAGGGCCTCTTTGTTTAGGCTTTGAACTACTGTAGGCGCCACACGAATGGTCTGGACACTGGCATGAACAATACGAATCAATTCAAAACTTGGAATTTATTTTTGAAGCTCTTTTCTGGCTTATAATTCTGCTCAGGTTTTGACTGTGTCCTGGACTCTTTTGCTCAGTTGTTTCAGTCATGTCTGATTCTTTGTGACCCCATTTGGGTTTTCCTGGCAAAGGTACTAGAGTGGTTTGCCACTTCCTTCTTCAACTCATTTTACAAATGAGGCAACTGAGGCAAACAGGGTGAAGTGACTTGCCCAGGATCACACAGCTAGTAAGTGTCTGAGGCCAGATTTGACCTCAGGAAAATGAATCTTCCTGACACCAGGCCAAGCATTTCATCCACTGTACCACCTAGCTTCTTCCCTTGTAGACTCTAGGAAATAATTAATTTGCTGTCTTCTATTTTCCCTCCCTTTTGCCTTTCTCCATTATTTTTCATCACTGTAGTTATTTCTGAATACTCAAATGCTTCAGAAGATCTGTGATAATTTCCTTTTAGGTACTCCTTCAGCAAATGCAGATTATAACCCCTCTGTACCTTAGTAGATGGTTCCTTGTAAGTTTTCTGGGATCATAATAATTGCCACCAGATAGCCTAGTCCTGTCAACAAGCATTTAGGTGCTTCCTTTGTGCCAGGGACTGTGTTCAGGATGAGGAATGGGTTATTCCTCATCCTGAATGAGGAATTATATACAATTATATACAAATATAAGCAGAAAGACAAACAGTTCTTGTCCTCGAGAAGATTATTTTCCAAAGGAGAGGACATACACATAAAAGGAAACTGGAAAGGAAGCGAGGAGGAAAGTACCCACACAGGAGCATGATGCAGAAGGTCTGGAGAGTCAGGAGTGGAACCTGGAGAGCAACGAGGACATGACTGGGATAGATGTTTTCCTTAAAATGGAGGTTTGGGAAGGAGCCAGCCAATCAGAGGAAGGGGCCACAGGAGTGGAGTGAGCTTCTGGTGAGGAGCCTTTCCACATTGGGCCGGGCTGTCTATGCCACAACATGGTCTATCTTGAGGCTAGTGCTCAAAACCTTTCCAGCATGGGAAGGATCTCACAGAGCATGTACTCCACTGGCCTGGCACTCAAGTGCCCAAGATCACTGAGTCATCAGAACAAAAGTGTTAGAGGCTATTGACTAACACTACTGGAAGTGATGCATGACTCTTAAAAGGGTAAAAATATAAGGTCTTTATAACTTTGGATGGCCAGGTTTTGCTGTTTTTCAAGTCTCAGAATATCAGGTATTCAACTCTGGGTTGAGTTCAAAAGAAGCTATAGGGAAAGAACATCATTATACAGAGACAAGATTCAGGAGAATAATTGTGTCATTAATTTTTTTTATCGAAAATATAAGGTCATATTCCATTTATGTTATTTTCTGCTCATTTTTGCAGTTTCAGGGTGTGGGTGAACTGGAGTTTGGCCATTTGGTTGGTATTTTTTCTCTTCCACTAAGTCCACAACTAAGATATCTTCTTTTGTATTTCTCCCATTAGCTGCTCACATTGGTGTTGGCATAAGTGGACAAGAAGGCATGCAAGCGGTCATGTCTAGTGATTACTCTTTTGCTCAGTTCAGATATCTGCAAAGACTTTTGTTGGTCCACGGTCGATGGTCCTACATCAGGATGTGCAAGTTTCTCAGATACTTTTTCTACAAGAACTTTGCGTTCACTTTGGTTCACTTCTGGTATTCCTTCTTCAATGGGTACTCAGCACAGGTAATACGAAACATTTGTTTTTTAATTGGTGTAAATTTTCAGTGACTGCAGGTTACTAAGTGAATTTCCACAAAACTCTTTAAGTTCTTGAAAGTTGTGACGACTTTGACTGTTGAGGTCATAATAGCTCATTTTCATTTTAGGGATTATCTCTTTTTGGGTTAGGGATGGATATTTTCTTTACAATTGGAGCATACTAGGCTACGTTATTTTGGCCTCTTTTACCCTGCTCTGGTAGTTTTAATGTTTCTGGTAGTTTTAAAATAGTAGTTTGTTTAGGTTTTTTAATGAATTTGTTCCCAGTTTAATGTAGACCCTGTGTGCATCTGTGTGTGTATACTTAAAATCTTGAACATAGAGGAAAAATAATTCAAGTTTATTTAAATATAAGTATAGTCATGGAAGTATTTGTGTAGGAAAATATAAACAAGTAAACCTCTTTAATATCCCTTTTACTGTTATGAAGTCATACTATTACCATTGTTGGAGCACTTTTATACTTTTGGTGAGTCTTTGTCCTCTGTTCCTGTGTGTTCAGTTTCATATTCTCCATGTTCATTCTTCATAAGGAAACAGAATAGCATTACAGAGAGTGTTTAATGTATTAACAATGGAAAAATGAACATCCCAACCATACTTGATCCAATGCCATAGTTTTATTCCCTTTGTGCTAATCCTTATACTCACCAGGATACTTCAGAAGAGAAAGACTTATAAGCATGTTAGAGGCCAAAGAGGTTCCTGTCTCCTGCCTTTTGGCAGAACCACTCAGAATTCTTTTTTTTTTTAGAGGGGAGTAGGCAAGGCAATTGGGGTTAAGTGACTTGACCAAGGTCACGCAGCTAGTAAATGTGTCTGAGGCCAATTTGAACTTAGGTCCTTCTGACTCCAGGGCCTGTACTCTATTCACTGTGCCACCTAGCTACCCCAGAATTCTTTATTTTAAATTATTTTTCAGTCAGTAAATAAATGCTTATTAAGTGCCTAATGTCCCAATCTCTAAGCACTGAGGATACTGAAATAATAGTTTCTACCCTTCTATAGCTTTCTTTCTGTTGTGGTAAGAAAATTTCAACAATTGGTTCATTCTTTATCTCTGAACAATCTTTTCATACTATAAAATCCCATTTTACATAACTTATTTTGTAAACCTTTGTCAAAATGGCAAAGGATTGACTAGTTTAAAAAAAAATTGTGTATATGTGTATGTGTATTCACAACACACTTTTAAATTCTAATATAATTCTTAATATCATTTTTATGTCTCCTAATATATTGATAATGGAAAACATGAAGAATGTTGGCATGTTTAAAATTATTTGGGTATGTTGTCAATTTTATATATGATCCAGTTTATGGAATGACCTGTGTCCTTACCCATTTTATAGAAAGAGACATACAGAATTTCTCTTTCCTTTAATAATAGATTTGACTCAGATTTATGTTAACAACACATCTCTCTCAGGCCAGAGAAACCCTTATTACTGTTTCTTCCCATTAGCAAAGTTGGATAACATATAGTTTGGGCCTGCTGTGTTTCTGAGGCAATGTGACCTAGTAGACGGAATAATAGGCTTGAAGTCACTAAGTATTGAGTTCAAATCCTTCTTCTTGCTTATTATACTAGCTGTGTGAACATAAGCCAGTCACTTACCTCTCTGAGCATGTTTGCTCACCTGTTAAATGGGGATAATATTACCCATAGTGCCTCAGTGTTAGGAATGAATGACTTAAGTGATATAAAATGCTTTGCAAACTTTTAAAATACTATATAAATATCGGTTGTTGTTATTTTTACTTTAGACAGCTTATGAAGACTGGTTCATCACGCTGTACAATGTACTATATTCAAGCCTCCCTGTGCTGCTGGTTGGCTTGCTGGATCAGGTATGACCCCTGCTTTATATAGTAAGACTGTTACATAAAAGAGCTTGGGCACATTTGGAAAAGTTAAAATAATTTTTAAAAATTTATTACTTTAATTTTCCTTAATGTAATAAGAGTGATTAGAATGCTGAAATAGCAGAGGAGCAAGACTCACTTCTATTCCAGGCTTTCTTCTCACTGTAAAGTTAAAGAGAAGGCACTGACCATTATCTATCCAGGAAATATAATTTAACACATTACCTGTAACAGATTTTCCCCCCAGTTTACTGCTGCTTTTCTTTTTTTGTTGTTTGTTTGTTTGCTTTTTTGAGGGGCAATTGGCGTTAAGTGACTTGCTCAAGGTCACACAGCTAGTAAGTGTTAAGTATCTGAGGTCAGATTTGAATTCCTGACTCCAGGGCTGGTGCTCTATTCACTGCACCACCTAGCCATCCCAGCTGCTGCTTTTCTTAACCTAACTGAATTGGGTTTTGATTATGGAAAAGCTTTTTAGTTTTATATAATCAAAATTGTCATCTTTTATGATTGTCTCTTTTCATTGTTTGATTAAGAATTCTCCTACCTATCCTTAGTTGTACAAAGTGCCTCCTTCCATTCTCCTTTTTTTTCTTAAGTGATGTGACCTTTTATATCTAGGTCACATCCATTTGGACATAGTATCAAACAGTGGTGTCAAAATCCAACAGAAGCAGATTCCTGCTACTGAATACTAACTTTAGAAAACTACAAATTAATATCATGTTGCGTTGTAGTTAATTTTATTAAATATTCTCCAATTACAATTTAATGTGATTCTGAGTCCCTGGGGAGTTTTCCTTGTGGATACGGCTGAGGGTTTGATACATCTGGTATAAGATACTTATCTAAATTTAATCCCAGAAGTCTTTTCATCTTGATAGAATTTTCCGAAGCTTGTACCACTGCTAACATATCCTTCTCAAACCCCAACTGTCTGCACCATTCCATGATAAAACACTGGAATAGGGAATGAATAGAATATGTAGGTTATCTTGGAAGACTATATAGGTAAATCTGGAAGGGCCTAGAGATACCTCAAAAACACACCCAGTAATGGACTATGTATCTGCCATCCATCTACCAGCCAAGCAAAGCATGGAAACTCTCATCACGAAAATGTGTGGGTTTTTTTGTTTGTTTTGTATGGATTTTTGTGGTTATGGATATGTATGAGATTGACAAAAACAAAAAATCCTGAGTCTCATGTAGCTTCCTTTTTGCTTCTGAGAGGAAAAACAGTGGGGAAAGGGACAGAGGGTGTTGTCCAACACAAAAACCCAACAAATAAAAATGTGATCTTTGTTAAATTTGACATGTGACCTATATCCAACAATCACTGAATTGACAGACTGCTAGAGGAACTAAACCATATCCATATCAACATCCTCACTATGAAATTAAACCAAAAAATCTAGAGAAATACTAGCTAAAGGGAAAGGCAAGTGGGAGACTTTTTCAGAAGGGTGAATAAAGTAGATGGAGGAATTGGTTGGATTATGCACTTACCTAAAGACAATAAGAAATTTTGTTTGATGGGGATGGCCAGTTATCTCTCCTTAGAAAGGAGCTCCTGAAAGAGCTATCTCTCTTTATGAGCCTAAACAAAGAGATTACCATGAAGATTCCTGCCATGCATTGGAGCTCGGTTACAGAACAATGCCGATTGAAGGAAAACAAGACCAAGAAAATAATATGAATGAGTAGAATGGCTCAAATTAAGAAAACCAAAAAGCCATTGAAATCTGAACTGCCGTGACCATCCTCAATCTTGGGGAAGGGTAGGCGCTACAGTTGTGGAGTGTGGTATCTCCATGTCGTCAGCTGCAGTTTCTTTGTCAGCATGTTTTGATTAAATATTTTCCTTTGTTACATGGGGTTGGTCAAGGGGAAATTAGAGCGGTATAAATCAAATGGTAATAAAACCTTTGAATACTATAGCAGGTTGAAGCAGCTGAAGAGTAAATATAGTAAAAATGTATTTTAGCAAAATTCACAACTCTAGAAAGGAAACCATCTACCATATAGATAAAGCGCCCACCAGTTGTGTCCCTGCCCTGGGTTTCCTTTGTGCTAATAACTCTTATTTATTTTTCTCTTAAGGATGTGAGTGACAAACTGAGTCTTCGCTTCCCCAGCTTATATGTAGTAGGCCAGAGAGACTCAATGTTTAACTATAAGAAATTCTTCATAAGCTTGTTCCATGGAATCTTAACATCATTGATCCTCTTCTTCATACCATATGGAGCTTTTCTACAAACCATGGGGCAAGATGGGGAGGCGCCTTCAGACTACCAGTCCTTTGCTGTTACGATTGCATCTGCCCTCACAATAACAGTCAATTTTCAGGTAAGCAGATTTAATTGAATAATTTCTCAAATAATTTAGCCAAATTGGTTGAATAATTTCAATTAGTTGAATAACATATGTTGATATAATAAGTAATATGTTTATGAACAATGTATGTTTATATATCATATATATATGTATATATATATATATATAATATATACACATTTATGTATATTCATGCATGAATTTCTATCCTCTCTCCAACTTTCTATACCGTGAATATAACGTTCATATCTTTTTTCCCCAGGCAGTTAAGGATGCTAAGGCTGATTTGGGGCTGAAGAGCCTCCAAATTAATTCATATCCAAATTGCTAAATTCTAATCTAGACTCATCTCTTCTTTCTCTCTTGAAAGAAAGAAAAAGCCCTGAACCTGGAGTCAGAAGATCCAGGTTCAGGTTTAAATTTGCCCCTTTACTAGTCGTGTAAGTTCGATCATTTAATGTCTCTGAGTCTTAGTTACCTCTCTGAAAAATGGAGATAATAATACATACTCTGCTGACTTTCCTGGGGGGTTGTGAGGATCAAGTAAGATGAGGTAGATAAAGTGCTTTGCAACCTTCAAGCACTTAGCTGTTATTATTGTTCACTAACCACCAAACGAGTACTGTTTTCTCTTTGCTTTACCAACAGATTGGCTTAGATACTTCCTACTGGACTTTTGTGAATGCTTTTTCCATTTTTGGGAGCATTGCTCTTTACTTTGGCATCATGTTTGACTTTCACAGTGCAGGAATCCATGTTCTCTTCCCATCTGCTTTCCAATTCACAGGTCAGTTCTTTTCTACATTCCCAACATAAATTATAAGAAAATTCCTTTTTTTTTTTCAGCTTCTAAAAGGAATAAATTCTGTATATTGCTGTATTGGTCAGTGGTCCTAGAGATTAAGTTTCCTTCTTTAAAAATCTAGTTCGAAGAAAAAAAAATTAAAATCTACTTAAATTCCAAGGTTCTATAAGAGATTTGCTATAAATCTCTTTTTCCTTATGGCCACTCTGAAATTTTGACAAGTCTTGTTTCTTCACCTTTGTTCAGATCCGAAGTAATCCCAGTGTCCTCACAGACAATTACCAGAAACTGCTCACTATGTTTATCAAGTAATTACAGGCACTGTAAAAGTTAAAGTCAAAAAGACCATTCTACGATTCCTTTGAACTTAAAATCATAACATACAAAGCAGTAACCAGGCAAAATTGGCCATGAGGGATGCTAATTATTGCATCCAAATTGGTTGTTTGGATAAGATTACTAAGTTTATTTCTGAATTAGTTATTATCATTTGCCCAGACCTAATAAATGTTAATTGAAGCTTCAAAATGATATCTGACCAAAATTATAAATCAGTCAGTCCTTTAAAAAAAACAAATCCTGATGAAGAACTTAATTTGATTTTCCCATATGTTAGTACAACACAGGTTTATTATTATTCTGAGCATTTTTCAATTATGTGGTCAACTCAGTCCTATCCATAGTAAGAGGAGACAGTATTGTGTGTAATCTAAAAAGCTTTAAAATGCAAGTTGTTTTTTTCCCCTGGAAAGGTCATAGAGGGGAGGGGTAAGCACATTTACCTCTTACTTTCCTAATTTTCCTTTGCTTGGGCTAATATTCAATTGTTTATGTTCCATGGAAATGAGTTCAGAGCTGCAGGAGTTTGAGGGGAGAGAGTATCCCAGTTTCAACAAATCAGCTATGCACATTCCACAGTCATGAATATCCAAGAGTTGATTCTGGTTTTTAGATAATAGGGAGGATGTCATTGCCAACTGACGAGGATTTTTTTCTTTCTACTATCATTCTTCATAGGAACCGCTCCAAATGCCCTGAGGCAGCCATATCTTTGGTTGACCATCATTTTAACAGTTGCAGTGTGCTTGCTTCCCATTATTGCCTTACGTTTCTTATGTATGACAATCTGGCCATCAGAAAGCGACAAGGTAGGTAGAAGTATAATCTTTCTTTAATTCAATAAGAATTTATTAGGCATCTATTATATGCAACAATGGCAGCTTGGTGGCACAGTGGATAGAGTGATGGCCTGCAGTCAGGAAGATTCATCTTCCTGAGTTCAAATCTGGCCTTAGATACTTACTAATTGTATGACCCTGGGCAAGTCACTTAACCCTCTTTGCCTCAGTTTCCTCACCTGTAAAATGAACTGGAGAAGGAAGTGGCAAACCACTTCAGCATCTCTGCCAAGAAAACCCCAAATGGGGTCACAGAGGGTTGTACACAACTGAAAAACAACTGAACAACGTCACTATGTGCAACGCACCATACTAGGTACCAGGCATACAAAGAAGAAAGAAAACAGTGAATGCCCTCAAGGAGCTTGTAGTTGAATTAAGGAGATAAGATAGGTACATAAATAAGTAAAATGTCAGGTATGATGTGATAAGTGCATGGAGACAGATCATTATGCATGGCAGGGCTGATCAGAGAAGGTGTCATAGAAAAGAGGCCCCTCAGTTGAAGGATTTCAGTTGGCAGGGGTGTGGGAGACTCTTCCTGGGATGTGCACACTCAAAGAGGCTGGAGAGCATAGGGCAAGAATCTATGCACATAAAGGAGTCCAGTTTGATCAGGTCAAGGTAAATAGTGGGAGGTGAGGGTGGAAAGACATGTTGGAGCCAAAGTGTGGAGGGCCTTGACTGCCAAGCTGAAACATGTATATATTATTTGGTAGGTTCTTTGGAGCCACTCAAAATGTTTGAGCAGGATGTTGAGGGGAACCAACATGCATTTAAAGATTCTCTCTAGTAACAGTATGAAGAGTTGGTTTGAAGAAGACTAGCTAGGAGACAGGCCAGTCTGTTTCAATATTAAGATGAGGTAGAACAAGCCTGGTGATGTGTGTTTGTGGGGTGGGGGGAGAATAGAGAATACACAGATTCAATGAAATTTAGGAACTAATTAGCTATGGGGAGGAGGAGGGAGAGAAAGGAATGTGGCAGTGTAAGAGCAAGACTGAGAAGGGTCTAAAAACACAAATTCAGTGGAATTTAGGACCTGATTAACTGTGGGTGGAATTGATGGGGAGTGATGAGAAAAAAATAAGAGTCAAACATGACAGATTTTTTGGCCGATATCTGGGAAGAAGGTTGTCCCATCAATAGATAGGTTATTTATGGGGAGGAAATCTCACTTTCCAAGTGATTCCTCCCCATCTTTCTACATGTCTCCCTAATTTTTTTTTAAAAAAGTTTTCCTTTTCCTTCTTCTGTTTCTCTTCGCCTTCACTCCCTAGCTTATGGAGAAAATCATCTACATAGTACACCTCTATGTCCTCACCATCCACTCTCACCTCAGCCCTTTGCAATCTGGCTGCTGTCTCCATCATTCTAAATTGCTCTCTGGAAAGTCAGCATTGACCTTCTAAGCACCAAACCCAATTGTGTTTCTTTGGTCCTCGTCCTCGACCTCTTGGCAGCATATCCAGCACTCCTGTATGTCACTAGAGTCTACTCAATAGGATACTTCCTCAACAAAGGAGACACTGAACTGTCCTGGTTCACCTCCTCCATTTCTGACCATTCTTGTAGTTTCCTTTTCTTGCTCCTTCTCTTCTATCTCCTTAAAGTGGGTTTTCCCAAAGGTTCAGTCCTTGTTTCTCTTCCCTTTCTGTATTGCCCTCTTTGCTATTGTTATTCATTTACTTCATCTGCTAGCGTAGTTTCAATCTACCCATCCAGTGCAGATGATTCCTAAAGCTGTATTTCCAGCCCTGACCTCCTTCCTGCACTCTAGAACAGCAGTTCTCAACCTGTGGGTTGCACCCTCTTTGGGGTCGAACGACCTTTTCACAGGAGTCACCTAAGACCATCGGAAAACATGTATGTATTTCCGATGGTCTTAGGAACCAAGACACCGCTCCTCTATCTGTCTCCAGGCGGGTCCACCCACATGCAGATATGCCCATATATGAGTATTAAAGGGTCATGGCATTAGGAAGGTTGAGAACCACTGCTCTAGAGCAACATGGCTCCCCATACCTACAAACACAATGTGGCCCAAATCAAGCTCGATATTTTCTGCTTAAACCTTCTTGTTCTTACTTCACTATTTCTGTCAGATGGGCCACAATTCCCTGAGTCTCCCAGATTTTAAATTGGTGTTATTTTGACTCTTCCCTCTTTTTCACTTCTCCAAACTCTCACTAATTCCTATGCATTGAACCTCCATAGCAGCTCTCATATTCCACCTCTCCTTTCTGCTCCCAGTGCCTGGATACATGCCTTCATTATCACCTACCTGGACTGTCACAACTGGTCTCCTATCAGATCATTCCCCATCTACCCTTGCCTTGCTCCCCTCTCGTTCATGTCAGAATAATCTTCCTTATAATCAGATCATTTCTCTGGGAGATAATGTTGGGCCATAGAAAGAACATACAAGAGTCAGAAGGACCTAGGTTCAAATTCCAGCTACATCATTTACCACCTGTGTTACCTTGACGAGTTTGTTTAACCTCTAAGAGCTTCCCTTTCATTATCTGTAAAATGAGGAGATTGGACTAGATGACTTACAAGGTCTCTTCCAGATATAAATCTATAATCTCATGGTATGCTTTAAAAAAAAAAGACTCCTTATTGACTCCTGAATAAAGGTCAAACTACTTTGCTTGGCATTCCACGCCCTTAACAATTTGTTAGGTTCTTATCTTTCCTATCTTGTATTGTTCCCTTCCATATAATTTATACATTAGCCATAATGGTCTGCTCTCTGCCCCTGAACACATCTCTCCTTTCCAATTCTTTGCCTTAGTTCATATACTGTTCCCTGTTCTCAAATGGATTCCCTTCCTATCTTTGTCTGTAAAATTCTTATTGATCCTTTCAAGTCCATATTACCATCACCTATTCTATGAAGATTTCCTTGATCTCTGTCTCTCCACTATTAAAGAATTTATTTCTATATTTACGAGACTTACCAAGGATTTTTTTTTACCTGTGTACATAATGGGCAAATTTGATCATGAACATCCAAACAGGATTCACAGCCATGCATTTCTCTGAAGTGGAGTACAGCTGGCCAATTATATTCTTACTGTTGGTTTGGGGAGAAAAGGAATAAATTGGAGGTAGTTCAGAACTGATAGATGAACATTTTGCTCTTAGCTGAAGATTGGTACTTATTACTGTTACTTTTCATCTGCTACTCTGCATTGATGTAGGAAAGCCATTTACAATTCATGTTTTGAGTCTGATATCCTGGCATTTTCCAGGGTACAAACATGAACTAATACATCTGAAATAAATACTACCTCTCTCTCTCTCTCTCTCTCTCTCTCTCTCTCTCTCTCTCTCTCTCTCTCTCTTTCTCTGTCACACACACACACACACACACACACACACACACACACACAATTGAAAAAAGATTTGGGAGAGAATAGTACAATCCTAGGAGAAGGAAGTACAATGTTAGGAAATTGATGGAGATATGGTCAGTGGGCTGCAGTAACCAAATTGTCAATTCGCTCATATTAGGAACAAGTACTGCAAGTCAGTCAGGTGCTTTCCATTGTCCTGCCTAGGAACAGCATTCTTTCTCATAATAACACATTTCCCCATAGTTTCTTCATGTTGACATTACCTAGTCTACCCACAGACCTTTGTAGTGATGTCATCACTACAACTAAAAAGTACAACTAAGAAGTTGTACAACTAAGTTGTACAACTAGTACAACTAAGTACAACTAAGACATTCCTAAATTGTTGTTTCCACTCCATAATCTTTTGTCTCTTTGACCTCGCATAGTATTTTTTTGGTTCCATACCTTTTTTTAAATTTTTTTTTGTTCCATATCTTTTTAAATGTACTCATCATGTAATATCTCATTTTCTAGTCATCTGGGTTTGTTATGTCTCTGTTAGACTTTGTAAGGTCTAAGAGAGCAGCAACCATGTCTTACTGAGACCTTGTACCTCCTTTAGTGAACAACAGCAAAACTGAGTGCACATTAGGCACCTATTTGAAGAATGAATACTTGATTAAGTTCAGTTTTTAAGTATGTCACTTTTTACAGGGATGACAGTACATACCCATGGAGTTATTCAGCAGTTACTTGGAAATATAGGACTGAAATACAAGGATATATTCAGTCCTGAAGAAAAGGGGAAACTGGATCATATTTGAACACAGGGTTGAAGTGTACACACACACACACACATGCACGCACACATACATACATAAATACACACATATGTATATATTTATATGTAAGGAGAGAGAGAGAAGAGCTAAAACAGTCAATAATCAAAGTACAAACAGAGATTTTTTGATGTTGACAATAAGGAAAACCACTTCATCCTCTAAGAACAGAGGAAAGGTGAGTTTAAAGAAATAGAAAGGTTATCAGGGCAAAGAGGAAAAAAAAGGAGTCAAGGCACTCAAAAAGATTATTTCAGTTTTCTCGGTAACCTAGAAGATAAGGCCATCTGTTCAGAGAGTGGGATGAACACTTGAGTGTTCAAGATGAGTGGGGAAGGTTTGGAATAACTGTCATTATGCGATGTGGTAGAATAAAAGGATTACTATGGGCACTTTTAGTCCACATGAGATTAGACAGCATAAATGTATAGTGGACCAGTCAGCATGGTTTTACATGATCTATCAGCAGCAATAGGCAACTTAGGAGTGGAACATATGAATAGGAGGTGCCCAAGGTTGGAAATTAACAAGCAGAGAGAAGGACAGGTTCAAGGGTAAAAGTGAAGAGAAACATGGCAATGGCCAACCATTAGGTCAAGACTTCATAGGAAGGAAAAGAATATAGCCTATGTATATGTTAAAGTGATTTTCAAAATGACATATTCCTTTTGCTTGAAATTTTATTAGATTTGAACTGAGGTGGGCAATTAGTGGCACAGTGGATAGAGGACCAGCCTTAGATTTGGGAGGACCTGAGTTCAGACAAGGCCTCAGACACTGTGTGACCCTGGTCAAGTCACTTAACCCCGAGTGCCTCCAAAAACAAAGATTTGAACTGAGAAGAGTGTTCTGTTTTTCTTGTTTTCATCTTATTTTACAAATAAATGTAAACTAAGAGTTGTTGACCTGTTTAAAAAAAAATCTGGTATAGCAAATGTAAAACATCTCCTACCCTTTACATACTCACTGATATTTTATGATTTATATATTTTAGCATTTGTGCCTTTGTTTTAATTCTTATCTACACTCTGATTTCTTTTATGCTTTATTGGTTCTAAGGTCTGATCATTTATTAAGCATTTTATTAAGTACCTTCTTTGTGCCAGGCACTGTGCTAAGAGCTGGGGATTCAATGAAAGAAAAAAAGGAAAAACCAGTCCCTGATATAAAGCATCTCACAGTCTAGTGAGGGAGACATCATGCAAACAGCTATATAAAAACAAGACATATAGAGAATAAATAGAACAATTTCAGAGAGAAGGTAGTGAGATGAAAGAGGACTAAGAAAGACTTCTTGTGGAAGATGTGACTTTAGCTGGTCCTAGGAGGGCATTCAAATGATCCATCTATCTTAACCTCATGCATTCATTTCCTTGTTGCAGATTCAGAAAAGTCGTAAAAAACTTAAAGCGGAAGAGCAGTGGAAACGGAGGCAAAATGTGTTTCGACGGGGTGCATCATCTCGTCGCTCTGCTTATGCTTTCTCCCATCAGCGGGGATACGCTGACCTCATCTCCTCAGGACGCAGCATACGCAAAAAGCGATCTCCCTTGGACGCAATCATAGCAGATGGCACTGCAGAATACAGACGAACTGTAGACAGCTGATGCAGATTTTTCCATGGGGATAGTTTTACTGGAGTAATTGCACAAAGAAAAAATATACCTTTATATATATTTTTATGACCAACTCTCAGGATTTTTTAAAAAATTGAATTTGACATAGGGATATTGAAGATGAGCAACCTTTATACATGAAAAATTACTTGGTTGGGACTATTAAAAATTAAACAAGCCAAGTATGACGATTTTTTAAAATTCCTTTAGTCAAACATTTATAGTCATGAAATTATCCAAGATATTTGTTACTCAAAAGATTTGTTTTTTCAAACCTTAAACTCGTAGTGATGTGACACTTGAAACAGTAAATACATATATATAATATATACATTATATATTATATATATAGTTAATACTGATGATATGTAACAAAATTAAAGCTAATGTCTCCTGTAAGTAATATTCAACATGCATAATCAAAATGTTCATTAAGTTCTCTAGGCCACTGTATAAATATGAATTTTCACCCAAGAGGATACCAGGAAAAGAGTACAATTAAAAATTCCTTATCTGGGAGCTGAGGGTTCTGAAGGCCTCTGCAAAGTCATAAATGGGCCGCATAGTTTAATATTCGCTTGCTTTTTGGATATTTGGTTTAACAAATTAGTGCAATCCAAAAAAAAAAAAAAGTCCATTGAATTTGGCGTATGTCTCCTTTGTTTCTTTTTAATGCAAGTCTAAAACAGTACATTATAATAACTTTTAATCTTCTCAAAGCATGTCATTTAGAAAATACCTAAAGTCCTGCTGTAAAAACCTTTTTTTCTAAAAAGAAAATCTACATATTTTTGTTTGTAATACAACTATGTACATGTGGAAAATAGTGATAAATCACCAAGTATTTTGCAGAGCTTTCTTTTGAGAAGCAAACTTTTGTGCCTGCCTATATATAATTATAAAGTATTTTTTATAAGAGAAATGAGTAACAGAGACCTCATTCTTTTTCACTTGGATGTTTCTAGAGTTGCCTTGAGAAAAAGAAAAGGATGTTATTAACCACATTTTGAAGTATGTTAGTATGTGTTCATTTCAAACTACCATTTTAGTTTAATTATGGGAAGCATCCTTTAAAGAGGTAAAAACTCTTTTTGTCCAAAGGCTTTCCTCATTTCTGTCTAGAACGTGCACTAGTTTCTTTTGCTAGTGAAGATCTAATGTTTCACCAATACTGCCCTCTATCAATATGCTGCTACTTGATGTTAAAAATATCTGCCTGTCACGTTCATTCCTTTTAAGGAACTTAAAAATGTATATAGTTCTTCTAGGTGCGACAAGAGAATGTATAGTTCTTCATTTTGTGGAAATAAATTAAAGAAAGTTTACAACTTTTCCTTTATCATGTGAATAAAAAGGAATGTAAAATTCACTTTTTTTTAAACAAAGGTAAACTGAGTGTACAATTCTGTCAATTTCATATTTCTTTTCTGTTTTGTGGTAATTGAATGTGGGGAAGATTGACAATGCGAATGTGTCAAAGACTTATACTGTAGGGTGCAATATTAACAATCTTAATATGCGAATTGCTATGGAAAATGATTTCCTTTTATCTGTAAATCTGAGATTTTATGTGTAAATATTTTGTTTAAAGAGTAATAAATGCTTTAGTAATATATCTTGGAAAATGATCATCTTTTCACGGATGTATGATGGTTTCATGGGTTAAAAATATAAAAGAAGAAGGAATCTGATGCTTGGAGGGTTCTGTAAAGTATAGTTTAGAATGATGAGGGTGGAAATTGGAAGAGGAGTTTAGAGTTTTAATGCAGAAGTGAATATACTATGAGACAGTGGAGTGGAAGGAGCAATTGCCTTGGAGTCCAAGACCAGGATACAGGCTCCTTGGATTGCCCTTCTGCCCGTGTGATTTTGTGTAAGCCGCTAATACTAGCAGGGGTTCCATCTTTAAGATAGGGGTGATAATAGCACCTCTGGTTTGCTATCTCCAGGTAATCACAAGTCACTGAAGCAAGTTGGATCAATTCCAAAATACATATTCTTAATTGGGTTCAGTAACCAGGCAAGTGAATGTTATATTGTCAAGAAACAGACAAATTTATGGTCTCAAATGACACACACACACCAAAAAGAAAGTCTGAAACTGATCAATACTGTAAACTCATTAGTAGAAGTAAAATGGGAGCAGACCGCACTCTGCCACGTGAGACAATGTAATTAAAGACATATCTACCATGCACCTGCTGTGTGCAAGCCCTAAGGATGGAGCTGGGTTTTTTTTTAAAGCCTAGATCATGCCTTTTATATCGTAGTAGTCAGTAAGCCTTTGAATTCGTGCTATGGAGTGTGTGAATAGTTGATTAATTTCTTCATCTCATTTTATGGCCTTCCATTTAACAGCAGATGTTTAAGTGAGGGTTCTGTAATTAGGTGGCCACACAAGGAAAGGAAAGAAACTTCAAACAAAACTGTGTATCCTAGTAAGATTTATTGAAGGGTAATTTTTATAGCCTGGAGGGCTGGAGAAAGGGAGGTGGAGATGAAGCAAGTCTTCAAGTCTCTGTCTCAATCTGGGTCTGCCCTAGCTGCCTGGGGAAACACCTGCAGTGTCAAATCTACTTCTTGGGGTACAACAAGCAAGATGACTCCCCAGCTTCCCCTAATAATTAGAAAGGTCCCGTCTGTGACATATGTCAATCATGCTTCTCCAGATTTCCTCACTTCCCATGTATATTAAAGTAAGCTCAATGAGAGGCAAGGTCTATTTCTAGATTTCTAGTTTGGGGGTCTTTGAACGCTATAATTGGTTGAGGGAGCAAAGGAAGAAGAAAAGAGGAGAAAGAATTGAACTCATCTTATGGCAGCATAGAATGATGAAAAAAACCACTGGATCTGGGGTCAAGGGACATAGGTTGGAATCCAAGCTCTACTACAGTGGTCTTTGTGATCTCGGGCATTTCCTCATTTATATAATAAGATTGTTGGGCCCTTCCAGCTCTAAAGCTCTGGTCCTACAATGAAGGCTGGGGGGAGCCAGGGGAAGGGAAGGATTTATTTTTCTATCCCCAACCTCAGCACAATGCCTGACACATAGTAGGCAATAAGCGCTTGTTGACTGATTAAGGAAGACTCAATGGAGAAGGTAGCAATTGAGAGAGAAGAAAGGATTTCAACCAAGAGAAATGTGGGAGGATGTAGAGGTGGGGGAACCCTGGGTGTGGCGTACTGAATATAATGTTAGACTTTTATATTTTGTTTAGTTTTGTGGACCTTTTCTTCTTATTCTTCATACTTTTTCATAAGAGATGGGTCTCTTATAAGAGGGTAGGAGAAGAACACAGAACAAGAGATAATTTGTCTTTAAGACCAACAAAAATTGATGTAAAAAGGAAATGTTTCTTTTGGGTGAGTCTTTTCCAGGTAGGGGCACAGTTTCACTGAGGCAAAAGAAGGCAAGATGAACTTGAAAAATCCAGTTTGTTTAGAGCAATTCATAAAGTAAAATGATATGAGATCAAACTAGAAAGATAAAGCTGAGTTGAAGTGCAATTGTGGACAGCTTTCAATGACTGTCTTAGGAGCCTTGTATTTTGGGCAGTGAAGAGTCATTTGTGTTGGAGCTAAAGAATTGAGTGATCAGACCTGTGCTTTAGGTATATTACTTTAACATCAATGTGGATGGATGAATTGGAAAAGAGAAAAATCTGGATACTTGGAGACCAGTTAGGAAGCTATTATAATAATATAGGCAAGAAGCCATTAAAATTTTAATCTAAGTAAGTGAAAATTGAGATAGAGTTAAATGACTGGCCCAGGGTCACACAGCTAGTGTCTGCTGTGTGACCCTGGACAAGTCACTTAACCCAGTTTGCCTCAGTTTCCTCATGTATAAAATGAGCGGTAGAACAAAATGGCAAACCACTCCAGTATCTTTACCAAGAAAACTCCAAGAAGGGTCACAAAGAGTTGGATATGACTGAAAAAACAATTGAGCAACAACAACAGGGTGATGGTGTCATGTTAGTGGAAAGGAGAGTACTAATATGAGAGGGATTATGGAAGAAAATGGATGGGAATTGGCAAATAATTAGATAAGGAGAAAGAGGGTGGAATTAAAAATTCTGATGATTTGATTCTGGGTCACTATTGACAGATACAATGCTATGGATAGTAGAGTTAAGTTAGAGGAGGGTCAGGTTTTTTAAAGAGGAAGGGGAATTAGGAAACCCTGAAGACCAATAACATCACAGTGATGGAGAGGATGATGACTGATGACTTGGTGTGCATTTCTTTTAAGTGAGGCAGTTTCTGAGTTGTCAGCCTCACTCTGTCTTCTAGAGTCATCAGTGTCCAGTGGTAAGACAGAAGACAAGAGGAATGGCAATTGTCCAAGATGCAGTGAAGGACCTCAGCATCTTCTATGTCTGAACAAACTGAACACTCTACAGTGCCTGCTTCAACTGCTTTCATGGCTGTTGGGGAAAAAAATTGTTCTCATCTACCCATTCCACTGGGAGAAGTCTTCATACCCTTGGATAAGCATCTCCCCTAACTCACCTATGGGCTTGAGGCACATCAGCTATCCTTAGCCTCATTTAGCCCATCTGCCAAAACAGTTTTACCAGGGTGTGGTCTCTGTGCTTGCTACAGCTTCTTGGAGCCACAGGTGAGAGATAACAGGCAGACACCAAAGGTGGATTAGCAACCCTGAAAGGGCTTGGAAAGAAGAGGTACTGGTCCTCCATAAATACCCTAGCTTAAGCAGGCACTCTCACAGAAATTTTGAACACTGAAGTTGTATATTAATAAGCTTACAGAGAATTGGAAAGGATTTAGAGGAGTGAAAATCTTCGGTGGGAGTTTGACTTTAATATGATTTTAGCTATCACTCTGAAGGAAAAAAAATACAGTTAAATGTCATTCTTGGTGAACCTAAAACTGAGTTAATTCTCACTCAGGAGAAAAACAGTTAACTCACATTTTTCAGGAAAAGAAATGTTGGTGTTGGGCTGCTAGGTAGATAGAGTAGAGCAATAGATAGAGCAGCACCAGCCCTGGAGTCAGGAAAACCTAGGTTAAAATGTGACCTCAGACACTTACTAGATGTGTGACCTTGGACAAGTCACTTAACCCTGTTTGCCTCAATTTCTTCATCTATAAAATGAGCTAGAGAAAGAAAGAACAATACTCCAGTATCTCTGCCAAGAAAACCCCCAAAGGGGGTCATGAAGAGTCAGACACAACTAAAATGACCCAACAACAATGTTGGTGCTAGGCAGTTGGCAGTCGTTATGGACTAAGGATGACTCTTCCAAGTTTTGGAAGTGGAACAACATGAGCAAATAAGATATGGGTAGGCAAACGTGTAGATGAGAGCAAAATTTTAAAAGGCAACATGTGGCCAAAGTGAACTGGAGGGGGCACTAAGCTAAATATGTAGATGGGTGAGAGAATTCAGACCAATCCCTTTCCCTGATCTCCCCGAATATGGAATTGTGACTGGTTGTGATCAGTATCACAGTCAAAATGTTTAAATAATTATTCCTTTAATATCTGATACTGGCAACAAACTTCATGGCTGATAACATTGTTGATTATTTAAGCCAATGAAGTATTTGAGACTGAAAGAGGAAAAATAATATGAGAACAAATTTTCCTGATTTTGTAGACCAAGGTGGGGGCTTGAGCTAATTGGAGAGAATTTTGCAATATTATTGATTTCTATGCAGTTTCAGAACATACTCCTCCTATATGACTTTTTGAGTTAAGAGAGATTAAAAAAAATTAACAAAGGGATGAATAAATAGCAGATAGGTACATGGAGAAGGGGAAGATTGATATGTTTGTCCTCATGAGCACCTGAAAGGTAATTTTTTTTTTTGGAGGGAGGAAGGCAAGGCAATTGTGGTTAAGTGACTTGCCCAAAGTCACACAGCTAGTTGTGTCAAGTGTCTGAGGTCAAATTTGAACTCAGGTCCTCCTGATTCCAGGGCAGGTGTTCTATTCACTGTGCCACCTAGCTGCCCTCACCTGAAAGGTATTGCTCACACCCAACCTCATGCACCCATACCTCCTAGGGGTTGATCCACGAGCAATTTGACAAGAATTCTATTTGGGTATGCTCCTTAAAGCACTAAACTATGTCTGTCATCTTCACACCTGATCAACCCTATTCTTTAGCAAAATATCTTGTCATTAGATTGAAATTTGCACTTGGGGACTGAGTCTGGTGTACCTGTGGTTGAGAATGCAATATTGGCCATATCCTTAGCGCCTAAAACAGAAACAGTGATATTCCCTTGTAGACTTGCGACAGTGATCACACTACCCCACCCACCTTCCACAAAAGGCAAACTTGATTTTTTTTTTGCAATTTAGCTGAGAATTCATATAATACATAAAGTGCTGTATAAATGTCAGTTTTCTAATTTTTTTGTTTTGTTTTGGGTTTATATACTTACATTTAATCTAGTAAAGAAGTTAATGATGTTATTCACTAAACAGTGGTCAAAGAGCGCCACCTAGTGAATAGTTTTTACAGTTTGTCCAGGTACAATACCTGATAAGTAAAGATTGATGTTGACTATGGTTAGAAAAATACTCATTTAAAAGATTTTCCTGCAATTCAGTAGCAAATGGAATACACTCTCAGTATATTAAAAGCTACTATCTTAGCAGTTATACAAGCAGGACTTGAAGAAATTACAAAATGGCTTCTAAAAGCCCTATCAGAGCTTTTGTACTTGCTAAAAAGTATTGAATGGCATAAAATATTGTTTTTAGAAAATAATTTTGGAAGACTAAAGGGAAATTCATTTCAGATGAAAAAAATGATCCAGTAAGAAATGGAAGTTGGAACCTTTGTTCAGGAAACATTACAGAAACAAATATTTTTTTAAGACCAAGAGGAAGAACAGTTTTCATTTGTGTATGTGTATGCTGAAAACCTATCACAGTGCCCTATAGGGGCTTAACACGTTTGTTTAATTGACCTAGATTAAATTTTAAAAATGCAGGGTGCATTTAAAATCAATTTTTAGACCTATTCCTATCTCTTAATCTCTTAAAAGGATAAAAATTGAGGCTATCTGAAACACCAATGAAGTGACAAAAAAAGGAAGTGTGGTTATAAATTGAATTTATACTTCTACAGCTTAATTCACAGAACATGCTGCCCTAGATAAAGTATTTGCTGGTTTATCAATGTTCCCACCAGGGCAGCAATTACCACTAGCTCCCTATCCCCCAGGATTTCCTATTGATGATGCTTAGAGCATCAGTGATGCCTCTCAGCTCTTGATGCTTTCTCCTTTGGTACCTGAGGTCATCTACATGAGCTCCAGAGCCAACAGGTAATACAGCAGTGGCCCCTGCTACCTTATTCACAACATTTTCAAGTGGTAATTTTAACTTCTTTTGTCTTTTTTGCCTATCATAAGGTAGTTTGATTTTCTTAGTTACTGACATGTAGGGTATCCCAAAACTCTTAGTTTAATTTTAAACTTTAATAACTTAAAACCACACTAAGACTTTTAGGATATGTACTATATTTCAAAAGGAGATGTTTTCAAATTGGAATGACTTGGGGAATATGATAAAGTTGAGGAGAAATCTGAGAAATGTCATTTGAGCAACTGGGGATATTTAGCTTAGGGAAAAGAAAACAGTATGGACATACTCCTTTCTTCTAGTATTCAAAAGGCTGCTATATGGAAAAATATAGAGCTATTTTGAATGACTTCAAAGTGTAAAACTTGGACCATTGGATGTAAAGTATAGGAAGACAGGTTTCAGTTCATTATAAGTTAGAAGTTTCTAATAGAAATTATCAACACTTGAACAGACTGCCTTGTGTAATAATGAGTTTGCTATTAGAGGAAGTGTTCACACACAGCCTAGATAGCAATTTTTCAAGCATTATATAGGGAGGATTCCTTTATTGCAGTGGTTCTCAACCTTCCTAATGCCGCGATCCTTTAATATTCATATGTGGGCATATCTGTATGTGGGGGACCCACCTCAAGATGGATAGAGGAGCAGTGTCTCAGTTCCTAAGACCACTGGAAATATGTTTTCCGATGGTCTTAGGCGACCCCTGTGACCCCTGTGAAAGGGTCGTTTGACCCCCAAAGGGGTCATGACCAACAGGTTGAGAACCACTGCTTTATTGGAAGGACTATTGACTAGATAATTTTTAAGTATACTTACAACTCTAAGATACCATGAAATATCTGAAAGAAAATCTAGTTTTAGATAAATTTTATATGAGTTTTGAAGGACTCACAAATGACAACACAAGAAATTAATAAAAAGCATACCTGTCCAACCTATATGATCATGTCCATCCATAAGTTCACTGTAGGGAGTCTACCTAAGATTCTGGCAGCCTTTTATGCTTTCTTCTGTCAGTGGGAGGATTCCAGTGAGGAACTTAGCCTGGGTAATAGTTATCCCTGACTCTTGTCATGTGATCAATCATTGTTATGTCCTTCAGCCA
Organism: Pseudochirops cupreus; assembly: GCA_028627135.1. Taxonomy (NCBI): domain Eukaryota; kingdom Metazoa; phylum Chordata; class Mammalia; order Diprotodontia; family Pseudocheiridae; genus Pseudochirops; species Pseudochirops cupreus. The sequence continues at coordinate 289,536,267 of CM053580.1, read as the reverse complement.
GTTAGAGATCCCTGATTGGTCCTTTTGTTCATTTCTAGTTCTAAAGCAGATCACCTGTGTCTTAGTAAAGGATTTTTACGCTCCCTAAACAATGCAAAGCGAGTGATATCCCCTTAAGAAATATGAGTCAGAAAACTTGGGTCTTTTGTCACTTGACAACTTCGTGACCATATCCCTCTTGGGGCATCAATGTCCTCATCTGTAAAATGAGGTTTTGGCATAGACAAGCAGTACAGTTTTGAAAACTACGTGCTTCATTTATTATTGACATCAAGGGCAAACTTGACTTAATAGAGATTCACAGTTTTATGTACACTCCTCTCTGTTCTACAACATATAAGAAAATGCTTGTTGTTATTGGATGTTTAAGTTCAGAAGTTTTTTAAAAATACATAACAGTATTGCATCAGACCTCAACGTGCCTTTCTAGTTCTACCATTCTTTTATTTATAATCTATGCAAACTGAATGACTTCATAAATATAGCTTAGATATATACTCTAGTAAGTATATGGTATGGTCCTAGCCTCTTTAAAGGGAAGACTTTAGTTGTATTTCTTGATGACTCCTGTGGAGTCATTTGTTAATTCTAATTTTCAGGGAGTTATTTTCTTAGGTAAGTTTTTTTTAAGCATTATTAAAACTTTTATTGAAATAAAGGATTCTAGCCCACAATTTGAAAATAATAATGCAGACATTACCCTTATTATAAATTCTATATAGTCAATTGATTCTCACAGAATGCTTCCCTGAAATTTTGCTTAACTCTCTTTTTAAATTTTATTTACTTTTTTCCCCAGTTACATGTAAAAATGATTTTTAACATTTGTTTTTAAAACTTTGAATTCCAAGACTAATGCATTGTTGGTGGAGTTGTGAACTGATCCAACCATTTTGGAGAGCAATTTGGGACTATGCCCAAAGGGCTACAAAAATGTTCATACCCTCTGACCCAGCAATCCCACTTATAAGGCTGTATCCCAAAGAGATCATAAAAATGGGAAAAGGACCCACATGTACAAAACTATTTATAGCAGCTCTTTTTGTGGTGGCCAAGAACTGGAAATTGAAGGGATGCTCATCAATTGGGGAATGGCTGAACAAGTTGTGATTTATGAATGTATTGGAATACTAATGTGCTATAAGAAATGATGAACAGGGGTGGAGCCAAGATGGCGGAGTAGAAGCACAAACTTGCCATGGGCTCTGGCTCCAAACAATTCCAATACTGGTAAAAAAAAAATGACCCTAAACAAATTTTAAAGCTACAGAACCCAGAAAGTAACAGACAGAAACAAATCTCCCACTGAAGACAGCCCGGCCAGCCAACAAGAAAGGTCTATCACTGTGTGCTGGGAGCCAAACACAGTCCTGCAGAAGCCCCATAGTTCCAGCGCCAGGGTGGCCCCAACCATCAGCAGCCTGGAGCAGACTTCAGGAGAGTGAATCACTAACAGCTGTGGTGGCTTCCAGACTTCTCAACCCATAAATGCCAAAAACAAAGTGAAAGGTCAGTGTGGAACTCTCTTGGAACAGGGGTGGATGGAAGAGCATGGTCTGGCCTCTTCCCCCAGGGTGAGAAGCAGTGGAGGAGCAGCAGCTGTGCTGCATGGCTGCCTCAGGAACTCCTGGCCTGCAGATCATAGGGGGAACAAGCAGCCATTCAGAGAGTAAACATTCTTGCTTTAACCTGCTTGGATCTAAATGACAGTCTTGGGTGGAGGTACTGAGGTGTGTGGCCAGTGAGCCAGAGCTTGTGGGGGCTGTAGAGATGGCACCCTCCTAATAGCTCTGGCAGCTGTGAAAAAACCCCAGGATCTGGAACAAAGCTCTCTCTATTCTGGAAGCAGAGTTCTACCATGGCAAAGAGCTCAAATGTCAAATAATTGGCTGGCAATATGAGCAAGCACAGGAAGCACAAACAGACCATCGAATCCTTTTTTGGGGGACAAAAAGGATCAAGACATGGAATGGAAGGACAACAGCGAAATCAGAACTCCTACATCAAAAGCCTCCAAGAAAAATACAAACTGGTTACAGGCCATGGAGGAACTCAAGAAGGATTTTGAAAATCAAGTAAGAGATGGGGCGACTAGGTGGTGCAGTGAATAGAGCACAGGCCCTGGAGTCAAGAGGACCTGAGTTCAAACCTGGCCTCAGACACTTAACACAAAACTAGCTGTGTGACCTTGGGCAAGTCACTTAATCCTAACTGCCCTACCTTCCCCCTCTGAAAAAAAAAAAGATATGGTTTCCTTCCTTATCTCTTTAGTTAGGTCAATTTTTGCTTGTACTTTGAGATCAGAATTTCTACCACACTTTTTTTTTTACTCCAGCTGAAGCATACTAGATTCTGCTCCAGCTTATTACCTTAACTCTCTGTGTATCTCTCTGCCTCCAGTGTGTTTCTCGTAAACATATCATAGGATTCTGGTTTTTGATCCACTCTGCTAACCACTTCCATATTGAAGAATAGTTCATATCATTCACACTACAGTTATGATTACTACCTGTATATATCCCTCAGTTTTCTTTTTCTGTCTGTCCTCTCTCTCCTTTCACTCCTCATTGTTGTTTTGCTTCTGTCTACCATCTCCCCTACCTTCTGTCAGTCCCCACACTACCCTTTACTTGATCTCCTCCCTCTTACTTCCCTGTGGGGTAAGATAGATTTCTATATTCAACTGATTGTGTATATGATTCCTTATTTGAGCCAATACTGATGAGTAAGGTTCAAGCAATACTTATTGCCCACCCTCCCATCTTCCCTTCCACTGTAATAAGTATTTCGCACCTCTTTATGGGAAATAATTTATGCCATTCTACCTCTCCCTTCCTTCTGTAGCCATTGTACTCCTCTTTCTCATTCTTTAATTTGTTTTTATGTCATTCCCTTAAATTCACCTAATACCCATACTCTCTGCATAACTCCTTCTAACTGTACTACTAGTGATAACAATTTTTAAGGATTACAAGTAACATTTCCCCATGTAGTGATACAAATAGTTTAGCTCTATTGAATCCCTTATGTTTTCTTTTCACTGTTTATGCTTCTTTTGCATCTTAATATTGGAGGTCAGATTTTTGGTTTAGTTCTAGTCTTCTTATAAAAACTTGAAATCCTTCTTTTTTTAATTAAATTTTATGTTTATTTTTAGTTTATATCATTCATTTCCACAAGATTTTTGAATTACAAATTTTCTGCCTGTCTTTCCCCTATCCACCACCTCAAAACAGCGATTCCACTGTATACCCCCTCCCCCAATCTGCTCTCTCCTATATCTTCTCCCATTCCCCTTCCTACTTTCCAGTAGGGCAAGATGGATCTCCATTCCCAATGCCTGTATATCTTATTTCCCAGTTGCACATAAATAATAATAATAATAACTTTTTAAAAAACATTTTATTTCAAAACTTTGAATTCCAGATTCTTTCCCTTCCTCCCTTGTCACCCACCCTTACTGGGAAGATAAGCAATTCAATATAGGTTGTACATGTGTAGTTACACAAAACATTTCCATAGTGGATATATTGTGAAAGACTGACTATATTTCCCTCCATCCTATCCTGCCCCCCGACTTGTTCTATTCTCTACTTTGACCCTGTCCCTTTACAAAAGCGTATGCTTCTAAATACCCTGCCCCCAACCTACCCTCCCCTTCATCATCCCCCTTCCCCCCTACTCTCTCCTATAGCGTAAGATACTCAATTTTCTATTCAACCCTGATTTTTTCATCAAGAATGCTTGAAAGTCCTCTATTGCATTGAATGACCATATTCTCCCCTGAAGCATTATACGCAGTTTTGCTGGATAGGTGATTCTTGGTTTTAGTCCTAGCTCCTTTGACCTCTGGAATATCATATTCTAAACCCTTTGATCCCTTAATGTAGAAGCTTCCATATCCTGTGATATCCTGATTGTATTTCCACAATACTCAAATTGTTTCTTCTTGGCTGCTTGTAATATTTTCTCCTTGATCTGGGAACTCTGGAACCTGGCTATAATATTCCTAGGAGTTTTCTTTTTGGGACCTTTTTCAAGAGGTGATTGGTGAATTCTTTCAATTTCCATTTTGCCCTCTGGTTCTAAAATATCAGGGTAATTTTCCTTGAGAATTTCTTGAAGGATGATTTCTAGGCTCTTTTTTTGATCATGGCTTTCAGGTAGTCCAATAATTTTTAAATTTTCTCTCCTGGATCTATTTTCCAGGTCAGTGGTTTTTCCAATGA